>OZ037776.1:42907876-43005376 GCA_964035525.1 Porites cylindrica | reverse complement strand
CCCTGTTTAAGACAAAAATCCGGTAAAACATACCCTGGCTGGCCGCGCGTCCCCATTAAGCCCTTATAAGGGAGTACCCCCCCCCCCCCCCCCCGGGCCTTCGACTGTGTCGGATTTGAATTCCTAAGGTCAGAACAGAAACAGCTTCGGGCAAGGAAGCTCCCTAGTCGCTGGTGGAAAGCGTGAGTGCTATAGAGATACCAAAAAGTTACCGAAGAAACGCTGACGAAATGCTTAACACTGTATGCCAAAAAGCAGATGCCAAAAACCAAATGCTAAATACTGGTAGTCTTTACACTAGACCCTAAATAAGCTAAGAAATATTTCAAGACAAGGTTATTAGTACTCAAGAAGATCTGTCTACTTTTCAAAGTGACATAGATAAAATTTCAGATTGGCACGGTAAGATGAATAAGATGAGAATTAATACCAAGAAATGTAAGATCATGCGAATAACCAGGAAAAAGTCACCCTTAGTTGGGGAGTATAATATTGAAGGTCAACCTTTGGAAAGTGTTAATGTGTATAAAGATTCAGGATTATTTACTGCTAGTAATCTTTCATGGGACCAACACGTAGATAAAATAACTGCTAAGGCTAATAGGGTTTTAGGGTTGGTTAAGAGGACTTGTAGGGACTTAAAGGATATTGATACCATGAACACACTTTATTGTAGTCTTGTAAGACCTTTATTAGAATATTCATGCGAAACTTGGAACCCTCATACTAAACGTAACATTGATAAATTGGAGGCTGTTCAGCGAAGAGCTACCAGATGGATCACTCGGTCTGATGATGATTATGATACTAGACTATGTAAGCTAAAATTGTGGTCATTATCTAATAGGAGGTTCACGAGAGATGTTACATTTTTTTAATGTAATTAATGGACATTATGATATTGACATTTCAAATAAGCTCATATTTTGTAAGGACAGAAATACAGGTTATAACTTGAGGAAAAATGATACACAGTACCTTGTTCCAAATTTTAGTAGAACTGATGGTTTTAAATATAGTTTTTTTTTAACCGTATTGGAAATGAATGAAATGGTTTACCCAATCATATTAGAGAATCAAACAGTATTGCAACTTTTAAAAAAAATGTTTGAAGCTTTATTAAGGTTAACTAGAACATTTATATGTCTATTTGTATATATTTTTCTTATATTTTAATTAGTGGGGGCATCCCTAGTATGGCGCATTGGCGCTTTTGGTTGTCTCCTTCTCCACAACGTTTTTTTTTTTTTTTTCCTTATAGTAGTGTTAGCTTATTTCATTTCGTTATTTGCTTGTAATGTAGTGGAGTGAATCTGTAATAAAGTAAATAAAGTAAGTAAATTTTAATTACTTCAAGTAAAATAACGCTTCACACGCAACCGATTCTTATTTACTTCAGGTTAACTTAAGGCCATTTTCCCACGCAACATAATTAAGATTGATTGACATGTTTTGCCTTTCTCAAAGCTCAAGAAACCGGAAGTAACCGCAAGTCAGCTAAGTTGGTCGTAAGGATGATTTTCAAGTCGCTTGAAACTTTCTTGAATAGTCTCAACTTTCCGCCTTTAATGAGATGCAAAGTAAAGGTACTTGAGATTTTACTTAGGCCTTCACACACGAATTTTTGGCTCAGTAAAACTTAGCAGCTCTTAAGTCTTACTTAATAGCCTAGTATAAAGACAACCAATGTTTTCGGATGGATTCAGTCTTAAGTACTTTTTAGGCAATCAGAAAGAGGCCACGAAATAAGAAATTAAGGTGCTAGTAAGTTAAAGCAATCGGGTTTAACTATGACCATTTTTCGGTGTCTCAGTCAGATTTAATGGAACCCGCAACCGACCTAGCTATGTTCGCCGTCCATAGTGCCCAATGAAGTAAGTTGGAAATGGACTAGGTGTAAAAATGTTTTTGTTCTTCGGAGGCAGTCCCGAAGTCGCAGAAGTCCCGAATACTGTAAATTAAACAAGAATGGCTGATTCGAATTAAAAAGGCTTAGCTGGGGTTGGTGGATGAAGAACGAAGTATATGCCGTATAGTGTTGTTGTTGGGATTTATGTAGCTGGCAGTGCAGGCGTATTTTGGTTGGAACCTTGTTCGAGTTGGTAATATTGTTGTAGCCGCCATCTTTGATTTTATAACAGTGGAAGATTGGGGAGAGTAGAAATAGTAGCCCTTGCGGTAGGTGCGAGGGCGAAAGAAGGAAAGGGGGAGGGGGAGGGAAGAATCTGATGCAAAAGCGTTTTCTTTGACCTCTTTTGAAGCGTAAAGCTCCTTTTGTCGCTAAATAAGGCTGTTAGGTTCTTTATTTTTGTCCAAAGTGCCTCAGGATCTGAATAACTAAGCGATTTTCTTTCTAGTCCGAGAATGTGATGTTTTCCTGCAATGTTGTATCACGCTGGTACCAGCTCGTTAGTTTTTTAAATTGTTTGCAGGATGTTAAACTCTCACGGATAGCGAGTTACAGAGATGAATTTAGAAGAATGAATTTCAGCTTAAACTGAAGCTTCATCAGCTGTGGAGAATTGCATTGTGACTCAGTCAAGATAAAAACAGTGATAAACTCCAGCTTGTCTTAAAAGACACTGACAATGAGTCTTTGGACTGGAGCGACTGTTTGGTTGTTTTGTTATTGTCGGCTACTCATTTCTGGAAGAGCGGTCACGCGCGTCTAATTAGTGGATGTTTCTCATTTTCACAGTGTTTTCGGGCAGGCGTTTTCTCTTCTCTCTCCCCTCCCCCTCCCCGCTCCCTTTGACTCGCCCCATCTCCTCCTCTCTTCGGGAAGTTTCAACATGGCGCTTTCGCGAGCAAATTGCGCGTTGAAAGAAAACGCGTGCACTGCAGGCTATAGATTGCCCGACGTTGATTTGTCAAGGAATAAGCATCAAAATGAAAGTGACAGAAAATAGTGATCCACAACATTTTGCAGTGATGACTTAATACAAAATATATTCAAGATCGACGAAGCAATCGTATAGATTTCTAAGATCGTGCCGAGAACGCTTGACCTAAGCCGTGGCGGCAAAATAATCCAAGCATGGTTGTCAGTTTGTCATCGGTCGAATCGACTTTAACAAGTCCGGGTGAATCCATTTTAGGGCGAAACGACCACATATTTTAGATGTACTAGTGAAAATAATACTTACATTGAAGTGAATGATGCTGTATTTAAGATGTAATGTGAATAAATATATTTGACCAGATGAAAAATACATAAATGATGTTGATCCCTGTTCAAAAACTCGTAGATTAAAGAAGGCATAACATGAAAGCTGAAATACAAATTGAATGGAATCTCACGAATATAACTCGAACCTTTACTTAACAAACCTTTATTCAAAGATTGGCTGCGTAGGCTTTTGCGTGTAGATATGCTTGAATTGCGCTGACAGGGAAATGCCAAAATGACAAGTAAAGCGGAAACTTTTTGGACTTATAGCAAATTTGGTAAAATTGGCAAACGGCTTTTTTAAGGGATCGTGAACACGAGAAAAGTGCACATTAACATGACAAAGAACTGCGAGAAATCGCAAGTAACGCGAAAAATCGTCAAACTTGCGATTTTTAGCAATTTTCGCAACTCGGTCTGGCTTAGTGATTATGAACATGACAAAGAACTGCGAAAAATCGTCAGACTTGCGATTTTTCGCAACACACGAAAAATCGCAATTTTTGCTGCTACATGCGAACCTGGACACAAGTGGGATTCGAACCCTTGACCTCTGTGATACCGGTGCAGCGCACCGGTAATTAATTGGAAAAGCGCTGCACTGGTATCGCAGAGGTCAAGGATTCGAATCCCGTACAAGCCTGAATTCATTTTTAGGCTTTCTTTTCGCAGCCGCAAATGTTGCCTATATAACCTGCGATGATCTTCCTTCATTTAATTCTTCAATCCGCAGTTCACATATATGATTTTCATATATTCATAACGTCATCACTTTACCCATAATCGAATCACAAGGCCAGCAAGAATAACCAATACGAATGCGACCCTGATTGATAATATATTTGTAAACAAAATAGAAGAGAATTGTAAATGTGGTGTCCTTTTTACCGTGAGATCTTTCGGATCACTTACTAGTGTTCGTAACAATGGGCAACTTACTTGCAAAAGCTCAAACGTCAAAAGGGTAACAAAAAACTAATTTAGGTTAATTGATGATAAAATGCTAAATTACCTCTGCCAAGACTTGGAATGTGAAGACTGAATATTGGTGTGTAAGATCGGTTTTAAGATCACTTTTACACTAAATTATCTGCAGTTGTTAAACAAAAACGTACCGTTAATGAGACCCAGTAAAAAGAAAAGTGAAAACGGGCAGAGAGTACCTTGGATAACAAAAGGAACCTATATAAAATTCAAGGAAAGCAAAAAATGTGTTAAATAAAAGTTTTCGAAGAATCGGAATGAAAATAATGAGTCAATTCATCAAACACTATCTTTGCCGGTGATACTAATTTATTTTACAGCCGCAAAGGTGCTAACAGTTTGTGCAGTACCATGAAGCGAGCGGCCCCATCAGATTTTTAAATCTAAGAGAGAGAAGTTGATGAGGCTACCACACTGAATTAAAATTAATAGTCGAATGTTAAAAGTACTACATTTCTAGGTCCTAAATATGAATGAGGAACTCTAAAATACCGCCGTTGGAATAAAAACAGATACAGTTATGATACTCGATCAGCATTAAATATATTTATTATTCCCAGTCAGAAGGAGGACAAATTACGGAAAATGTTTGTTGGTTTTGAAACCTTATTTCTTGTCGTTAATTCCTCGTTTAATTGCTCGAACGTGCTAACGGTAGTTATTATAAATCGATTATCGCCTGCATAAATGGTTTTTATTGATAAGTTTTTACAGGGGCACCCAACGAGAATATAGTTCAAAACCACTTAAACATAGCATTGTTGAACGTATTTTAGTATTTAAACGGTAGATATAGGCATATTTTTATCCCCTAAAAATTTTTTATCTGTTCGGATTTCCTAGCTGAAAGTCTAGTGATCCGAAAATTATAGGGATCAAAACTTACCTTTTCGAAAATTTGAGCCAGAAAAAAGGCTCCCGAAAATTCTAGGTGACCTTTTAAGGCGAAAAATCCGTTAAAAATGGGCAATTATACCATTTTTCAGATGTTCGAAAATCCTAGGAGAGGCAGACAGGCAAGAAATTTTGGAAAAAATGTTCCGAAAATTGTAGATCTCAAATCGTCTTCCGAACAGATATTTTCCGAAAATTGTCTTTGGGTGCCCCTGTTTTTATTGATAAGCCAACCGCTACATTTCCTGTCCTTTTATGTAATGTCGGCATATGAAATACGTTATAATTTTTGGCACGTTTCATTGATTATAAATTTAGCGTTTTCATCTTAGTTTAGTTCCAGTGGAGACTTCACGGTGTTAACTTCTGCCAGAGATAAAGCTAGATAACATTGGAGCGTGTTCAAGCTAAAGTGAGTATAGTTGTTTTGCAAATCAAAGTAATATACAGTGAAACCTCTATTATTCAGGGGCACGCAACGTTATTTTCGGAAAGTATCTACAATTTTCGGAACATTTGTTGTAAAATGTCATGCTTGCCTGCCTCTCCTAGGATTTTCGGACATCTAAAATTGGTATAATTGCCTATTTTTAACGGATTTTTACCCTAAAAGGGTCAGTTAGAATTTTCGGGAGCCCTTTTTCTGGCTGAAATTTTCGAAAAGGTAAGTTTTGATCCCTATAATTTTCGGATCACTAGACTTTCAGCTAGGAAATCCGAACAGATGACAAATTTTAGGGGATAAAAATATGCCGATAACTACCGTTTAAATACTAAAATACGTTTAACAATACTATGTTTAAGTGGTTTTGAAGTATATTCTCGTTGGGTGCCCCTGCCAATTCAGAGGACACCCTCTATTAAGCGATCACTAAGCCGGGTCCCCAAAGTAACGTCTCATACTTCTCTTTGTAACGAATCCCTATTCAGCCGGCACCTCTATTAAGGGTGCGAACACCGGACTAAATTGACAATAGTAGTACTGGATTACGTCCTTGAAATACGTACTGTAGTCGATTTTAAAATATAGATACATCCATTTAATAAATGCATTTAGCTGTCAATAAACTGTAGATTAGACCGATATTCGGTTGCATGATTGTCATCCGTGATCAAAGTTCACCGAAAAGTCTTGCACAAAGTATAGTACAGCTATTCACAATCAAATCCTTCCTTAACAACATGAAACTTTATCACAGTACAGGGTAACCGTTGAATGTTAATCGTTAACAAACATTACGCAATTTTTGCAAACCTCTATTAAGCTACAATCAGGGACAAACGTAGTTGACACACTTGTTTAAAACGGGTGCTTTTATCAAAAATTTAATTCATTTATTATTTCATTCGTTTCAAACCCCGTAAATCCCCTCACCCCCCGAATCAACGTTGTCTGAAGTAAAAGAAAGACTTGAGGGTCCAAAATACAGACAAGGGAAAGGGGATAGGTATGTCCACTATGCAAAAAGGGGCCATTTTACGGAAGTGTGTCAACACTTTCGTCCCTCATTGTAGATTGCAGCCTCTTTGCTCTTCCGCCATGAACGCAGAAACAACCAAACTACTTCTTTTTCTGAGAAGAAAAATCTGCTTTAGGTTTATTTAAGGACATCTTTCAAGTGACAGATCCTTTTCCTCATGATCAATGGCTTGTTTGGTGTATAGTTTACCAACATCAGACGTTTCTCTCGATCATTAATAGCAATGATACTCTAAAAAAAAAACAGATTAACGTTAACAATATCTAAACAAACAGTTGTTTCGAACTCATCGAAAACGAACTCGTGAAAGATGTATTTTCCGGCAAATGAAACACGACACTGTTTACAAATTGATGGTGCCAACAGCGAAAATTACCAAACTTCGCGGTGATAGAAAACATTAAAATTACGAGGTACTTCGAGGTTCTAAAATCGAAAAAACCTCCATTGTTATCTCATTTTGCTATTTTCATTATCTATTTGTCAAAAGGTTACCAGAACAATGCTCACTTACCACGATTCTTCGGGCTCATTCAGCCATCGCAACATTTGCAATTGTAATGAGGTCCGATCTAAAAGGACCACAAAAGGCCATTATCAGGGCCAGGGACAAAATTTGTCAGCGAAAATAGAACCTAAATCAACAGAAAGCTACATAACTAACCTTGAAAGTACTTTGAACTGTGTGAATTTTCCGTTTGAAGATCCCCTTGTGACCACTTCTTGCAACTACTGAATAAATGAGACTTGTGAGCTTTCAGACGCAGAGCATCATGGGATACTTGATCTATACCAAATAATCCGACCGGGCCATAACCTAGTCCGCCCCACGGGAATCTAGTTCGCTTCTTCTTGGACATGGAATTTTACCCACATTTTTAATAAGATAGTAAATCAGTAATTAGCCGCAAATTTCAGCTACTTATTTTATTCAACACGAGAGGTTTGAATTCGAGAAAAAGCTTCCTAGGGGTGAATATTGGAAAACCAAAAGTGCAGGAGGTGAAATTAAAGGATGGGTCCACTGAAATGATAATCATAGACTTATTCTCCCGCCAGAAACCTGTTATGCGTATTTTTAGACTGGGTGCATCAAATCAAAGAAATGCTTCCCAAATGATGGTTTAATAAAAATGCAGACTTACGGAATATTGCAAGATATTTGCGGATTTACAGGTACAAATGTCTGTTTTCGGTACCTTCCATGTTTTAATTTTAATTTTTCCTAAGACAAGTAATTTGTCTATTCTGACATAAATCAAGACGAAGGCGTTGTCTTGCCTCATTTTGCACTACGACTTTGCCCAGAGATAAGGTAATGCCAGGTGTTTCGATATTAAAACATCAATGAGAACCTGAGTCTAGCAAGAGGTCCCAATGATAATTAAATAATCATTATTCTCTCGCAAAAAGCTTTTTGGCAAATATTTAGCTTTAATGCGTCGAAATCGAAGAAACGCTTCATATGATGATTAATAGGTGAAAATGCTAACGTAGAGAAAAATGTTTGAGATTCGCTGACGCACAGGTATAATTGTTTGGCATTGGTACCTTCTATGTTTTGAAATAAACGTTCCTCAAGCTAAAGGCGTTGTCTTGCCGCATGGGAAATACGAAATAATCTCCCGGAGTAGTCAATCGATAAAAATCGATAGCAATCAAGTGATTTTTATCGATTGATGACGGAAATCAGTGAAAATCGATAAACTAAATTGCTGTGTCAAATCGGTAGTATCGATTTTTCTTGCTTTTAAAGATCTATAACGGTAAGTACGACATTGTTGTTGTTTGGCATACGTTAATGAGTACAGCTGAGAAAACACATCCATGAGTAACAACTGATCAACAAACATGAAAATAAGAAATGTAGAAACTATGACAGACACAAGATTCCCTCTAAAACCGTGATCCTTTTGTACATATTAACCAAATCGGTTCGGTTTAATTACATTCGCAGTTCTCGCAGGCAAGTACCACGAGAAATATAACCCTAGATAAAAGATTTCCCAGCCTGAACTTCAGTCATGATCCTCTAGAGTCGAAGAGATACCTGAATTTCAGGCTAAAAGATTTCCCTTAATAGCTTTTCACCGTTTTCCTTTATTACTCGATAAAATGACTTGATCGCTAACGACTTTTATCGATTTCGATTTTATCTATTGACTACTTCGGCAAGTAACTACACGCGGAACTGATGTTATTTTGAAAGGGTGGCAGATCTAAATCGTGAAAAAACTGGGCGCCCACAAACCTGGCCAATATCGGCTGTCAGAAGACTCTAAAGCGGGTTTTAAAGAAAACACAAGATTTTTTTAAACTTTTTATTAAAAAAGTGATAATAAATTGTTTGATCCTTCGACTCTCAATCGCAGCAGACACTCCATTGTCAACAAATTCACTGTTTGAATGAAATCAGTTTTTGAACAGAAGAACAGATGTATCTTCCAATATAAATCGATGGAATCGGTAAAATCTAGTTAAATCGATAAACGAAACGAGTGTGGACGGTCATCGATTTCTATTTTTGCAAAAGCGAGTTATCAGAATTATTTCTAAATCAACTTTCGATTCTCATTCAGACCCTATTTTCAAAGAATTAGAACTACTAAAACTTTCCGATATTAGACAACTAGAATTGGGTAAACTTATGTTTTCTCTTAGCCATTCTCTTTTGCCTTCAAAGTTCAACAATTATTTTTCTGTAAACAAACAAGTCCATAGCTATGCCACTAGACACGCGAACGGTTTTCACCTTCCCTTTTGTAGGACAAACCTGCGTAAATTTTCTGTCAGTTTCCAAGGACCTACTTATTATAACTCTTTAGGAAATGATATTAAAGAATCTAATTCTCTCCACCTATTCAAAACGAAATTGAAAAAAAAAATTGTATATGAATTATTACTTATAAATCTTGTAGTAAATAGTTATATTTCTTCACATGTCTGATATTATTTTTATACTTATTGTTACATGTACCATACCTTATATTTCGTCAACTCAGCCTATGTAATTAGTTAATTTATACTTACCTTCATTGTATTTTACTTTTGATCCTGGCGTTACTGTTACTGCTAACTTTATTTTTACTCTGAGGGAGTCCAATGTCTATAAGCCTCATGGTTTCTTTTTGGGCTTCCTCGCCACTTTCATTTGCTTTTGTGTAACTGTCTTGTTTTATCGTTATTTGTATTTTGTGGTAAATCAAATAAAGTTATAAAGCTATCGATTGATCGATACAATCGATATCAATCACAACCATATTTACCGATTTTTATCGATTGACTACTCCGGGTAATTTGTGGACGGAGTAACTAATAGTCGTGGGTCGTGTTTACCAGGTTGTAGGTCGTAAAATTTTCCTTGGGAAAAATACGAGGTTCTCTCAAAATCAATAACTTTCTTTCATTTTGTCGGACTGCATGAAAAAAAAAATTTTGTTTCAACGATAACTAAGCAAATTTTTGCTCTGCTAACACTACTTGTTGTAATTCTGATAATTTGTTTTATTGTTTTCGAGACGACGCCGTTGTTTACTCACTTACTGAATTGACAAAAAGCGACGTTGATGGTATTCGTGGTAATCAAGAGCGAATGAAAATTTAATACAAGCAACGCTGATTTATTTCAATAGATAAAAACCACCAATATTCAAAATCATGCATACTGAAAAAATCACTTACCTTTTCTGATTGATGAAAATCACGAATGCACGTTGTTGAAGAAACGGCGCGGGAAGATCAGAAAGTCAGCACCAGGGCGGATAAATGCAAACCGACTGGTACATCCCTATCTGACAATAGCTAGCTAAGGCGCGCCGAGGATCTTTTTTAAAGACATAACTCCTTTAGCCCTGATTTTGAGTACGTATTAGCTTTCTTTAGTCTGTTTTGATAATCCCTGGAGAGTTAAATTGAAGCATTTCTTTTTTGGCGGCTTAAAGTGATGAAATAAAAGTAAGCGAATGATATGCACAGTTCTGGTCTCTGGTCTATGAATTATTACAAATAGTAGCAAGTGTCTTTATAGACATCTAAAAAGGTTGTCTCTCCAAATTCAACGCTTCGCAAACAGATGTAAGTAAACTTCTATGCAAAGATAGCTGGAAATCAGTCTTCTATAGTCTGGGTACCACTGCAAGGACGAGGTCTCGCACAAATAATAATTATTGATTAAGAAGTGATTCGGAGACGTTAATCTACAAATGGAAACTGTTTCTTTCTTCGACCTCTCACATCTTGGCATTTTTAAGGTAATTGGTAAACATCATTGCATTGTTTGATATTTCCGTGTCTATTAGCCTGTGAACAGGCTCTCTGTCTGGGGAAAAAAATAGCAAGGAAAGGGAAGGGAAGGGGGGAGAGAGCCTGTAGACACACGTTTGAGGCCGCTATTCCGCCCTCTTGTAATTATCTTGCCGAACATCTGTCAGCAAGATCGTTATCTGTCAATCAATTTCGCGCGTGAGTAACTCCTGGGAAAATTAAAGGGAAAACATCCGTGTTTTGCTTCGTCTCAAAACAAAGTGAAATGGACCGCGAGCCTAATTGTCGATTTTGAAAAAAATCGTTGATCTCCGGTAAAAGAATTAATACGGTGCCGGTCGTTGGCGTTTCAAGAAGTAAGACCTTGCTGGTTGACAGTGGCCAAGACAGCGTTGTACTAGCGCAAGCATTTGATTGCTCAAGATTTCCTCTTGTGCAAGGAGAAAGCTTTTCCGATTTAAGCTGCTTAACTTGTGCTCATCGCGCCGTTCGTCTTGCTAGTTCAGTTTCTAATTCAACAAGCCCCTGCAATGAGCGAACTTGGAATGCGAAAGGTACAGATAATATCATGACTTCTCCAGAACGTGAACCTCCAAAGACAAGTACAAAGAAATCAACAGCGCTTCGATCGCCGACAGGAATTACACCTTTGGGTATTTATCCCGCATTTATAGCAATAAAAGAGGGCGGTAGGCCTACACGGCGTTTACCTCACGCCAAAATGCTGCCTGTTCCCATAAGTTTTTTCCTCTGCTCGGTAGATTATGCTCTGGAAGGTTCTACATTTTCACTGAGCAAATGTGGTTTTAGCCGCTGGTTTCACACTGAGAGGTCATGGCATACATATCGATTTACTGTGGTTTTTGTCTCTGGTCGGCAGGATTTGCCCTCTCTGATGCAAGAGCATTTTCTTTGACCTCTTTTGAAGCGTAAAGCTTTTTATTGCGGCTGAATAAGGGTCGTACTTTTCTCCAAAGTGCCCTCTGGATCTGAATAACTAAGCGATTTTCTTTAGTCCGTAAATGTAATGTTTTTCTGAAATGTTGTATCACGCTGGGCCCAGGTCGTTAGTTTTCTTTGCAGAATGTTTAAAATGATCACGGATAGTAATTTACAGATCCAAAGTTATAAGATTCAAGTGCAGCTTAAACCGAAGCTACATCAACTATGGAGAATTGCATTTTGACTCGGTAAACTCCAGCCTAGTGTTTTTCTATCCATTAGATAGTGTGAGTCTTTTGACTGGAGCGCGTAGTTCCTCCCTTTGTAATAGCTTTTGAACAAGCTTAACAGTCTTTGGAGTGTTTTGTTATTTCCAAACGCGTGTTACGTGCCGACCGAAAAGCCGATGTCAATCAGACCTTTCAACAGTCAGTGTTCTCGCCAATAAGAACTTGCATCAGGATCTGATGCACAGCGGGTGCCGTGGAACGGCGGTCCCAAAGGCTTGTCCACAGGCCTTTTCGCTTTCCCCTCTCCCTAATTCCCCGCTCGACCAAAGGCCTGTTCACAGGCTACGTGTCTATCTACTGCAGCTTTGATCCGCCATTTCCATCACGTTGTACGATCAACAGTCAAAGCCGAGCAAGTTTGCAGGGTCAAAACCGAATCTAAAGGATTTAGGTAATTACAAAACAGCCGATGTTACAGCAGGAACCTGGATCTTCTACACTGACATAAACTACAATAAAGAAGGAAATAAAGAGGGCAAGAATCAGACTTTCAAGATAGTAGAAAGTGATAATAAAGGCGTTAAAATAGATTCCTTTAATGGCTCCATGTTCCTGGTAGACGAAGGACTCATTTTGTTTGAACACTTTGGCTATGGTGGAGACAGGAAGGTACTACGAATATAATTAGTGAACTTATTCAGTAATAACTGGGGAAACCTATTTTCTCTTTGTTCTGCTTTACTATTTATACTAAAAACAACGCAAATAAATCAAAGGCCTATGAGACACCAAAGATTTTTTTGAGTTCAGATTCAGCTGAAGCCGGTTGGGATAGAGTTTTTAATGGCTTTTGATTCCGGTAAAAAAATTATCTTGCAATTCAATAATCTGCTCAGAGAGGTACAATTATGAGATAACCTAATTTTAACATGCTTATTTTAGTTCAGTCAATTTTTAATATCAATATGTGATTGCAAACAAAAGCCTTATCGGCCTAGCTGAGATCATGTATCGGATACATACAAATTCAGGGTTTTAGTTCGGATTAGGTAAAATCTTGAAATTTCAACATTCTGCATGCAGAATCTTGAAATTCTGCATACCAAACTATTGTAATTTCAAAATTTGGTAACTTACCAGAAATTGACTCACCGTGATAGCCCGAGGGGGGGGGGGGGGGGGGGGGGGGGTTACTTGACCAATATTTGGGTATGGGTGAGCCGCTGAGGGTTTGAAACCCTGACCTTGTTTAGGACAAAACGACGCACGCAGGCGTTTTTACGGAAGCTCGTCTTTCTTGTGGGGAGAGATGAAAGACGAGCTCCCCTAAAAACGCCTGCGTGGGAGGCTACTGGTAATCGAGCCTAGCCGTTGACCGGTCAGCATTAGATTAGAACCTTCCCTCTTAACTAGACTTACGTGAATTTCCTAAGTCTCTACTCTTTCTACTCTTCTAGTCTTTTTCTATGGGTTGATTTCCACTGTCGCGTAATTTTGCGTGCGTAAATTTTACGTTCGCAAATAAGATAAAGGCAACGCATGAACGGTCGCTCGTAAGCGTAAAAGTTAAACCTCGCTCAACTTCACGTTTAATCTCACCACTTTGGGTCGGATACTTAAACGAACTCTAACTTAGACCGCGGTTTAGGAAATCTTTGGACTTCTAAATCTCGTCCATAGTGGCTTATTTTAAGAAGACAAATGCTTTTCTAATCTACGCCATATGCTATCATGAAACTGTTCACGATCAATCGTATTTATATAAAAACGTTCGGCAAACTGAAAATGGTTTAAAACGGCGGTTTTGTTAAACACTGGCCAAACTCCGTTTAAATAATTGGCCTCTTATATCTTGCCTTATTTTTTGTTTACGTGATTAAAATGTACGTACGTTCCCCTGGTTAACGCGTGCGTAGCCAAAAACGCGTCAGTGGAAATCAACTTTAAGTCTAAGTCCCCTCGATTATCTTTTTGGGAAGTGAAAAGGGAAATTGACTGTGGCATTAGCGGGATCCGAACCCGCGGTCTTAGGGCCTGTTTACAAGGAGGTGGGGGACCCCAGGTAGGTGAGGTAACCCGTTTAGGAGGGGGTAACCCGCTTGTCCATATATTCTCTAATTTTAATTTGATAACTTTTACATGTTAGGTGGGGTAACCCGCCACATGTTACCTCACCTATCTGGGGTCCCCCACTTTCATGTAAACAGGCCCTTAGAAACCGAACTCTATCGCCTATACCACTACACCACAGTGGATTCATCAGAAAATGATGCGTTCGTTTTACATTATTTATAGTGACAAACCTATAAGTAAATTAAAGTTAACCACTTAGAGTCAGTGCTTAACCCTAATCACTATAACGTTTTCCGCGAAGTTTTCAGAAAATGTCATAACCATAGAAATAGAGTTCTAAAGTGATGACGTCATAAAAATAAAATTTGGGAATTTATAGGATTTGTCAAGATATTCAGAAAGAACAATGTCCAAAACACCTACTCGCCAAAAATTAGCATTTCGGGGCAAATTATCTCTCAGATATTGGCCCAGTTACGCTCTGATGACTCCATACAAATCCTTCTAAATATGACCTGGCTCTAAGCGTTTAGACCCTTTGGGGTGGCACAACATCATCATCATGATCTTTTTTTTATTTAAATAACTTGGGTTTTAGAGCTAATATAGCTAATGGGGCACATACCTATAAACTGCAGCTATAAAGTAAATATGAGGGAGCACCCCACCCCGGGTAAAATCCCTACCCTTTCAAATACCTGAAGTCTAAAAAGGGTACATCATTCGGGCAGAGTCTCCCCTTCATAGGTCATTATAGGGAGTACCCCCAGGAGGTGAATTCCAGCTTGGTTAGTTAGTTTTTTTTTTTTTTTTTTTCAGTTTCTAGTCGTGTTGCATTTAAGAGAAGTCTAATGCTGATCCAAACCTCACGATCATCTTTACTGACATAATCTTACTGTTATCTTTTTATTATTATTATTTTCTTGTAGCGGTTTGCAGCCAATCAGAAAGATCTGACCGACTCATTTCCCCCAGAAGAACAGGTAAAGTCAAACGTCTCCTCTGCTATCTTGTTGTCTAAGGACCGGTCCGTAGTTTTGTTCAACGGAACCGATTTTGCAGGCAACAAGCAATATACTATGCAACCAGGAGAGTGGTGTGAAAAGTTAAACGTCCCGGGCGGTTTGAACGACAATTGTCTGAGCTTCAAATTTATCTAAAGGCGTAAGAGTTGAAAAACCCAACCTGCCCGGCCAGCCACACTCCATTTTGCTCGAGTTTTCATTTTGTCTCGAAGTTATGTAGTTTTGATTGAGAGAAGCCGATTGTAATTAGTACACTTTAGGATTCTAAGAGTTCTAAAATTTTGTCAAAACCAGAGGGAAGAATTGAATAAATGAAAATTGTTTCCTTTATCCAGCATTTTGTCTTTGTAAACTTTAACTTAATTGTACGGGAAACTGGCTGTGACATTCAAATGGGAGATGAAACTTTTTGCCTCGTACCCAGACGTCTCTTTCTTTCGATGAAAATTTGCGCGCAAAGAAAGGCGGGAAGGAGAAAAAGGGCGAGCACCTCTCTTGTTTCTCTTTCCCGTGGTCCACTGCGATTCGTCACCAGTCACTAGCGTTTCACGTTCGCCTCTATGTGGAAAAAATACGAAGCACCTCAGAAGGAGGAAGATCTCAGCCCATCATTTAGTACTAGGCCGGAGGGATAAGAATCAATATCCAGTGGCTGAATTTTATCCTTCTTTATTTTCTTTAGTTACAAAATCACGCAATACCCCCCCCCCCCCCCCCCCCCGCCCTCACCAAAAAAAAAAAAGAGGGAGAGGAAAATTTCAACCAAAGATAAATTGAACAAAAACAAATATATTTGTCAACTTCCATTCTCTAGGTCATATATGAGCTTTCTGAAATATCATGCTGAGAAAAAAGGAGAGTCCGACTGGTGTCACGAACTATTTCAAAAAAGCGCTTCAGGAAAAGCTTCACAAGTCTGACAAGAGAGCGGGAGAAATTCTCTTCAATCGCTTTGTGGTGCATGCTGTTTTTCTAAAAAGAGGGAGGCTGGAGGGGAGAAAAGGAGAAGATGCCACACTTGGTCACACGAGGAGGTGTGTTACCATTTTTCCTGGTACATTTTGCCAACATCTTAATTTTCAAATAATGAAGAAAAATGATAAGAGGCAAGAGGCAACATCTATTTTTTACCAATAACATGAAATTGACATTCCTTGGATGTTTTAAATAAAAAATTAAAAGCAACAAACAATCAATCAACTTTCAGAGGGCAATAGGTTAAATAGCGCTGCGCACAGATGACGTCACAAAAACGTGACCCTGTACTGTCGCAATTTGTAATAATCATCGCACTTTGTAATACCTGTCGCAATTTGTGATAAACCATGTCGCACTTTGTAATAAAAAAGCTGTCGCAATTTGTAATAACAGTTCGATCGTACTTTGTAATCAACTAAGCTGTAGCAATTTGTAATAATTCCATCGCACTTTGTAATAATTTTTTGAGAGTGATTGGACTTACTTCGTCAACATTAATATAATGCCAAAATATGTAAGGTACTTCGTAAATAAAAATGATGACGTCTGCTAGCACGTAACATCTCCGTAACATTTTGTTTGGTCAAACATGCATATCTTCCGCTATGAATTATTCTGCCTTGATTAATCACGAGACCAACGTAAACTAGAATCGCTTTTATGAAAGACCTGAAACTTCTTGTGACATATCACCAAAAAGATATGAATCATGTTCAAATCTAAAAATATTTAAACAACAAAAGCAACATTTAACAACAGAAAATTTATGAATAACCTGGCATTCGTCGCCGAAATCCATGTTTGCTGGCCACGTGACACGTGAAGTCTTCGGGGGGGGGGATAATCCCATATATGGATGGGTTAGATAGGTAAGTACCGCTTGATAGGGTATGGTTTTTGTGGATCTCGAGCCTTTAATAGGATATCATTTTTTTACCTTGTTGGCCTTGTGTCTTTGGTTTGATCCTTAAATAGGGTAACTCATGTAGTAATGGATGGTTTATTCCATCCTTTCCATTTTGTGGAAAAAACGTAATCCTGAACACGCTCGGAAGAATTGCAAGGTCTTACGAGTTGTATATACGTAGGGAAGGAGAATTTTTTACTATCCCCAGGGTATTTGCTTTAGAGGACTCCAAATAGAAAAATTGTTTTAAGATGGAATGAGTACTCCTTTTGTAACTATATGGGACCAAATCAAGTGAGAATAATGGACCAAATGGCCAGCCGGCTCAGTGTAAGACCCCAAGTAAGTTTTATAAAAAGAGATACATACGAAGGTATTGGCCAGCGACTAATTGGATTTTGTGTTTATGTTTCTGTCGTGGTTTGCCACTGGTGACGTTTTTTGTTTATTTGCAGTAAACATTTTGAATCTTTGAATCTTGGGTCTTGCCTTCCTTTTGTGTCTTGGCCTAGGTCAGTTACTTGGCGTTCTTGAGGTACTTGACTTACTTTTGTGTCTTCGATTGCTTCAGTGTCTTGGCCTACTTCAGTTACTTGGCGTTCTTGAGGTACTTGGCTTGCTTTTGTGTCTTCGATTGCTTCAGTGTCTTGGCCTACTTCAGTTACTTGGCGTACTTGAGGTACTTGGCTTACTTTTGTGTCTTGGGTTGTTCGAGTGTCTTGGCATACTTTTGTGTCTTGGGTTCCTAGCAAATCATTGAATTTAGACACCACACGACATACTCCTCCACAGAATTAGTCGTGCAGCGAGTCAGTGGCACAGGACGTTTTGGACAAAAGAACTGGATTTCGAGTGTTCATCCGACCTCCAGGAGTTCCGCCTATGAACGTCCGGTTAGTCAAGCGAATATTCCACCACCGAAACGTTTTCAGGGAATGTCTTGCAACTGTCTACTCATCAGCGTTCGCATAACAAGTTCGTTTTTCACCTAATTACATGTATAGTGTTTAGTTACAAGCCCGTTACAAGTCTCAAAAGAGGCATCATACTTTCTTTTTGTGTTACATCGGACAAGGCATACATGTGCATGCTTTTCCTATTAATAACCCAATGAAGAGACCATTAAAAAGAATTTACACTCTGTGTTGTGTTCCAGACGACGGAATTCCCAGAACAGTACAAGGGATTCTTTCGCAGAGCGAATTGATCATTATTTACTTGCATTTTATATCCATAACAATCGACCCAAAAAACGGATGTCACGTAAAGCTTAGTTTCCATATAGTCGTCCAAATGTGTTTAGGCGATTAAGAACTGATATGAAAACACTTGTCATGCAGGGGAGGACACGGGACAGAAAGACCGGGCGAATAGGGGACGGGAGGGGTATGGGAGGTGGGAGAGAAGTTGGCTAAAAGGAGGAAGTCAAGGAAAAAAGGGCGGGAGCCGGAAATGCAAGGTATGGAAGGCGGGAGTTTCGGACCCCCTTGATCCCCCTTCCCCCACTCTCATGCGATATCGACCTAAGGGAGGTTTTGTGAGCCCACGAGACTGAGCAAGCCCCACAAACCCTTGTTTTCACGAAAACCGCTGAACACAAACCCTCCCGTAGGTCGATGTTACTTTGTCACAACCTCTTGCGATGCTGAAAGATCTGCATGACTGCGGTGGTCTTCCGTACGAATTTATCGAAACCGCGCCTCGCTTAAAGTAACCGGTGCCAAGCAAGGGAAGACGTTCAACGACTGAAAAAGAGATGGCCGTGCCTTGCAAGTGTGCAGTAGACATGTGGGGCGCTTTGGAATTTCAACAACCCATCTCATTACTGAGCTCGCCTCTTAACGTATAAATTAGCCTCCACAACTTGGAACTGCGTTTCGTATGCGCCTTTTACAGTCATACCCAGAATCCCACAAAGAGTTGAGGTGTGGAAAGAAGTACATATTTTTCTAGTCGTCTATATTTCAATATCGGAGGTACGTAATTCAGTAAGCTGATTGGCCAAATATACTCGAGCCCCAAAGGACGCTGGGATACGCTAGTGAAAACTCACCTCGTGTTTTGCTGACGTTGCAGACTCGATGTCGTCATTCTTAAGTGCATGTGTCACTTTATGCCAAAAAGCGTCGCGACTCGCACTCGTCTTGAGTTGATTCTGGACAAACTCTCTTCCGAAAAACTGGAAGTTCTCTAGTGTCAATGATTTTTGGTTCTTCCTAAAGGAGAAATAACAAATTCAGTGTTTCCCAAGCCTCTTACATAAAAGACTTGTAGGTAATTTGTCAAGGCATTCAGTCACCTGTATGGTTTCAGTTTGGGAAAAGAAGCTTTTATTAAGCGTAACAGAAATAAACACAAACCAGGTGACTTGTGAAGCTGATTTCTATTTTTCCATTCCACTCGCCATTAACTTTACAGATGACCCGTCCTGTTGAAGTGTTCTTGGCTTCACCCGTGACGCGGTGAAGTTTCCCGCCATAAAACGGCTTGGTGTGAAACGTGATTGAAGCGTCGTAACCTGTCTTAGCGCACGTGATGTTAACTTTGCCCCCTAACTCCACCCAGGGAAAAGTTAAAATCGATCTAAAAGTTAACGGAAAAAGCAGGCAAGTATAAGTAGATATAAAATAGCCTTCACGGCGCATGAAACTGTTATCTCACAATCAAGGCAGGCCAAGCGTACCCCGGCACAAGATTCTATTAATGAATTGCCGATTATTTGAAAATGAATCCGTAAGTCGTTCCCGTAACTAGTGCTAAATTCAAAACGGCATTCCTGCATGCTTAATGAGCAGTAAATATTTTACGAGAACTTCTCTGTATTTGGTCAGATTGAAAATCTTTGAATGGATACAATTCCTTCGAAGACATTTACGTCAAATTCAGGGAAACTGAGCTGGTAGAAATTTCATAACTACGTATGGCATTTCCGCTTTAGAATGTACTGGGGTTTCAATTACCAGTGTTCATGCCGTTTAGTAAAAGGAATAATTGTCTATGTATTTGTAGATTTACAGCATGATAACTGTTGAGTGCACTCTTTTCAGGAAAGACTAAAACAGGCCTAGCAAAATTTTGGAAGCGACTGAGTTTAACAATGGTTAATACAAAAGCTTCTTTAATATGACAGCAGATACCTGCAATAAGTGCTTGGAATCTTTGTTGTGCTCTAACAGAGAAATAACACCTGTAGGAGGCCTAAATGTAATAACGACCCTAAATGTAATAAAGTCCTAAATGTAATAACGTTTTGTCCTAATATAAGTGTAATAAAGTCCTAAATCTAATAACGTTTTGTCCTGAATGTAATAAACTCTTAAGTTGCAAATTACATTAATTACTCAAATAAGCCCCGTCCTACAATAAGCGCCACATTTGGGGGATTTCATAAGCGCCGCGGCGCTTATTCGTGTAAATACGGTGCTAAGAGGTATTACTATGGTTTTAAGCTCCGCCCTCAAATAAGCGCCAGATTTTTGGAGAAAAAATTTAATAAGCTTCGGTACATTTCCTTAGGCCCGCTGTGTAACTTGACGTTTACAAATAAATTGCTTGTAAAGGGACAAAATAAAAAAAAAAAACTTGTAAACCTTAAAAAGTTTTTCGTACTTCATTTTAGTTAAAGAAATTTACTGCAAAAACCGTGGACGAAGATCCTGTTGCTTGTCAACGTTGCTTCTCTAGAAAAGAGATCTAATCAGCTAAAATGTTAAGAACAAAAAACGAGAAGTCTAAGGGCCTGTTTACACGGAGGTGGGGGACCCAAGGTAGGTGAGGTAACCGGCTTTGGTGGGTAACGCGCCTGTCCACATAATCTCTCATTTTGATTTGATCACGTTTACACGATAGGTGGTGTGAGCCGCCGCATGTTACGTCACCCATCTGGGGTCCCCCACCTCCATGTAAACAGGCCCTAAAGACTACTGCACAGCTGATAACAACGTGTATAAATAACTAAGATAGCACGCGCGCGCTCTGATTGGCCGAGAGATGTGTTTGCATGAGAGTATGTAAACATGTGTGGAGTCAAGATGTTTTGCTCTTCGCGCGCTAATCACACAAGCACGAATTTTAAAATGTTTTTGAGTTAAAAACTCGACAAATTTACTTTATTTACCCATTCCCTCGTCGGATCAAACTTGGAAAATCTTTACAAACATGCTGTGCCAATGTTTCTACGCTTAAGCTGACATTTTAAGGGAGAAAAACCCTTTTTTGGAAAGCATCTTTATTGCAAAACAAGAACTGATTACACGTACATTAAGCTTCGTATACAAGACTTCGCGACTGGTTAGAATTTCTCTTTTAATCAGTAACCTAAACAAATAGTTTTTCTTTTCTCTCGGGAAAGTTATAAAAGCAATAGAAAACTTTTTTTCCTGTGTTTGCATAGCCTGATATAAACACTCGAGGGTTTGGGAGAATTCTTGACAGTTATGCAAACCCGAGACGAAGTCGAGAGTTTGCATAACTGTCTATTGCTTTTAAACACAGGAAAAAAGTTTTCCAGTTGCTTAAATATTGCTTTTTTAGAAAAATACTGTTACTTTGTCGTTAAGTTTCACAGTGCATAGTGTACAGGATTTACGCGAATTAGTGCCGCAGTGCTTATTAAATTTTTTCTCCAAAAATGCGGTGCTTATTTGAGAGCGGTGCTTTATACCATAGTAATACCGCTTAGTACCGTATTTGCACGAATAAGCACCGTGGCGCTAATTAACCCCCACCCCCCCCACCCCCCCCCCCCCCCCCCAAATGCGGCACTAATTTGAGGGCGGCACTTATTCGAGTAATTACTGTAACTGGCAACTTAAGAGTTTATTACATTTACGGCAAATTGTTATCACATTTAGCACTTTATTACATTTAGGGTCGTTTATCACATTTAGGCCTTCTACAACACCTTCAAAGAAATAGAATATAGCAACGGATAAGATAAGAAAACAAAATATGGAATGGACAATGGAGCATCAGTATCGTCGACGAGAGCCGGCAATGAGGAACGCTGCGAGACATGATATTTAATAAGCAGTAACTACAGTGCATGCTTGTTCACGCAAGTTAGCCTGGGCAACAAGCGAAGCTTAACCTTAGGGGGTAATTTACAAATGCAGCCATTGCTCAAGAGTGTGAAAAAAGGTTACAATATTGTAAATTACACTTGTTTTAGTTTTATTAAGGTGACTCGACCCAGTTTTTTGGGGGGGGTACCATCCTACTTTGAAGCTCTCTGGTATCCCCACCTTTACTATTATCGTAAGTCTAACACATAGAATGGATAACATATAGATAAATCTACAATATAACATAAAATTTTTGGCGATCGGAGTAAATGGCACGTGGTTATAATGCCACGCCCCTTTGAGGTCTGAGTCGAAAATCGGCTGTTGCCGGCATTTTTTTGTGAAAATCTCTCGGCTACACGTAGTGCGCATTAGTGCCTTGCGCTGAACAGAGTTTCACCAAAATCGGAAAGACCCAATTCGAGAAATCAGTGGTTTCCAAATTTAGGTCATAATTTATGCGAAAATGATAAGCAAACTTTACACGGATTATATCTAATAAACTATGAGATTTATCCCTTTATTTTGGGCATCGTTATAACAGATGGGTCCTTGCAAGTCAGCAGAACGCTTTAGGGCCTTGTAAATGCGCGCGATTTCGATCAAAGCAAACATATAGAAATTATAGTTTTCGCTATTTCTTGACGTTTGTCAGCGTTTGAGGGTCCTTCTCACGAAAAAAGCATTTTCTTAAAAATTCGTAGTTTTTTTTTCCTTCAAATTTTTTTCAAGGCCACAAATAATTAACTAACTACCCGGACTCTGAATTTCATGGTCATTGAAAAACTGTGACATTATCTTCTATAAGCTCAAACTTGAGTAAACATTGAAGATTTTTAGCGTTTTGGCTGAGTTTGTGCTTTGGGAGTTGTCTATTGTTTCTGGTCTGTCATTATACAGCATTCTTGTTCAGCACGCGTGCAATGACCACGCTTGGCTGACTTCCGAATGCTCAACGAGATATTCCCGTCACGAGTTGGTTTAATTATTGGCTTGCATTAAACCTATGAAAAAATGATATTTTTGTAATAGTAAGTAGACTTAGTGTGTAGCACTTCTTGATTTTTTTGCAAAGACACAAGAAGCACGAGAGTTGATTAAAAATTGTTAGTTAAACCTCTATCTATCACGCGATGGCCTGTCTCACTGTACCAAAATTATAATATCTCGGTGAGCATTCGGAAGTCAGCCAAGCGCCGTCATTGCACGCGTGCTGAACAAGAATGCTGTATAATGACAGACTAGAAACAATAGACAACTCCCAAAGCACAAACTCAGCCAAAACGCTAAAAATCTTCAATGTTTACTCAATTTTGGGCTTATAGAAGATAATGTCACAGTTTTTCAATGACCATGAAATTCAGAGTCCGGGTAGTTAGTTAATCAATTGTGGCCCTGAAAAAATTTGAAGGAAAAAAACCTACGAATTTTTAAGAAAATGCTTTTTTCGTGAGAAGGACTCTTAAACGCTGACAAACGTCAAGAAATAACGAAAACTATAATTTCTATATGTTTGCTTTGCTCGAAATCGCGCGCATTTACAAGACCCTAAAGCGTTCTGCTGACTTGCAAGGACCCATCTGTTATAACGATGCTCAAATAAAGGGATGAACCTCATAGTTTATTATATATAATCCGTGTAAAGTTTGAACCACTGAATTTCTCGAATTGAGTCTTTGCGATTTTGGTGAAACTCTGTTCAGCGCAAGGCACTAACGCGCACTACGTGTAGCCGAGAGATTTTCACAAAAAAATGCCGGCAACAGCCGATTTTCGACTCAGACCTCAAAGGGGCGTGGCATTATAACCACGTGCCATTTACTCCGATCGCCAAAAATTGTATGTTATATTGTAGATTGATCTATATGTTATCCATTCTATGTGTTAGACTTACGATAGAAGTAAAGGTGGGGATACCAGAGAGCTTCAAAGTAGGATGGTACCCCCCCCCCCAAAAAAAAAACTGGGTCGAGTCACCTTAAATTGACCCCTGGTAAGTCGCTGTGCAAGCCAGCGCCGAATGCCAGCTGTGTACCAGGATTTGAGTACCCGCCATGATTGGCCTGTTAAAACAAGCCATTGTTCAATTGGCCAATCAGGTTGAAGTGAAATTCAAAGGGCACTTCCTGTAATTCGATAAGTCCGTTGGGGGCCCAGAACAAGGATATCGGCGCTGCTTCGCAGACGTTACTAACTGGCGTCAGATTACGTCTGCAATGCAGGCTACTCGCGGTTGTTTATTTCCGTGAATTCTGCCCTACGCCGGTAAGATACCTTGGTGTCCTTATTGATTCAAATTTATCTTAGCCGCATCATATCACATATATTTCTACCAAGATCAGCCAATCATTAGACATCCTTGCAAGACAAGAGCCATAATATGGCTTTTGTTGCAAGACTAAGGCATTTGTCCAACCTTACTTGTCCTATGGTATAGCCGTCTGGGGCAAAGCTGCTTCTACAAATTTGGCGAAAACTTTGATTCTTCAAAAACGTGCCCTTCGATTCTTTCTTTTCAAACCCTTTAGGTTCCACGCTGTACCTTTGTTTAAATTTTCTAATGTTCTTCCTCTAATTTTCTTTATTTTAAAACAATCTGCCTTACTTTGCACGGTGTATTCAATAATGTAACACCTCCAAACGTTTCAAACTTATTTACTTATTCTTCAAAAAACATCGTCATAATGCACGGTTTTCTGCGGCTGGAAATTTCTATATTAAGCATTGAGAACGGACCATATGAAGAACTCCTTTTCAAGAATTGGTGCAAAAATGTGGAATAGTATTCCCGGCAGTGATCGTGCTCCTGACCTAAATATAAATTTAACAATACCCTACAGAGTCGGCTACTAGATATTGTGATACAGGAGGATAATTATGTTCTCGTGCGTAATTTATTTGACGTATTTAATAAATATTAAATTTCAGTTTAATTTCATTCATACCTTGTTTCTTTTACCTGTTTTGAAATATATGTATTTTCTGTCTTGTTAATTTAATATGTTGATGTTCGTGTATCTGTTTAACTTTATTGCTATGTTTCAACCCTATTATTGTAACTTTTTTTACTTTTCGATTCCTTCGCGCCTCGATTAGCTACAGGCTACTTTGCGGGCAAGGATTAATTATGGCATGTGTGAAAAGTGCTTTTAATAAACTTGAACTTGAACTTGTTTTGAACAAATTAATAATGATTAAAATCTCTAATAATAATAATTGGAATCTCATATTGTGGTTGGACTGTATTTGGTTACCCTAACAGCTGAATTGCTTGTTACATACACACGGAGATACCAAAGGGAGGATAAATCACATATCCCACAATGCAACGCTTTCAATTGTATTATCAAGTTGATATGGTGGCCCACTGGTGCCACTGCTTCACATTTTAAAAATACATAAAAATTCATCTGCGCCGTGCATTGGTTCCTCTTTTCTAAACAAGTGATAAGCCGATTGCTTTTAAATTGACCTCTTTCATAGAAATACACTTTCTTCGTAGAGATACACCTCCGCCGTAGAAATGTGCCTCCGCCGTAGAAATGAGCCTTTTTCATAGAAACAAACTTTTTCCGTGGAAATGAAACGAAATTCCTTTAAATGAGACTCCCTTTAGAAAGAAACACTTCCCCTTACCCCTACCAGGCACTCACCACCTCTTCCCTCGGGACAAGCCATGAAATCGAAGTGGGTCTTTACCGTTATTTCCTGCCATAATCTCATCAGAGGCATGCTCATCAAAGGATAGTTCTTCTGTCCCTATGAATTCTTGTTCTCCTTCACTTTCTAGCTCTCCAACAGGGTCAACCCAGAGGTCAACAAAAAGGTCTGCATGTGCTTTAATTTCGTCCAGGGGAAATGCCTTAAAGCAAATTGGACAAGTGCCGTTTCCTCTTAGGGGTAGGAATTCTTACTTACAGCTCCATTAGTTGACGGGCTTGTCTATTGGCTATTGAGGAGCCATCTCTTTCCTTCGCCTCTGAAGTTGCGGTGATAGTTTCTGAAATGTATGATGGCCCTGGCTCACTGCTCTGGTCAGACTCTTCTTCAAGGAACTACACAACCAAAAGTACAACCTGGAAAAAGGTTTTCCAAGTTCGTCTTTACATTTGTTAAGGGTGAAAGGTAACTTCCAGGCAGGGTTGGACAATAGTCTGGTCTGGATACAGAAGGGCATAGTCCAGATGTTGATCAAACTGTTTGAAGTGCCTGGAATGTTTATCTTGAGCTGCTTTCAGGAGTGCTTCTTCGGAGACATAATAGGGCACCACCAGAGGAAGACTCCTGCCCTTGATTCTCTTCAAATGACCATCTAGCTCCTCAATAACTCCGATTTGGATTTTTACATCTTCTATCGCTTTCGCTTTTTTGTTTTCTTTGATCTTCTAAGGCCTCTGATCTTCTTTTAGCTTTTTGAACTCATGAAAAGACAACTTTGTAATTGTACTGGTAGTTTTTGCAGTTGAACCCTCCAGCAATGTCACTGGTCCTCCTATGTGAAGGGAAAACAAAATGTTTTAAATCAGATTCTAAGACAAAACCAAGGTTAAAGACCTTTCCTACATACAGCTATTTCAAGAATGTTAATTATTGTCGGAAAAAAATGTGCACGCAACAATCCCGATAGGTCAACCAGAGGACATTCTCGGAGACCCAGGGGCAATCAGTCGGGTCGGGAGAAACGGCGGGACGAAAGTTTTCAAGTAAGGGCGAAAGAGCCCCTGGTTACCGACTCTCACCGAACCATTTCCAAAAATTCAAGCAGATGCCGGTTCCTGATTGGGCACAAAAATCGACGAACACATCTCCTGAGTTCTTTTCGTGTGTTAGTACACGACGGCTATTGTCTAGATCACGGCTTGTCTGGCTCATGCACCAAAGAAATGCAGGCAGTCAGGAAACTTTCAGTTTGATATAAACCCCCATCTGATTTCAAACTACTGTCTGCCCGAAAACTAAAAGACGCTTTTCCAAAAACAACCTTCAGCTCACAACAGGTATTCACTGTTGGATCGGCCACGTCTTTGCGTAAATGTATTTGTAGAGAGTTTTTAAAAGATACCACGCGGCTGACAGCCACGAAAACGTCACATAGAAAAGTAAATTCATATTTTTTTTCAGTCTTTATCGTGATTATTCCAACTCGCTTACTTTGTCAAATGCAAGCTAACTCTTCTGGAGCTGGAATTTCTATAAATCATACGTACGATGAAGAGAAAGAATTTTGTCATTGCTTGTTTACGTCCTTCACAAAACGTGAAATTAGGCACTTTCACAGGTAGTCGTGCAGTTGACGGTAAAGAAATGTACAAAAAAGCGTGATGCACGTGCAAAGTTGTTGTTCTTCCTTGTCAAGCTACTGCTTATTTGACTTTCCAGGTCTGACTTTCTAGTCGCCGCCGCATCTTAAAAATTTACGATACATTGTGATCCGTCAAAAACAGAATATTCTCGGGCCAAATTCAATTGCTCCTGCTTATAGCATCCCAAACGTTTTTTTCGACTTATCGGTAGTTCCTTCGTTTCTGGTTAGGAAAGTAGAAAATAAAAGTTTCCCTTGCACCTACAAGCTTGGTGAACGAACCTGGCAAGGGTGGTGAGACAATAGCCGTCGTGTACGAACTCACGAAAAGAACTGTTCGCCGATTGGGCACAATAAAACAAAGCATTTTTTGTGCCCAATGAGGAGCCGGCATCCGCTTGAATTTTTGGAAATAGTTCGGTAAGAGTCGGTACCTAGGGGCTCTTTCGCCCGTACTTGAAAACTTTCGTCCCGCCTTTTCTCCCAACCTGACTGACTACCACTGGGTCTCCGAGGATGACCAGAGGAAGACTAAGCAGAAAACATTATCCATATATATTTGTAATTTCACAAAAATCTATTTTTTTCCATGGCTCGCAGTTCGCGTAACAAGAATAGGAACAAGTTCAAGTTTTATTGTTGAACGCCCATGTAGGCACACAGCACTGCTATCGAAAATATACATTATAAACAAGCACAAAGCAACAAAAACCATACACTAACCTTGGTGCAGTCTTTGTCCCACATTTATGGTAATAATTCGGCGTTGATAGTCTTGTAGAGGAAACGATTTCAGGAGTACCCAACGAACATTTTTCGCAAAATTGATTATACGATGTCGTAAACGCTAGCAAAGTGCATTTACGTCAACCCATGTTAATATTTAACTTTCCTGGGAAAAAAATACCCGCTCTTCACTGCTAGCCAGCAAGACTTTCAGAAAATAAAAATCCCAGCCAGCAATCATGTTTGACGGTTTTTTGCCAGCCAGCAAGGTTAAAAAAACAAAAATTACGCAATCCCAGCCAGAGTGAAACGGAATTCGGTGTTTGCCAGCCAGCGGTAGCAGAAGTAAGTTATGAGCCAGCCAGCAAAGTTTCATTTAACACATTGCCAAGAAAAACATGTAAGTCAGTAGGCAAGATCTGTTTTACGTCAAATTTACATAATATAAAAGAAAAGCGTGTTTAACCTGTTTCACCCTTTTATCTAGTTGTCGGGTTTTTTTTTTTTTGAGATATAGGGAAAAGATCAGTGTATTTGTTTAGTATATTTTATTCCCTATCCCTAAGAATTACATAACAATAACATAACAACTAAAGACATTCAGCGGTACTTACAGTTTTGGAATGTGGACTTGAGGAGTAGTCTTGAGTTTTTGCCAGGTAAACGATAAAAAGGAAGATCCCGAACTTTGTCCATAACACAATAACACGTAAAAAAAGTGATCATCGCAAAGCCTTAAGGCCAACTTTTTCCAACGATAATCGACTGAGGTGAAATAAAGTTTAAGAATAAACAACATAGCGAGTAAGCTCGATCCACGTGTGGTCTCCTCTGCAAAATCACCCCAAATTCAGTGTAGACACATGCTTATCGCCAGCATTGTATGCCGTGCCTACTGTTACTCCGCAAAAAGTCTACACCAGAACTAATAGAAAGTTTCGAGTAAACAGGCTTTCCGTTGGAAACTTCTAACCACTACGGCTGAAAACCACGAACCCACAAAGTAAGGTAACGTTTGCGGTCTTTAACTCGAGTTTCAACGTGGGGAGGATGGTTTCCTCTTTCGTCATTTACGTAAACGCCTGACTACAAACAAGGACCTTTCTGTTGCGGTAAAAAAAAAACAATACTGTCCATGTTTTCAAATACGCTATGGCAACAGTTTACTTTTTAAAGCCAGACTGATAACGTGTTCTTGTAGTATTTTTCTCCGCACTAGTAAGAGCTTGTCATCCTGAGTTTGATCTTACTCACTCATTTTTTCTGTGGTCAAGAAGCCATAATGGTATGTCGTCAGACAATCACCACAAAAGTTTCGCAGCAAAAGCCAGTAGTCGTAGGTAGTCAGTCAGGCAATCACCGTAAAAGTTTCACACCAGAACTGGTGCAAAGTTTCGCAGCAAAAGCCAGTAGTCGTAGGTGGTCAGTCAGGCAATCACCGCAAAAGTTTCACACCAGAACTGGTGCAAAGTTTCGCAGCAAAAGCCAGTAGTCGTACGTGTTCAGTCAGGCAATCACCGTAAAAGTTTCACACCAGAACTGGTGCAAAGTTTCGCAGCAAAAGCCAGTAGTCGTAGGTGGTCAGTCAGGCAATCACCGTAAAAGTTTCACACCAGAACTGGTGCAAAGTTTCGCAGTAAAAGCCAGTAGTCGTAGGTGGTCAGTCAGGCAATCACCGTAAAAGTTTCACACCAGAACTGGTGCAAAGTTTCGCAGCAAAAGCCAGTAGTCGTAGGTGGTCAGTCAGTCAATCACCGTAAAAGTTTCACACCAGAACTGGTGCAAAGTTTCGCAGCAAAAGCCAGTAGTCGTAGGTGGTCAGTCAGGCAATCACCGTAAAAGTTTCATACCAGAACTGGTGCAAAGTTTCGCAGCAAAAGCCAGTAGTCTTAGGTGGTCAGTCAGGCAATCACCGTAAAAGTTTCACACCAGAACTGGTGCAAAGTTTCGCAGCAAAAGCCAGTAGTCGTAGGTGGTCAGTCAGGCAATCACCGTAAAAATTTCACACCAGAACTGGTGCAAAGTTTCGCAGCAAAAGCCAGTAGTCGTAGGTGGTCAGTCAGGCAATCATCGTAAAAGTTTCACACCAGAACTGGTGCAAAGTTTCGCAGCAAAAGCCAGTAGTCTTAGGTGGTCAGTCAGGCAATCACCGTAAAAGTTTCACACCAGAACTGGTGCAAAGTTTCGCAGCAAAAGCCAGTAGTCGTATGTGGTCAGTCAGGCAATCACCGTAAAAATTTCACACCAGAACTGGTGCAAAGTTTCGCAGCAAAAGCCAGTAGTCGTACGCGGTCAGTCAGGCAATCACCGTAAAAGTTTCACACCAGAACTGGTGCACAGTTTCGCAGCAAAAGCCAGTAGTCGTACGCAGTCAGTCAGGCAATCCCCGTAAAAGTTTCACACCAGAACTGGTGCAAAGTTTCGCAGCAAAAGCCAGTAGTCGTACGCAGTCAGTCAGGCAATCACCGTAAAAGTTTCACACCAAAACTGGTGCAAAGTTTCGCAACAAAAGCCAGTAGTCTTAGGTGGTCAGTCAGGCAATCACCGTAAAAGTTTCACACCAGAACTGGTGCAAAGTTTCGCAGCAAAAGCCAGTAGTCGTACGCAGTCAGTCAGGCAATCACCGTAAAAGTTTCACACCAGAACTGGTGCAAAGTTTCGCAGCAAAAGCCAGTAGTCGTAGGTGGTCAGTCAGGCAATCACCGTAAAAGTTTCACACCAGAACTGGTGCAAAGTTTCGCAGCAAAAGCCAATAGTCGTATGTAAGTCAGGAATGTTTTGTTTTGCAGTCAGACAATCACCTATAAAGGCATATAACCTTATGTCGTGCATGCGATGGTCGTGTGACATCTATAAGTTATAGAATCGAAGCGCAGTTGAAACAAATGTAAGTAAGATCACACCAAGGAAGGCAAGCTTATTTTTCTTTGGGTACAGAGAGACCCACCAAAGTAAAATAAATGCAGCAATACCTTTATCAGTTTGCTTGAAGCGACCGTCATAGTAAATTTGCGAACAGCAACAGTACTTCAGTTTTAATACAGCTACAGAAAAATTCTTGTAACTTTTGGCAATAAGATAAGCTTAGGTGAAACCTTCTTCGGTACGTTTAAAAATCGAGTTGACGACGGCAAACGTGACGTAACTGCGTCCTACTGCGTATCTCGCGCTTCGCGCTCGCGCCTCTAAACAACCCTAAGGACCTTAATGACGCCTTTTGCGCAGGCTACGGTTGAGTTGTGAGGGCGATTATTTTGTAGAAAGCAATAACTTCATGATAACCAGAAGAAAATAAAAACTCCAAAGAAAAATATCCTGTTCTTCACGACAAATTGTTGCAAAAAGAACAACCTAGTTGTCTATTAATTTGTTTATTCAATAGTCCAGTTTAAACCCTGCTTGCAGCAATTTTAGGAAAATAAGTAAATACTGTTCACATTTGTAATTTTCTTTCATTTTTTGGCAAGAAAATTGTAAACTATTTTTTATTCTTTTTTTCTACATTGGCCAAAGAGCCTCTCAAACGTAACCATGGCCGGTAACGCCCGCTAGCGCTGTCAAAATTGAGGTCCTACAGCCGGGAAACATCACCAAAAATATGTAATCTGAGTCACTGTGTTCGAAGATATGAATAAATTTGCTAACAGAGCTCTTACAATTTATGCGATACAAAGCTTTAAGAGCAAGAAATGCGTCAGCGTCAAAACAGATACTGGTATGAAAGTCAAAGAATGATAGCCGTTCGGGATTTACCCCGCTATACTACAATTTACTACACAGACGTTAGCATTGAAATGCAACGGCACACTTGGATGTTGCCTTTTTTAAAAACAACAGTTACTATAACGGACGCGAAATACATCAATATACGGGTAGTACAAATGTAAAATCTTCCTACCTTTTCTGATCCTAACAGATACCTGTGCAGTTGCTAAACGCCTTCCAAATGACCATAGATCGAGGAGGTTTCCCGTCCCGGTGAGCACATAACAAAAGAGAAATTGGTTCCAACGGAAATATTCCTGAGCGCGCAAACCTGGACAACATTGCAAACGAGCATACCGAATGAAATCAGTTCTGAGTTCACTCCGCTAAGAGGCCAGAGTGTATTATTTATTGGAGAGAGTTTTTGTATTCAATCGTCTCAATATTTGATGGCATTTATGTGCCTTAGCGAATGTTCTTAATGCGATACACATGCACGGCAACCTGACAAAGAAACACAACCATTTTGCTTACCTTTTGGCCGCGTTAACACCAGGTTTTAAGTAGAACGTAGGCCAGTAGCTGATATGTAGACAGGCATATTAAAACACGAACACACAAAAGTGTTTTCTATAAAGGATCGACAGCGAAACGACTACAAACAAAGCGGTGAGTGGTGCTTGACTCAACTGTGTCATTTTCTCACTACGTGTATCTTTTACAAGGTATTCACAGCAGGACGTTTTGCTTACACACCCAAACAAATTTCCGTTTTCACAGGCAAAAGGTGTCATTTCCACAGCTCGCGTGGGGTGATTTCCACGCGCACTTACTTGCTTCGCCTGCTCTAATATCCATATAAAAAATTACAGTGCGATTGCCAGGAGAAAAAATATACCTTTTTATCCAGCCAGAACCGGCATAAATTTTTCATATTTTCAGCTAGCAAGGCGCTCATTCAGATTTCCCAGCCAGCTAACTAGCCAATGTTTTTTTTTTTCCAGCTAGCTCAAATTCTGCCTGACGAGCGGGTATTTTGTCGAGCGGCTCCGTCGGGTACTCCTGCGATTTGGCCAAGATTTTCACCACAAGTGCCACAAAAATTGGCCGGCATGAAAATTATGGCGGGAAATATAGAAAAGGACGCAGCGGAGATCGCGGGGAGGAGTACAAGGACGAGTACCTCGATTTCATGGCTAGTCCCCAGGGTCTTCTCGCTTTCCAATATGGCGCCAGAGAGTTTTTTTTGGGAGGGGGGGAGGGGAAGTGTTTGTTTTGAGTCTCATTTAAAGGCGCTTCATTTCATTTCCACGAAAAAAGTTTGTTTCTATGCAAAAGGCTCATTTCCACGGCGGAGGCACATCTCTACAGCGGAGGTGTATTTCTACGGCGAAGGAACATTTCTACAGCGGATGCACATTTCTACGGCGGAGGTGTATTTCTACGCGGAGGTGTATCTCTACGAAGAAAGTGTATTTCTATGAAAGAGGTCAATTTAAAAGCAATCAGCTTATAACTTGTATGGAAAAAAGGAACCAATGCACGGCGCAGTTGAGTGTTTATATAGAAACTGCGTCATTTTAAAATGTGAAGCAGTGGCTCTAGTGGGCCAACATAAGTTGGCGAGAACACGTGATCCCTTCATTTCGAATGGACGCGCGATAGAAGAGTGTGTCGATGAGTGCAATGTTTTATAATCAACAATGTTATACCTTATATTCCTTGGACATGGAGTACATTCGTTTGGACTCGTTAGTTAGTTTGCCCGGATCCCTTCGGCGCGGTCAAATGGCGTAATTGTACAGACAAATACTGAATAACTGGAAACTGTATTTTGTTGTTGCTTTGGGCTTTTGGCTTCATAATTTAAAACAACTGTAATGGAATCTCAGGAACTATTAGCAAAGTGGAGTTTCCAGCCAGTATTTATTTATTTATGGAAGAAAAACCTCTGTTCAGGATAGTTTTATAAAGATATTAATCAGCATCTATATTATCATGTTCATCGTAGAACCTTAATAACATTAAAATTGAAATTAAAACCACTCATACATTGGCTTCTGTGAAGGCAAAGCTCTCCAATATGAACTAGATCAGGTATCTTTTTGTTATGACTAAGATAACAACATTGTTTAATTGCATTCCCGTCTACGTTAGATGGTGTTGCGTACCAACGAAAAGAAAAATAGATAAAGCAGACTAAAATAAAATGGAATAAAAAAGCAGTTGACATTTCCCTGCGAGAAGAGGTTTCTTTCTGGCATGGCTTTGAGATGATTACGAAGTCATTTGCATGACTTGTTAGTTACATAGTTGTAAACAAACCAGGTAAGCGAATAGCAACCCACAAGCGACGCGAATGACTGTTAATGCGAAAGGCGATGCCAGAAAGAAACTTCTGCTCACAGGTTAGCTAAGATCGTCATAAACAGTCAGTGATTTATGGAGTCTTGAGGTTTCTTCTTTAAAATACGACAAAGATAAATAACCTAAAATAACTCAGTTTTCCTGTGAGTGATGGAGATAGACTTGCAATCCTTTCTGCAGGTGGTCACAGAAAACCATCAATATAAGACTCAACAATTAGATTTTAAAAAACACTGGGATGCACTTATCAGCCATGGCCTAATGCCCATTGTTTTAAAGAAAAAAAAAAGTGTTAAAATTCAACTTGTCCAGCCTTCTTGACATTAAATACAATTCATGTGTTTTGTTTGTTTGATGAGGTTTAGCATTAAATAGCATGTATGATATAATTCTTTTAAAATTCTATGAATATCTACTGGTTTTCTAGCCCCAAAGTTTGGTGGATAAAATCAGCCCCTTTCCATTCCAGTATTCATGCTGACCAATAATTCTGGCTATTACCCAGTCCAGATCACTGAACAGATCGGGCTATAAACTAGATTGCAACAGCACAGCCTCTTTGCTCTTCCCCCATGAACGGAGAAACGACCAAACTATTTCTTTTCTTGAGAGGAAAAATCTACTTCAGGTTTATTTAAGGCGATCTTTCAAGCCACAAATCCTTTTCCTCATGATCAATGGCTTGTTTGGTGTATAATTTACCACCATCAGACGTTTCTCTTGATCATTAATAGCAGTGATACTCTGGAAAAAAAAAAAGCAACGTTAAAAATATCTAAACAAACAGTTATTACGAACTCGTCGAAAGATGTATTTTCCGGCAAATGAAACACAACACCTCCCTAGTACATGTTTACAAATTAATGGTGCCAACAGAGAAAATTACAAAACTTTGCGGTGATAGAAAACATTAAAATTGCGAGGTACTTCGAGGTTCTAAAATCGAAATACCTCCATTGTTATCTTATTTTGCTATTTTCATTATCTATTTGTCAGAAGGTTGCCAGAACAGTGCTGACTTACCACGATTCTTCAGGCTCATTCAGCCATCGCTACATTTGCAGTTGTAATGAGATCCGACATATTGATCTAAAAGGACCACAAAAGGCCATTATCAGAGCCAGGGACAAAATTTGTCAGCGAAAGTCCAACCTAAATTGCTCGCAGGTTAGCTAAGATTATCATAAACAGTGATTTATGGAGTCTTGAGGTTTCTTCTTTAAAATGCGAGAAAGATAAATAACCTAAAATAACTCAGATCTCCTTTGAGTGATGGAGATAGATTTGCAATCCTTTCTGCAGGTGGTCACAAGAAACCATCAATATAAGACTCAACAATTAGATTTTAAAAAACACTGGGTTGCACTTATTAGCCATGGCCTAATGCTCATTGTTTTAAGGAAATAATAAAGTGTTAAAATTCAACTTGTCCAGCCTTCTCATGCTGCAAACTTGACACTAAATACAATGCAGGAAATTCATGTGTTTTGTTTCTTTAATGAGGTTTAGCATGAACTAGCATGTCTGTTATAATTCTTTTAAAATTCTATGAATGTCTACCGGTTTTTTAGCCCCATAGTGAAATCAGCCCCTTTCTATTCCAGTATTTATGCTGACCAATAATTCTGGCTATTACCCAGGCCAGATCACTGAACAGATCGGGCTATAAACTAGATTGCAACGGCACAGCCTCTTTGCTCTTCCCACATGAACGGAGAAACGGCCAAACTACCTCTTTTCTTGAGAGGAAAAATCTACTTCAGGTTTATTTAAGGCGATCTTTCAAGCCAGAGATCCTTTTCCTACAACCATCAGACGTTTCTCTCGATCATTAATAGCAATGATACTCTAGAAAAATGAACAGAGCAGCGTTAATAATATCTAAAGAAAAAAGTTATTACGAACTCATCGAAAATGAACGCGTGAAAGATGTATTTTCCGGCAAATGAATAGGCTTTTGTACATTATGCTTTTGCTTCCGTACTAAAATGCTCCACCTTAATGCTCCATTTTTCCCACTAAAATGCTCGGTCTCCCCAAAAAAGTCAGTAAAATGCTCGCATAATGCTCATTATACAAACGGTTTTTTTTAATTAATTTCAAAGTTTACACCTACAGAAACGTGCAAGTGTTGCAAGTAACAACGACAACGTGTACAAGTTCAAAAATACAGCCAAAAAATCCAGCTGTATTAGGTTTTTTGTGAATTTTGAATTTTCGTCTTCACTTTGTTTAAAAAAGCAGGAGCTCATGGGGCACGGGCTCCTGAAAAAAGTTAATTTCTATTTTATTTTCTCGGAAAAATTAATTTTCCGGGGAAAATGCCACTAAAATGCTCGAATAATGCTCAATGCTTTTGCCTCACTAAAATGCTCGAAAAAATGCTAGCATAATGTACAAAAGCCTACAAATGAAACACACACCTCGCTAGTGTATGTTTACAAATTGATGGTAGGAACAGCAAAAATTACCAAACTTTGCGGTGATAGAAAACATTAAAATTGCGAGGTACTTCGACGTTCTAGAATCGAAATACTTCCATTGTTATCTTATTTTGCTATTTTCATTATCTATTTGTCATAAGGTCACCAGAACAATGCTCACTTACCACGATTCTCAAGGCTCATTCAGCCATCGCAACATTTGCAATTGTAATGAGGTCAGAAATATTGATCTAAAAGGACCACAAGTGAGGCCATTATCAGAGCCAGGGACAAAATTTGTCAGCGAAAGTCCAACCTAAATCAACAGAAAGCTACATAACTAACCTTGAAGTACTTTGAACTGTGTGAATTTTGCGTTTGAAAATCCCCTTGTGACCACTTCTTGCAACTACTAAATCACTTTTAGACGCAGAGCATCATGGGATACTTGATCTATCCGCCTTTAGAGATACCAATCCTCCACTGCCTTGTACCAAATATACGTTTTTTCGAGATCCGACCGGGTAACCTAGTCTGCCCCAAGGGAATCTAGTTCGCTTCTTCTTCGACATGGAATTTTACCGCCACTTTTTAATAAGATAGTAAATCAATAATTTGTTTGTAACAGTAAAGTGCAAAGATAATCACTGAAATAGAAAATTATAAGTAGCAATGTCATTAAGGATGCAGTTCATGAGAATTATTAAAGTTAGACTATACCCCTGACAGCTTAGGTCATGCGAGACGTTCAAGTCGAGAAAATCAGCCCATAACTGAAATATTGGAAAACCAATGAGTACGTGAGCTGAGCAGGCTGTACCCAATGCCAAAAAGATAAATGCTTTTATGCGCATTTCTAGATTCAGAGTCCCGAAACCTAAAAAAACACATCAAAAATACATTGTGATGACTACATTTGCAAATCAACACTCACAGAATAATATTAGAGATAGGCTAGTCAGTATTCCCGACAGTGATCGTGATCTACCTTAATATAAATTTTAAAATACCCTACAGATCGAGTCGGCTATTGGATATTTTGATACAGGAGGATACTTATGTTGGCGTGCGTACTTTATTTGACATATTTAGTAAATATCAAATTTTTATTTTAATTTCATTCATATTTTGTTTCATTTAACTGTTTTGAAATATATGTATTTTCTGTCTTTTTAATTTAATATGTTGATGTTCGTATATCTTATTGCAACTTTTTTTTTAATTTTCCTTTCTGCCTCGATTAGCTATAAGCTACTTTGCAGGCAAGGATTAATTATATGGCATGTGTGCAAAGTGTTTTTAATAAACGTGAACTTGAACAAAATAATAATAATTGGAATCTCTAATAATAGTAACAATTGGAATCTCAATTTGTGGTTGGACTGTATTTGGTTACCCTAACAGCTGAATTTCTTGTTAGATACATACAGGCGGAGATACGAATCCTACACTGCCTTGTACCAAATATACGTTTTTTCGAAATCCGACCGGGCGACAACCTAGTCCGCCCCACGGGAATCTAGTTCACTTCTTCTTGGACTGGGGAGTACGTGAGCTGAGCAAGCTGTCCCAATGCCAAAAAGCTAAATGCTTTTATGCACATTTTTAGATTCAGAGCGCCGAAACCTAAGAAACACATCAAAAATACTTTGTAATGACTACATTTGCAAATAAACACTCACAGAATAATATTAGAGATAGGCTAGTCAGTATTCCCGGCAGTGATCGTGCTCTAACTTAATATAAATTTAAGAATACCCGACAGAGTCGGTTACGGGATATTTTGATACAGGAGGATACTTATGTTAGCGTGCGTACTTTATTTGACGTATTTAATAAATATTAAATTTTTATTTTAATTTCATTCATATTTTGTTTCATTTACCTGTTTTGAATATATGTTTTTTCTTTCTTGTTAATTTAATATGTTGATGTTCGTGTATCTGTTTAACTTTATTGCTATGTTTCAACCCTATTAATGTAACTTTTTTTGGTTTTCCTTCCTGCCTCGATTAGCTATAGGCTACTTTGCCGGCAAGGATTAATTATGGCAAGTGTGCAAAGTGTTTTTGATAAACGTGAACTTGAACAAAATAATAATAATTGGAATCTCTAATAATAATAACAATTGGAATCTCAATTTGTAGTTGGACTGTATTTGGTTACCCTAACAGCTGAATTTCTTGTTAGATACATACAGGCGGAGATACGAATCCTACACTGCCTTGTACCAAATATACGTTTCTCGAGATCCGACCGGGCCACAACCTAGTCCGCCCCACGGAAATCTAGTTCGCTTCTTCTTGGACATGGAATTTTACCCCATTTTTAATAAGATAGTAAATAACTAGCCTCAAATTTCAGCTATTCATTCAACAGGAGAGGTTTGAATTCGAGAAAAAGCTTCCTAAGGGCGAATATTGGAACACGATAAGTGCAGGAGCTGAAATTAAGGGAGGTCTTGGAAATGATAATCATAGAATTATTCTCCCGCCAGAAACCTGTTATGCGTATTTTTAGACTTGGTGCACCAAATCAAAGAAATGTTTCCCAAATGATGGTTTAATAAAAATGCAGACTTACAGAATATTGCAAGATATTTGCGGATTTACAGGTACAAATGTCTGTTTTCGATGCCTTCCATGTTTTAATTTTAATCAGTTTTCTTAAGACAAATAATTTGATTACTCTGAAATAAATCAAGACGAAGGCGTTGTCTTGCCTCATTTTTGCACAATGACTTTGCCCAGAGCTAAGGTAATGCCAGATGTTTCGATATTAAAACACCAATGAGTACCTGAGTCTAGCAAGAGGTCCCAATGATAACTATAACATTATTCTCTCGCAAAAAGCTTTTTGGCAAATATTTAGTCTTAATGCGTCGAAATCAAAGAAACGCTTCATATGATGATTAATCGGTGAAAATGCTAACGTACAGAAAAATGTTTGAGATTTGCTGACGCAGAGGCATAATTGTTTGTCATCGGTACCTTCTATGTTTTGAAATAAACGTTCTTCAAGCTAAAGGCGTTGTCTTCCCTCATTTTGGACGATGACTTTGGTAGGAAAGGTCATGTGCGAAGTTTCGAGAAAAATCAGCCCATGACTGAAATATTGGAACACCAATAAGTAGGAGGTCCCAATGGGAAATAATAAAGGAAATAATAAAGTGTTAAAATTCAACTTGTCCAGCCTTCTCATGCTGCAAACTTGACACTAAATACAATGCAGGAAATTCATGTGTTTTGTTTCTTTAATGAGGTTTAGCATGAACTAGCATGTCTGTTATAATTCTTTTAAAATTCTATGAATATCTACCGGTTTTTTAGCCCCATAGTGAAATCAGCCCCTTTCTATTCCAGTATTTATGCTGACCAATAATTCTGGCTATTACCCAGGCCAGATCACTGAACAGATCGGGCTATAAACTAGATTGCAACGGCACAGCCTCTTTGCTCTTCCCACATGAACGGAGAAACGGCCAAACTACCTCTTTTCTTGAGAGGAAAAATCTACTTCAGGTTTATTTAAGGCGATCTTTCAAGCCAGAGATCCTTTTCCTACAACCATCAGACGTTTCTCTCGATCATTAATAGCAATGATACTCTAGAAAAATGAACAGAGCAGCGTTAATAATATCTAAAGAATAAAGTTATTACGAACTCATCGAAAATGAACGCGTGAAAGATGTATTTTCCGGCAAATGAATAGGCTTTTGTACATTATGCTTTTGCTTCCGTACTAAAATGCTCCACCTTAATGCTCCATTTTTCCCACTAAAATGCTCGGTCTCCCCAAAAAAGTCAGTAAAATGCTCGCATAATGCTCATTATACAAACGGTTTTTTTTAATTAATTTCAAAGTTTACACCTACAGAAACGTGCAAGTGTTGCAAGTAACAACGACAACGTGTACAAGTTCAAAAATACAGCCAAAAAATCCAGCTGTATTAGGTTTTTTGTGAATTTTGAATTTTCGTCTTCACTTTGTTTAAAAAAGCAGGAGCTCATGGGGCACGGGCTCCTGAAAAAAGTTAATTTCTATTTTATTTTCTCGGAAAAATTAATTTTCCGGGGAAAATGCCACTAAAATGCTCGAATAATGCTCAATGCTTTTGCCTCACTAAAATGCTCGAAAAAATGCTAGCATAATGTACAAAAGCCTACAAATGAAACACACACCTCGCTAGTGTATGTTTACAAATTGATGGTAGGAACAGCAAAAATTACCAAACTTTGCGGTGATAGAAAACATTAAAATTGCGAGGTACTTCGACGTTCTAGAATCGAAATACTTCCATTGTTATCTTATTTTGCTATTTTCATTATCTATTTGTCATAAGGTCACCAGAACAATGCTCACTTACCACGATTCTCAAGGCTCATTCAGCCATCGCAACATTTGCAATTGTAATGAGGTCAGAAATATTGATCTAAAAGGACCACAAGTGAGGCCATTATCAGAGCCAGGGACAAAATTTGTCAGCGAAAGTCCAACCTAAATCAACAGAAAGCTACATAACTAACCTTGAAGTACTTTGAACTGTGTGAATTTTGCGTTTGAAAATCCCCTTGTGACCACTTCTTGCAACTACTAAATCACTTTTAGACGCAGAGCATCATGGGATACTTGATCTATCCGCCTTTAGAGATACCAATCCTCCACTGCCTTGTACCAAATATACGTTTTTTCGAGATCCGACCGGGTAACCTAGTCTGCCCCAAGGGAATCTAGTTCGCTTCTTCTTCGACATGGAATTTTACCGCCACTTTTTAATAAGATAGTAAATCAATAATTTGTTTGTAACAGTAAAGTGCAAAGATAATCACTGAAATAGAAAATTATAAGTAGCAATGTCATTAAGGATGCAGTTCATGAGAATTATTAAAGTTAGACTATACCCCTGACAGCTTAGGTCATGCGAGACGTTCAAGTCGAGAAAATCAGCCCATAACTGAAATATTGGAAAACCAATGAGTACGTGAGCTGAGCAGGCTGTACCCAATGCCAAAAAGATAAATGCTTTTATGCGCATTTCTAGATTCAGAGTCCCGAAACCTAAAAAAACACATCAAAGATACATTGTGATGACTACATTTGCAAATCAACACTCACAGAATAATATTAGAGATAGGCTAGTCAGTATTCCCGACAGTGATCGTGATCTACCTTAATATAAATTTTAAAATACCCTACAGATCGAGTCGGCTATTGGATATTTTGATACAGGAGGATACTTATGTTGGCGTGCGTACTTTATTTGACATATTTAGTAAATATCAAATTTTTATTTTAATTTCATTCATATTTTGTTTCATTTAACTGTTTTGAAATATATGTATTTTCTGTCTTGTTTTTAACAAAATTTATAAATGTATTTATTTGGTTAGGCTAAGGCTGTAGCAATTCAGGAAGGACGTGAACCACTCACGGAGACGATAATGTAGTTTAACTGAATTTTCTTGTTACATTCACTTGGTACATGGGTCCTTTGAATCGATCGACTGTTGTGAAGTAGATAGATAGATCATGTAGCATCGATCATTTACCTCAAAATTCAGTTATCATAGGTGTGTCGACTAATTTCTCTTGTATTTTTATCCTTGAACCGCCTGTAACTTCTTATGGGGCAAACGCCCCCTGTACCGTTTGTGACGTTCTCATTTAGACAACTAGACAACAGACAACTCTGTGCAGGAAAAAGATCTTTTAAACAATTCAAACTACGCCCGAATGAGCAGCCACATTTAGTCAAACAGGCTGGAGAACTAAGTGCTGCAAAGTAAAGTTGACCCGAAAATACCAAATGAAAATGTTGCTCGACTACCCACCTGTACCAGTCTCCCTCCATCTAATCCCTCGAACCTAAAAGCTCTTCCAAAATCTTTTCTCATCAAAATGAAACCCATAAAATGTAAATGTAGAGCTAAGAAATGGAAAAGAAAAGTACGTATTAGCCTTCTTTAGTCTGTTTTGATAATCCCCGGAGAGTTAAATTGAAGCATTTCTTTTTTGGAGGCTTAAAGCGATAAAATAAAAGCAAGCGAATGACATGCACAGTTCTGGTCTCTGGTCTATGAATTATCAGAAATAGTAGCAAAAGTGTCTTTATAGACATCTAGAAAGGTTGTCTCTCCAAATTCAACGCTTCGCAAACAGAGGTAAGTAAACTTCTATGCAAAGACAGCTGGAAATCAGTCGTCTATAGTTTGGGTACCACTGCAGGGACGAGGCCTCGCACAAATAATAATTATTGATTAAGAAGTGATTCGGAGACGTTAATCTACAAATGGAAACTGTTTCTTTCTTCGACCTCTCACTTCTTGGCATTTTTAAGCAAGGTATCAGTAAGGTTCACTCACACAAGGCCTCTTCAGTGCAAAAAGCCTGGACGAAAAAACCCCTATGGAATAAAGCGATTTAGCATGAAGAGTCAATTATGGTAATTGGTAAATATAATTGCGTTGTTTGATATTTCCATGTCTATCTACTGCAGCTTTGATCCGCCATGTCCATCACGTTGTACGTAAAGAAAGATTCACCAGGGTGCACGTTTACACAGTCAGAACCGAATCTTCAGGGCAAAGACGGGAAAAAATTCACAGTAGCCGATGTTACAGCAGGAAACTGGATCTTCTACACTCTCAAAGACTACAACAATGACAAAGGGCCACATAGTTACAAGAGAGTAATGGGTGTTGAAAAACACGTAAACATAAAAGATGTTAATGGCTCCGTGTTCCTGGTAAACCCCGTCGACGAACTCATTTTGTTTGAACACTTTGGCTATGGTGGAAAGAGCAAGGTACTACGAATATAATTAGTGCACTTATTCAGTAATAACTGGGGAAACCTATGTTCTCTTTGTTCTGCTTTACTGTTTATACTAAAAACAACGCAAATAAATTAAAGGCCTATGAGACACCAAAGATTTGTTTTGACTTCAGATTCAGCTGAAGCCGGTTAGGATAGAGATTACAATGGCTTTTGATTTGAACAGGCTTTGTTTTGTGAACTCTGGTCTGGAATCATTATTTTCAAAAGAAACTACTTTTCTCGTAAAAAAATTATCTTGCAATTCAATAATCTGCTCAGAGAGGTACATTTATGAGATAAGTTAATTTTAACATGATTGTTTTAATTCAGTCAATTTTTAATATCAACATGTGATTGTAAACAAAAGCCTTATCGGCCTAGCGGAAATCATGTATCAGATACTTTTAGCTACACAAATTCAGAGTTTTAGTTCGGGTTAGGTCAAATCTTGAAATTTCAAAATTCTGCATGCAGAATCTTGAAATTCTGCATGCCAAACTATTGTAATTTCAAAATTTGGTAACTTACCAGAAATTGACTCACCGTGATAACCCTGGGGGGGTGGGTTACTCGACCAATATTTGGGTATAGGTGAGCCGCTGAGGGTTTGACCCTGTTTAGGCCAAAAAATTCCTAAAATATATAACCTGTTTAGGACAGCATTGTTTAGTAACCTGTTTGCACTAAGACGAAATCGATCGCGCATGAAACACCCTGTTTATAATTAGAACACACTCGCACAAATCATGGACACTGTTTAGGACAGACTTACGCGTAATTGTATACCCTACTTAGGACAGTCGTGCGAAATTATATACCCTGTCCAGCGGCACATCCCCGTATAGGCCATATTAGGGAGTACCCCCTCCCCCCCCCCCCCTTGGGGGTGATAACACACGGGTAATAACTCACCACGTTGGCGTAAAATCCCAGGGCTTTCTCAGAAGTGGGCGGCAAACTTCGAACTAAAACGTTTGCCATTACCCCTCCCACAATCTCGGAACAGATGTAGCAGCTATTTGGAAGAGAAGTCACCAATGGCGCGTTTCCCTGACCCCAAGCAATACTAAAACAATAGAAAGAATGACATGTCATTGTTTTCTGCGACCAATTGGGAGAGACCTTACGAGCAGCTGCTACACTACTCTGAAACGAGCAAAAATTTTCACGACTGACATATCCGCGAAGTAATAAAGTGAATTCCCCGGGGGCGTTACTCACCAATGTTTTAAACGGGAAGACTCCACTGCTCAGAGAAGTAAGGTTTTTTCCGTTGTATTGCTAATATACGAAATCTCCTCGATTTGAAGAAACTAGGCGTGTAAGGTGGCCCCGGTTAATTTTTCAGCATGCGCGCAAGGCGTTCTTTGGAAATTCTGGAAACACGTCGTTGACTAGGCTCGATTTCCGCCGTCTCCCGGGTCCGGTCTCGGGATGAGTGCGGGCTCATTTTCCCGAACAGCGGCTGGTAATCTAGCCTCTCATGCAGGCGTTTTTAGGGAAGCTTGTCTTTCTTGTGGGGAGGGATGAAAGACGAGCTCCCCTAAACACGCCTGCGTGGGAGGCTACTGGTAATCAAGCCTAGCCGTTGACCGGTCAACATTATATTAGAACCTCCCCACTTAACTACACTTACGTGAATTTCCTAAGTCTCTACTCTTTCTACTCTTCTAGTCTTTTTCTATGGGTTGATTTCCACTGTCGCGTAATTTTTGCGTGCGTAAATTTTACGTTCGCAAATAAGATAAAGGCAACGCATGAACGGTCGCTCGTAAGCGTAAAAGTTAAACCTCGCTCAACTTCACGTTTAATCTCAACACTTTGGGTCGGATATTTAAACGAAGTCTAACTTAGACCGCGGTTTAGCAAATCTTTGGACTTCCAAATCTCTTCCATAGTGGCTTATTTTAAGAAGACAAATGCTTTTCTAATCTACGCCATATGCTTTCATGAAACTGTTCACGATAAATGGTATTTATATAAAAGCGTTCGTCAAACTGAAAATGGTTTAAAACGGCGGTTTTGATAAACACTGGCCAAACCCCGTTTAAATAATTGGCCTCTTATATCTTGTCTTATTTTTTGTTTACGTGATTAAAATGTACGTGCGTTCCCCTGGTTAACGCGTGCGTAGCCAAAAACGCGTCAGTGGAAATCAACTTTAAGTCTAAGTCCCCTCGATTATTTTTTTGGGAAGTGAAAAGGGAACTTGACTGTGGCATTAGCGGGATCCGAACCCGCGGTCTTAGGCCTGTTTACAAGGAGGTGGGGGACCCCAGGTATGTGAGGTAACCCGTTTAGAAGGGGGTAACCCGCCTGTCCATATAATCTCTAATTTTAATTTGATCACTTTTACATGTTAGGTGGGGTAACCCGCCACATGTTACCTCACCTATCTGGGGTCCCCCACTTTCATGTAAACAGGCCCTTAGAAACCGAACTCTATCGCCTATACCACTACACCACAGTGGATTCATCAGAAAATGATGCGTTCGTTTTACATTATTTATAGTGACAAACCTATAAGTAAATTAAAGTTGACCACTTAGAGTCAGTGCTTAACCTTAATCACTATAACGTTTTCCGCGAAGTTTTCAGAAAATGTCATAACCATAGAAATAGAGTGCTAAAGTGATGACGTCATAAAAATAAAATTTGGGAATTTATAGGATTTGTCAAGATATTCAGAAAGAACAATGTCCAAAACACCTACTCGCCAAAAATTAGCATTTCGGGGCAAATTATCTCTCAGATATTGGCCCAGTTACGCTCTGATGACTCCATACAAATCCTTCTAAATATGACCTGGCTCTAAGCGTTTAGACCCTTTGGGGTGGCACAACATCATCATCATGATCTTTTTTTTATTTAAATCACTTGGGTTTTAGAGCTAATATAGCTAATGGGGCACATACCTATAAACTGCAGCTATAAAGTAAATATAAGGGAGCACCCTACACCGGGTAAAATCCCTACCCTTTCAAATACCTGAAGTCTAAAAAGGGTACATCATTCGGGCAGAGTCTCCCCCTCATAGGTCATTATAGGGAGTACCCCCGGGCGGTGAATTCCAGCTTGGTTAGTTATTTTTTATTATTGTTATTATTATTTTCAGTTTCTACCCGTGTTGCATTTAAGAGAAGTCTAATGCTGATCCAAACCTCACGATCATCTTTACTGACATAATCTTACTGTTATCTTTTTATTATTATCATTTTCTTGTAGCGGTTTGGAGCCAATCAGAAAGATCTGACCGACGTATTTCCCCCAGAAGAACAGGGAAAGTCAAACGTCTCCTCTGCTATCTTGTTGTCTAAGGACCGGTCCGTAGTTTTGTTCAACGGAAAAGATTTTGCAGGCAACAAGCAGTATACTATGCAACCAGGAGAGTGGTGTGAAAAGTTAAACGTCCCGGGCGGTTTGAACGACCATTGTCTGAGCTTCAAATTTATCTAAAGGCGTAAGAGTTGAAAAACCCAACCTGCCCGGCCAGCCACACTCCATTTTGCTCGAGTTTTCATTTAGTCTCGAAGTTATGTAGTTTTGATTGAGAAGCCGATTGTAATTAGTACACTTTAGGATTCTAAGAGATCTAAAATGTTGTCAAAACCAGAGGGAAGAATTGAATAAATGAAGATTGTTTCCTTTATCCTGCATTTTGTCTTTTTGAAACTGGCTGTGACATTCAAATGGGAGATGAAACTTTTTGCCTCGTACCCAGACGTCTCTCTCTTTCGATGAAAATTTGCGCGCAAAGAAAGGCGGGAAGGAGAAAAAGGGCGAGCACCTCTCTTGTTTCTCTTTCCCGTGGTCCATTGCGATTCGTCACCAGTCACTGGCGTTTCACGTTCGCCTCTATGTGGAAAAAATACGAAGCACCTCAGAAGGAGGAAGATCTCAGCCCATCATTTAGTACTAGACCGGAGGGATAAGAATCAATATCCAGTGGCTGAATTTTATCCTTCTTTATTTTCTTTAGTTACAAGATCATGCAATACCCCCCCCCCCCCCCCCGCCCCCACCCCCCAAAAAAAAGAGGGAGAAGAAAATTTCAACCAAAGATAAATTGAACCAAAACAAATACATTTGTCAACTTCCATTCTCTAGGTCATATATGAGCTTTCTGAAATATCATGCTGAGAAAAAAGGAGAGTCCGACTGGTGTCACGAACTATTTCAAAAAAGCGCTTCAGGAAAAGCTTCACAAGTCTGACAAGAGAGCGGGAGAAATTCTCTTCAATCGCTTTGCGGTGCATGCTGTTTTTCTAAAAAGAGGGAGGGCTGGAGGGGAGAAAAGGAGAAGATGCCACACCTGGCCACACGAGGAGGTGTGTTACCATTTTTCCTGGTACATTTTGCCAACATCTTTATAGTTTGGAATTGAATTAACTGACGATAAATGGCGAGATTTAGAATTTTAGACCAGACGTCACCTATTCATGTTCAGCTTAGAAAAAGACACGTCATTCATGTTCACTGAGCTGGGAATGGACCCGAATGACGCATGTGTTTTGTAGGTATAAACTTCCTTCGTGGAAACAACGCTAGGCCGAAAAGTCCCAAGTACATGTTTACAAAACGACTTGCCATTTCATTGGCTTATTCTAGTTTTGGCTTTAAAATAGGGGTTTTTCGTACTCATAATTCCGAATAGATTGGCATCTCTGCGGTAGCAGTCACCTGACTTTGACTTTTGGGAGCCAGTTGCATAAATCTCAACGTGGGACGCACCAGATAATCCCTATTTCAAAAAGTACAAATTATTAGCTAGAAATGCTCTACTTTTTTCACCACTCTTATATAATTCTATCTCGTTCCAAATGCGCATACTTCTTTAGTTTTCAAAGAACTGACAAAAGTAAAAAGAAATAATTTCTATTTACTTTTGTCATCTGTTAAAAAAACGACTCATCCTTTCCACAACCTTAACCCGAGCCTTTAATACGCCGATGAAATGCAGACGAATTGCGAGTTTAAAGCGATCAAAGAAGGACAAAATTCCCTCCAACTACTAGAAGTTATAGCGGGAAGCGGTCAGTGAAATCAGAGAAAGCGTTTCGTCGTGCAAGGAAGATTTGGAAACGGTACTTGGTCGTGGATTACTGAATTGGGGAAATTAAAATGAGGGATTCGTTCGAGAAGCAATATCGTATGATTTCCTAAAGGTGGCAGATGACTGTCGAGTCAGAGACTCGGGCATTCACGTCGTTGTTGATTATGTAAGCTTAAATGATTTTTATTGAGGATCACTGACTGGATTCAGCTGTACGGTGATGCTCTCCAGCTCTTCTCAATTTTCTAAGCATCAGTCGAAGTGGGGTAAGTCTATTTTTGGTTCCTTAGTATCATCTTTAAATGAATACCTATTATCTTTTTAGCACAAAAACCTATTAAGGTCGACACTGATCACTCGATCATTTTATAAATTCTCAATAACTGCTAATTGTGTGAAAGAGTAATGTTCATGGAGAATGTTGATGTAGATCACCATTTTCTTAAGCCTGATCGCAGACAGTTCAGTTTTTCAGTGTAGATCGTAGTAGACATTTTCAATTCTATCGAATCCCTTTTAAGAAAACGGGAAATTTTTTTCCCTAAAGCCAGTGGCTATTAACTGTCAGCAAAAGAGGGTAAGATTTCGTAAACCAGAAAATTGAGTTACAAATTAAAGCTTTATTTAATTTTACACTGATTAAATCTGTGAAGTTAATTGTTTTAAGGGTATGAAGAGTGTAACCACATGAATCAGAGATGTTTAGTAAACAAAGTAATTGCACTTTTGAGCTTCGGTCAAACTCAGGTGGATGTGAGCGTTAGGTTTGATGTTTAGACTATCTTGTTTGTGTTTTTGCACTGACTCGAATCTCAATTTAAAATGCCTGTATTTGATTAAGTTTAATGATGAGAATTTGTGCTTTAATGAAAATCGACTTGTTTTCTTTTGCCATGAATTAAAGCTACTTGAAGTTATTCATAACTTTTGATCAATAATAGATGGTATAATTGTTAAAAACTTCCTTGAATGCATTTTACTGTTGTTGAGAGAAGATGATGATGACCAGCCTTTAATTTTACAAAAAAACTATTGCTAAAGGAAACATTGATGATAGTGCATGTCCAGCATTAAGTAAAACAGTTTGGCCTTCCTGAAGCACCAGAGCAGCTTAGCCCTTAGAAACTAGCCAATCAAAAACGCTGACATATGTCCTTGCGACTGTGTGGGATTCCAACACGATATTGTGCACAAATTTAAACAAGCTCTATACAGAAGGTTTAGAGCGTCTACGACGCATGCAAGACTACTCTTGTCATACAGAAAGTTCATGAATACAAGCCTCGCGTCATGTGACTCTAAATTTGCTCTGCGATGGGGTAATTGCTTGTTGTGGTTCGCGGATCAAAACATTTCCAAAAATGGTAAAGCTCTGGACATAGATACTGGGACTTTTTAATTGCTTTTCTTTTATCAAATCATGGCATGACGTTAAGGTCTCTAAATAAAGGCCCCAAGGGGGTGTCTCATTTTTTGTCTAGGATTACTTTGGCGCATCGTTTCTGTAAATTGATTAGGTGTTGGACGTGCGGCTTGTTTACCTTATTGCATGTTGCCCAGACAATAACTCCCGTAGTCAAATATTAGCTGGATAAGTGAATTGTAAAACAAAGTTCTCAGCTTAGATCAGTCACAGAAATTTATCTGTCCTTTTTAAAACTCCAAGTCCCTTTCCTATATTCGATACCGTTGAGTTTAAAAACAGTTGTCTATCTTTATGCCAAGTAGTTTAGTATCGGTTACAGAATCAAGCTGAACCTCAACTGTTCCACATTAAGATTTCTCCCGTTCAAGCAGTTAGCTCCAAACTTATGCTGTAGGTAGACAATCGCTTGCATGCAGGGACGAGGATCATCAGCAAATACAAACACAACTGCTATTTAAGGACTTAAAACGAGTTTTGTAGAAAATAAGGGGCAATCAGGTCCTTCGTCAGTTGTCAGTTAAAGTTTTGGCCATTTGTCAGTTGTCACTTAACCCCATCCAGACCCTCTTCAATGTGAACAAAAATAAAGATGAACAAACACTACACAAAAGAAAAGAAATGGTTTTAGCCTTTAAAAACTGAGTGGCGAACCCGAACTCAAACCCAACATAGTTAAACATCAAACAAAACAAGCGAACTACTACATATGTTTTTGGTGTCTGTGTTTTCTAAACACCCGTTTCCCGTGAAAACGTTTCCGTACGTGCTGGTACGTAGAAAACTTTCATGGTTAATCTTGTGTTACCCTGCGAGTATCGGTTTCTCACTTGCATGGCTTTTAGCATTTGCGAAGTCGTACGTGTGGCTTGCCCCGCGGGGAGTAAACAAACCAACTACGCGACAGACAAGTCACACGAACTAAAAGCCATGCAGGAAAGAAACTTCTGCTCGCAGTGTAATGGTGTGTTGCTTAGCTTAGTGACAGTCTGGTAATCGTATGTATCTAAAAGTCTTGAAAGAATAGATCACGTGCAAAGGCATCACTCGTGTCTAAAGTAAATATTATAGCCGAGCTCTCGCGGGCGCGAAGCGCGTGCAGCGAAGCACCTAGCCTGTTCCAGGCTCCGAGATAGACGGGTCCGCTAAATTGAGAAAGCGCAAACAGGAAAATGAAACGGGAGGAAACTGGGGAGAGCGGGGCCAACTTTTCGCGTGCCTTTTTCTTTCGCGTTTTCCCCACTATCTGAGGGCCTGGAACAGGCTACGGAGCACCATGGGTAAGAAAATTTAGTAATCTGTGCATTCAAGAAATTTGGTTCTGAGAAAATCGTCCTTATGGGGTACGTCCGTACCGCACGTTTCGGGGGTAAATCGCATAGCTTCCCGGCCATTTAGAGATAAAACCAACAACAGCAAAAGCCGATTCTTTCTTTCGACTTAACTTCGATGTCTACATTAACGTGGATAACAGAGAAAGAGCTAGAGCAAGAGATTAAAACCAAAGGAGACCAATTTTGTTCGAAGAAAAACATAAAAATTTTATAGCGGCGGTGAGAAAAAGGGAAAATGCTAGCTGCTACCAAGGTGAAAATGAGCGGCAGTGAAGAAAAAGTGAACAGGAACACATACAACATTTCCTCCATAAAGTGTGTAACTAGGAAGTTTCTGGAAGTTTAACATTGAAGTCGTGCAAAACAAAGGCACAGAAATGTACAAAAAAAGCGTGCAAAGTTGTTTTTTGCTAATTAGAAAAAAAGTGTGCTGCACGCCAAGTTTTTCTTTTGGCTAATTAGACCTACTGATTTTTTTGGCTGTTTTCTCCGCCTGGCGTTACATGATTTTATATTTTGTTTAGTAAACCATAGATTTTAACGAGAGCTTCGCTTTTAGCCCTGGATAAATAACAATTATTCACCGAAGTAGAGGTGGCTAGTAGTGGATTTAACCGAAGCCGCCAAGCGGCGAGGTAAATGTTGTTGTGGAGTATTTTGAAAGTGATTTTTAAGACGGATTTACCTTGTCTTTTAAGTTTAGTTTTTGTTTCATTAAGTCTTGTTTTTGTCCACGTACTGTTTTCCTGTTTTGATCTTTTTGTTTTACTTGTACTTGAAGTTATGCTTAGCTCCCGAATTTACTTATTGCCATATTAGGAATGTTACAGGTGGTCGTGTTTGTGGCGTTAGAGCTGACCTTCGTTCTTTGGTACTTATCAGTTGCGGCTGTGCGTAGGCTAGTCTATTCCCTGACAATAGCAAACCTGTTGCAATATTAGCGATAAGAAATACAATAGAAACTCTTCCGGCCAGCTAACCCAAACGCGTCCAGCTTTGGCTATTAAAACCGCTACTATACTTGAACTATAGGGGAGATTAGGAAAATTAGAGTAGAAGTAGAGTAAGCAGAAGTTGTAAGAAGATTATGAAGAATAAAAGCAAGATGTAAATCAGATTCCTGGTACCTCATCGTGTAGCGAGCGAGTTGCTCGAACACACCCCCACAATATCCACTACTAGCCACCGACACTGAGCTGAGTAATTGTTTTAGCATATACTAAAACAGTGATATAATTGAGCACAAAAATGATGAGGTTTAACTCATTTACTGTTGCCACCGATTACAATTTTGGCGCGCAATGAACGAACGGCCGCGGTCGTCGCTTTTTCCTTGCGACAAGTAAAACTTTTGAAGGCGTTTGTTTAGCTCTTGCGGGGAAGTTTCTTTAAAAGAAGTTGTGAATTCTTTTTCCATTTAAGATCATCCTGTAAAAAAGATTAATATGAACAAGTGAATTTGCATTTGTAAACAAAAAACTTTTTCACAGGTTTTATCGATAAATTCAAGTCAAAAAGACAAAGTTTTACCTGCCAAAACTTCCAAACCGAACTTCGTCACCTTCTTCATGTATTTCGGGAATAGCTTGCTTGATTAGTTGTGAAATTTCTTTGTTTGTTACGCAGCAAACCGGGAGGGCATTTTGCTCGCAACTTACGCGAGTTTGGCGTCGGTCGCTCAGCTCAAAAGAACTGGAGGTGAATCAGTGAATAGTACAGGATATTCACTGATTGAGTAGCCAATCAGAGCGCGCGAAAAGCACTATCCACTGTTTTAGTATATACTAAATCTACATATTATAGAAAATATTAGAATGCAGTTAAGACTTTCACACTTATTAATAAGCGTTCTCGCAACTCAAAATCGTAACTTCGACTTTTTTAACGTACGTTTGACATATTTTTCCATTATAACAGCGCTTATGATTGGCTGTATAGTGAGTTGTGACACGTGAAGAGAACTCACAGAAGCTTGATGACCGTTAAACTCGTTCTGGAAATGGAGTTTTAAACTGAAACATGCTGGAACTGGACAGCTCAAAACGGTCGAATTTCAACTTAAATTAACACTATCTATAAATTCATTCATTATTTGTACCTCAATATGATCGCGATTTCCTTGAACATCAACGGAACACAGCAAAAAAAGTTACTCCGACTTGGTGACTTGAAATGCTCAAACTAACTATTAAAACGAAATGGAAAGACAACAACAATAAGCTTTATTTGCATGACCATAACAAAATATTACAGTATTACAAAAGCTACTTGAAATTAATTATTGATTCCTTGTAAATTAAATATTTAAAATAATTTGAAACGAATTAATCATTGTTTATTTTTAACCATTAGTAGGATTAATTGTTCCGGAGATAAGTTTGAGTTTCATCTTCAATTCTGTTACAATTTGCAGAGATTGCATAACCTTTCGTCACTTGGTATATTGTCGTATCTATATGTATCAATCCTACGTCACTGCTTATTCTCAGTTTCACTAACGTTTTCCTAGAAGGGTCCTTTCTTGTTAGATCTAGGTAGGAAGAAGGGCTATAATTACGTTTTGATTTTATAATAAAAGTTAAGTTTTTGTGAATGTTGAAGGGTATGATTCCAGTAAGAGATGTATTTCTTTTGCATAAGATCTACATATTGCTTAATTTTACATTTATTCAGTAAATTACAATTAAAGCCTGGGAAATCATAGTAGTCAGTCATCTTCTTAATTCTGGAGTAAAAACTATTTTGACCACTATGATAAAGGTCAACAGATATTTTTAAAGATTGTTTAACTATAGAATTTTCATCTTTTTCTTGGAGATAGTTTAAGTAATTAAGTATCTTGTTATTTATATCAATGATAAAAGGGAATCTGCCAAGTTCAGATCTGCATGCAACATTGGATGACTTGTTATGGACTTCTAAATATCGTTTACAGAAGTGTAAATGAGTTTTTCAATTCCGGAGTTATCCCATGACTTAAAATCTGATTTCACAAAGGCACCCCAAACTTCACTATTGTAAGTTAAAATCGGTGAGATCATTGTGTCAAACATTTTATTTGCAAGGGAAGGTTTCAGTTTACTAAAATCAGTGTGGCGTCTTAGACTAAATAGAGCATGAAGGGCTTTTTGTTGAAGATGTTCAAGTGAGAGTGTAAAATTTCCGGGAGACGAGATGCGAGTCCCTAAGTAAGTATAGTCTTGTACAACATGTCTATCATTTGATTGCCTATGTGAAGAACATAATCACATTTTTTTGTGCCTTTTTGGAAAACCATTATTTTGGTTTTCTTGGGGTTGATTTTAAGCATCCAGGAGTTGCAATATGAAGATAATTTGTTTAGGAAATTTTGTAATCCTAATTTCGATCGTGATAATATAATAAGGTCGTCAGCATTAAAAAAGAGAATTTAGTTTGGTGCCATTTGGTAGCACAAACGGATCAGATAAAATATTGTTGAATGAAAAAAGCTAGATCAACGTATAGGTTGAAGAGAAGAGGGCTTAAAATGCAGCCTTGACTCACACCTCTAGTGTATTGAAAAGGTTATGTTTGGTTATTTCCAATCCTAATAGAACAGGTAGAGTTTGAGTATAAACTTTTTATGACTTTATAGAAGTTTCCTCGGACATTTATTTGTAACAGCTTGTATAAGAGTCCATCGTGCTACACCGAATCAAATGCCTTTCTAAAGTCCACAAAACATGCGTATACTTTCGTTTTATGACAGTTAACATTTTTGTCAATTAATGTTCGTTGTGTAAGAACATGGTCGGCGGTTCGATTATTTGCTAAGAAACCTATTTGAGATTTATGAAGTATGTCACGCGACTGAATGTGCTCGAGAAGTCTTTGATTGAGAATTGAGCAAAATAATTACCAAGACAACTAGAAATACAAATTCCTTGATAATTTGAGGGATCACTCTTAGTCCCACTTTTAAAAATTGGTGTTATAAGGCCATCGCACAATGTTTGAGGCATAGTGCCTGACGTCAGAACAGCGTTAAATAACTGCAAATAAATAGGCATTAGTTCATTTAAGTTGGATTTGATCATTTCATTTTTTATTCTATCTGAGAACGAAGATTTGTTGTTTTTGAGTTTGTTAGCCCGCCGCTGTGCGAATTTCGAGTTCAGTTATTAGGTAGTCCAAGGCATGCGATTACGGTGTTGTTGCGTCTTCTAATCTTGTTAACTCATCGATATCATAATGGCTTCTTGGTGTGAATTAAGGGGCTCGTTTGAGTGTAGTGACTGGAAGTGAGACAACCAACTTTCTTCTGAGATTGGCGGGGTACTAGTTTCCTTCATGGAATCATCCATAGATTTCAAGCAGTTCCAAAAATTTCGGCTGTTCGAGTTATCTATCATGTTTTCCAGTTCCGAAATCTTAGTATGATAGTATTCTTTTCTCTTCTGTTTCAGAACGTTTTTGTACTGTTTTAAGACAGTGTGATATTTTTCCCTAAGCATAATATTGAGAGGATCTCTGTGTTTTAGATTAGCAAGTTTCCTCTATTCGTGTCCCTGAAGACGACATTCTTTATCAAATCATTTTTTGTTAGACGAAACAGAAGATAATTTAGTATATCGTTTTTTAATGTTCTTGATTTTCAAGCAATGTTTTGCGGTTGTAAAAAGAATCCTTTCTACTGTATCGAGAGAAGAGTTAATGTGTTTGTCTGGCCTACTGTCAACAAGAAAATCATGTATCATTCTCTGTATGTCTCTTGTTTGCAGTGCTGTTTTAAATTTATTGTGATGAATCATTTTCCCATATAAACTGTATTGGTAAACGAATTAATGTATCATTGGTATTTTCTGTAGCTACGTGGTTATTTACCATAGTAATGTTAAGCCATGTCATTATTGGACTGTGATCTGATAAACTCGACGGCTCTTTGACAACAAAATTCGCGATAGAGTGGAATAAGTCTTGGTCGCATATTGCATAGTCAACAACACTAACTCCTGATTTACTATGACATGTTGGCCTTCCCAGCGAATCACCACGGGATCTACCATTCATAATCGTTAGATCTGCACTCCTGTGATATTTCTAAAAGCCGTTTATACCAAAGCTGTGTCGCTGAAGGGCGCATAAGGAGAATTCAGATTGATCGTTTGTTATAATGGTGTTGCCCTCTTGACAGACATTGTCTGAGTATTTGTCTGTTCTAGAGTTGAAATCACCCGTAAGAAGAATGGATCCAAAAGCCGAGAATTTCTCAATATCGTTCTCAAGTTCTTCAAATAGTTGAGGATAAAAGTAAATGGAATTTTGAGGTGGGATATATGTGCCACATACATAGATATCTTTTTCGGTTTTTGTATATTCTTTGGTAATCTTAAACCATAAAAAATTCGGTGATTCTTTTTCCACTAAAATCCAATCATTATAGTTTGATTTAAAAATCAAAGCTAGGCCACCTGAGCTCCGACCGCATTTTCTGTTTTTTAAGGTACTTGTACTCACAATGTTGAAGCCTTCAAGGTCAATACTTACTGATTTCCATGTCTCGGAGAGAATTATGAAATCAAAATTGTTAATCATTCGTAAACAATCAGGATCCCGTAATTTATTATCTAATGATTTTGGAGAAATTCCATTGATGTTCCATGCAAAAAAGGATAACTTATTGGACTGACTTAAGTAGTTTGGCATATCGGTATCTTATCTTAAAGGAGAATTTACTGGATATCTTGGTAGATAGGTCAATTTCATCACCAGGAACAAGAGGAAAATCAAGATCTATATCAGTGTATAAGAGTAATTAAGTAAAGTCTTAATAAATCGTAAAAATGATACCAGTTCCTTAGGTATTTCTACTCCCGTCATGCCAGACTGATTAGGTTGAGGGGAAGCAGAAGACTTGATTGTTGTTGGAAGCGGACTGTTCTGTACATTACTAGGTAGTGGGTCTCGTGAAGTGTGACCATGTTTGACAGCATCACTGTAATAGGAGTAGCGTTCAGAGGAACTTACTACATAAGACGAGCAAAATGGTGAGGCTGTTGTGTCCTCGGAGTAGGGTAAGCTCTAGTCTGGCTGTTTTTAACCGTATGAGTGAGAAAACCAGGGACTTCCATAGGCATTGTGTAGAGCGGGCGCGAGGTTGAGGGCGGAGGGCGATGTACTAGATTCGGTGAAGAACGAACTGTTTTCGTTGTAGCTCGGCCACGTGCTGCTGTTACAAGATTTGCGGCAAACAAACCAAGGTGTCTCTTCTTTAGGTGTTTAATGTCATGCAGTATATCTGTTCCTTTAGAAAAGATGTTTTCGTGAGTCACCAGGCCCCAGTTGTTCAAAAGGTGGATAGCGCTATCCACCGGTTAAATCACTATCCACTGGATAGCGCAATTGGTTTCCCTAGTACTTATCCGCTGGATAGTGATTTATCCGGTGGATAGCGCTATCCAGCTTTTGAGCAACTGGGGCCAGATGAACGTTTGGTAGTATGGAAAGACTGTCGATAAGTTTCATGCTTATTTTTAACAGAGTTTGTAGGGGAATATCAGCTCGTGGTAGGGGAGTAGAATAAATGATGTGGCTGCTAGCCAGCCCAGGACCGCGCGGTAGTGTAATTTTCGCGCCCCTTCGGGGTCACGTGACCAAGAACGAGAAGTCCGAAGACTACAGCAAAGCTGATTTAAAACAACGTGTATTGTTTTTTATAACAATATTTCGGCTGGCCATACCAGCCTTCTTCAGGTTTACAGATGTTACTGAACTTATGTAGCAATCACAATATTATCTGAGATGGAGAATGTCGCAATAAAAGGGAGAGGCGGAAATGACGTACAACATAAAAACTGGAAAGGAAAAATACTAAGGATATGGATTACAATAATTCGTCACGGCGGTTTAGGCCATGAGGTTCAAGAGTCATGGGCTTATCTATCAAATGCGACCCCCTGGCCTTACGAACTGAGTCACGTGAAGAATGAATTTTCTCTAGTGGGATTAACTGCATGTCAGTATGAGAATGGTTAGAGTGAGAGAGAAAGTGTTCAGAAACAGTAGTGGGTTTAGATTTAATGTTAGTTTTGTCGACTGCACGTCTGTGTTCGTTAAATCTGTCCTTGAGACGTCGCTTAGTTTCACCTATATATTGTAAATTACAACGGTTACATTGAACCATGTAGATAACATTTTTAGTGTTACAAGTAATGTGTGAAGTGGACAGAATTGTGCCACTTGTCCATACATTACTAACGGCCTAACAAGTTATACCTTTTACACTACAGGTGAAACACGCTCCATCACTTCACACATTACTTGTAACACTAAAAAATGTTATTAATTTCATCCTGTTAAATTGTGCGTACATGGGTAATTGTGGGAGATCTAAAAAAAGTAAAACCCTGTCCTGTATGAGGGGTGATTTCCGCCAATATTAACTTTCAAATTTTGTTATGCCATTCTCCTATAATGTTATTCAGCTTTCTTAGGAATTCTTTTATGGAGTTTCCAATCCTATTATTCCCTTTCGAATTCTGCTAGTCATTTTTCTGATTTTATTATGCCATTATAAATTCTTTTATTCATTTTCCAATTCTGTTATTCGCTTTTGAATTATGTTATGCAGTTTTCCAATCCTGTTATTCGATCAGGTACAGTCTTCTCAGGCAGTTTCGAATCCTATTATTTCCTTTTAAATTCTGTTGTTCTCTTTTCCAATTCTATTATGCCATTATGAATTCTTTTATTCAGTTTCCAATTTTATTATTCGCTTTCGAATTCTCTTCTTCCAAATCCGGGAGTTCGTTTGTTTGGCCGACGGTGCGCTGGGGACCAGTAACAAGTTGATTTCCCGAGCATAGAAAAACATGGCAGACTTGGACGTCGACGCTTTGTGGAATCGATTACGAGCCTGCATAAATGCAACAGCAACTTAATTCACCAAATTTTGACTCTAATAGTCACGATTCTATATCCTACTGTGTTATAATACCGTTGCAAGGTTTGATAATAACATCGTAAGCTTCATACGACAAGTCAGAGATTGCTTGAGCTCTCATAGCCCAACTTCCTCTGCACGTGTGGCAGAAAAGCTTTTCACTGGTAATCCTAAATCGTGGAATACCCAAATATGTAGTTCCACAATAACAGGTTGAATTTCTAGAAATTCAATAGAAAGGCATTTTTCTGATTAGGGTTAAGCACTGCCTCTACTGATTAGGGTTAAGTACTGTTTCGAAACTGGGTAGGTTCTCTTTTTGGGTCGGGGTTTGTGGTATATGTACTTAAATTATTTCACCTCCATCGAGGAAATCCTCAGTGTTCTAGTGGTGGCTTAGAATATTGGACCATCTGGGTCGTGGGTTCGATTCCTACTCTCTTCTGTATCAATTCTTTTTTCTTTCAAATTGACGAGACTTGCACTTCCATGAACATTTCCTGCTTGAAATATCATCTAAGTCCGATATAAAAGCAGAAAACAGTTTTACCTTGTGTAAATTTCATGAGGGGAGAAATGATCTAAGGCCGATGGGATCTAATGCTGACCGATTTTCCCAACGCTGGATATAAAAGAATGACAGCCACTTGCCGCATGTAGCTTTTTAACGATGTTATTATTAATATAGTGGCGGATCCAGGGGAGAGACCTGGGGGACCCGGACGCCCCCCTTTCCCTTACTGTTAGCCCAAACTGAGGCCCTAAGGGCCAAAAAAATTTTTTTTCCTGAGGCCGGCCCCCGCTTTTATCTCAGGGTCTGGATGACCGTCCCCCCCTCCCACCTTATCTGTCGTTCACTTTTTCAAATGTTTTTAAATCTATTTTACAAATCTTTTAGCGTTTAACTTTTTGATCAAGTAAGTTATAAAAACTGAGGATTTCTTTAGGGGTTGAGAAAAAAAAATAGAATTCTTTGGGGGTGAAGTTTTAATTTTCAGTAAATTCTTCAAGGGTAAAACCATGTAAACTCATATTTGGAAGTCTTCAGGGGTAAGAAGAAAAGGTAAGTCCTCAACTGGGGGTTGGAGGGGGTACGGATATTAAATGTAACAGCCCAATCCTTATAGCCCCATCAATCCTTGCAATGGTATTTTAAAGACTCTCGACGCGGTAGAATACAGAATCGTGACTATCAGAGTCAACATATGATGAATAAAGTTACTGTAGAATTGTATTTATGCATGCTCGTAATCGATTCCGTAAAACGTCGACGTCCAAGTCCGCCATGTTTTTCTATATCGCGGGAACTCGGGAAATCAATTTGTTACTGGTCCCCAGGGTACCGTTGGCCGAATAAACGCAGTCCCGGATCTGGAAGAACATAATTCGAAAGCGAATAATAGAATTAGAAACTGAATAAAAGAATTCATAATGGCATAATAGAATTGGAAAAGAGAACAACAGAATTTGAAAGGGAATAATAGGATTCGAAACTGCATGAGAGGACTGTACAATCGAATCAGGCGGTGTGCGCACTACGATTGCGATGCATTGCGGATTCAAAATTTTCAAGATGGCGGCGAAGGTCGAGAAATTTCGCAGGTTATATGTTTTATTTTTCAATAGATACAGTTCTTTCCTTAGATCGTTTTTCTCGATTTCATAAGCTAATAATTGTTTAGCTTTTTTCTGTGAAGAAAAACAAATCAATATTCTTCATTTCAATCTAAAACGTGGAGCCCGAAGATTCCTCCTGTAAGAGCATGAAATTTGAACCCGGTTTTTAAGAAGCTATAATTTCCATTATATTGCCCGTCGAAAGTCGAAGATAGCTGTAAGTGTTTCTACAAACCTTGTTCTACGCTAATTTTTTATCGCTCCCCAACGCGCCCCACGTTTTGTGATACTTTTTCCGAATTGAAACCGGCATGTTTTCATGGGAAAATGTAGCCTCGCGAAGACCAATGTGACATGTTACTGAAAGTGTTACTGTTGTAATCACAAGCTGAACACAAAATAGCGGGGCAGCTGCGACTGGTTCCTCCAAACAATAGCATTAGGTGAGCATAAAATGTTCGAAATTGGTATATGAATAGGCTGATGAGTACTCTGATGTAGGAATGTCCGTTTTTGTAATAGGACTAAAAAAAGCATAATAAAATTGCAGTCATACATGTGATTCCCTTTATGCAGGTATAAAATCAGTAGGATAAGAATTACAGGTATTAAATTAAATGATAAGTTTGATTATACAGTTAAGCCCTGTGCATTTTGAAACCAGTCATCCTTTATGAAAAATGGTTTTTGGGAGAGTTGTAAGAATAGTGCAGTGTAGAAGAAGAGTTTCATAACATCCACCAAGCTTGCACTTTACTTTTATTCAGAGAAATATGCACATCACTCTTGAGAAAAGAAAATCATAATCTACTTCCAAGATTGGTGTGTGTTGTTGTGTGGATGTTATGACTGTCAGTTTCTTGTCTAGTCCCTGTTTTATTCAGTTGTGATTAGCCTCTGTAGCAGGCATTTAAAAGGAAAGGGAAGGGGGTTTTGGGCACAAGAGAAAAGGGAAGAGTGCATGAGGAAGGAGGGAGTGATTTCAACATTCACCCGGTTGATGTTTATAATGCAAAAAACAATTAGTCTCCAGTATGGCAGGCATTTCCCTCCCTCCTTCCCTCACATTTTTCTTGCACCAAGACCCACTTTCCCTTTTCTTTGAAATGCCTGCCACACAGGCTAAGTGATGCCATTCAATCTGTTTACCCGTTTACACTGTTTAATGTATATCAAGCATTTGCATGTTTTGGTGGGTTTAGTTAAAATATAAATTGCTTGATCATTGAATGAACTTTTCATATTTGAAAACCAAGGCTGAAAAAATGTTGACAGGGAAAGGAAATAGGAAAAGTGGAACAATGGGGCAGTAAAATCGTGAGACTAAGAACCTGAATTAACAAAGTAAGCCTGAACAGATTCTTATATAAATAGAAGTTAGCACAAGTTTAAGCTATTTAGGTTTTTAAATGGGTTCATATTTTCTGAAGAAAAAATGTAGCTAAGAGTATTTGTGTTTCACCTTATTCCTCATATAAAGTCTGCATACCAAATTAGAAGTTATGTGAGAATGGACGTAAAATGAGGAATGTATTTTAATTTAAACATTGGCATTTACATTGCAGTTGGAGGGATAAGACAGCTTTGTCTCCAGAGAAGATTCTAAATGTTGATTTATCTCTGCTCAAGTGTGCAAAATTTTTTCATAGATTTCAAAAATGAGAACCTGTTTCAAATTTTAGGTCGATTTAGGCTAAACAAGTTTTTATATAAAGGGGGCTCATCTGGCATATTTTAGCCTAACAGGTTCTTAAAATTCAGGTTCTAAGTCAGGGGGTTTTACTGTACTACTAGTATCCACCTCTGCAATAACTGGTAACCCAAAAGCCCTCTTTACGGACAACCACTTCATACAGACACCTGATCAAGGCTGTGCTCTAGCGGAGCCCTGTGGCCCCTGGCACCTAACTTTTGCTTTTGGGTGACTAGAAAATCTCAGACTTTTCATACAAATCATATGCTGGGCAGCCTAGATTTCACAGGTTCAGAGAACTGGGCTCCTTTCAATGTTCCTTAGGGCACAGCCTTGCTCATTATTACGGACGGCTTGCTTTGTTCCCTGGAAAAAAGCCCTTAAATTTTCTCTAAATTAAGATGGACAATTTCTACGGTCCCCTCAGTGTCTGTATAACAGAGTTGACTGTGAGTATGGTGAGACCTATGACACCATATTTAATTATAAAATTGGGGTGAGGAGAAAGGAAAGGGGTCTCAAGCTATGTTGCCCCAGCCCTGATTACAGGAGATTTGTAAACATGTATGAATTTCACATTTTGAGGAGTTTTTAGAATCCAAAAACATATGTGATAACATGCGTTTGTACATACTGACACAATCATTAAACAAATAGTGGCTGAAGCTTTTAAAATCTATTGACTGCATCAGGCTTTGTAATCACAAATATGCCATTTTCAGTTTCAATCCAGTTATAAGACATTCTATGACTCATACCAATAGAAAATATATGGGCAAATAAAGATGCTCAATATTATATTATCTATAAACAGGACACAAGTTCATTGTACACAAATACTCTCTACTTTATTTACTTGTCTTCATGTGATGATAAATACAGATGTTAAGCAAAACGAAATGCAGACTTGGTGCCAACTGAGAAACAAGTCTTTGAAAAGATGACCCCCTAAACTTCGATTTTCTTATTACAGCTAGCAAGTGAACATCTTGCAATGCTGAATGACAAAACAAAATACGCTCACTGTGTTTAAATACCGTGGCCGGGTATTCTGAAGAAGCTCTTAGTATTTAATGAGCATATCACAGCTATTCTTATCAGTACCTCTTAACACTAGTTGCACTGATTTCACGGCGAATTCAAAATTTTCGGCGAACCGCGGGTCTTACCTCCAGTGCTTTTCATGATTGAAGCATTGAGCAAAGCGTTTCTGTTTCTTTTCTCGGTCAGTTGCAAACAGGATGCAAGTGATTACGAACAAAATACACCAGAATACACTTATCAACGGAATGAGACCGTTTTTTCCCTGAGAATTGGACAGACTTTCTTTTTCAAGAACTTCCGGAAGAGATTCAAAGCAAAATCGTTTATATCTCCAGCGTAATTAACGAATATTCACTCCGCGGTCGAGATGTTCACTCCACGCCATCTTGACACAAATGATCAGATTTTGAATACCGCCCATGATGCTTAGCGATCGTAGTGCGCACACCGCCTGCAATCGAATAATAGGATTGGAACGCTGCATAACATAATTCGAAAGCGAATGATAGAATTGGAAACTGAATAAAAGAATTCATAATGGCATAATAAAATCAGAAGAATGAACAACAGAATTCGAAATGGAATAATAGGATTCGAAAACTGAATAAGAGCATAGGAGAATGGCATAACAAAATTTGAAAGTTAATATTGGCGGAAATGGTCCGTGTGGTTTTCGTCCATTTGATTTTGATTCCAAATTTAAAATTGAAAATCAAAAATTCAAAATCGTGATTTTCAATATTTGATTCCGCAAGAACTGAAAATCACAAATTTACAATCTGAATAGTCAATTTTTGTTTCTAAGAAACATAAAATTGAAAAACAATTTTCAATGTTTTGAAAATCAAAAGTTGAAAATTGAAAATGGTCAGTTGGTGGTTTTTATTTCTTGTTTTTAAGGAAAAGGAAAACTGAACGATAATCTTCAATTTTGAGATTTTTGCTTGGTACCGAAGTTAAAATTGTATTTTCAATTTCCTATTCCATAGATTCCAGCTTATTAAAAATTCAAACTTGACAAAGCTATTCATGTGTAACGAAACTGCGGGAAACAGTATCAGTGATGATGAAATCCGAAATGAAAATCGTTTTTTGATTTTCGTAGTCGAGAAAAACAAAAATTGAAAACAGACCAAATATAACTGTGACAGGTGGGGGAGGGTAAAAGCGGAAGTGGCCCGACTGCAAACAAGATGGCGGTCGTCTTGTAGTGAGGTCAGCACTCGTTAACATCCGTCGAAAGGCCCTCTTATCTTCGGTCGGATTTCGTAAACGTATGACGTCACGCTCGCCTCGTGGTTCTCCCTGTGACTCATGTAAGCATCGGGAAGGTCCTTTCAGCACATGTTACTGATTAACGTCCCTTGAATGGCCCCGGATCAAATGGCATTCATGAAGAATAGCAAATAAATCTCAAATGAACCGCTGCCTCATTTAACAACTTTTTCAAATATTGGCGGTAATATAAAAAATAGAGAATTATCCATGTTTGTAATGTCTGTCTCTCTTGAATATTAAATAATGAATGCTTGCAACAACAATAACAACAACAACTTTATTTGTACCCTACATTGATTTACATGATACAAAAAAATCAGATAAAAATATAGAGAGAGTACAGGCTACCCATTTAGGGATAAAAAGATAGGGCAGCCTTTATACTTAGGTTATTAATAAATGATCATGTTATGGTAAGATACCGCACACCACACACAGCTACACAAAACATTAAAAAACAAAAGGTAGAAAAAGAAAGACAGCAAAAGAAAGCTAAGTGTACCAGTACTAAACAACGGAAAACCAAAGCTTGCACTAAGTTGTCTGATGATTTATATTCTGTTTCATCCGCAAGAGGCCCGCAAGCTAATCGAAGATTTTGAGGCTCGAAATACCATAAAATTTTCCTGCTACAAAGACTACAAGGCCTCTGGAGGCACAGGTGAGTAGTAGGTATATTATGATGAAGTGGCGGATCCAGACCTTCAGATAAGGGGGGGGGGGGGGGGGGGCTTGGTCTCCAAAAATTTTTTTTCAGCCTTTTGGGCCTCAGTTTGGTCTAAAAATAAGAGGGGGGGGGGGGCGGGCTCCCCGGGCCCCTCCCCTAGATCCGCCACTGTTATATACAAAGTGGGCTGTTGACCATAGCCCTACTCCAGTTTCCCAAAATGTCATTTGCTTAGTTCGTTGGCACAAGCAAACCTCTTTGAGATCTTAACAGTGTTCATAGAATCCCCAATCGATAGTTGGCCAGGTACGCATAAGTAGGCAGTTGTTCAAACAAACGCTAAAACAATACTGCTTCATGGTGCTTCTTGAGTCTTCGGAGGGTAGAAAAAGTACGCCCTAGATGTTACAACTGGTGTTCATTCAAATCTTAACTTTTCCACTTGACCAATTTTGGGTTGAGAAACAAGGCTGCAGTGGTGGTAGGGAAGGGGGATCGCGGCGTGTCCCCCCTCCCCCCCCCCCCCCCCCTGCTATTTGCATTAAAGGAAATTCCCTTTCAAGCAAACAGCTAGGACTGCGGCTGAGTTTGTCTGCGTGGTAAGCATATTTTGCATAGTATTGCCAAAATTTGTAATAGCAATGACTATAATATTGTAATTGATACAATAATAATGTAATAGTAATGATTATAATTATTATCATTTACATTGTTAGACAAAGTAATATTTTTAAACTTTCAGTATTCTGAACATCACTCATTTTCGTAAACTACTGTTGTAAGTGGTAGCATTAACATGTACGACATTCAGTTTGCACAGAACTTGAGCAGGGGAAAAAAATCCCATTTTCCTTCAGGTACTGTACATAACCTCTGTTTACAGACACCACCTATAAGCTTACAAGGACCTCTTACTAACAGACACTAATCTGGGTTCACAGCAATTTCTATGTTAAAAATCTGCATTTCCAAACTATTGTACTTGTAAGTAAAGACTTCGATTCTTGGTAACACACATGCATATAGAGGTCAAATCAGACCTAAACTTCTTTCCAGAATAGTTGCCTACATGATAGCTCATAGCTTGCAAATACTCCTCTATCTCTCTATGGGGCACTTCGGTAGAACAGATGCCTTTCACAAGCAGCATAATTCCAGAGTAATTTGGTCATCACTTTGATACTGAATAAGAAAACAACTTAACATATAGAGGGAGAAAGGAGGATCGACAGTGCACTAAAAATCAATCCACCAGTCAAATCACAAAGTGAATACGTCAGAAGAAAACTGCAGGGAAGTTTAATGATGATCAAACAAGGAAAAACAATCTTACTGTTGAATAACACTTTTCCATGTTTGTTTTTCCTTCATGAAATTAAATAGCATCTGCTCTACTTGATCGAATGACAGAGCATTTTCTTTTCTTCTAGAATGACATGCCTTTACTGAGAAAGAAAATGAATGAACAATTGCAGCAGAAGAGGCTTTAAGGTGCACTTATAAACTAATATTCAAGCAAAACCTCAAAGAAATCAGGGAGTGGGGATTAATTACAGAGAGGGAGGAGCTAATGCAGATGGGAAGATACCATTTCCAAATTCTTTGGACCCCACCCTTTTAGTTTTTACAGGACATTTGTGACGAGACAACAAGAAGCCCAGTCAAAACTCTGAGGGGTTAGTTAAGTTAAATTAAAAATGTTGATTCCACCATTCATTCATTTTGATGTACTGTTAAAGAAACGTATTAAAAAAATCTTGAACAAATCCATTGACCTGATAGGGAACCTTTCCCAAACATTAACTTGTAGATATCATGTAGATGAAGACTTCATCAATAAGTATCAATGGCTTCAAACCAAAATGCACAGTTTAAGCACATTTTCATTTGAAACCCTAATAATTACAAAGCATAAAATAAGTAAGCCTAAATAAATAAATAAATAAATAAATAAATCTGACTGAATTTATGTAAACATGGCTTCAGTGAGTGTCTACAGGTCCTATGCTAAGTGTGTCCTTAGTACAAAGACTTTGATCCTCCCCACCCAGGACAATGGGTGACTGTCTGTGCCTCCCACTGAGCTCTGCAATTATCAACAACAACAACAACAACAAAACTTTATTAATAAACAAATAAACTTACAGAGGTATTGCCTGCAGCTAGCAAGGATATTCAAGGCGGGACAATGCGTGCAAAATGTAAAAATAGAGACTAAGACTATTAACATTATCATTCAGCAGAGGCCTGATTCAGCTCAGTGGCTAGGGCAAATTAATAACAACGTACTTGCCAGTCAAAGACTCTAGTGAACACTGCTGCTTACTGAAGGGATTGTGTCAAAATAGCCCCCTTCCTACCCCACTAATTTTGGCCCCCAAGCCTGATCCACCCACCCACTGTTAGGGCAGTCCCTGGGCTATCCAGCTAAACCGACCAAGACGGCAAGCCCCCTAATTTTAGGGCACTTTTTTGGAAACTGGACTGGCCTGGCGCTGCGCTGTGCCCGGAGCCAGGCAAAAACCTAGTGACCACGTTTTAACGAAATCAGACAGAAATATTATTAAATAATATTATTATTACAGCCTCATATTTTGCGCATTTTCTTGACCTTATATGGTAAAATGTCATAATAGTGGAATAATAAATAACAATATTGATCCTTCTCCTCAAGTGTGAAATATAAGTATGGCGATTATATACTGTGCATGTATTCAGTAAGGAAGTGATAATGTATAATTGTCACCTAGATACACAGCCTGGTGATCTGGGGCCATTCAAAGGAGTTTATTTAATAACATCCACTGAAAGGTCCTTTTCCCCGCGGAGTAAGAAGAGGCTTGAAACATCAAAACATCTTTTAAACGAAGGCAGTGGCATCTTCTTGTTTGAATAGATTGGAATCAATCGAGGAATGATCAAAAAAGTGGGACAAAACCTCTCACCAAAAATCAAACAAGTCGGATATAGACGATCGAAGTGCAGATGAATCACATATTTTAATGTATCAAAAACTTTGAGGCGAGCGTGACGTCACAAGTTTACGAAATCCGACCGAAGATAAGAGGGCCCTTCGACGGATGTTAACGAGTGCTGACCTTGTAGTGAAGGAGTGTTCCATGTCTTCGTCGAGCCGTCTCTGGGGGAAATGTAACGCCAACAGCAATCCAAAGCTTGCCTGTATCATGGCCGAGATGTTTTCAAAGAAATGATCTGAATGTTTTTTCATTGATAAGTATGCTTTTGTTGTAACCTTGCAGCATTATACGTACGCACCGCAGCCCGGTAGAGCGTTTCAGATCGGCTGCGAACTGTAAACGTGAGCCGGACTGCGGACTGCGGACTGCGGACTGCGGACTACGGACCGCGGACTGCGGACTGGGTATATATAAAATACGGACCAGGTATAAACTACTTGCTATGTTTTTAGTCTTATAATATTGTCACTCGACCCTAACCATGTATAACTCCTTTCATGTTGTTGTTAAAGTGAAGGAATTTTCGCTCTAACAAGAAAATCTTTTAAGATAAGAACCAATGGGGGCGTGGGGATATATTTGCGCGAGTGTGTTTTTGCTCGTAATAAGGTGCCAGTGTTTCATTAGAATCTTTTTGAGATTCGGAGTTGCAGGAAAGAAAGTCGTTATTAACGGCAAAATCTTTTGTTTTGGGTTTATTTTATAAAGCTGCATTGCGCGATTCGAAGCGGAGTTCGGCTAGGATTGTTTCCACAAGGTTGTGAGGGTAGCCTCGTTCTGTAAGGCGAGTTAAAAACTCTTTCTTCTTTAACTCCAGTTATCGGGAATTATTCCTTAACCGAGTTCGTTTTGAGTAAGTGCAAGGCTATTCCATATACGAAGCCCTTTTTAAAGATGAGAGGGTATTAAAACGTTTCTGTCGGCTTAAATAATGTGTTTGAATCGAATGAATCTTGATCCTTTAAAAACTTCAGTGGTCAAGGAAAACAATTTGTTTTGATGACAGTTCGTCAGTGTAAATTTTATTGTTGTGTAGAAAGAGTTCGCGAAATCAATAAAGTTATTGATTTCGGTCTCAGGAAGAGTCCACACTGAGAATATGTAATCAATAAATTTCTTCCAGCCGGAGAAATGGCTGTAAGGGCTCGCATATAGTAATTGTTTGTCAACGTGAGCCATGAAAATGACCAAGAAAGCAACCGCCATTTTGGTGGCCATTGTAATGCCGTGAGTCTGTACGTAGTGTTTGTGAATTTGAATTAGTTTTCTGTTAAGATCACCCGCATTAAGTCTCCCAAATATGAAGTAAGGATAGGTAACTTTGACTGATAATGTTCTTCGTAATGGTGACAGGCGATGTCGATTCCCTCTTCCTGGGAAATGCTAGTGCAGAGAGAACACACGTTTAGCGTAGCTTAAATTGCTTCATCTGGAAGAGGCGTTTTTTCAATGATATCACTTTTGAGTGCAGTGTCCTCGACGTAAGACTCTTGTTTTTGCGCGATTGGTCTGGTAAAAGCGAGTCCACAAAACTAGAAATGCGTTCTTTGGGACCACCGCTACCAGAGACGATTGGCCTGCCGGCAGGAATAGTTTTATGTATTTTGGTCAGCGTGTAAAACGCTGGTATTCTTCGTGATTTTCGCCAAAACTGAGCCACCTGTCAGTCATTTGAGCAATATGCTCGTTTGTGAACAGAGCGTTTATAGTTGATATCACATTTGTGGCTGTTTCGGATACAATCGGTTAATTTTCATCTTAGGTTTCCAAAACCGGTCCTGCTATTAAAGTTTATTTAAACAGTTCTTATCAAGACTCTGCGGCTACCATTGATTGTTAAAGCCTAAATCCCTTCACTTTAACAACAACAAAGGAGTAATACACGGTTAGGGCCGAGTGACAAAAGTTAGTTTACGCAACAGGACGACTAGTCTGCTACACAGCCGTTTTTAGTGTCGTCACGCAACGCTCCTCCCCACAAACGGCTGCTGAAAACCGAACCACATTCCTTTCCCGCGGTTAGCCAATTAGAATTCAGTTCCCATTTTCTGGAAAGTGTTCGCGCCAGAAGTTTCATCCAATCACAGCCTTGCTTTATCGGTACCCTAAATGTGGACAAAGCAAAGCAAAATGGCCGCACTAGAGGAAGCATTCATTCGAGCGGCTTCCATATTTAAGATTTTGGAACTAAATGCGCATCAGAAGTGGGCAATTCAAGCAATTGTGGTCGATAAGAAGGATGTCTTTGTAAACTTGCCTACTGGGTTCGTAAAATCGCTTATTTATCAAGCTCTCCCGTTCGTGTTTGACCATGTAAACAAGAGTGCAGGTCACATTGTTGTAGTTGTGTCGCCATTGGTAAGCCTCATGGACGACCAGGTTAAAATTCTAACAGATCTTGGATTGTCTGCAATAAGTATCAGTTCACAAGAGGAGTTAGACGTTACAAAGATTGAGAAGGGAGAATATTCTATTGTCTTCGGCTCACCTGAGGCATGGCTAATGAATGATCGCTGGCGAAGAATGTTAGACAACCATGTCTATTCGAATAAGCTCTGCGCCGTGGCAATTGATGAAGCTCATGTCCTAAGGCAGTGGTAAGTTTGGGTGTTAGCCTTCTAGATTCTCTGTCAGCTTAAACAATAGTTTCTCTGCTGCGATCAAAGTTCACTGTTATCAGACATACGTTTAAGTATTTTCTCGATTTTCGCATGCAACTTGCTCGTTGAAACTATCTTAATGTGTTATTAAATATCATATTAGATAGGGAGTGTCTGCCAGAGACCAATTTTAACTGAATTTGCTATTTTTGTACGAGCATCTCTCCTTAAATTATGTTAAACCTTTACGGTCAGATCAGTGGGAATATTCAAGATTTTCTCTCTCTTGTGATGACAGGGGGATATCCCAAGACAGTGAAAAAGCAGCTTTTCGCGAGTGTTATGCCCATCTTCACGAATTGAGATCCCTGGCCCCTAAAGCAAGGATGATTGCACTGACTGCAACTGCAACAAAGCTCACTAAAGACACTATTCTTAATGTCCTACTCATGGAAAATCCTTATGAGATAAAAGAAAGCCCCAACAAGTCAAATGTCACATATTCTGTTGAGTACATGCCTAAAGACAGTGACCATGAATTGTACTTTGGATGGCTTGTTGATGAACTGATCAAGATACAATCATTGTGTGAAAGAACTATTATTTACTGGGGGAGGAGCGTTGCGTGACGACACTAAAAAACGGCTGTGTAGCAGACTACATGACGACAGAAAGAAGAGGACGGCGAAAGGCTTGTGTGTGACAAACGTGACAGGGCTATAAATTGCGTGTTTTGTCGTAATCTTCACTTCACATTAACGTTTTTTGGTCTTTTACAGAAAGACCTGTTTAAAGGAAGGTGATGTTTGACGGAAAGTTTTTTCAAACAAAATTATTGTCACTCTTATCACACAAGGTCTGACGTCTTCTTTCCTCTCCCGTCCTGTTGCGTAAGTTCACTAATTATCATTACACTAAGACATAGTACGTAGTTCCCATTTTATACCTGGTCCGTGTTTTACATATACCCAGTCCGCTGTCCGTGGTCCGCAGTCCGCAGTCCGCAGTCGGCGGTCTATCTTTTATACTGCCCGATACGAAACGCTTTACCCTGCGTAGAGTAATGCTGCAAGGTTACAACAAAAGCATATTTATCAGTGAAAAAACATTCAGCTTAATTCTTTGAAAACGTGTCAGCCATGATACAGGCAGGCTTTGGCTTCCTGTTGGCGTATCATTTCCGCTAGAGACAGTTTGACGAAGACACGCAACACGTAACACTCCTTCACTGCAAGACGACCGCCATCTTGTTTGCAGTCCGCCTTTACCCTCCCCTCCCGTCACAGGTATTTTTAGTCAGTTGGCAGTTTTTGTTTTTCATAAATAGGAAAATCAAAAAACGATTTTCATTTTGGATTTCGCCAGCATGAATTCTGTTTCCCGCAGTTTCTTTACACATGAAACTGCTTTCTCAAGTTTGAATTTTTAATAAGCTTGAATTTAGGGAATAGGAAATTCAAAATACAATTTTAACTTCGGTACCAAGCAAAAATCTCAAAATTGAAGATTATCGTTTAGTTTTCCTTTTCCTTAAAAACAAGAAATAAAAACCACCGACTGACCATTTTCAATTTTCAATTTTCGATTTTCAAAACATTGAAAATTGCTTTTCAATTTTATGTTTCTTAGAAACAAAAGTTGACAATTGAGATTGTAAATTTGTGATTTTCAATTCTTGAGGAATCAAACATTGAAAATCACGATTTTGAATTTTTGATTTTCAATTTTCAATTTAGAATCAAAATCAAATGGACGAACACCACACGGACCGGAAATCACCCATCATAGTCCTGGAGGGAAAAGTGTTCTTTTGTCTAGAACAGGGGGGGCTGGCAACGGCCTTTGATCTTGCCGCTTTTCGGCTCTCCATGATCGCCCCAGTTAAGAAATCTGTCAATCATTCGAGAACTGTAGCGAGCATGCGCGGAACGGGCTGAGAACAACAACAACATCAAGAAGTTCGTCTTCGCAGCGATTCGACAGTGTGAAGTGAATTCGCTTTTGGTCCTGTTGGTCATTGCTTTCTTTGCTGTAACCGATTTTTTCCGCAGTAATGTGGGGCTTACGTTTTCCTTTCTTCTGGTCTTGCGTTTGTCGTGACATGCGGTTTACTACGCTAAGAACGAGACCAGTGAACAGTCATTGTACATGTACGTGTTCCTCGATGCCCGACCTTTTGGCTCACTACAGGCTTTAAAACTGTGTTTCTGTTTAGAAGACCCACAAGACTAGAAGAAGGGCCAACCCTCCAATGCGTATGTAGAAGAGTTTATATTTTCAAGTGAAAGGCCGCAAATTAATCCTTCGTGACATTAAAAAGAGCGCGGTAGCCGTGGTCAAATAGAAGAGTTGTCAGAGTTGTTTACGGTTTTAGTACACCTTTAAGACGAAAAGAAATGATGATTGAGATTCTTAATTCTTCATCCTTGATTGTTAACTTATCCTGGCAGAGTTGCGTTGGATGATTGAGTGGCATATGGTCAAATCTCGTAGTTCATGTATTTTGTTATGTAATAGAAGCTAAATAAATTTTGCCAAGAGATCATTCACTCTTGATATGCTCAAGTTCTTATCTTTGTGTAATTTAATTTAAACTTTACCGTAGTTTCTAAGAAATGAATATAGGCAAATGAAAGGGTAATTATTTGGTGTGTTTGGAATTCTCTTTTCATGACAGCAGTTACTACACTGCCTTCAGTTTGAGTCCTCATTCAATTGTGTTTTGTTTTGTTGCAAACAAAGAGGGAGAAATTATAAATATTTTATTCCAAAAACTACACTACCCACTGGAACAAGAGTATGGTTTAAAAAAGATTAGCTAAGGTCAGAAAATAAATGTTCAAGTTTGCATGTTTTGACAAGGACTACATCTGGCTAAATATGCTTCAAAGGGCATTTATAAAATTTAAAAAATGATGACATTTCTATATTTGCCTTTCCTTTGGCCACTGTGATCAGTTTTTGCCATATAGTTGCATGTAATGTTTTACACCTTCGGACATCAACCTACCAGGTTAGTTTGTGTCTGTGTAAAAATGTAGTTTACTGTTAATGAAATCAAAGTAAACCCTCTCAACTTAAAAATTGCCTTGTACTAGTGGATATTGAAAACATCATAGGATGCCTTCACGGTGGGGCCAAACCACCCCTCAAATGTTGCATTTAGACTGTTTTTGGATTTTTTGGTAAGTCTGGCACCAAACTTTACAGGTAGCCTTCGAAAAGTAAGCTCATAAATTTACGCCGTTTTTTGACGTGTGATGTCAAATTTTGACGTCATAATCTATGACGTCACAAAAATGGCTGTGATCAAATTCGGAAATGTACAAAAATAGCTATATCATGTGAAAGGGCTTTACATGGACAGTAAAATACTGAAAACACTATCTCGCTACGACAAATAGAACAAAAGTTATGACAGTTTAAAGACTATTTAGTTCCCCCCCCCCGGAACCATACTTTTCTTCTAAATAAGACTGCTCCGATCTAATTTTTTCATTTTTGCCCCAAATAAAGTGATATTCTAGTAAAGTAAACCTTTCAACGCTCCAAAAAATCGTATCATTTTAGATTTTTGAATTTGGACTTTAAAACGCTGATCTAAACACAACAAAAATGGTCACGTGATTTTGGTATGACGTAAATAAACTGTTTTTGTTGTTCTAGCAGGTGTAAGCATCCTCTCACATACCCTTTTTCTTGTCTTTTAGCTTCGGGCAATAAAGAGTGTCAATGTAAAACTTCAATTTTTGTGCAAAAAGAACACTAAAGTACTTAAATTTATGATTTTTGCGAAAAGGGGGGAACTCTTTCCAGCCTGTGAATAATTACCAAATTCAAAACGTCATATCTCAGCAAGCTTTTAAGCTATATAAAAATTTTTTGCAACCTTCTTCTATGCTTGACGAGATCTTTTTAAAACGCGATAAAAAAGTGGAAGATTCAAAACTCTAAAATTTTATTATCAATGACGTCATCAATTATGACGTCACAATTTAACATGAATTGTTGTAGTGCACACCAATTTGATTGGCTCGTTCTTTTAGAATTAGCGGCCAAGTCTCGTACACAAAGAACAAATACAAACAAAGTTATTGTGGATTGACCAAAAAACCCACGTTTTTGTCGCACATTCGAGGGGTGGTTTGGCCCCACCGTGCTTTGAAAAAAAATAGAAAATGGTTATTAAGATAATATTAGTTGCAGTCATCAATAGCAGTTAGAAACTTGTGTTGAGGCTGGCAAAAATATTTTTTAGAGACCATAAGCCTTCACTGACTTTGCTGTTACAATAAGTGGTAAAAGGGAATTAAAATGTGAGATGACCTCCCTGGGCTTACACTGAAAGAGAGTATGGGTAGTAGGACACATGCATTTCCCTACCCTTTTTAAGCCAAGAGACATTATTTTATAATCCTGATTCATCTCCTTTAGCATACAGAATTAAGGTAGCTTTTAAACTTAGAAACATGGCAAAACTTGGCGGGGAAAATGGTGGTAACAATAGCCTGTACTCTATAGACCACTTCTTCTTCAACCTTCACAACCCAAACAGACACCTTGTTCAAAACTCTAAAGGGTGAAATGGTCACCACCCTAAATCAGCAGCACCTACCCATCTAGGCCAAATAAGCCAAGGGTAGTATCGTAGAAAGAACTGCTGAGAGGATAGGGCTCAAGCCCGACAATAACTTCTTTTGATGGTTGATATAAAATCAATTTTACCTAGTATAATTTAGTTGTAAATCAGATTCATAACTTACACAAACAAACTTAAGTTGTATATTTTCAAGCCTCTTCTGATTCTCTTTATAAACTTTGCAAAACATTCACTTTTCTTTTCTCTGTTTCTTGTACTTCAGTCCTTTGAGGGATTTTCTCAACGCATACCCTTTCCTGATGTACTCACTCTTATTAGCAACTGAATTAGCCTCTTGTTCTTACACTAAGCCACCATAATCATTCAAGTATAATTCATAACTAAAGGGTAATTTTTGTACCAACAATTTCAAGGAAATACTTGAAACCGAAGTCACTATTTAATACAAACCTACTAAACACGGTATTGCTGTTGGAAATTTATTGATTATCACTCCAATGACATTCCAGTGAAGGTTTTGAAGGTTCAGTAAACCCCTCCCTGCAGCCTGTTGATATTAAAAATAGCTTATACTGACAGACCCAGTATATGCGAAGCACGTGATTGGAACATATACCCTGGTTTTTACTAAATTGGCCCTGTATTCTGTATTTACGCCCATAAATATTTGTTGTGCCTCCCGGTGTACACAAACAAACGTACGAACAGCGAAGTAGAAAATCAGTGGTTTAATGAACATTCACTTTTGACTGTTGCAAGACTCATACCAATATATTGTGCTCGTAGCATATGTGTAAGATAAGGAAGAGAGTCTTAATACCACTGTAAGTGGAAAAATATAAGAAATGGAGCAAGATGGACGCTCGAAAATTCACGAACCTTAAAAATAACTGAACTTGCCGAGATTAAGTGAAGTCACCCGTGAACTTTTCATACTTCACGCCTCCTGATGTCCAAAAGGTCCATTATAAAAGTTCATAGAAACTTTCTCTTGATATTTGTACGCGGGACAACTTAAAACCGAGCAAAAACGCATCGTCCTTCCATGTCTGCATTCTCCGCCATATTTGTTTTCAAGGAAAATTTGTACTCAGTCTCACTCGACCGAATTTCTTAACTGGGGCGATCATGTAGACTCGGTTCCAGACCTCGCTAACAGCCCCCCCCCCCCCCCCCCGCCCCCTCCCCCCTGGTCTAGAAACTTTCCATTAGAATCGCACAGAAAAATAGCTTTGTTGACCACAGCAGGAGGTGTTTTAACTGGAAGAACGTCGTTGTCGCGTGTTTTAGGTGAATTAATCTTTGGAGTTTGATCAATATCCTCTTGATCTGGTAGAGTATCAGATTCGTTCATTGAGTTTTGAAGGGGTAGAAATCTGTTCTTTGTTGGAATATTCGGAGTGATGATATTAGGTGGAGTAACTATTTCCTTCGTCTGAGGTCTAGGAGTTTCGGATCTGTTTTCTGCGGTGATTCCTGGTGTAGTATCTTCAGATGATGTAGATGTTTCAGGCTGCTGGATAGCGTTTGAATTTGCCATATGCTTGTCATCAGTGGAGTTCTGCCAGAAAGCTGTCACTTGCTCTTTCAGAAAAGTAATTTGCGCTGTGAGTTTACTTTCTGATTCTTGTAGTGCTTGATTTGACTTTGTGACTGGGGATTTGCATTTGCTTTTTGTGAAGAGATTGATTTTCGTTTTGTAATGCGTTAATAACTTGTGATTGGTGTGTAATCACTTCTTGGATTGAGTTAATTTGGGATGAAAGATCAGCGTGTAGATCATCAAAGGCTTGTTTTTGTAATTTGATTAAGTTATCTTGCTTGGCTATTTTGTCCTTAATATTATCGAGGTCTCCAGAAGTAATGATTTGGAATTGTGTGAATTCTGCTTCTAATTGACCAAGAGTAGTGTCTCTCATCGACGCAATTGTTTTTAAGCGGGTCGGTGAAACTGTTGGATCTTCCGTGGGAGCTGTTAGCATTTCAGTGGGTTGGTCGTAACTGTTCTTTTTCTCTGTGTTTGATGAAGGAACATCGTCATCTCCGACAAACTGAATGAAAATGAATCGTTTCAAACCCCTTTATCAGTTCATTTTCATATTTTGAAGCGGCCAAAATAGGGATCACTCACCGTTTCTGGGAACGGAGTCGTGTTTCTACCGACGCTCAAAAATAAATAAATAGACACTCGAATTTTCAAGCGGTACTTCAACACTCGACGAGGACGACTCGATTTTCACTCCAGGACTGGACGAGGACTCGATGACTCTGCGAGGATGACTCGATGAGGCACCATAACTACACGAGGATGACTCGCTGATGAGACACGGTTAACTCGACGACGACGACTCAACGAGGCGATGACTCGACGAGGATGACTCGGTGAAGTTGACTCGACGAGGTCGACTTAACGAGACGATGACTCGACGAGGCAAGATGTGTCGACGAAGACTACTCGATGAGTCACGGCAAGGGATACTTGAACCTAGTAGTCAGGGTTGTTGACAATTGAAAGGGACATTTGTTTTGCGAAATTTTTTTTTTCCAGTATTTTAACAACAACAACAAGCTTTCCCAGTTATAAAAAAAATTGTGAAAAACAAGTTTTAGCCGTTAGTTTTAAATACTAATAGCTGTACAAAGTTTGACTCAAGCACAGAACGCGAGAACACTATATGTACATGTATTAATAAATTCCACGTTTATTTCTCATTACAATGCCTGCGAGTTATATACCAAGCTTTCTCAAAACAGGGCATATAATGGGCTTGGATAAAACCTTTACTCTCCAAGAGTTTGTCTGAGTGCGAAAAAGAACATTCAGAAGGATAAACAGGCAGGATTAAGCGACGGCCTAAAGTAAACGGAGTAATCCAGGAGTAATGTGAGTGTGCCAGGTGTCTCGAAAACTAAGACCTAAGACCTTATCATATTGTAAATGAAACAGGTTGAATATCGAAAAAACATACTACCTGCTCAAAACGTAAACGTAAAATGGGAGTCTGATTTGCAATTTCGTCCCCACCTGATTTCAACCAAGGCACGAATTCCTTTCTTTGTGTTCTTCTTTCCTTCTCTCTCTCGTTTTTTGGACCGCCATTTTGGATTTTTGTAGAGGTTTGCGCTGACAACTCGTTCCCAGACCTCCGTTCCCCGTTCCCCGTTCCCCGCTCCCCGCTCCCCGTTCCCCGTTCCCCATTCCCCGTTTTAGTAACATCCGAAAATCGGGGGGAAATTGCCGAGGAAAATATTAAGGCAACGGAAAAATAGAGATTTCAGTATTTTAAATTCCAGAGCGCCTAACCAAAAATAATAAAACTAGTAGAACATCGTGTCGCCGTCTTTTCGAAAACTTTTTACCTTCTACGCCTACAGAAATAACCTTCGAGATCTCCCTTAATCTCGCAAGCAGTTAAATGTGATTGTGCTGACTGTTTTATTTTTAGCTGAAAAAATTAACAGATAAAAACTATTTTTTAAGTCAGCCAGTCTGCATTTTTCCCTCGCGTGAAAAATTTGCATACTAGAAAAACAAGCAACGGAAGTAATTCTGATTGGCTGATTCGGCAAATGTCAATCAATCAAAAAAGTGGGCGGCAGACATTTCGTTAAAGGTTTGTATCACGCTCTCTTTTCGTTTCGCCTTGCCCGCCGGAATGTAATTTTCAAAGCGAAACGAAAAGAGAGCCTGATCTTAGGTTACGTAGAAATACACCTCCGCTGTAGAAATGTGCCTCCGCCGTGGAAATGAGCCTTTTGCATAGAAACAAACTTTTTTCGTGGAAATGAAATGAAACTCCTTTAAATGAGACTCCCTTTCAAAACAAACACTTCCCCTTACCCCTACCAGGCACTCACCACTTCTTCCCCTCCCCCCCAAAAAACACCTCTTTGGCGCCATATTGGAAAGCGAGAAGACCCAGGGGACTAGCCATGAAATCGAGGTACTCCTCCTTGTACTCCTCCCCGCCATCCCCGCTGGGTCCTTCATGCCGGCCAATTTTTGTGGCACTTGTGGTGAAAATCTTGGCCAAATCTTTTCCTCTACGAGACTATCAACGCCGAATTATTGCCATAAATGTGGGACAAAGACTGCAGCAAGGTTAGTGTATGATTTTTGTTGCTTTGTGCTTGTTTATAACGTATATTTTCGATAGCAGTGCTGTGTGCGTACATGGACATACAACCATAAAACTTGAACTTGTTCCTATTCTTTTTCAATTCCGCGATCTGCGAGCCATGGAAAAAATAGATTTTTGTGAAATTAGAAATATCTATGGATAATGTTTTCTGCTTAGTCCTCCTCTCATCATCCTCGGAGACCCAGGGGCAGTCAGTTGGGTCGGGAGAAAAGGCGGGACGAAAGTTTTCAAGTACGGACGAAAGAGCCCCTGGGTACCGACTCTTACCGAACTATTTCCAAAAATTCAAGCGGATGCCGGCTCCTGATTGGGCACAAAAAATACTTTGTATTATTGTGCCCAATCGGCGAACAGTTGTCTTTGACGGATCACAATGTATCGTAAATTTTTAAGATGCTGCGGCGACGAGGAAGTCAGACCTGGAAAGTCAAATAAGCAGTAGCTTGACAGGAAGAACAACAACTTTGCACGTGCATCACGCTTTTTTGTACATTTCTTTGCCGTCAACTTCACGACTACCTGTGAAAATGTTGAATTTCACGTTTTGTGAAGGACGTAAACAAGCAATGACAAAATTCATTCTCTTCATGAACTTGGATATGATTTCAAAAGGTTGAGTTTGATCGTCCGGGTGAACGTAGTCCTGAATAGGACTGTTGTTGTTGACAGTGACTGACATTTCGAGAACCTGTGCGGTAGTCATCTTCAGAGTCAAAGACTACCGCACAGGTTGTCGAAACGTCAGTCACTGTCAACAATAACAGTCCTATTCAGGACTACGTTCACCCGGACGATCAAACTCAACCTTTTGAAATGACTCCTGAGTTCAAACCTTTCACAGTTGGATATGATTGATAGAAATTCTAGCTCCAGAAGAGTTAGCTTGCATTTGACAAAGTAAGCGAGTTGGAATAATCACGATAGAGACTGAAAAAAAAATATGAATTCACTTTTCTATGCGACGTTTTCCTGGCTGTCAGCCGTCGTGGTATCTTTTAAAAACTCTCTGCAAATATATTTACGCAAAGACGTAGCCGATGCAAGCGTGAATACCTGCTGTAAGCTGAAGCTTGTATTTTTGGAAAAGCGTCCTTAGTTTTCGGACAGACAGTAGTTTGAAATCAGATGGGGGTTTATTCCTCGCGAAGCGCCGAGCCGCGAGGTTTATAATCTCGTCGCGCGCGAAGCGCGCGTGTATCACACAGGCATCGCAAGGCCAGCGTGATTTCCTCTTGGCTATAAATCTATCGAGTTTGGTTGGTGTCCGCCTTGACGTCATCCAGAGTAGTGACGTCAAAGCGCATTATGGGTTTCCAGGCAACCGATTGCCATCGATGACAAAGCTCTGAGTTTTATTCATGAAGACGGTTTTTTCCAATGTTTACGGTCGGTAAATCACCCAATATCTCAGGTAAATAAAAGAGAACAGCAAACTCAACAACGGTGGATTCAACAAGTGGCTGGAAATCCTCGCTGGGAAAGACTTACAAACAAAACTCCGCAAGAGCGAGGACGTCGACTTTAAATTCAGCGCAATTAACGGCACAGCGAAGGCAAACACTGTCCACCTAAGACAGAGGTTATACAGCGACCACGAATATGTAAAGAGTTAGCAACAAAATGCTGCAGTTACACTGCAAAAGAAGCCGACGAAGAGAGGGAACACCACCTGCCGACGTTTCAGTATTCGGTCAATAGAATTCGCAAGGAGAGGCAAGTTCACAGTCAAAATTATCTTCCTCGATGCAACGATAGGAAGCAAGAATTACACCATCTGTAAAATCGACACGAGGAGTATCTTTGCAATGGACTGAGGACAGCCGATCAGCCTTTTCACCGTTTTACAGTAAGCTTTATTTTACAATGAACAGTTTACAACACCGATAATGCGTGACATGTAGGGAAGCGTTACATTTTGTAAACAAAATCCTTACTGGGGAGAATTTGTCGTTTAAGCTTACAATTTTCATTCAATTTCCTTCACAAGTAAAATATATGTATGTATAGCAGCCTTATACATAAACCCAGCTGTGTCTTTTAAGTCAAACATGACAAAAAGTTGTTATTGTTGGCCCCCTATATTTTTGTTCCTATATTATTCGAAAATAACATCAGTATTTCGGATATCCTCAGAATGTTAGTGTGTGACATAGGTGCCATGCCAGGAACGTTAATTCCTTTCGCTGTTAGGGAAAATTTAACAGGTCACTCATAAAATTTCACTCTTTCAAAGAAGTCAGACAGAGGTGACTTTCACAGAAATAAAACATTTGTTCCATTGGCAGATGAACTTGATTGTTTCAAAAAATTAAACGACATGCAAGCAGATATTTATGTAGGGTTTCCCATAAGATCAATCCATCCTGCACTTACCTTTACATTCACGATAGATGCATGTAATACAGGGAAAGTGTTAATTTGCCTTGTCTCAGTAATTTATCGCTCTGGCACTGTCTCAACAAGCTCATGCATGTTTAGAATTGAGACCAATGGAGAAACTGATCATCTTCAACATAACTTGTTTGTGGACATTTCATAGTGATACAAATTCACTCTTGCATAGGGATATGTTTCTTATGCATGTACACGAATAATTATGAACACTTGCCTAACTGGTAAAAAATTGGTACTTTTTACATGGATTCAGTTCTTTAAGGTGAATGCCCACACATACAATAATCATAAATCATGATCCCTTTAGTAATTCTCATGAACTGCATCCTTAATGACATTGCTACTTGTAATTTTCTATTTCAGTGATTATGTTTGCACTTTACTGTTACAAAAAATAGTTGTCAAGTGTGATTATGTACCAAAAAAAGTGCACACACTTTTATAGCTGTAGTTCGCTGAACAATAATTTTGTTCTCCAATTAGCAGCATTTAGTTGTTGTTTTCACTGCAGCATTATCTCCTAGAATTGCCATCCACTCACTTCTACTGACACATTTCACAAATAACTATTGCACTTAAGGGTGAGTTTTTATTAAACAAATGCAACTGAATATTAGCCGGCAGTTATCCACTATCACCCCTATTTCCTTTTGACCATAATTACACACATGTAGGAGGGTCAAATGGAGTGAACATGGGGGGATGGGACCTATGCAGAATTCGCTAACAACAGCAACCCCATTTTAATCTCAGAAGATCCTTTTTAAAGCCAGAGCACTAGGTTCAAATTTAATCCACAGGAGATTAAGTACATCTCAGCTTCCAATATTACATCCACTCTCCCCAGTTACATGATTTACTTCATTTCTCTCCTGTCCTCCCACCCCTTATGGGTCCCCCTCCCCCGAGCTTCGCGAGGTTCTGCGATACACGTATTTCTAGTATCAAACTGAAAGTTTCCTGACTGCGTGCATTTCTTTGGTGCATGAGCCAGACAAGCCGTGATCGAGACAATAGCCGTCGTGTACTAATACACGAAAAGAACTAGGAGAAGTGTTCGCCGATTGGGCATAATAATATAAAGCATTTTTTGTGCCCAATCAGGAACCGGCATCTGCTTGAATTTTTGCAAATGGTCTGGTGAGAGTCGGTACCCAGGGGCTCTTTCGCCCTTTGAAAACTTTCGTCCCGCCTTTTCTCCTAGACTGCAAAACAGTCCGTATTTTTGCGTATTCAAGTACGCGCGAGCAGTCAAACAAAAGGTCTGGAATGATGCTGAAAACAGAGAGCGAGACTGGGGAGAGACGCCCCTATGGGCGTGTGAGGCTCGCGCGCTTCGCGCGCGTAAGACTCTTACGCCACGCTTTACCGATTTCTTTACTGATTTTGAGAAAAAAACCGACTGTTTTGCAGTCTACTTTTCTCCCGACCCGACTGATTGCCCTTGGGTCTCCGAGGATGTCCTTTGGTTGACCTATCGGGATTGTTGCGTGCACATTTTTCCCGACAATAATTAACATTCTCGAAATAGCTGTATGTAGGAAAGGTCTTTAACATTGGTTTTGTCTTAGAATCTGATTTAAAACAATTTCAATTTTCCCTTCACATAGGAGGACCAGTGACATTGCTTGAGGGTTCAACTGCAAAAACTACCAGTACAATTTAAATACAAAGTTGTCTTTTCGTGAGTTCGAAAAGCTAAAAGAAGATCAGAAGACTAAAAAGATCAAAGCAAACAAAAAAGCGAAAGCGATCGAAGATGTAAAAATCCAAATCGGAGTTATGGAGGAGTTAGATGGTCATTTTAAGAGAATTAAGGGCAGGACTCTTCCACTGGTAGTGCCCTATTATGTCTCCGAAGAAGCACTCCTGAAAGCAGCTCAAGATAAACATTCCAGGCACTTCAAACAGTTTGATCAACATCTGGACAGCTATGCCCTTCTGTATCCAGACCAGGCTATTGTCCAGACCCTGCCTGGAAGTTCTGTACCTTTCACCCTTAACAAATATAAAGAAGAACTTGGAAAACCTTGTACTTTTGTTGTACTTTTGGTTGTGTAGTTCCTTGAAGAAGAGTCTGACCAGAGCAGTGAGCCAGGGCCATCATACATTTCAGAAACTATCACCGCAACTTCAGAAGCGAAGGAAAGAGATGGCTCCTCAATAGCATCAAGCTGCCAAGTTAAGACAAGCCCGTCAACTAATGGAGCCGTAAGTAAGAATTCCTACCCCCAAGAGGAAACGGCACTTGTCCAATTTGCTTTAAGGCATTTCCCCTGGACGAAATTAAAGCACATGCAGACCTTGTTGTTGACCTCTGGGTTGACCCTGTTGGAGAGCTAGAAAGTGAAGGAGAACAAGAATTCATAGGGACAGAAGAACTATCCTTTGATGAGCATGCCTCTGATGAGATTATGGCAGGAAATAACGGTAAAGACCCACTTCAATTTCATGGCTTGTCCCGAAGGTCTTCTCGCTTTCCAATATGGAGCCAGAGAGATTTTTTTGCCAGGGGAGGGGAACAGGTGGTGAGTGCCTGGTAGGGGTAAGGGGAAGCGTTTCTTTCTAAAGGGAGTCTCATTTAAAGGAGTCTCGTTTCATTTCCACTGAAAAAGTTTGTTTCTATTAAAAAGGCTCATTTCTACGGCAAAGGTGTATTTCTACGGCGGAGGTGTATTTCCACGGTAAAGGCACATTTCTACGGTGGAGGTGTGTCTCTACGAACAAAGTGTGTTTCTATGAAAGAGGTCAATTTAAAAGCAATCGGCTTACCACTTGTATGGAAAAGAGGAACCAATGCACGGCGCAGATGAATTTTTATGTAGAAACTGCGTTATTTTAAAATGTGAAGCTTTGGCACCAGTGGACCACCATATCAACTTGATAATACAGTTGGAAGCGTTGCATTGTGGGATATGTGATTTATCCTCCCTTTGGTATCTCTGTCTGTATATGTAACAAGAAATTCAGCTGTTAGGGTAACCAAATACAGTCCAACCACAATATGAGATTCCAATTATTATTATTAGAGATTTTACACACATGCCATATTTAATCCTTGCCCGCAAAGTAGCCTATTGCTAATCGAGGCGGGAAGGAAGAGTAAAAAAGTTACAATAATAGGGTTGAAACATAACAATAAAGTTAAACAGACACGAACATCAACATATTAAATTAACAAGACAGAAAATACATATATTTCAAAACAGGTAAATGAAACAAGGTATGAATGAAATTTAAACTGAAAATTTAATATTTACTAAATATGTCAAATAAAGTACGCACGCCAACATAAGTATCCTCCTGTATCAAATATCCAGTAGCCGACTCTGTAGGGTATTCTTAAATTTATATTTAGGTAGAGCACGATCACTGCCGGGAATACTATTCCACATTTTTGCATCAATTCTTGAAAAGGAGTTCTTCATATGGTCCGTTCTCGATACTTAATATAGAAATTTCCAGCCGCAGAAAATCGTGTATTATGACGATGTTTAATTTTTTGAAGAATAAGTAAATAAGTTGGAAACGTTTGGAGGTGTTAGATTATTGAATACACCGTGCAAAGTAAGGCAGATTGTTTTAAAATAAAGAGGAAGAACATTAGAAAATTTAAACAAAGGTACAGCGTGGAACCTAAAGGGTTTGAAATGAATCAATCGAAGGGCACGTTTTTGAAGAATCAAAGTTTTCTCCAAATTTGTAGAAGCATCTTGGCCCCAGACGGCTATACTATAGGACAAGTAAGGTTGGACAAATGCCTTAGTCTTGCAAGGATGTCTAATCTTACCGGCGTAAAGCAGAATTCACGGATGATGTACACCCGCGAGTAGCCTGCATTACAGACGTAATCTGACGCCAGTTAGTAACGTCTGCGAAGCAGCGCCGATATCCTTGTTCTGGGCCCCCAACGGACTTATCGAATTACAGGAAGTGCCCTTTGAATTTCACTTTAACCTGATTGGCCAATTGAACAATGGCTTGTTTTAACAGGCCAATCATGGCGGGTACTCAAATCCTGTTACACAGCTGGCATGGGATCCGGCACAAGGATTTCGGCGCTGGCTTGCACAGCGACTTGACCAGGGGTCAATTTAATAAAACTAAAACAAGTGTAATTTACAATATTGTAACCTTTTTTTCACACTCTTGAGCAATGGCTGCATTTGTAAATTACCCCCTAAGGTTAAGCTTCGCTTGTTGTCCAGGCTAACTTCCGTGAACAAGCATACACTGTAGTTACTGCTTATTAAATATCATGTCTCGCAGCGTTCCTCATTGCCGGCCCTCGTCGAAGATACGGATGCTCCATAGTCCATTCCATATTCTGTTTTCTTATCTTATCCGTTGCTATATTCTATTTCTTTGCGGGTGTTGTAGAAGGCCTAAATGTGATAAACGACCCTAAATGTAATAAAGTCCTAAATGTAATAACAATTTGCCCTAAATGTAATAAACTCTTAAGTTGCCAGTTACAGTAATTACTCGAATAAGTGCCGCCCTCAAATTAGCGCCGCATTTGGGGGTGGGGGGTGGTTAATTAGCGCCATGGTGCTTATTCGTACAAATACGGTACTAAGCGGTATTACTATGGTATAAAGCACCGCTCTCAAATAAGCGCCGCATTTTTGGAGAAAAAATTAATAAGCACTGCGGCGCTAATTCGCGTAAATCCTGTACACTATGCACTGTGAAACTTAACGACAAAGTAACAGTATTTTTCTAAAAAAGCAATATTTAAGCAACTGGAAAACTTTTTTCCTGTGTTTGCATAGCCTGATATAAACACTCGAGGGTTTTGGAGAATTCGGGACAGTTATGCAAACTCTCGACTTCGTCTCGGGTTTGCATAACTGTCAAGAATTCTCCCAAACCCTCGAGTGTTTATATCAGGCTATGCAAACACAGCAAAAAAGTTTTATATTGCTTTTATAACTTTCCCGAGAGAAAAGAAAAACTCTTTGTTTAGGTTACTGATTAACAGAGAAATTCTAACCAGTCGCGAAGTCTTGTATACGAAGCTTAATGTACGTGTAATCAGTTCTTGTTTTGCAATAAAGATGCTTTGCAAAAAAGGGTTTTTCTCCCTTAAAATGTCAGCTTAAGCGTAGAAACATTGGCACAGCATGTTTGTAAAGATTTTCCAAGTTTCATCCGACGAGGGAATGGGTAAATAAAGTAAATTTGTCGAGTTTTCAGCTCAAAAACATTTTAAAATTCGTGCTTGTGTGATTAGCGCGCGAAGAGCAAAACATCTTGACTCCACACATGTTTACATACTCTCATGCAAACACATCTCTCGGCCAATCAGAGCGCGCGCGTACGTTGTTATCAGCTGTGCAGTAGTCTTTAGGGCCTGTTTACATGGAGGTGGGGGACCCCAGATGGGTGACGTAACATGCGGCAGCTCACCCCACCTATCGTGTAAACGTGATCAAATCAAAATGAGAGATTATGTGGACAGGCGCGTTACCCACCAAAGCGGGTTACCTCACCTACCTTGGGTCCCCCACCTCCGTGTAAACAGGCCCTTAGACTTCTCGTTTTTTTGTTCTTAACATTTTAGCTGATTATATCTCTCTTCTAGAGATGCAACGTTGACAAGCAACAGGATCTTCGTCCACGGTTTTTGCAGTAAATTTCTTTGACTAAAATGAAGTATGAAAAACTTTTTAAGGCTTACAAGTTTTTTTTTTTTTTTATTTTGTCCCTTTACAAGCAATTTATTTGTAAACGTCAAGTTACACAGCGGGCCTAAGGAAATGTACCGAAGCTTATTAAATTTTTTCTCCAAAAATCTGGCGCTTATTTGAGGGCGGAGCTTAAAACCATAGTAATACCTCTTAGCCCCTTATTTACATGAATAAGCGCCGCGGCGCTTATTAAATCCCCCAAATGTGGCGCTTATTGTAGGGCGGCGCTTATTTGAGTAATTAATGTAATTTGCAACTTAAGAGTTTATTACATTCAGGACAAAACGTTATTAGATTTAGGACTTTATTACACTTCTATTAGGACAAAACGTTATTACATTTAGGGTCGTTTATTACATTTAGACCTTCTACAGGTGTTATTTCTCTGTTAGAGCACAACAAAGATTCCAAGCACTTATTGCAGGTATCTGCTGTCATATTAAAGAAACTGAGGTATTAACCATTGTTAAACTCAGCCGCTTCCAAAATTTTGCTAGGCCTCTTTTAGTCTTTCCTGAAAAGAGTGCACTCAACAGTTATCATGCTGTAAATCTACAAATACATAGACAATTATTCCTTTTACTAAATGGCATGAACACTGGTAATTGAAACCCCAGTACATTCTAAAGCGGAAATGCCATACGTAGTTATGAAATTTCTACCAGCTCAGTTTCCCTGAATTTGACCTAAATGTCTTCGAAGGAATTGTATCCATTCAAAGATTTTCAATCTGACCAAATACAGAGAAGTTCTCGTAAAATATTTACTGCTCATTACGCATGCAGGAATGCCGTTTTGAATTTGGCACTAGTTACGGGAACGACTTACGGATTCATTTTCAAATAATCGGCAATTCATTAATAGAATCTTGTGCCGGGGTACGCTTGGCCTGCCTTGATTGTGAGATAACAGTTTCATGCGCCGTGAAGGCTATTTTATATCTACTTATAGTTGCCTGCTTTTTCTGTTAACTTTTAGATCGATTTTAACTTTTCCCTGGGTGGAGTTAGGGGGCAAAGTTAACATCAACTGGGCTAAGACAGGTTACAACGCTTCAATCACGTTTCACACCAAGCCGTTTTATGGCGGGAAACTTCACCGCGTCACGGGTGAAGCCAAGAACACTTCAACAGGACGGGTCATCTGTAAAGTTAATGGCGAGTGGAATGGAAAAATAGAAATCAGCTTCACAAGTCACCAGGTTTGTGTTTATTTCTGTTACGCTTAATAAAAGCCTCTTTTTCCAAACTGAAACCATACAGGTGACTGAGTGCTTTGACAAATTACCTACAAGTCTTTTATGTAAGAGGCTTGGGAAACACTGAATTTGTTATTTCTCCTTTAGGAAGAACCAAAAATCATTGACACTAGAGAACTTCCAGTTTTTCGGAAGAGAGTTTGTCCAGAATCAACTCAAGACGAGTGCGAGTCGCGACGCTTGTGACATAAAGTGACGCATGCACTTAAGAATGACGACATCGAGTCTGCAACGTCAGCAAAACACGAGGTGAGTTTTCACTAGCGTATCCCAGCGTCCTTTGGGGCTCGAGTATATTTGGCCAATCAACTTACTGAATTACGTACCTCCGATATTGAAATATAGACGACTAGAAAAATATGTACTTCTTTCCACACCTCAGCTCTTTGTGGGATTCTGGGTATGACTGTAAAAGGCGCATACGAAACGCAGTTCCAAGTTGTGGAGGCTAATTTATACGTTAAGAGACGAGCTTAGTAATGAGATGGGTTGTTGAAATTCCAAAGCGCCCCTCATGTCTACTGCACACTTGCAAGGCACGGCCATCTCTTTTTCAGTCGTTGAACGTCTTCCCATGCTTGGCACCGGTTACTTTAAGCGAGGCGCGGTTTGGATAAATTCTTACGGAAGACCACCGCAGTCATGCAGATCTTTCAGCATCGCAAGAGGTTGTGACAAAGTAACATCGACCTACGGGAGGGTTTGTGCTCAGCGGTTTTCGTGAAAACAAGGGTTTGTGGGGCTTGCTCAGACTCGTGGGCTCACAAAACCTCCCTTAGGTCGATATAGCATGAGAGTGGGGGAAGGGAGATCAAGGGGGTCCGAAACTCCCACCTTCCATACCTTGCATTTCCGGCTCCCGCCCTTTTTTCCTTGACTTCCTCCTTTTAGCCAACTTCTCTCCCGCCTCCCATACCCCTCCCGTCCCCTATTCGCCCGGTATTTCTGTCCCGTGTCCTTCCCTGCATGACAAGTGTTTTCATATCAGTTCTTAATCGCCTAAACACATTTGGACGACTATATGGAAACTAAGCTTTACGTGACATCCGTTTTTTGGGTCGATTGTTATGGATATAAAATGCAAGTAAATAATGATCAATTCGCTCTGCAAAAGAATCCCTTGTACTGTTCTGGGAATTCCGTCGTCTGGAACACAACACAGAGTGTAAATTCTTTTTAATGGTCTTTTCATTGGTTAATTAATAGGAAAAACATGCACATGTATGCCTTGTCCGATGTAACACAAAAAGAAAGTATGATGCCTCTTTTGGGACTTGTAACGGGCTTGTAACTAAACACTATACATGTAATTAGGTGAAAAACGAACGTGTTATGCGAACGCTGATGAGTAGACAGTTGCAAGACATTCCCTGAAAACGTTTCGGTGGTGTAATATTCGCTTGACTAATCGGACGTTCATAGGCGGAACTCCTGGAGGTCGGATGAACACTCGAAATCCAGTTCTTTTGTTCAAAACGTCCTATGCCACTGACTCGCTGCACGACTAATTCTGTGGAGGAGTATGTCGTGTGGTGTCTAAATTCAATGATTTGCTAGGAACCCAAGACACAAAAGTATGCCAAGACACTCGAGCAATCCAAGACACAAAAGTAAGCCAGGTACCTCAAGTACGCCAAGTAGCTGAAGTAGGCCAAGACACTGAAGCAGTCGAAGACACAAAAGCAAGCCAAGTACCTCAAGAACGCCAAGTAACTGAAGTAATCCAAGACACTGAAGCAATCGAAGACACAAAAGTAAGTCAAGTACCTCAAGAACGCCAAGTAACTGAAGTAGGCCAAGACACAAAAGGAAGGCAAGACCCAAGATTCAAAGATTCAAAATGTTTACCGCAAATAAACAAAAAACGTCACCAGTGGCAAACCACGACAGAAACATAAACACAAAATCCAATTAGTCGCTGGCCAATACCTTCGTATGTATCTGTTTTTATAAAACTTACTTGGGGTCTTACACAGAGCCGGCTGGCCATTTGGTCCATTATTCTCACTTGATTTGGTCCCATATAGGAACAAAAGGAGTACTCATTCCATCTTAAAACAATTTTTCTATTTGGCGTCCTCTAAAGCAAATACCCTGGGGATAGTAAAAAATTCTCCTTCCCTACGTATATACAACTCGTAAGACCTTGCAATTCTTCCGAGCGTGTTCAGGATTGCGTTTTTTTCCACAAAATGGAAAGGATGGAATAAACCATCCATTACTACATGAGTTACCCTATTTAAGGATCAAACCAAAGACACAAGGCCAACAAGGTAAAAAAAATGATACCCTATTAAAGGCTCGAGATCCACAAAAAGCATACCCTATCAAGCGGTACTTACCTATCTAACCCATCCATATATGGGATTATCCCCCCCCCCCCCCCCCCCTCCGAAGACTTCACGTGTCACGTGGCAAGAAAACATGGATTTCGGCGACGAATGCCAGGTTATTCATAAATTTTCTGTTGTTAAATGTTGCTTTTGTTATTTAAATATTTTTAGATTTGAACATGATTCATATCTTTTTGGTGATATGTCACAAGAAGTTTCAGGTCTTTCATAAAAGCGATTCTAGTTGGTCTCGTGATTAATCAAGGCAGAATAATTCATAGCGGAAGATATGCATGTTTGACCAAACAAAATGTTACGGAGATGTTACGTGCTAGCAGACGTCATCATCTTTCTTTACGAAGTACCTTGCATATTTTGGCATTACATTAATGTTGACGAAGTAAGTCCAATCACCCTCAAAAAATTATTACAAAGTGCGATGGAATTATTGCAAATTGCGACAGCTTAGTTTATTACAAAGTACGATGGACTGTTATAACAAATTGCGACAGCGTTTTTATTACAAATTGCGACAGTACAGGGTCACGTTTTTGTGACGTCATCTGTGCGCAGCGCTATTTAACCTATTGGCCTCTCAAAGTTGATTGATTGTTTGTTGCTTTTAATTTTTTATTTAAAACAGCCAAGGAATGTCAATTTCATGTTATTGGTAAAAAATAGATGTTGTCTCTTGCCTCTTATCATTTTTCTTCATTATTTGAAAATTATAACTATTTTAATGATTCATAACAGTTTTTTGAAAAACTCATAAACGATGGCTTTTTTTTGAAATCATTCACAGATGGCTTTTAATACATGAGAGTACACAGAGACTTTTTACTGGAAGTACACACGCAGGGATGTTTTCTCCGTGGGCAGCTAATCCGACTTAATCCCATTTAATATGTCGCGCTTCTCGTAGCCTGCGTGACAGGCGTTTGAAAGGGAAGGGAAAGGGGGTTTTGGGCGCGAGGGAAAAGCGACCGTCGCGTTTCTCTCGCACCTAAAAATCCCTTTCCCTTCCCTTTTAAACGCCTGCCACGCAGGCTACGCTTCTCGAAAGTGCGAAAATTTTCTTGTCGTGTATTAGATTTCAGATACATTTTCTTAATCTTCATTTCGCGCCAGAATAAATTAGTTTGCGCGCAAAGGGCTTCTAAAAAAACCACAAGGTTTGTCCCACTTCGAGTCCATTTTCTGGAAATGCGCCGGATTGGTAGCTGGAATACATTGCCGAGGCGAAGATCTGGCTTTTTTTCCTCCTCGTCGTATTTTCTCCATGACAAATGTTTATATTTGTAGCGAGAATGCAGCACATCTGTCGATGGATTTTACTTTAAGAGTGCCAGATTTCATCGTTCTATTCATGTTTACTAGTGTTGGCATTAACGTAAGGTAAAATAATTAGTATGGTGCACTACAGTGTAAATCAGGCCATTAATGACAAAAAAAGTGTCATTAAAATACAAAATTCTATGTTTATTCTAAGTGTGACATCAACAATACATACACAAGTCATCTCGAATATATGTACTGTACATACACGTGGTACTGTATCTCCTATTCAGGCTGGAATCAGGATGTTCCAAATTTCACCATTGAAAATGAACAACAAATTTCAAGGGTTTCATCCTACATGTATTTAGTTTGGACAAGCTTCAATGAAATGAAAAAGGCTTATTTTCAAGATCAATGCAGATTTTTATTTTAGCTACAGTAATAGCAAATGAGCAGTACACAAATCATCTATTAGTGTAAACTAAAGATGTTGTATTACAAAACAAAAAAAATGTAAATCTTATCTTTGGCCACAGCTTTTGCTTCAACCATCCTATCCATCTTGTAAGTACAATAATTGAAATGCAGCAACATCTAAACAAAGTAAACAACAGAATACATGTCAAGATTACATTTAGAGTATTTGATCCATCCTTAAATAATAAAACAACATTAATGTAATGATGCAAACCACACAAAAGGATTCATATTTTAAAATAATTGATTCATTAATGAAATATATGGGGGTATGGAAACCGGTCATTTTGATTCAAAGTCATTTTGATACGAACTCAAGCAGTGAAATTTTGCAAAAAGTTTGCATTTGAACAAGAGAAACATTTTGGGTTTTTCATTCATTAAGTCAAGTATGTGAAACTATTTACCGGTACATGCATAGACTTAAATTATTTGATAATTGAATAAACCGTAACCGATGTTGTTGTTGGTACACCTCGAAGGAACGAAACTGTATCGAAACAACTTGCATATGAAAGGACTTTGTGTCAAAACAGCCAGTAACCATATGATGGGGGTATGCCTACCCAGGCATGATGCTAAGGAAAAGATAAGCAGGCCTTTTTAGTAGTCGAGCTCACTTTTTTACTCGACTGCATCAAGGGTTCCCAAAGACGGTTTCCTCCTAAATGCACTGAAAACACTTTTTAGGCTATCCAGAACACTTTTAGATCTCTAGAGATGTATGCTAAGTGACGCTAAAAAATTTTGATCTGTTCAGTCATGCTAGGGCAATTTGAATCTTTCCGAAATTATAAGGGCTTCATTATTATTCTTCTGAAAATTTTAGCTGCAACTTAAAGTTTTACGAAAGTAAGAATTTTTGATTCCTCTCTGCATCGCATTTTTGATGTCAAAAATTTTAGGTTTCCTTTCTAGCTCTTTCTCTACGAAAAACAGCTTAACCTGGGGAGTGAAATGGGAAAAATCAAAGTTCAGAAAATCTTAGGGAATTTATTAGATAAGCTTCAAAAATTGTGCATTAACGGTCCTCGAGACATCCCTGCTTACCCTGGCATGATTGTAATCAATCTGTTTTAATACATAATATTTACAAATTATTTTCCATGACTGTTGTCAGGTTTGTTGAAATGAATTTTGAACAGTTCCATCAACAGAGCCAACCATATGCATTTAGGGTCCCGGAAAAATTTAGTACACTATAACACAACTTTTCTACCCTAGGTAAGCCAGCTACAGTGGTGTAACTGAAAGATCAACTTCTTCCCCTATTTAAAGAAAGAATTCCCTACTTTGAGGGAAAATAATATGCTCTAGTACTTATTGATTAGAACATGGGACTATTGAACAATTTCAAGGTTAGAATAGTGAGACTTCCTGTGACAAACACTACTTTCAGTTTGGTCACATGCACATCCGAAGTCTAAACAATACGTCTTTCATTTATGTTCTGGTCAAGGTTCTGACCCTTATTGCTTTTTCCCAGTGAATCCGTTCGTGGACGAGTCTGATTTGTCGTTTGAAAAAAAAATATCTTCATGCCCACCAAACATAAAAAGTAAAAGTGAATGGCTAAAAATAAACTAACAGAGACCACGCACAGCTTCTGCCACATGTGTACCGGGAAGCCTATATATATTTCTTACATCAACTGCAATCGTGGCAAGGTCTGACTGTGCCCCGGTACACAACAACGAAAATATGATTATTTCGCTTTACTAGCAAATAATCTACCATAAAAAGTGCTACTTAAGAATGATTAAATACAGAACTCACCTAAAATCGTTTCCCGAATCCAACCGGATGATCTGATATCAGCGGTGCGAAGTTTTCGAGAAGAAGCGATTGATTATGCTGCCTAACAGTCGAGCAACAAATAACGTTTCTTAAACTTTGGCGCAAGATTGAGATACGGAGGAGATAATCCAGCAAATTATTTGTTACAAATGCAAATTGTTACTTTCTTCTACCCCTCGCTTCTCAGTATTTTAAGCGAGATAGCTAAAATCCAATCTCACAAAACCCTTTTAGTGCAAAAAGTCGATTTAGCATAGTCATTTATACAAGTATACACATTTGCACTGATTGGTATTTCCGTATCTATATACCGCAGTTGTGATCCACCATGTCCATCAAGTTGTACACCGAACCCTCAAGCACATTGCACCAGGAGTTTGCAGATTCAGAAATGAATCTGCAAAGTGACGTTCTTTTCAAACGAGCGGTCGTTACAGCAGGAACCTGGATCTTATACACTTATCCAAACTTTAATGACAAAGAATCTGGTGGCAGCCGATCAAATTACAAGATATTACAGCCAGGAGCAGATGAAGATATAACTGGCGTCAATGGCTCCATGTACCTGGTGAAGGACCAGACAGAAGGAATTATTTTGTTTAAACACGTCTTCTACGGTGGAGAGAGGAAGGTAATGCATTAGGAATATAATAAATAACCTTATCAACTGCTATCAATAGCAAACACTTCAACTGTGAAAACCTATGGTCTCTTTGTTACTCTTCGCGATTTCTAATATAAAGAGAGCACAAATAGCTCAAACCTCACTGGCCTCCCATCTGGGGACAGTAACTAATACTTAAGGATGTGAGACATTAAAGAGTGTGTTTTTTTCTTTAGTTCGTGGTCAGGATAAAAAATTTTCGATGCCTTTTGTATTGAACTGGACTTGTTTTGTGAATTCTGATCTAGAATCATTAGTTTTAAAAGTAACTAGTTGAATAAATGAATAATCTTGCAATTCAACGCTCTTCTTAGACGTAAAATTGCATATAAACTAATATAGTACAACATAACTTTTTTTGACTTGGATATTTCCGCTCAGACATGCAATTTTTGAAGACAGTGTGTTCTGAAACAGATGCTGATTCGGCCCAGCTGAGATCTGTAAAAGTGATCAGATTTTAGTTAGGATCAATGGCCTGAAATCTGGTGTGGAAATTTCTGCGTTTTGGTCTGAATGATGGCGGTCCGGAGTAATTCGCGGGTTCTCAGAGGCGCGGTACGAACTCCCACTTAAAGGTTGTCTGTTACACCCTCCATCCACTTCGGGAACCAGCTTATATTTTACAACGGACATATCGAACCAACTTGGTGAATTCCATCTCGGTTCATTAGAAATAATTTGTTAGCTTGTTTACACGTGTTATATTTAACAGAAGTCTAATTGATGCTAATCCAAACCTGACGGTTGTCTTTACCTATGACCTTAAATCTGAGTGCTATGTTTTTGTGATCATTTCTTGAAGTGGTTTGAAGAAAGTTGCGCAGATGTGAACAGTCTTTTCGAAAGTGGAACAGATGGAGGCGTCTCCTCAGTCATCGTGTTATCTAAGAACCAGTCCTTTGACATCTTCACCAAAATCAACTATAAAGGTCTGCAAACTGCTCTGAAACCAGGAATGTGGTGTGACACTCCACAAGCCATGGGATTCCCCAACGACAAGATGCAGAGCTTCCGCAAGATTTGAAAAACCCAGCCTGCCGGACCAACCAGCTTACGTCCAGTTTTGCTCGAGTTTTCTCAGTTTAGTCTTGAAGCTTCGTGCTGTTTGATTGTAAGCCGAGGCGGAATAAATTCCGTTTAGAATATTCAGTTTTTGTTGTTTTTAAATGTTGTCAAAAGCAAAAGGGCGAATAAAATAAAAGGGAATTGTTTCCTTTATAGAGCAGTTTGTCTTTATATACTTGTACGTCGAGGAAATTGGATGCGTGACATCCCCCAGCAGCACCGTTTTTAGTGTCTTAACCCTAACCCTAACCCAAACCAGTTCTAGTCTCACTAGCTATGTCAATAAAAGCAGGTGCTTCAGCAAAGCTTCACAATTCTGGCAAGACAACGGAAGAATCTTTTTTTTTTTTTACCTGAAAAGGGAGGGCCGTTGCCGTAGAAGGGAAAGGGGATACTTGCCACACCTTCTACTCGGTTCCGACAAAAATTTTGCCGCAGACAGCCCTGGTTCTATAAATAAATTCTGAATCCCATTTTTTTATATGTAGAAATGAAACCGACTCACCGAGTTTTTTTTTTCCTTACTGTCTGTTCGTTTCAAGGCCATTTGGATGAGTTGTAATGTTTGAGTTGAACTAACAATAAGAGATACGTTAGGGTCTATATAATAACAATTTCATGGCAAGTGCAACGAACCTATACACTCTTGGCTGCCTGTAATTTTGCCAGCTCCTTTTTTTTGGCAGTTGCTGTTTGTTTATCTTATAGACACTTCATGATCTTGGGTACGTGCTATGATTTGTCGCTAAATAATAAATGACAACAAGAGCCATGGCTCTTGATGACGAAGATAAACATCTTAAGAAGGTTAAGATAATGACACTTTATCCAGTGGAATAAAAGATTATGGTATGGACC
>OZ037776.1:42890376-42902876 GCA_964035525.1 Porites cylindrica | reverse complement strand
AGAGATGGCAATGGTGGACACACTGTAATTTTCAGGGAGTTATAATAACTCCTCTAGTGGGGCTAATTTAACTCCTTACAGTGGAGTTACGTGGAGTTATTTTAACTCCAAAAAGGAGTTTAAAGAACTCTTTTTCAGGAGTAAAAGTGACCACAGATTTTGAGGAGTTAAAATAACCCCAAAAAAGGACCTAAAATTTTTACTCCACTTTCAGAGTTAAATTAACTCCAAAAAGAGTGAAAACAACCCCTGTAAGGAGTACAAGTAACCCCATTTCGGAGTAATTTTAACTCCAAGACTGGGAGTAAAAAGAACTCTTTTTCAGGAGTAAAAATGACCCCAAATTCGGAGTTAAATTAGGAGTTAAAATAACCCCAAAAAAGGGGTTATCCTGTACCTAAAATTTTTACTCCATTTTTAGAGTTATAATAACTCCCTAAAAATTACGGTGTATATTGTATATGTAAATTATTTTTATGAAATGTCATTTTTTATCATAGATATTTTTCATTAAAGAAAACCAGGGAGGAGCAGCGTGGAAGTCAACAGAAGTAAGTTTATTATTTATTTTATTTCTTGCTTTCTTTTCACTCGCTTTAGAAAGGACTTCCGGTTTTTTTTTTTTTGTCCGAGGGGAACCGGTTCTAGTTTTGAAAGGTTCGAGTTTGCGCGGTATCAGGAGCCCATCAAATGGAGCCTCCATCTCCATTAATTTCTTGAGTCAACCCTTTCCCGAGTAGATTTATAAATAGAACGGCTTGTTTCCCGCGAAAAGTGTCATATTTCCGTGAGTCTCGTATGTCACCGTGAAAAAAATGAAGTTGGGTGAAGTCGAACTCAGAAGTCCGTCCTTCGACCGTTTTCCTTTTTTACTATACGTCCATTTTTACAGTTTTACAGCCGCTGGGATCTGGGATGAAATAAAAGTTAATGAATTACCCGACTGAGACTGAGTATGAAGCGATGGGACAAAGGCAGCGAACTGAGGATCACGGAAAGGTTCTTTGCGAGTGTTTGTTTTTGTTTTTTTTTTTGCCGTCATACATCCCACATTTAAGCATGCACCTTGAAAAGAGTCGACGATTAAGCGTTCTGTGGACTATTTGAAACTTTTCGATGATCAGCGCCGAAAAAGTGCCAGGATCATTTGATTTTTGTTATCGCCGTGGAGTGGATTTCGCCAGTTAAGCACCGCGTGCAAAAGCGATGACCTAAGTAGCAACTAAGGAAGAATGCTTCAGAAAAATTGCAGTCTTCCTTTACAACTGACTTGTATCACCATGAGAGTTGCCTGATGAAACTGGCACTTGAAAAGTTGAACAGAAGACAACAGTTGCTTGAGCTAACTCAAAAGTAATTTGCTCAAGCCGAGGAATTTGTGACATCGCGCTCCAGTCCAAAGACCCTCTTATCTCAAGAAAAACAAAATGGATTGTATCTGCGCCCAAAGAATTATGACTGACCAACAGGAGAATTCTCAGCAATTAATGTAGAAGTTTAGGTCAATTCTTTCCTTCGAATTCGCATCTGTAGATCATTTTTTTCCGAGAAAACAATGGCTGGGCTCGGCGTTACAAAACATAGCAGGGAATCATCACACTAACTGACGGACAAAACAACCACAGTATTTATTCAGACAAACGCATTTCGGAGAAAAACTTGAAAAACTAGAAATTTGATTAATATTGAGTCATTTAGCCGAAATAAGAACCTTAACGCTAAAAAAATTGGCTAAAACGAATCCTGTCAGAACTACAGACTGCAGGTAATAGTTAATCATTACGCATGTAACAGACCAGCTTCATGGCCTCTTATGTGAGACAAGCAACCAAAATTAAGATTAACATAGTCAGAGTTTAAAACTCTCCACAGTATAATCTACCCGCTAGAAAGAAAAGAAAGAAAATCTCTGAGGGATGAAAACGCTAAAGTCACGTTTCACTAGCTTATGATTTTGTTTGGCCTTTCAGCACCGGATTTCCTGCTGTTTCATGAAGTACAATAGTAGTGTCATTTAGTCGTTGTGATTGGCTCTTCCCACCGTCGGCGCGCGAAGTCTCCCCTGGGAACCGTTCTAATTATAAATCTACTCGGGAAAGGGTTGACTCCAAGGGCTTGTATGGGAGATGGAAGCTCCATTTGATGGGCTCCTGGCGGTATCTTTCTCCTTTCAACGGCTCTCTTCGTGAGTGGAGAGGTTTTGATCGGAGCGTGTGCGAAACGGGGACTAATATGAGCCGAGTTTGGCAAGAAATTCTATTTCCACGGTTTGCAAAGTGCCTGGGACATCATTAAGTCCGGGAAGGCTTAAATGGGCGCTCGTTGCTCAAAGAACCGAGCTTCGGGCACAATCCGAGAGACCATCCGGTGGATGGTGTATAACGTCTCTGCCCAGCTCTGCACACCGTGAAGAAGTCTCCAGCAGGCAATAAGGGGCAAATTGGTTAGTTTGGACATAAGAAAAGAGGGCCAACGAAGTATTTGGCTGTGATTTTTGCCTTGCTGGAGACTTATAAATTGTGTTGTTATTGCCAGGATGTAATGTGTCCCGCACGAGTTGAACACGGATTTCCCAGAATGCACTGCGAGAAAGGTTAAAAACATGTTTAATATTTGACCATTACAGTGAGACTGTTCTGTTGTTGTGTTTCAGTTTCTACGACGGAGGTGCTGATCTTTGAATAAGCGAGTAACAACGGTGAGTAGCAGGCTTTTTGCCAGGAAAGGTTATGTTACAAAGTCGTGAAAGTGTAGTTGAAGTCAAAGTCTGTGGTTTCGTATAGCGAAGGTTTATTTTTGGTCATGTGTCGAGCGACTCTGGAAATTTACTGTGTCCAAAAAGAGCGGCCGTCCTACTGCACAGGCTGAATTGACGTTCATTTTCAATTTATTGTTGGCATTGCAAGCTAAATGCTGATCGGATCGCGGAAGAGTAACTATTTTTCCTCAAAGCATGTTAAAGTTCCCGCGCTATAGCACCGTCGCGACGACGAGCGCCGTTTATGCTTGATTGTCTGGAATGTTCGGTACAATGTTTTTAATCTGCTTTATGCACCGGTACGGGCGATTATAAAACCATTGCGGGATGAAACTGATCTAGGGAAAATGATGTAGAAGAGATATATTACTTTTTAAACATGTGTTGAGGAATTTTCTTTAAACAAGGTTTTCCTTTTGTCCTTTTCTTTCAGATGTGGCCGTTGGTTTTACTTGCCCCCTCGGAGCTGGAATATTTACTCTCTGAAATGTTTATATTATCTGTGCTCTGCTGTGGTCAAACACGAAGAAAGCGAAGCGAAACGTCTTGTAAGATAACGTTAATTTAAAACTATTTGCTTGACCAGTGTTTAGTCTTCGAAAATCGCCTGTATTGAAACTACATCTCTGTATTTCTCACCTCCTGACCCGTCTTTTGAAATTCAATCCTACGCTCAGTAGGGCGATGTAATTGATATGTAACGCAACGTTATTTGGTATCCTTCCCAGAAGTCCCTCAAACGTTAACCCTCAACAAACCGTACTTCTTGTTTGTAACCTTTATCCTTATTTAACCCTAAGCCTTGGCTCAACTTTAGCTATCCACCCTAACCAGCTTAACGTAACACCCGTTTCCTGACAAGGCGAACGTTTAACTCAGTGGATCAACTCATGTGTTATGACCATTGAAATCAGTTGAGACTGCTCGTCTAACCCTAACCCTCCAACCTAACCCTAACCTATTCCTAACCCTAACCCCCAACCTCGACCTAATCTGATTTCTAACCCTAACCTATCCCTAGTCCTTACCCTAACCTAACCCTAACCCCAACCTTAACCTTAACCCTAAAACCCTAACCCTAACTCTTCCTCCCCCTCCCCCCCCCCCCCTGCTCTTACATTTAGTAGTATACAGTAAGGACTAAGTAATAGGTGCTTTTCGAAGTTAGCCTCAAAAGGCTCTTATAAATTTTCTGTTTCTTGGAAATTAAGCTGTTTAGGTTCTCAGACATTCGAGGTTCTTATTTTCTTAAGGAAAAAAGACTTTTTGTAAGAATGTTGGTGGTTTTAAATGTTTGTACAAAATATGCATGGTGTTATGTCTAAATGACTGCAATTTAAGCCAATAGAAACTTTTTTTGCCATTAGAATGATTAGTGGACTTTAAGAACTCCATAGCGATCTGTTTTAACATTTCTACTTCATCTGGTTCTTTCAAAATCTTAGCCTGAAGAATTCTGGTTCTTATCTGTGCCTCTCCTCTGTGTCACTAACCTGACATAATAATGAGTGACACGTGCATGTTTCACTGTACAGTATTTTTCAGATGAAATAAAATACTGATTTGGATTGTTTTTGTTGTATTGGGGGCAATTAGAGTCTTAGTGAAAACTATACACTGTAATTTTCAGGGAGTTATAATAACTCCTCTAGTGGGGCTAATTTAACTCCTTACAGTGGAGTTATTTTTCGTGGAGTTATTTTAACTCCAAAAAGGAGTTTAAAGAACTCTTTTTCAGGAGTAAAAGTGACCACAGATTTTGAGGAGTTAAAATAACCCCAAAAAAGGAGTTATCCTGTACCTAAAATTTTTACTCCACTTTCAGAGTTAAATTAACTCCAAAAAGAGTGAAAACAACCCCTGTAAGGAGTACAAGTAACCCCATTTCGGAGTAATTTTAACTCCAAGACTGGGAGTAAAAAGAACTCTTTTTCAGGAGTAAAAATGACCCCAAATTCGGAGTTAAATTAGGAGTTAAAATAACCCCAAAAAAGGGGTTATCCTGTACCTAAAATTTTTACTCCATTTTTGGAGTTATAATAACTCCCTAAAAATTACGGTGCATGAATCGAAACTTGCCAAGATTGGCTGAATTTTTCATCCCTGGTGTTTTAATTATGCTATGCCTGTAAAAATCACACAAAAAAACACATTCATCATGGTTAGAGATGAAATCTATAGGAGCATTTTGTGCTTGGTAGGTGCAGTCAGTCAGTAACAAAAAAAGAAGAAATTTCGCGAGCTCACTTGACCTTCAGGAGTTAAACCTACTACCTTCGTATTAGTGAAACGAATGCTCTACCACCGACCTGTATTGTTTGTGTAAGCAACTTTTTCATTGAACTTCTTGCAAGTGATAGCATGACAGTAACAAGTTCGTTTTTTTGGCTGAAGATTAAGTGATGTAGCCTAATTTCATGTATAATGTTTTAATGCCTAAAGGGGAATTACTTCCTACTTCATGATGTTACAGTAGACAGAATATTATTACAATATATATTATTAATATCTATATTACGACAGAATAGCCCAGTATAGAGAAGTCGTAATGAAGTGTATGTTATGTCATAAGGCATACGTGCTGCTCCTATTTGTTAAACAAAGATAAGAAACTTGAAGCGGAGAATTTTAATTCTATGTCTAGTTCAACACGAAGGATTTCCCAGAATAGAACAAGTCCAACAAAGTTAAAATATCAAAAATGCTGAGGCAGATCTTAACAGCTGGTAAAGAAAGAAAGAAAGAAAAGGAGAAATTACAAAGAAAGATAGCTTCACGAAACGGGGGCTGTAAAGGGGGTTGAACGTCCCTCGCACGGTTGACAACTATTAAAGGGGCTATGTCAGCTGGAGAGCATGCGCTCTGAGGTTATGCAAATTACTTTCAACTGTCAAAATTCTATTGTTTTTAACGCGTGACTTTCTCCATGTTCTCTGTCACTTCCAAGGCTCCGAATTTAGAGAGGTTAACAAGCGAAATGGGTTTAGATAAGGGATATTTCGATAGAATTTACGGAACGTTTCTTTTCTGGTTATGCTAGATTAAGAATAAAATTGTGACGACAATTTTACTTGTAGTTTTGAAGTAAAAACGCATGCCATTCATAAAATAGAGCGCAAACAAAAATTCAACAACAACATATTGTCTTATTCAACAAAATTTTTAAATCGAAGTTGTATTTTACAAACGAGCTAAAAAAGACGCTAGACCGAAGATAAAGACCAAGACTGTTTTAAATCATTAACAATTAGACTTGTCTGTCTCTAGTGATTCTATAATTTAGATGCTGATAGAACAAGAGACATCAAGTCTTTGTTTTGATCTTAGGGAAACATACATCACTGCGATGTCGACAAAAACAGAACCAAGCATCATTGGTATACTACTCCACTATAAGCAGTCCGTGGATAAAAAGGGAAAGTAAACTCTGCTATTTTACATACATACATACATACATACATACATACATACTTTATTGACTTTCCCGAGGGGCTTTTCAAAGACAATACATGATCCTATTTACAATTAAAACTGTATTAAAATATATATAAAATTACAATTCTTTAAGTAATTTAGTACGTAAACGAGTTTTAAAAACATCAATCGAGTTACACAGTTTAAAGGAATTGTCTAAGGAGTTCCATAAGTTCACAGTTCTATAGAAAAATGTTCTCTGACCGGCAGCTGTTCTAAAAAAGGGAATTTGTAAAAGCTGTGAATTTCTGGTGCTACGTCGGCTAACCTCTGCTCGCTTTATGAATTTTGATGTAAGGTATTCAGGGGCTTGACCGGTCATACATTTAAAAGCCATTGTAGCGTTCCGGTAATAAAGCTGACTGGGAACTGAAAGCCAATTTAGCTCCTTGCGAATTGGTGTAACATGGTCAAATTTACGCGCGCCGCTAACAATGCGGCATGCGAAGTTCTGCACTGCCTGTAACTTGTTGACATTACATTTTGAGGTATTTGACCAAACATTGGAGCAATAAAATAACCTGCTAAAAACTAAGGAATTAATAATCATCAAAAGTGTACGTTTGTCGAAGACATGCTTGACACGGTTTATCTGGCCAAGGCGGGACATGCACGAGGAAGCGGTTTTAATTATATGTTCATCGTAAGTTAAATTAGAATCCAAAGTCACACCAAGGTCTTTGGCGGTGTCTGTAGGGACAATGTCCTTACCCATAAAGGAAAGGTAACGAAATTGGAATTTTGCACGCATCTGCCTGCTGCCAAATATCATCAACTTGGTTTTGCCAGGGTTTAGTAACAATTGATTGTTGGAACACCATTCCCCTATTTTAAACAGGTCGTCTTCCAAATCAGCAATTGCATCCAGGTCGGCTTTAAGCTCGAAGGAAGTGATGAGTTTCGTATCATCTACATAACTCTGGGTGCTGCATTTCTGTGGGATCAATGGAAGATCGTTCGTATATATGCTAAAAAGAAGTGGGCCCAAGATGCTTCCTTGAGGAACGCCACTGGTCACAGACAAAGGCTCAGATAGCGTTGAATAGATTCGTACTACTTGTGACCTGTTGCTTAGGTAACTACGAAACCATTGGAGAGTGTCACTGGAAATTCCGACATCTTGCAATTTTAAAATTAACGTGTCATGATTGACACTATCAAAGGCTTTGCTCATATCTAATAGTACAACTGCCGTTAACTTCTTTTTATCAATGGCGTTAAGAATTGTGTCTGTTGTTTCAATGACAGATGTTTCACAAGAGTGCCATCTCTTGTTACCGCTTTGACTCTTTGATAGGGTGTCATTTGATTGCAGATACGAGGTGAGTTGATTATGTACTACCCTTTCGCAAACCTTCGATAAAACTGGTAGAAGTGAGATGGGTCTATTGTTGTTTGCCTGTTCATGGTCGCCCTCCTTTAGGATGGGTGTAACCTCGGCTGTTTTCCATTTTGATGGAAAAACACAGTTTTGAAAGGATGCCAAAAATATGCTCGAACACAAACAGTTCAAAAACATGGCATTTACAGGATCTAACTCGTCAGGATCTGACTCGTACTAAGGTGCCTCTCTAAGTCCGTTGAGAACAATCTGGACGAGCAAACGGTCGTGTTTATCTTTGCCGTGAATCCAGATAAATACAAGAAGGAATCTAGGCAAACTTTATAATGTTTCCTTCGCCAGGAGTTTAATTTCGTGACGAAACTCATGGCCTGATGCTCTTGTAATCGTTTACAAAAAACGGCCGCCGCCAACTCGATAGCCGCTTCATTACAAGTCCACATACTTTGAGCACAAGAAAAATCCAAGAGCCAGCAGCCTCTAAAATAACTCAATAGAAAGGTTCTGTGAACTATAGCAAAGATTCCATCTAAGATTCCATCACTCATTGTGGAGTAGCCGTCATTAACTCTGCCATTACAACGGCCGCTGATAAGAGGACACAGTAAATCCACGTAAAAACATTCCACAGGCAAACAATTTCAAAATAACGCCAAAACATTATTCTGTAATCACCATAGAACGATTCTTAATACAAAACTTCGCTAACTATCGAACGATGGCTGAGATTTAGACAGATAAAAACAGCCTTCCAAAATCTCCGACAGAACTTGAAAAAGTCGGGCCGACTTTTTCAAGTTTGTTTTCATTAGCTCGCGCATGCGTGTGGGGTGACATAGCCCCTTTAAATATATGAGAAAAATTGGCAATAAGGATTTTCCACTTTCACCACAGGAAACCCAATTTCAGGAAGATCACAAATTCAGACAAAACATCTGATAATTCTGTTCTTTGTCCAGGAATTTTCGATAGAACATCGCTAATGCATTTTGGGTAGTTTTGTTTTAAAAAAACGCCGACTAAATGTGTGAGAAACACATGGGTCAGTGTTTTGTCTTGAGGGCTTTGCACAGGTTACCCAGCTACTCGTCTGTCTTCACATTCTGTTTTCAAAGCTTTAATTTTTTTTTTCTATGATGGTACTTAAATTGGAAATTATTAGTCAGTCTGTGTTAACATGGTTAGAACATTATTGTTTTTTGTTTTTGCGCAAAATCAGAAATGCAGTAAGTATTTTAGCAATTTTGCAGGCTTGTAAATTTTTTTTATATCCTGCAGCATGGATGCAAATTTACTTAATTTGAATCCATGCTGGAAGATAAATGCGACTAAATGTTTGCAACGGACGATAGTTTTGTATCAGTACAAACTGTTAATTCCCATTTTCTGTAATCGAGTTTTGTGATCGGTAAATATGTTCATAACCTTGGACAACATGCGTGATCGAAATCAGGGATTCTTTCTTTCTCGCGACATGTGCAGCCTCCTTAAGGATTATGACTCTGTACTTCTGACAATGTGAGTGAATAAATATTCCTCTAAGGACTCCGTCTATTTGGTTTTTGCTAGATCGTATAACGCTCTGCGCTTTTCATTGCACATGGCCGAATCTGTAGTAAGGGAAATCCCGAGAAAACCAAGGGCAGTGTAATTGTTATTTTTTTATCTTCTTCTTGTAACGAGTTTCAGATCTCAGTTATGTTTAGTGTAGCTCTGTATTCAGTTTTGCCGCAGCCCTTCATAATCGCTCTGTGGTCTAAAGGCGTTTATATTCCCTCCTTGCATTTCTTTTGTGAGAACAACCCTGAACTTTGACCAGTTTTTTTCTCGTCCATTGGCAGAAGAAGACCCATTTTTCTTAACGATCATGGGATCCTATACGTCTTAAAATAATTGCAGTGGTCAATGAAGGCGCGAAAGTACTGGACACATGTACAACATTAATGGGCTTGCCTGACTTAACTTTTGATGGCTCACCTCTTTTTGCGGAACCTATTATATGTTTCTCTTCGGATGAGCGTTGTGTAACACTTCAACTTATTGCATGTTAACCTTCTCAGAGTTGCGTGAATTATGCTCTTCGTGGGGGATTTCCATTACTCCATAGACTCTTACAAGATATTTTTACATGCGCATTGTTTTGGCTACCCAGAGTTTGCCTTTCCCTTCAAAAGCAGCAAACGTTTGCTGGAACCAAAGTTCTTAAATATGTGATGAATGTTCCGTTAAGCTTTATAATTTTTTTTGCCAAGGTAAAAACACTTAGTTTCCTTAAATGAAAAGGCATGTCCCTCTTGTCAAATTCATAGGCATTGGAGCTTAACCTGCTCAAAAACTCTGCATTGTTATGCATCGTAGATTCACTCCTCTCCATTCACTTTTAACAAGAAGAAAACGAAAACTTCAAAAAAGTGAAACTGGTATATTTGAGGATGACGGTACGTTAACGAAAATTAACGTATAGGTAATCGTAAAAGCCAAAGCATTATCTTGCTGGATTTTTGAGAACGTACCGAACAAAAATTGCAGTCTTTTGACTGAGGACAAGACCAAAAGCCGAAGGCAAAATGAGCCCGAAAATCCTCCTAGAAAAGAACAAAGAAAGGGAAAATAGAGTGAGCGAAGAGAATGAAAGGAGGAGAAGACAAAAAAAGGATTGGCTGCACTGCTAGCTTTTCTTTTTTACTTCTGTTTGAGGGGAGAGCCCTATTTTGGCTGTAACGTTATTCAAAAATCCGGCTCTGATATACATTTTTCTTACCATTGCCTATGTGCCTAAAAAAAAACTGATTTAAAAAGGATATATTTTAAAATCTAATGATTAAGTAACGGCTTTCATTTTTCAGATTTAAAGCCTTACGACTAAATTTGTTGTAGTTTTACAGCGAAAAGTTCGCTCTATTACTCCGTAAGCCTCCTGTTATTTTGGGGTTCTTTGAGCGAAGCATGGGCTTCCTGTGCAAAAGCCAACCGTGTTAAATATTTATCATTTTTGAAAAAAAGGAACACTTCGTTTTCATCACCGAAAACTAGGTATCAGTTATTATTTCTTCTCTCACTTTTCCATAAAAGTAACAAACACATTTCGCGCATTTTTTATTTGAACGTATAATTTCAACTAACACGGGTGCCCTGTGTTAAAAGCTCAAAATGTTTAACGCTTAATTTTGACATGTTCCACCGAACGGATTTTGGGGGATTTTTTTTGGTATGTTGCTAGGTAGGTCACCCTTACTTAAATGGCGTTGAAAACAATTCTGTTGCAATTAGTTTGATGTTGAGCCTCAAAAATGCCTAGATTGACCGGACTATACTATAGAGGGTAAAGGGTTGGACCGCTCCAACCTCGTCCCCAGGGCTTTTCCTTAAAAGCCCTGGGGACGAGGTTGGGACCGCTCGAGGACAGAGCCTACCTGTATAAAACTTCCTTGAGTACCCCACTTGGGATTTATAGCCATGGCATGGGTCAATAGTTTCCTTTTCACAATGCTTGATGAATATTTAATACCATTTTATTAACTGTACCCAGGATACTGAATAACTAACTTTTTTAGAGCCTGTTCCAGACTCTCAGATAGTAGGGGAAGGCACGCGAAAATACGAGCGAGTAATCTAGGAAAGTGTAGACAGCTTGAAGACGCCTTTTCTCTTAAAATCCGTCTAGTTCTTATCTCAGCCAGCGCGATTGCAAACCATGCACAACGTTATGTTACAATAAGGGATTAGGACCAGACGAGAAAAGACGATCTCTTATTTTTTCTTCTCGGGATTACGCCCTCTCTTATCGCAGGTCGCGCGTTTGGGTTTCTCGTGCAGTAACTTTGTGAGGAAAAATAAGTGACTGCTCGCAGTCTAAGGAAAGTGGGGCTGTAGCGGAATTAAAAAGGCCGCCCTTCCACCCATTTTATTTTCGTTTTCGTGCTTTCTCGATTCCGCGGACCCGACTATCTCGGAGCCTGCAACAGCGCGAGAAAACAAAGGTGTAAGCATAGCTAGTAGAGGAGGCTGGTTGTGAAAGCCGGCAAACATCAAAGTTGAAAACAACAGGTGCTGCAGTTTATGTTGGAAGCTCCCTGACCATGCACAATCCTTTGTTTTTTGTTCACAAATTGAGACTGAATAAATTGATGCCATGTTTCTATTGGTCAGTAAGTTCAAAATGATAGGAATGCTATTGAACATTGTGCACGGTCAGGTCCAAAAAAGCTGACAAAAACATATAACAAAGGAGCCTAACGAGTTTCATCACCATTCCACTTTAATAGCCATGGTGTAAGTAAACAACGGTTCTGTAATTGAAAAACCGCTAAGTGTCCTTACGTAAAACAAATTATAGACTTGTTTTTATTCATGATGCTATTATCCAATTATGGCTTTATAGAACAACGTTTTGCTAACTCTTAATTTTGACTTTGTGATACAAATTTCATTTCATTTTATTTTATTTCATTTCATTAGTCTCACTGCCCAAAAATAGCGAAGGCAATTAAGCGAAGGCTAGTCTATGTAGGCAGTGTCTATATAAAAAAAAAAACAAACTCTGACGCACTAAAAATTGTATTTAATTCACAAGTAAACGAAAGTAATTTATACAAATGTAAAAGTGATTAAGAACAGAAGAAACGTTTAGTTAAAACAATACCGAGGTTAACTGGAATACAGAACTCAGACTCCAGGGGCACCCAACGATGGCTTCCTCCTAAATACATTGAAACACTTTTTAGGCTATCCAGAGTACTTTTAGATCTCTAGAAATGCATTCTAAGCGGCGCTATAAAATTCGTATCTGTTCGGTCATCCTAGGGGAAGTTGAGTCTTTTAGAAATTACAAGGGCTTGAGTATTATTTTTCCAAAAATTTTAGACAAAATTTGACGTATTACGAAACTGAGATGTTTTCTGATTCATAACGCCATAACATTTTTGT
>OZ037776.1:42845376-42885376 GCA_964035525.1 Porites cylindrica | reverse complement strand
CACACTTGTTAGATTCTCACTTTACCGACTCAGAAGCTGCAATACGTAACTACTCAGATTGTAGACCATTGTGAAAAAAAATTTTGTGTCTGAAGTTTGATATAATGATAAACATTCTGTTCAAGTTTGCTGACTGAAATTATATTCACAGATATTCGACTTCATGATCATCGTAGCGATTGTAGAATCTCTTAAATTTCAAGAATGTCAGCACGCAGATTATAGTTTTTCGTTGTTTTACGGATTATAGCCTTTGAACGGTCGTAATTCGACTTCATATACATGTATATTTTTCGGATTGGTTTTGTGGGGGGGGGGGGGGGGGGCGGTGTTAGTTTTCGTCAACGAAAACTAAGAGGAGCCTTTGTTTTCGAAATTAAGAAATCTAAGGCCCCTAAATTAGAATTGAAAACGGATTTCCCGTTCCTTTCGGCAAATCCAAATCCGGATTTTTGATTAGTCGAAAGGTTCAGCGGTATTTCCAGTTGAACTATACACTTAGAGTTTCCTAGTTGCTGTCATTTGCCCTATAGGCCTTGAAAAATGTAAAAAAGAATGCGATATTGTTTAAATTATTCTGGCACAAGGTTTTTGTCCACTGAAAATTGAAATTACTCAATGTCAATGTTTCCGGATGGATTCCGTCTTATGTACTTCTTGGGCACTCAGAAAGAGGCCAAGATGTAATGTGAATAAATATCTTTGACCAGTTGAAAAATACATTAATGATGTTGATCCCTTGTTCAAAAACTTTTAGGTTAAAGAAGGCATAACATGAAACTAGAAATACAATGGAATCTCACGAATATATAACTCGAACCATTAGATAACAAACCTTTATTTAAAGATTGGCTGCGTTGGCTTTTGCTTGTAGATATGCTTTAACTGCGCTGACAGCGAAATGCCAAAATGGCAAGTAAAGCGGAAACTTTTTGGAGTATAGCAAATTTGGTAAAATCGGCAAACGGCTTTTATAAGTGATCACAAACACGAGAGGAGTGAACCTTACTCGCATGACAAAGAACTGCGGGAAATCGCACAAGAAAAATCGCAATTTTTGCTGCTACGTGCGAAACCTGGACATAAGTGGGATTAGAACCCTTGACCTCTGTGATACCCGGTGCAGCGCTCTACCAATTAAGCTGACAAGCCAACTGAAAGCAGCTGGAACCTGCTCCCAGTTGGCACATTAGCTTAATTGGTAGAGCGCTGCACTGGTTTCGCAGAGGTCAAGGGTTCGAATCCCGTACAAGCCTGAATTATTTTTTTCAGGCTTTCTTTTCGCAACTCCAAAAGTTGCGTATAGCTGCGATGATCTTCCTTCATTTAATTCTTCACTCCGCAGTTCACATAATTATATGATTTTCATATATTCATAACTTCATTACAAATATTTTTCTTCATCACTTTACCCATAATCATAAGGCCAGCAAGAATAACAAATACTAATACGACCCTGATTGATAATATATTTGTACACAAAATAGAAGAGAACAATAAATGTGGTATCCTTTTTACCGTGAGATCTTTCGGATCACTTACTAGTGTTCGCAGCAATGGGTAACTTGCTTGCAAAAGCTCAAACGTCAAAAGGGTAACAAAAAACAAATTTAGGTTAATTGATGATAAAATGCTAAATTGCCTCTGCCAAGACTTGGAATGTGAAGATTGAATATTGATGTTTATGGTAAGACGGTTTTAAGATCACTTTTACACTAAATAATATCAGTTGTTGAACAAAAACGTACCATCAACGAGACCCAGTAAAAAGAAAAGTGATAACGGGCAGAGAGTACCTTGGATATCAAAAGGAATCCTAAATTCAAGGAAAACAAAAAATGTGTTATATAAAAATTTCTAAAGGAATCGGAATGAAAATAATGATTCAATTCTTCTCAAACTCATTAATAATTCATAAAGAAAATTCAAAGGAAATTAATGTTTAATGAGTGTTTGGATATCGGATGAAAAACTGCTCATTTTTGCATCCTTAATTTCTCCTTCAAAAATGATTTTGTTTGAGAAGAAATATCAAACATTCGACACAGTGTTTCATCACCAGATGAAACACCTCGAAGTTCGTCAAAAATACTCCGCTACGCGTCGTATTTTCAACTCTCTTCTCGGTGTTTCATCTTGGTGATGAAACACTGCGTCTCATGTTTGATATATTACATAAAACATTATCTTTGCCGGTGATACTAATTTATTTTACAGCCACAAAGTTGCTAACAGTTTGTGCAGTACCATGAACCGAGCAGCCTCATCAGATTTTTAAAACTAAGAGAAAGAAGTTGATGAGACTACCACACTGAATTAAAATTACTGGTCGAATGTTAAAAGTACTACATTTCTAGGTCCTAAATATGAATTGAAAAACAGATACAGTTATGATACTCGATCAGCATTAAATATATTTATTATTCCCAGTCAGTAGGAGGACAAATTACGGAAAATGTTTGTTGGTTTTGAAACGTAATTCCTTGTCGTTAATTACTCGTTTAATTGCTCGAACGTGCTAACGGTAGTTATTATAAATCGATTATCGCCTGCATTAATGGTTTTTAATTGATAAGCCAACCGCTACATTTCCTGTCCTTTTATGTAATGTCCGCATAGGAAATACGTTATAATTTTTGGCACGTTTCGTTAACTATAAATTTAGCGTTTTCATCTTAGTTAGTTTACTTCCACTGGAGACTTCACGGTGTTAACTTCTGCAGAGATAAAGCTATATAACATTGGTGCGTGTGCAAGCTAAAGTGAGTATAGTTGTTTTGCAAATCAAAGTTTCTGTAATATACAGTGAAACCTCTATTAAGCGGACCCCCAATTAGGGGGCACGTAACGTTAATTTTCCGAAAATATCTGTTCGGAAGACGATTTGAGATCTACAATTTTCGGAACATTTGTTGTAAATGTCATGCTTGCCTGCCTCTCCTAGGATTTTCGAACATCTAAAATTGATATAATTGCCCATTTTCGACGGATTTTTACCCTAAAAGGGTCAGCTAGAATTTTCGGGGGCCCTTTTTCTAGCTGAAATTTTCGAAAAGGTAAGTTTTGATCCCTATAATTTTCGGATCACTGGACTTTCAGCTAAGAAATCCGAACAGATGAAAAATTTTTAGGGGATAAAAATATGCCTATATCTACCGTTTAAATACTAAAATACGTTTAACAGTTCTATGTTTAAGTGGTTTTGAACTACATTCTCGTTGCTTGCCCCTGATAGCATAAAAAAACACCAGGGATGAAAAATTCGGCCAATCTTGGCAAGTTTCGATTCATGTCCACCATTGCCATCTCTTGCAATAGACGGTGGGAAATTTAGTTTCAGTGCCTAAATGTATCTTGAAACAAATAACTGGACCATTTTTTCTTGAATTCAATTTATGCGAAAAACGTTTTTGGTTTTTAAAAAGATAGCACGTAGTGTGACATAGCCGATTTAAAGGCGAAAGATACCTATATCTACCATTTAAATTCTAAAATTCGTTTAACAATACTATGTTTAAGTGGTTTTGAAGTATATTCTCGTTAGGTGCCCCTGCCAATTAAGCGGACACCCTCTATTAAGCGAACACTAAGCCGGGTCCCGAAAGTAACGTCTGATACTTCTCTTTGTAACGAGTCCCTATTCAGCTAACACCTCTATTAAGGGCGCGGACACCGGACTAAATTGACAATAGTAGTATTGGGTTACGTCCTTGAAATACGTACTGTAGTCGATTTTAAAATAGATACATCCATTTAATAAATGCATTTAGCTGTCAATAAACTGTAGATTAGACGATATCCGGTCGCATGATTGTCATCCGTGATCAAAGTTCACCGAAAAGTCTTGCACAAAGTATAGTACAGCTGTTCACAATCAAAACCTTCCTTAACAACATGAAACGTTATCACTGAGTTGAATGTTAACCGTTAACAAACGTTGCGCAATTTTTGCAAACCTCTATTTAGCTAAAATCAGTGACTTTTGTCAAACATTTAATTCATTTATTATTTCATTCCTTATAAACGCCGTAAATCCCCTCACCCCCCGAATCAATGTTGTCTGAAGTAGTAAAAGAAAGACTTGAGGGTCCAAAATACAACATTGATTTTGGGGGGAAGGGGTTGGGGTAGACAGGGGAAGGGGATAGGTATGTCCACTATGCAAAAAGGGCTATAATACGGAAGTGTCTCAACACTTTTGTCCCTCATTGTGGATTGCAACAGCACAGCCTCTTTGCTCTTCCTCCATGAACGGAGAAAAGGCCAAACTACTTCTTTTCTTTACTTGCGCCATTTTTCGCTCGGTCTTTGACTCTAAGTTCCTCGTTCTTTGCTCCTAAACCGCACAGAAACGCTTGCTACGCAGGCTAAAGCAGATTTAATCGTCAGGTCTGTCGTCAAATGGCGCGAGTTTCGCGGGAATAAAAAAAAAATTGCGACAACTCTGACCTGCTACGCAAGACTTGCGCAGGACTCGCAATCACGGAATGCTCTAAACCGGGCAAGAACAGGAAGAAAGAAGCTTCTGTATGGATGTAATTGCTGTACCATGTCGCCTGCTGTGCTCATTGAAGCCGTCTTTGAGGCGACGTATTGTTTCCCCCAATGTATCGTAGATTACAAAGGCGACATTGAAAATCATGTACTAGATAACACTGAAAGTAGTGCAAGTTAGATGAGAATTAATACGGCAGGTTTCACCGGTGGAATGAACATCGCTTTTGATCGTGCGTTGGCAGTGATAGTGGCTGAGCGCAGACCGAATGGCACGTCCCGAGAACAAAGGGTAATCCGTAGGGTCAATAGGTATCTGACAATAGCTAGGCGCACCGAGGATCTTTTTTAAAGACATACCTCCTTTAGCCCTGATTTTGAGTACGTATAAGCCTTCTTTAGTCTGTTTTGATAATCCTTGGAGAGTTAAATTGAAGCATTTCTTTTTTGGAGGCTTAAAGCGATAAAATAAAAGCAAGCGAATGACATGCACTGTTCTGGTCTCTGGTCTATGAATTATTACAAATAGTAGCAAGTGTCTTTATAGACATCTAGAAAGGTTGTCTCTCCACATTCAACGCTTCGCAAACAGAGGTAAGTAAACTTCTCTGCAAAGATAGGTGGAAATTAGTCGTCTATAGTTTGGGTACCACTGCAGGGACGAGGCCTCGCATAAATAATAATTATTATATTGATAAAGAAGTGATTCGGAGACGTTAATCTACAAATGAAAACTGTTTCTTTCTTCGACCTCTCACATCTTGGCATTTTTAAGGTAATTGGTAAATATCATTGCATTGTTTGATATTTCCGTGTCTATCTACTGCAGCTTTGATCCGCCATGTCCATCACGTTGTACGATGAACAGTCAAACCCGAGCAAGTTTGCAGGGTCAAAACCGAATCTAAAGGAACTAGGTAATTACAAAACAGCCGATGTTACAGCAGGAACCTGGATCTTCTACACTGACATAAACTACAATAAAGAAGGAAATAAAGAGGGCAAGAATCAGACTTTCAAGATAGTAGAAGGTTGTCTTGATCCCGTTCAAATAGATTCAGTTAATGGCTCCATGTTCTTGGTAGACGAAGGACTCATTTTGTTTGAACACTTTGGCTTTGGTGGAGACAGGAAGGTACTACGAATATAATTAGTGAACTTATTCAGTAATAACTGGGGAAACTTATGTTCTCTTTGTTCTGCTTTACTGTTTATACCAAAAACAACGCAAATAAATCAAAGGCCTATGAGACACCCAAGATTTTTTTGACTACAGATTCAGCTAAAGCCGGTTAGGATAGAGTTTTTAATGGCTTTTGATTGCGGTAAAAAAATTATCTTGCAATTCAATAATCTGCTCGGAGAGGTACAATTATGAGATAACTTAATTTTAACATGCTTATTTTAGTTCAGTCAATTTTTAATATCAATATGTGATTGCAAACAAAAGCCTTACCGGCCTAGCTGAAATAGTGTGTCGGATATATACAAATTCAGGGTTTTAGTTCGGGTTAGTTCAAATCTTGAAATTTCAACATTCTGCGGGCAGAATCTTGAAATTCTGGATGCCAAACTATTTTAATTTCAAAATTTGGTAACTTACCAGAAATTGACTCACCGTGATAACCCTGGGGGAGGGGGGGAGGGGCGGGTTACTCGACCAATATTTGAGTATAGGTGAGCTGCTGAGGGTTTGACCCTGTTTAGGACAAAAAATTCCTACAATATATACCCTGTTTAGGACAACACAATCAATTTTAGTACATTGTTTAGTACCCTGTTTGCACTAAGACGAAATCGATCGTGCATGAAACACCCTGTTTATAATTAGAACAGACTCGCACAAATCATGCACACTGTTTAGTACAGACTTGCGCGCAGTTCTATACCCTGTTTAGGACAGTCGTGCGAAATCATGTACCCTTTTTAGGACAAAGAGGACGAAAACCATACCCTGTCCAGCGGCACATCCCCGTATGGGCCATATAAGGGAGTACCCCCCCCCCCCCTCGGGGGTGATACACACGGTTAATAACTCACCAAGTTGGCGTAAAATCCCAGGGCTTTCACAGAAGTGGGCGGCGAACTTCGAACTAAAACGTTTGCCATTACCCCTCCCACCACCTCGGAACAGATGTAGCCGCTGTTTGGAAGAGAAGTCACCAATGGCGCGTTTCCCTAACTCCAAACAATACTAAAACAATAGAAAGAATGACATGTCATTGTTTCCTGCGATCAATTAGGAGAGACCTTACGAGCAGCTGCTACACTACTCTGAAACGAGCTAATATTTCACGACTGACATACCCGCGAAGTAATAAAGTGAATTCCCTGGGGGCGTTACTCACCAATGTTTTAAATGGGGAGACTCCACCGCTTTTTCGTTGTATTGGTAATATGCGAAATCTTCTCGATTTGAAGAAACTTGGCCCGCAAGGTGGCCCCGGTTAATTTTTCAGCATGCGCGCAAGGCGTTCTTGGGAAATTCTGGAAACACGTCGTTGACTAGGCTCCATTTCCGCCGTCTCCCGGGTCCGGTCTGGGGATGAGTGCGGGCTCATTTTCCCGAACAGCGGCTGGTAATCTAGCCTCCCACGCAGGCGTTTTTAGGGAAGCTCGTCTTTCTTGTGGGGAGGGATGAAAGACAAGCTCCCCTAAACACGCCTGCGTGGGAGGCTACTGGTAATCGAGCCTAGTCGTTGACCGGTGGGCATTAGATTCCATCCTCCAGAACCTCCCCCCTTAACTACACTTACGTGAATTTCTTAAAGTCTCTACTCTTTCTACTCTTATACTACTACATGAAAAATTTCTGAAATTTGATTGGTTTAGAGCAGTGGTATTTCAGCTTAATTTGAAATATCTACATGTGAAAATTACAAACCTTTTGCGGGTAGTAGTATATACAAATAATAGCATGATTTGTACATGATATTTTGCATAATTACCACTCGTGATATTTCAAAATTGTCTCAAATTTCACTCGCCTAACGGCTCGTGAAATTACGTATAACAATTTCGAAATATCACTCGTGGTATTTATGCCAAATATCACTACAAATCATGCTATTACCTATACTTCTAGTCTTTCTCTAAGGGTTGATTTCCATTGTCGCGTAAATTTTACGTGCGCAAATAAGATAAAGGCAACGCATGAAGGGTCGCTCGTAAGCGTAAAAGTTAAACCTCGCTCAACTTCACGTTTAATCTCAACACTTTGGGTCGGATATTTAAACGAAGTCTAACTTAGAACGCGGTTTAGGAAATCTTTGGACTTTTAAATCTCGTCCATAGTGGGTTATTTTAAGAAGACAAATTCTTTTCTAATCTACGCCATATGCTTTCATGAAACTGTTCACGATAAATCGTGTTTATATAAAAGCGTTCGGCAAGCTGTAAATGGTTTAGAACGGCGGTTTTGTTAAACACTGGCTAAACTCCGTTTAAATAACTGGCCCTTTATATCTTCTCTTATCTTTTGTTTACGCGATTAAAATTTACGTGCGTTCCCCTGGTTAACGCGTGCGTAGCCAAAAACGCGTCAGTGGAAATCAACCTTAAGTCTAAGTCCCCTCAATTATTTTTGGGGAAGTGAAAAGGGAAATTGACTAAAGCATTAGCGGGATCCTAACCCGCGGTCTTAGAAACCGAACTCTATCGCCTATACCACTACACCACAGTGGATTCATCAGAAAATGATGCGTTCGTTTTACATTTTTTTATAGTGACAAACCTATAAGTAAATTAAAGTTAACCACTTAGAGTCAGTGCTTAACCCTAATCACTATAACGTTTTTCGAAGTTTTCAGAAAATGTCATAGCCATAGAGATAGAGTTCTAAAGTGATGAGGTCAAAAAAATATAAATTTGGGAATTTATAGGATTTGTCAAGATATTCAGAAAGAACAATGTCCAAAACGCCTACTCGCCAAAAATTAGCATTTCGGGGCAAATTGTCTCTTAGATACTGGTCCAGTTAGGCTCTGATGACTCGATACAAATCCTTCTAAATATGACCTGGCTCTAAGCGTTTAGACCCTTTGGGGTGGCACAGCATCATCATCACCATCTTTTTTTTATTTAAACAACTTGGGTTTTAGAGCTAATATAGCTAATGGGGCACATACCTATAAACTGCAGCTATAAAGTAAATATAAGGGAGCACCCCACCCCCGGGTAAAATCCCTACCCTTTCAAATACCTAAAGCCTAAAAAAGGTACATCATTCGGGCGTAGCCTCCCCCGCATAGGTTACTATAGGGAGTACCCCCTGGAGGGTGAATTCCAGCTTGGTTAGTTAGTCTTTTTTTTTTTTTTTCAGTTTCTAGCCGTGTTGCATTTAAGATAAGAATAGTCTAATGCTGATCCAAACCTCACGATCATCTTTACTGACATAATCTGAGTGTTATCTTTTTATTATTATTATTATTATTATTTTCTTGTAGTGGTTTCGAGACGATCAGGAGGATCTGACCAATGCGTTCTTAGGACAACCACCTTCAGGCATCTCCTCTGGTATCGTGTTGTCTAAGAACCGGTCCGTAGTTTTGTACGACAAAACCAATTTTAAAGGCAAGTGTTATACTATGCGACCAGGAGAGTGGCGTGAAAAGTTAAACCGCACGGACACGGGCTCGGCGGGAGAAAACGACAAATGGCTGAGCTTAAAGTTTATCTACAAAGCGTAAGAGTTGAAAAACCCAACCTGCCCGGCCAGCCACAGTCCATTTTGCTCGAGTTTTCTTTTAGTCTCGAAGTTATGTAGTTTTTGATTGAGAGGCCGATTGTAATTAGTACGCTTTAGGATTTTAAGAGTTGTAAAATGTTGTCAAAACCAGAGGGAAGAATTGAATAAATGAAGATTGTTTCCTTTATCCAGCATTTTGTCTTTGTAAACTTTAACCAAGAGAGAATGGTCATTCTCTCTTGCTTTAACTTAATTGTACGGGAAACTGGCTGTGACATTCAAATGGGAGATGAAACTTTTTGCCTCGTACCCAGACGTCTCTCTCTTTCGATAAAAATTTGCGCGCAAAGAAAGGCGGGAAGGAGAAAAAGGGCGACCACCTCTCTTGTTTCTCATCCCCATGGTCCATTGCGATTCGTCACCAGTCACTGGCGTTTCGCTTTCGCCTTTATGTGGAAAAAATACGCAGCACCTGAGAAGGAGGAAGATCTCAGCCCATCATCTGATTTAGTACTAGACCGGAGAGATAAGAATCAATATGTTGTGGCTGAACTTTATCCTTGGTCTAAATTTTATTTTCTTTTGTTTACAAAATCATACAATCCCCCCTCCCCCCCACCGACAAAAAAAGGTTCGAGGAAAGAAAATTTCAACCAAAGATAAAATTGAACCACAAAAAATACATTTGTCAACTTCCATTCTCTAGGTCATACATGAGCTTTCTGGAATATTATGCCGAGAAAAAAGGAGAGTCCGACTGGTGAACTATTTCAAAAAAGCGCTTCACGAAAACCTTCACAAGTCTGACAAGAGAGCGGGAGAAATTCTCGTCAATCGCTTCGTGGTGCATGCTGTTTTTCTAAAAAGAGGGAGGGCTGGAGGGGAGAAAAGGAGAAGATGCCACACCTGGCCACACGAGGAGGTGTGTTACCATTTTTCCTGGTACATTTTGCCAACATCTTAATTTCAAATGATGACGAAAAATGATAATTAAGAAGCAAGAGGCTACATCTATTTTTTGCCAATAACATGAAACTGACATTTCTTGGGCGTCTTAAATAAAAAATTGAAAGCAACAATCAATCAATCAATCAACTTTGAGAGGCCAAAAGGTTAAATAGCGCTGCGCACAGATGACGTCACAAAAATGTGACCCTGTACTTTCGCATTTGTAATAATCATCGCACTTTGTAATACCTGTCGCAATTTGTAATAAACCGTGTCACACTTTGTAATAAAAAAGCTGTCGCAATTTGTAATACTGTCCATCGCACTTTGTAATAAACTAAGCTGTCGCAATTTGTAATAATTCCATCCCACTTTGTTATAAACTTAAATTATGTTCTTTAGTCAAACATGTAATACTTGCATGAAACATGCATGTCTTTTTGCCTTGATTAATCACGTGACCAACGAGAATCGCTTTTTTATGAAAGACATGAAACTTCCTGTGACATGTCACCAAAAAAAGGATATGAATCATTTTATATATTTCAATTCAAAAAACCTTGGCATTCGTCGTCCAAGTCCATGTTCAGTTTACTTGCCACGTGACACGTGAAGTCTTGGGAGGGGGATAATCCCATATATGGGCGAGGTAGGTAAGTACCGCTGAGGATCGCTAACCTTAGATAGGGTATTATTTTTTACCTTGTTGGCTTTGTGTCTTTGTCCTTAGATACGGTAATTCAAGCAGTAATGGATGATTTGGTTTATTATCCTTTCCATTTTGTGGAAAAAAAGTAATCCTGAGCACTCTCGGAAGAATTGCAAGGTCTTACGTGTTGTACGCAGGGAAGGAGAATTTTTTACTATCCCCACGGTATTTGCCTTAGAGGGCACCATAGAAAAAATTGTTTTAAGATGGAATGGTACTCAGTTTTGTTCCTATATGGGACCAAATCAAGAGAGAATAATGGACCAAATGGTCAGCAGGCTCAGTGTATGACCCCACGTGAGTTTTATAAAAACAGGTACATACAAAGGTATTGGCCAGCGACTAATCGGATTTCGAGTTTATGTTTCTGTTGTGGTTCGACAGTGTTACAGGCCTCGCCTGATTAAGTTGGTCAAAATATGGAAGCCACTATTACTTCTTTTAAGATCGCACATTAGACAAGGACGGTGTTGTGTCGACCAGAAGCAGTTATATGCTTCTGGTCGACCTGTTATAAGATCTAAAAAGGAAAGCGTGAACTTTCCTGGTGTCCTTAATTGAATGCTGTAAGGATGGATGTTAAGATTTGTGGAAATTAAATGCCTTTTAATAATAGCTCGTTTGTGTCTAGTGTGTCTAGATTTTGTACTCGGACAATGCTGTGTCCAGAGGCACATCACCGTATTGGCTATATAGGGAGAACGCCCCCGCCTCCCCCGGGTAACCATCTAGTACAATAGCAAGGTTTAAGAATACAGAATTTCGTAAGTCAGATAACTAATCAACATTGATGAAAATAAAAATGTTTACCCCCCTCCCCCCCCCGTCAGGACCCCCAGGACCGTGAAAAAAGTTAAATGGTTTGAATAGGAGGAGATATAAATTATCTAAGTTATACTACTACATGAAAAATTACTGCAATTTGATTGGCTTAGAGCAGTGGTATTTCGGCTTAATTTGAAATACCTACATGTGAACATTACAAACCTTTTGCGGGTGGTAGTATAAACAAATAATAGCATGATTTGTACGTGATATTTGGCATAAATACCACTCGGGGACTGGGACTGAGCATGACTGAGTAAGGACGTGTGATTGTTAGCTTCGTAACTTTTGTTGTACTCTTCCATGCGTTCTGATATTTTTTATGGAATTTTCATCGCCACTTTCATCTCTGTTTAAACGGAAAACGAGAGGGAGTAATTCACCGACCAGCGAGACCATTTCCCCCGAAACGAAGCGGTTGAAAGAGAGTGTGAAAGAAGACCAAGCGAACGCTCCACCCGCCATTGTATCGCCACCAAAGTCGAAGAACGATTCTGAAGACGTAGTTCTGTCTGCCCTCAATATGGCACAAGATTTCGCCTCCAAAGTGGACCTAATATTATCAAAGTTAAGTCAACTGGAAAATATCGGCACACAAATAAATGTTTTACAGGACGCTGTGGATCGAATAAATCAAACGGTCGCAAACCTTCAAAGCGAATTCCACCGCTTAAAGGAAGACGTACGAAATACAGTCGAAGAAACAAATACGCTTAAAACAAGCGTAAAATTCCTGAATGATGAAGTGGAAACCAGTAAGAGAAAACTCCGAGATGACGAAGAGAAGTCACGACAGGAGTTGGATCACTTGCGTCTCCAACTCTTAAATTATGAAGTGTACAGCCGCCGCGAAAATCTTCGTTTCTACGGCATTCCAGAAATCGAAGGGGAAGAGAATACTGAACCCGTTTTGAAAGCTTTCTTGGAGAAAGAGTTAAATGTGGAAAACGCCCAATCTATTGAGTTCCAAAGAGTCCACCGCGTCGGTAAAAAGGACCGAAACACAAGAAAACCCAGGGCCATCATAGCACGCTGTCTTCGCTTTAAAGATCGAGAAAACCTCTTTTCTTGCCGACGCAACATCGATAGCCAGTCGAATTTCGGTATTGGCCCAGATCTACCTAAGCAGGTGATTGATATGAGGAAGAGGCTTATTCCGAAGATGGTACAAGCAAGAAAAGATGGAAAACGGGCAGAATTCAGTAGAACGGAACCCTATAAACTCTTTATTGACGGTGTGGAGGTAAAATCATAAATAAATAGGTTCCAGGTTATTTATATTTAGAATTCGCAGGAAGTAGTTCACTTCTTATTTTTTTCGTTTCTATTGGGAGCTATCGATTAGCATATTCCTTAGTTCTCTTCTGAAGTTCGATTTAAACAAACGTATAACACTTGATCTCGTCCAGGCGTAGCTTCAACAGTTTAATTCTTTACACTGGCTACGTTTTTCATCTCGTTTCTTTTGTTTTGTTATGTATGTTATTCTATATTTATTCAGTTTGCACTTGACAAAATCAGGAATGCGTTAATTGTTCGAGTAACAGTGACCCTTCTGGGAATAACAGCTACTGTTGTTGTCTTTTTTCCACTACACGTATGCAAATTTCAATGGATTTCAACAACTTAAAGTTTAAAACTCTTTCGCTGAACGTTCGGGGTATCCGTTCTTTTGAAAAACGTAAGTCCATTTTCAACTGGCTATACAAGCAAAATTCAGACATCTGCTTTCTGCAGGAAACTTACAGCACTGAAGAGATTGAAAATCAATGGAAAAAGCAGTGGTCCGGGGACATTTACTTTGCTCATGGCTCTAACCACAGTCGTGGGGTCGCCATCCTTATACGTAAATCCTTTGACTTCAAATTGAAATCAATTCGATCGGATGAGGATGGGAGGTACCTCATTTTAGAGACAACTATTCAAGATGTTCCATTCCTTCTGATAAATATTTACGCTCCCAATACCACCACTAAGCAATCGTTGTTCTTCCAAACATTGTCTGAGCTTATCTATGATGAGGGATACAATGATTTTGACTACAAAATTATATTAGGAGGGGATTGGAACGTAACTATGGACCCAGACCTAGATTGTTCGGGTGGAAACCCTGTGTTAAAAGACTCAGTTAAGTGTGTGGAGGACATTATGCTGAATTATGATTTAGTTGAGATCTGGAGAATCCGTAATCCTAATAGCAAGAAATTTTCTTGGAGACAAAAAAGCCCAATTATTCAAAGACGCCTTGATTATTGGCTCATTAGTGACCTATTACAATATGACGTAGCTAAAGTCGACATAGTGACAGCTATAAGAACGGATCACCATGCAATAACTTTAGACTGAAATTGACAGTCTAAATGATCAGCAGCGTGGTCCATCTTTTTGGAAGTTCAATAACAGTCTCTTGGATGACGCTTTTTTCGTTGAGCGTTTACGCGAGAACTTTCCTAAGTGGATAGACGAAATTAATTTTTGCGATGATTCGAGAATTAAATGGGACTGGATGAAATACAAAATTCGCGGGGAAAGTATATCGTATAGCAAACTGAAAGCTAAAGAAAGGAGAAATAGAATTCAAACAATTGAAAACAGGCTTAAAATATGTGAGGAAAAAATAGCAGAATCACCGACGCAAGAAAACCTTGCCAACCTCGAATCGGTCAAAACAGAATACGAACAAGAGTATGATTACATTGTAAGAGGCTCAATCATTCGTTCCCGCGCTACATGGTTTGAACAAGGGGAAAGAAACAACAAGTTTTTTCTAAATCTGGAAAACAGAAATAAGAAAAAAAGCTGCATACGAAAACTTATTCGAGCAAATGGAGAAGAGACTACTGTTCCGGACACTATTATGACTGAAATTCACAGTTTTTATTCTGAACTTTATGACGAAAAGTCGGGAATACAAACTGACTATTCGATTTGTCGTTTTCTGGAAGCTACCCTCTCATCTCCTAAGTTAACCGACTCAATGCGGGAAACGTGCGAGGGTCAGTTAACATATTCCGAATGTTTCAAGGTTCTGTCTACCTTTAGTAACGATAAAACTCCTGGAAACGATGAGCTCACTATAGAATTCTACAAGTTCTTCTGGTCAGAAATCGGAACATTTCTAGTGGACTCATTAAATTATGCGTATTTTCATGGTGAATTATCACATTCGCAAAAGCAAGCCGTAATAACTTTAATTGAGAAAAAGGACAAAGATAGGAGATGGATAAAAAACTGGAGACCGATTTCTCTGGTAAATGTTGATGTTAAAATTGGCTCAAAAGCTATCGCTAAAAGGCTAGAAAATGTCCTACCACATATTATCCATTATGACCAGAATGCCTTTGTAAAAGGACGAACAATTTTTGATGCAACTCGTACGATAACCGATGTGTTGGAATTTACTAAAATGCGAGACTACCAAGGTATAATGACTGCAATTGATTTTGAGAAAGCCTTCGATTCTCTAAATTGGAACTTCCTCCACAAATCGCTAGAGTCCTTTGGCTTTGGAGAATCCTTCTTGGGGTGGATCAAGACGTTTTATAATAATATATCAAGTTGTGTTTTCAATAATGGTTTTTCCACCCCCTCTTTCAATGTTAAACGGGGTGTTCGCCAGGGCGACCCACTCTCGCCATCTCTTTTCATAATAGTACTTGAATTATTGACATTATCCATACGTAATAACGATCAAATTAAGGGTATTGAGGTGGATGGTTCCGAAATCAAATTAGTTATATTCGCTGATGATATGACATCATTTGTTAGGGACAAATTTTCGCATCGCACCCTTTTTGATACTATCGATCTGTTTAGTACATACTCCGGATTGAAGGTCAATCACGACAAAACGGAAATTCTTCTACTAGGAAATATGGAAGTAAACAGTTCAGAACTAGGTGTTAATGAAATAAGTAAGGCCATAAAGATCCTAGGGGTTCATTTCACCTTTAATCACGCACTGTTTTATAAGCTTAACTTTGAATCAATCGAGAAATCTCTGAGGGGATTGCTGAAGGGCTGGAGCTGGAGAGGTCTTACACTACTTGGAAAAATTCAAGTGATCAAGTCTTTCGCCATACCAAAGATTTTATACAGGGTTGTTCTCATTTCAAATAAAGAAGAGTTTATCAAAGAAATAAATACTTTGCTATATTCCTTTGTTTGGAAGGGAAAAGATAAAGTAAAGCGCAGAGCTTTTATTAACCCTATTGATAAAGGAGGCTTGAAAATGCCCAACATTGAGTCAATGATCTCTGCTCAAAGAATAATTTGTATTAAGAGATATCTCTCCATTGATCCCGCTGGCCGGAAGTTTTTTCTGGATTTTTATCTTAAGAAAGTAGGGGGAAAATTCTTGTTTCATTGCAATTTTAACTACACTAAACTACCGGTAACTCTTCCAGAATTTTACAAAGAATGCATTGTGGCGTGGACCCTTTTAAATGAAGACAACCCCTCCTCATCCTCTGAAATAGCAAATCAGGTCATATGGAACAACCAGTTCATTTGCATTGAATCAAAGTCAGTCTATAACAGTAGGCTGATTGATCTTGGAATTGTAAAAATTGGAGACCTCTACGACACGTGGGGAGGTTTCAAGTCGAACAAGGAACCATTATATTCAACTCTCTCACCAGTTGATCATTTTCTACTCTTCAGTCTCTTCAATGCTTTTCCTGAAGAATGGCGCAAAATATTAAAAACAAATAAAAACTCTATCTCTTCAAAAACTCATGATCTAATCCAAACTGATTTCAAGTTACGTATTGAAGGGAAAAAAGTCAATTTCCAAAATCTTAAATCAAAGTCATTATATGACAGTTTTGTTTCTAAGATATCCAGTATACCAACAGCGCAAAAGAAATATAACGAAGCTTTCAGCACACACACATTTCAGTTGGACTGGGAAAAGATATATCTACTGCCCTTCAAAACAACATTGGATACTAAATTAAGAGAATTCCAATATAAAATATTAAACAGGATCTTATACACGAACAAGATGCTGTTTAAGTTCAAAAAAGTAGATTCTCCCTTGTGCGATTTTTGTGAAAAGGAGTTGGAGACCATAGAACATCTCTTTTTCCATTGTACAAAAGTAAGCATGTTTTGGAATGATTTAAAGTCTGTACTTGATTCTTTTAATATAACTATTAGGTTTGATATCATGAATGTCCTTTTTGGGATCTTAGATACAGATAATATAAGCATTCTAGTCAATTACATCATTCTTGAAAGCAAATATTTTATTTACCGCTGTAAGTTAAATAAGGGCTGTTTATGTGTAAGACTGTTAGTCGATAAATTTAAAAAAGCGTTTCAAACCGAACGTTTTATCGCGAAAAGAAACAACAAAATCCATTTCCATGATAAAAAATGGAAGCCGTTACTCCCATTAATACAACAGTAGCTGTTATCCAACTTTCGTTTTTCTAATACTCCCTGTATTACTCTGTATTTCAAGTTCAAGTCGAATAAGTTATGTAAGCCTTGTAGTGTAGTGCAGTGTAGCTTTTTATTTATTTATTCTTTTTTTTTTTTTTTTTTTTTGTAATTAAGGTAGTTGTTGTAAATTTTGTAATGTTTGTATGTTTCGATCTGTATGTTGTTTGTACTATACCTGTAAAAAGAAAATAAATAAATAAAATACAAAAAAATAAATAAATAAATACCACTCGCGATATTTCAAAATTGTCTCAAATTTAAATACCACTCGTGATATTTCAAAATTGTCTCAAATTTCACTCGCCTAACGGCTCGTGAAATTACGTATAACAATTTCGAAGTTCACTCGTGGTATTTATGCCAAATATCACTACAAATAATTCTATTACCTATACTAATTTTGTAAGTTAAGTGCTTGCAGACGTCATCATCTTTGTTTATGAAATACCACTCATGTTATTTTAATGTTGACGAAGTTTGAATCACTCTCAAAAAATTATTACAAAGTGCGATGGAATTATTACAAATTGCGACAGCTTAGTTTATTACAAAGTGCGACACGGTTTATTAAAAATTGCGACCGGTATTAAAAAGTGTGATGATTATTACAAATTACAGGGTTCGAAATTTACTTTTATGTCCAGTTGCCCCTGGGGCAACCACAAGACTTGGTTTGGTTGCCCATAGAATATTTTGGTTGTCCAAGCTCTTGCCCCAGTTCAAGCCAAGAAACTAATACAGGTAGCTAAACAGTGGCTTTTATTAATTTGAACAATAAAATGAAATACAAATACAGTGAACTGTATTCAAGAATATCTTAATAAAATGTTTTGACCAGCCTGTGTCTCGTTGGTTTTTCTCTCCCAAAGGCAGATTTATCTTTCGAAAACTGTCTGCAATAACTGCAAAACATAGCGTTTTCTTTCTCGTCAAATTTCAGCCAGGGTCTTCTAGTCTTCCACGACTCTTGAAATGTACGACACCTTTTTCTTGAACTTTCTTGCGCCTCGCCTAATTCTGCTGTAGATTTTGCGACACCCGTAGCATTGCTTTGATCATCATCTTTCTTCGTGGCTTCCAAATTGTTATCGCCAACGGCCTTCACTTTCTCACGGCCGAAGTAGCGGAAGAGGCTCATGTTAACTAAGATGATAATAATAAGATGAATGGTAAATTGCCATCGTCGAAACAAACATGGCGGCATCACGGACCGGATCTCACTAGTGCATCATGGACTATGTTTACTGGTACCAACCGCTGATTAAAGCACAACAGGCTCATTCAAATAAGAATGTTGAGCAACAACGAACTTCGGTTTCCAACGGTAGTGTATGTGATACTTAAGTATTTCTTCCGCGTTTTTTTTTTCTTTCCACTAACTTAGTTTAGGTATCGCTTACTCTCCAAAGACAACAAGCTGTTATATTTATTCAAATCTATCAAGTCTTCATTAAGGACTAGTGCCACGACAGATTGGGTTGCCCAAGGGGCAACCACTTAGCACAATTTGGTTGCCCCATCGTAATTTTGGTTGTCCGGGACAACCGGACAACCGTTAATTTCGAACCCTGTAAATTGCGACAGTACAGACCCCCACCGAGACTCAGACAAACATTGGCCATTTCTGCTAGAGGTCGCGACAACAATTCCAACCCATTCTCGACCTCAGTGCTTCAATTTTCTATCGTGCATGCGCAAAATTCGTCACGCGATTGGCAATTAAGATTCGCAAGCAACTGGTTCGTCAAATCTGCGTGGGTTTCGCTGGAATCAAACTTGCAAAAACTGCTTTCGAACAACTCTCCTCGAGCTTTTGTTTTGTTTTTCTGCTTCGCCCCCTCTGGTTTTAAGTATTTTAGCCGCAAAATTTCCACGGATCGTCTTTTTTAGGAAAGTATTTTTATACCATCAGCTATAGTAAGTCCAGTCTGCTTTGCGGGGAGCACATTTAACTTCAAACGGCAGTTTTTCCGACTTATAACCTACAGTAATACACTCATGTTAAAGAAGTTTTTAAGCCAGAGCAAGGATCATATTATGTCCTGTTGGCCAGAGATAAACCATCTTAACGCCTTTGTAAAAATTGCTACAGACGCATTGATACTATATATTAAAAGCTGGAAAAATGTTCTAAAACGATTTTCGGAGGCTGGTATAATCCATAAACGACTATTCCACCGGCTCGTTTTTACGAAGTTTTCATTTCAAAAACCGGTAGTTTCATGACTATTTCAGCAGTTAACTTAGAGTGCAAATAAGCTTTCAAAAATTTTAATCTATAATAAGCTTAAGCTTAACCGGTGAACCATAGTTGTGCTCAAAGTAAAAAATGAAATTCGCCGACGACGAAATAAATAAATAAATTGGATGCTGTAGTCTCAAGATTGTGTTTTAAAGTAGTGTTATGAATGAACATAGACAAAACAGAAGTCAGAGAAATTATTTATGGAAAAATTTTATTCGCAAACCATAATTTTATCCTTAAAAGCAATTCGCGTAATACTAACTGGATCGTGGATCATTTCACGACCCTTTCACGCAAGTAAAAGCGGCCGAAGACATCAAATGTCAACGCCAAAATCCGTCTCAAGTCGTATAAAACAACTATGAAACAACTATAAATACTTAAATTTCCATTTAGAAACGGAACTTCCATGACCATTAATGTGCAAGTTGTACCTGAAAATTCTTTAAAAACGTTGCCGCTTTACTTTCTTTTCAGAACAGGACAAGCGTTCTGTGAAGAAACCAACCAGGTTGAAGTCCTTGAGGGCAAATCAGATTAGCCTCCCACGTAGGCGTTTTTAGGGGAGCTCGTTTTTCATCCCTCCCCACAAACGCCTGCTCAACCGAAGACAACATTCCTTTCCCAGGCTTAGCCAATCAAATTGTACTTTCCAAATTCTGGAAAGTTGACCTTGACCGCAGGGTAGTCTGATGATTACTCGATCTGCATGAAACACTGGGAAAGCTTTCTGACCTCTAATAAATGTTAAATTCAGAGCGGCACAACTAAAGGAAAGCGAAGGAAAGAAAAGAAGGAAAACGGTATGTCTAGGGTCACGTTTTAGTCGTGTTTAGCCTGTCATCACTCTATTTCAAAACTTTTGATTGGTCACTTACCGCGGAAGCAAAGCAATGGGAAAGGAATGTTGCTTTCGGTTGAGCAGGCGTTTGTGGGAAGGGATGAAAAACGAGCTCCCCTAAAAGCGCCTGCGTGGGAGGCTAATCAGGGTTCAACTAAAAGCTTCTTTTCTTCTTATTTCACTAAAAGAAAACTGATTGATGATTCTTTTGAACTTTCCGGCTCCCATCTGTGTCTTAAAACAGTGCATTCAGCCTTGCATTGAGAGGCGACACAACAAAAATCACCGCTTCTTTTCCTGGCAAACAAAAACTATCATATGAAGCTATATGACAAATTAACGATCTTTACCATGTCCCGTAAGAAGCACCGGCAGCAACTTGTTTTGGTATTCCGACAGCTTTAAAATGAGGAGCTTACCGTATTCAAGTTGACGACGCTCTTTTAAATACATAAACGGGGATTTTTGAAATTGTTTTTGAACTTTTCCCGTTGCGACAGTCTCCCGTTGCTACGTTTGAGCCGCGTTCGTATCCGAGAACTATGCGAGAATGGTAGTCACTTGAAGGGATAGACGAGACCGCCCTTCCTCGATCCTGAGACTGGGACCGAGTTATACGATCACCGACAATATTTCGGAATGGATCTTCGTACGTGAACAATTAAATCATGAGCTCTTTTGATATACAGTATGTGTGCAGAGGCTACAATTATCTCTTCCCTCGAGTTGAATTAAGGCGAGTTTTAAAACGTGGCTTGGTCGTTTGCAGTTCTACTGAATTCGTAGAAAATTCGATTCATAGTAATTGCTGATAAAGCTTTGCATTTTATTGACAATAGGTACCTCCAGTTTGAACGTTTTTTCTTTTGTTTAAAAATGTGATAACAATAATAAAAAAGACATCAAGCTGTTGTTGCAGGATAAGAGATCGTTAAGAGAATTCCTATTCATAGATCACAAGGCCCATACAATGGATTATAGTACTTAATTATTATTATTATTTTTAAGCTTATTCTTATTTATTTTTGCCAGTGTTGGCCGGGACTCCTCTTCTTTGACAACAATACCTGTTATTCCAATCTTATGCCATTTCACCATACTAAGTGACTACCAAGAGAATGTGCAGTTCTGTATTGCAATTGTACAATCCCAGTTTGAAATGGACTATTGCATAATTGATATCAGCACTCCCCCTTGGTTAAGGAAGTGAGCAAAGATCAATGGAATTCTCTAGGGGTATGTTGTCATAGTTTTGGAAATCCTTGAGGAATAGTCTTAAACATTGGAGTTATTCAGGGTAAACAAAGAATTCATGGAATTTTATTAGGAAAAAAAAGTACTGTTCAATAAGTTCCTCAGGGGTAAATTCATATCTTAAGGAAGTCTCCCGGGTGAATGCAGTCTAACAGAATTCCTCGGGAGTAACAAGGAAGTTTATTACATGTTGTCAACCGGGAAGAGGGTGTGGCTATTAAATGTAATAGCCCAATTTTTTCTGTCATTGAAGAAGGACGAAGCACACACAATGACCGCACGCAACAGCATGCAAGGACTAGCTGGACAAAGCAAACATGATGTGAGTTTATTTAGTTGGATAGTAAACCTTTTATTCAATGGTTTACATTGTAAAAGTATCATGGACATGGGTGTTTTGCTCATTGCTCGCCTATACATGAAACCTTGTATTAATTTTGTTTTTTCTGGCTTGACTGTTCATTAGTGACAGGCATGTGACTCATTGTTTGTGATAAATAAACAATTTTTTCCCTCTGAAAGGATTAATCAAAGAGAAGAGATTCTCCTAAGGCTTAAAATTCACATCCAATTTCTTCCTTAAGTCCTTAGAAGTTATAAAAATTGGCAATTTTTCCATCTCTGAGTTACATTTTTTTTTTTGTTACAGCTGAGAAAAAAAGTTCTGTCTCTGCTGTTTATTGAACTGATCAAACCAGAGAAAGAAGCTTTCAATGTATGTCAAGTTTTAAATTTACACAATATTTCTAGTACAGCCACAATAACCTAATCAAAAACTTTGTTACAGGTGTAATTATTATTTTATATTAATGTAATATAAGGTTTCTTGAAAGAATTGTCTCATCTACCATAAAAAGGGTGAAGGTTTTTGCTCACAACAGGAAGACTTGTTTTGATATCACATGAGTTTAAGTGTTTGTGTTTTTCTGGTTGCATTCAAAGCACAACCATTTTGTTGTTGGATGGAATGCATATTCAGGGATATTAGCACAATCTGGATGGTACCACTCACAGCACCCACAACACTTGACATAAGCAGCGTTGTTGTTAGGCAATCGGCATGTGCAGTAAATAGGTACATTTTTGCCTACCACAGGATGAACAAGCTCAACTGTATCATCAGTTGGCGGGAACTCGGTCATCCTTGAAGACTCCAGGCAATCAACAAGGTGCTGGCGCATGGCTCTCTGGTCATATCTCTTGGTGGTGGGGTCACCACCATGGCATAGAGTGGTGGCAAAGGCTATAGCAAAGAGTGCACAGTCATTGTAGCCCTTCTGCTTTTGCACTTTCTGATTCCTAATTTTAACTATGTTGCCTTTGTAGAGTAACATTCTGCATGCATTTTGTACTGTTTTCCTGGCAGGGCTTCCATACAGACTATCATATACTTTGACTTCCCCAGTGGGACAGGAAATAGCACTGAGACACACCCAGTGTGACCCTGTGTTGATTATCTGTACAAATTTACTTGCAGCAGGAGTCACTAGATCACCAACAATACTTGGATCTTCCAAGCAATCAACTAAAGGAAACTGACTTTTCAGGAGATCTTGAGCAGCTTCAACCTCTGAATCTGTTAGCCATCCGGTGGAACTAAGAATATTGCTTTTGCTGCTACTATAAAGGGTGATTTGTCTGTGTCCTGATGCATTCTGGTGACTTATCCACACAGTGGGACTTGGTGATGTTTCACTCACGAAGATTGCACTGTCTTGGATTCTTGGTAGCGGCGAACTTGAGATCACCTCCAGGGGTGTAGCTGTTTTTGGCTGCTTTCGTTTAACATGCACTTGTACTTTGTGATTTTCAGCAGTATTTCTCTTGGTTTTTCCATGGGTAACAGGCAGCTTGTGGCCAAAAGGACAGCTGTCATCTTGTATAACTGCATAGCTTGGTGGCTTACGTTTGACTGGTGTAACACTCTTCATGTCACTGGTTCCAACTGCTGAAGGGTTGCTTTTATCTTGTTTGACTGCTGGGCTTCTGGATTGATTGTCTGAAACAGGTTTTAAGTCTTCCTCTTTCATACTGCTCTTAAATGCACTGCTGACTCTCGAAGTGCCATTATCTTGTGTAACAGCTGCTCCTACTGGGCTTCTCAAATGCTTATTTGGTGCAAGGTCAGGGTGATTAAACTCAGGACAACTCTCTGCCACAACTTCTAGCTCAACTTCCACCTTGGCCCCTTTGGAGTTTTTGCTTGATGTAGCATTTAGTGGATCTACATGCCACCCCCTTTTTAAGTTGTTGGCTACCTTTCCTACTCTGCCCGTATATTTACCCTTACGTTTTGCTAGAGGTAGATGTAGGGTCAGAGGTTTTCCGGTATTTTGCTTCATTTTTGGTGGCGAGCTCTTGGTTGAAGGCCGCTCAAGAAGGAATCCATTAGATGCCTTTGGAGCAGATGTTTCCATAATGCCGACATGGTGTTGCAGACATTTTCTAACATCTTCAAGTTTGCTGGCATCATCAACAATATAGGAAAGAGACTTTACCTGGTTTAGGAGATCTCTGCACTCCGGTACTGCCACTGTGTTGTTGTTCCTCTGATTTGCCAAGATTGAAGCATTTTCTTTCTCAGAGATGTTTGGAAAACTGGGCACATCTTGAGGCTCGATATCTGCAGGTTGCCCAGCTGTGTCTATGTTGATCATGGGAAAGATGATTTCTTCATCCAGTGAAAAAAAAACGGAGAATTCCTGTAAGTGTCAGGCAGTTTCTCAAACCCCAGTCAGGATTGAGTCTGAAAACTGCAAACATGTGTTTCCAAGGAAGGTGGCTGCTTTCCCATTCAGTGGTGGTTCGTTGTTTCCACCAAAAGAAACATGATACCACATATTTACCACTGTTTGGCTATGTACCTTGAACTGGCCCTGGCCTTTATTGACAACATGGTGGGCTGGGATGGACTTGGCTAAATCTATTTTTTCTAGACAGTCTTGTACTATGTGACGTGGACGGTTGAAGAGGTATTGTGGCATTTTGTTATGGTACTGTTTATAAGAGTTTGAACGCCTGGTGTTTTCATCAATGTACCAGTGCAATGAATATACATATAGGAAATTGTAATTAACTTTGGCATTCTTGTATACATTTTTTTTAGTACCTTGACCAAATAAATAAAATTCTCTGTTCTATATAATCCGTAATGTGTACTATTAATCGGTGAATGTGATGTTGTTGTTGATCATAAATCACAATGCATTTATGACCCAGCTGTTTTGGGAAGGTGGTTTTGGCATGTCAAGTCTGACAATCACTGAGACAGATAAAATAATGTCAATAGATCAAGAAACGTCATGGTCATTCTGCAACTGCTCTTTGAATATCTTATTTGTTTTTTTGTTAAATCCCCTAATCTACCTTAATTTCTACCTCCACGCAAGTCTGACCTTTCCTCTCCTCTATGTTTTGTTCCCATTCCAAGGATAATAATAAAATATTGCAAATTCCAAAGGGAGAAAGAAAGTATGAAGCCAATTGGAATTCTCAGAGGGGTGAGGGTGAAAATTACTTTGCATACATGTCTGGCAGGAATTGTTCGAGCAGAATTGACACCATGCATTGTGCTAAGATTTGCATTTCTATTTCCTTCTAGGTACTCATATTTAAATGCTTTGTTTTGGATGTGAATTTTAAGCCTTAGGAGAATCTCTTCTCTTTGATGAATCCTTTCAGAGGAAAAAGATTGTTTATTTATCACAAACAATGAGTCACATGCCTGTCGCTAATGAACAGTCAAGCCAGAAAAAACAAAATTAATACAAGGTAATGCAAAAAGAAACCATCACAACTTGGCATACTAACGTACTGTTGTATCCCTCCTTTTGTTAGTGGCACTGGTGATCTGGTGATTCGTGATTCTTAGTTATTTTGAATAACTTTTGTATGTGAATTCTATCAATCATGTGTTGGATGGTTTCATGTATAGGCGAGCAATGAGCAAAACACCCATGTCCATGATACTTTTACAATGTAAATCATTGAATAAAAGGTTTACTATCCAACTAAATAAAAACACATCATGTTTGCTTTATCCAGTCCTTGCATGCTGTTGCGTGCGGTCATTGTGTGTGCTTTGTCCTTCTTCAATGGCAGAAAAAAATTGGGCTATTACATTTAATAGCCACACCCTCTTCCCAGTTGACAACATATAATAAACTTCCTTCTTACTCCTGAGGAATTCTATTAGACTGCATTCACCCGGGAGACTTCCTTAAGATATGAATTTACCCTGAGGAACTTATTCAACACTACTTTTTTTCCTAATAAAATTCCATGAAATCTTTGTTTACCCTGAATAACTCCAATGTTTAAGACTGTTCCTCAAGGATTTCCAAAACTATGACAACATACCCCTAGAGAATTCCATTGATCTTTGCTCAATTCCTTAACCAAGGGGGAGTGCTGATATCAATTATGCAATAGTCCATTTCAAACTGGGATTGTACAATGCAATACAGAATTTGCACATTCTCTTGGTAGTCACTTAGTATGGTGAAATGGCATAAGATTGGAATAACAGGTAATGTTGTCAAAGAAGAGGAGTCCCGGCCAACACTGGCAAAAATAAATAAGAATAAGCTTTAAAATAATAATAATTAAGTACTATAATCCATTGTATGGGCCTTGTGATCTCTGAATAGGAATTCTCTTAACGATCTCTTATCCTGCAACAACAGCTTGATGTCTTTTTTATTATTGTTATCATATTTTTAAACAAAAGAAAAAACGTTGAAACTGGAGGTACCTTTCATCCATGTGACGTGAACATACATCACAGGGCCCATTGTCAATTAAATGCAAAGCTTGATCAGCAATTACTATGAATCGAATTTTCTACGAATTCAGTGGAACTGCGAACGACCAAGCAACGTTTTAAGACTTACCTTAATTCAACTCGAGAGAAGAGATAATTGTAGCCTCTGCACACATACTGTATATCAAAAGAGCTCATGATTTAATTGTTCACGTACGAAGATCCATTCGGAAAAATTGTCAGCGATCGTATAACTCGGTCCCAGTCTCAGGATCGAGGAAGGGCCCTCTCGTCTATCCCTTTAAGTGACTACCAAGCGAGTTTGACGTCGCTCGCTCGGAGGAACTGGAGATGAATCAGTGAATAGTGCAGGATATTCACTAATTGAGTAGCCAATCAGAGCGCGCGAAAAACACTATCCACTGTTTTTAGTATAAACTAAACGAAGTTAACTAAAGCGTTTAATTTGTAACTACTGTAACTGGCCCACCGTATGAATAAATGGCTCAACAGAGAGTCCGGCTTCTTGTCAAATTCCTCTGGCGTTTAATAAATGAAGTGTTACGTCCATAAGTTGCATCCGTTCGAAAAAGACCCTTTTAAATTCCTAAATACCGGATTTCTCTACCCTTTCATATACTTGAACTCGTGATTCCCTACCCTTTTATATACCTGAAGCCTGAAAAAAGAACCCCTCTCGGGCGGAGCCTCCCCGTATAGGCCATTATAGGGAGTACCCCTCTCCTGGGGGGGGGGGGGGGGGGGGGTCAAATAAGCGAATACTCTTCCCTCGTAGAGTTCAGAAAAAATCTCCAAGGATTCCAGGGATTAAAGGCAGAGACCTAGAAACGTGGCCTTGGCCAAAGCATTGAGGTCAAATTCTGTCGTCTGGAAAAAGGAAAAGAAGGTAGTGAGGCGTTTTCCCGAGACTAGAACATCTCAAGGCAACGAGGTAGCTTAACAGACAGGAACAAGAACTCATGAGTTGAATTATTATGTCCCCAGACCAAGAACTGAGTCTGCAAGAGGGAGCCTACACTACAGAGGATCTGTTCTGTGGAACAAGATTCCCTCAGAGATTAGAAAACTGCCTAGTTTAAATGTTTTTAAAACTTCAATTCATGAGAAAGATTTTTCTAATACACCATGACCCATTGTAACTCTTATTATTCATAATGTAAGTTTTTGTATTTTTAACATTATAGTCAATAGTTCCTTAGAGTATTTTAGTCTAGTTTTAAACACGATTCCTAGGAAGACCATGTAAAATGATACAATTTCGTGTATAAATAAAGATTGATGATGGTGATGATGATGATGATGATGAGCAGTCTGCCCCTTCAGCTACAAAAGCTTAAACAGTGCCGTAGCATAGAGAGCGGCCGGAGGGCCTGCCCACTCCCCCCTCCCCCCCACCAATAATTTTGACAGGTACGTTTAATTTGGTCAGCGGCCATGCTCTTCACGCTGCTTTTCGGTTCAATGTGTTCATTTCAGTCTGATAAAGCCTGAAAATTATTTATTTACGGCTTCAACAAAGAAAAATTAAGGGGGTATTAAACAAATTACACTTCTCAAATGGGAAATTAATGCTCTCAGAAGGCTGAAAATGCTATATCGGAGACCCTATATTTCAAAACCTTCCGGGGGAGCATGCCTCCGGACCCCTCTAGCAGCTCGCACCTTTGGCGATCGTGATTGCCCCCCCCCCCCCCCCACCCCCCTCAATAAATCGAACCTTGCTACGGCACTGAGATATGACTTCTATGTCACACGAAGATAGTGACGAACGTGTTGAGGGGCAAGCAACAGTTAAAGCAGAGGTTGAAGAGCATGACGAAGAGTGCGACACAGATTCAGACTTGGATGATCCTACGGCAGATAGTGACAATGACAATTTAATGTTTCTTCGAGCCGTCAGTACACGAAGAGGGCGAATAGTTAGAGTTATCTATCAAGAGTTATGAAAGTCTGTAATTTGCAATTTGTAGTCTTCCTTTCCCTTGTCACCCCTTCGCTGTGTTTTCAGACACCTCTTTGCCAATTTTTTCTTTGTGTAAGGACAAGATCAAGGAGTTGTTCACATACTGATTATAGCGATTCGTGATTTGTGGTCCGTGAACCGTGCCTGGGACCCCCCAACCCCCTGCCCCTGTGTACGACTCCCTTTCGAGGGTCTTAGGTTTTGTAGTATCCCACGGTGAGTAAGAGGCCTTTTAGAACAATGACAGTTTAATTTGGACATAAGACATTCAAAAGTTTAAGTCACTCGTTTCTTCCTGGTTGCTTTAACAAAGAGAAAGAAAAACGTTTTTAAAGGCTGCTGGTTTTCACTAGCGACGAGGTCGGAGTCGTAAGAGCGCTAATGACCCAGTGAAAATCAAAAATCGGAGTCGTAAGCCGACGGAGTCATAAGTGCGACGGAATCAGAGTCAGAAGAATCAGAACGTTTCCATTTCTTCCGACTCTGCTAACCGTTCCGCTTATCATCTTGTGAAAACCAGATTGTCGGAGTCGAAAGCAGAAGCGGAAGGATAAACCAACCACAATGTACATACTACGCTAAATGATTAATTTAGTTCTTCCGCTTTTGCTTCTGGTTTTCACTAGATCATAAGCAGAACGTAAGCGACGGAGTCGTAAGTGGACGAGGAACGCTGTTTTCACTAGATCATAAGCTCTACGCTTCTAATTACGACTCCGACTCCGTCGCTAGTGAAAACAAGCCGCGCGCATGTTGGATATGAAATGATTATAACTAATGCGGCGCTACGAGCATCGTTGGCTAACATCTCATATATTTAACGCGCGCTCGTGGAAATTATATATAATTGTTTTGGACCAGAACTGCGCATGTCATCAGCTTACTGTTTACGCTTCCAAGAAAGAAAAGGGAAAAAAGCTCCAGTGGGTTTTCCAGGGATTATCAAAACAAACAAAACTGAAATAGACTGTTATATTAAAAAATGTCAAACATGCTGAGGCAGACTGTGACAAGAATGCTATCGTAATGCTGTCGTAATAAAAAAGGAAAAAACGCTTGAAGTACGCTAGCACTCCTGCACGCATTCTGACTCAATCCCACAAAAGAAGACATATCAAATTCTACAAGCAGAATATTGCAATGCTGATCGTACTACGTGAAAATTAACTCTGCAAGACATCAACACGACACCGAAAGAACTCAAAACAGAGCGGGATTGTAGCCATAGACAGCTGTTTCGCCCTCTTTGAGGCTAGTCATTATGGCGTAACAACTAGACAAAGCTCTGATAAAAAATATCAGCGCACTCTGATTTAAGCCCTAACCTAGAACTCTCAACACCCACATAATCACGCCATACCAGGTGTCTTCTGGGGGGCAAAAGTCCAAGTGCCAAGTTGATGTCTCGCAGAGAAAATAATCAACCTCTAAAACATGGACAGAACCATGCAAGAATTACGGCAGATCGGATCTATAAAACATCTACGGCCCCAGAATACATAAAGTACAAACATCAATCACAAAGGACTGCAAAGGACTCCAAAGGACCGCAAACGAATATGCCGAAGAACGTAAGATCTATAAAGACCTGATCAGCAAAAATGAAAAGTAGCTAAACTTTAAAACTGGGTAAATTTTTACATGTCTACTAATTAATCACTCGAATTTTGCTTGTTCCGTTCTGAAGGTTTCGAAGCGGAAGTGTCAAAGAATTCCTTGTTCAGACTTGTTGCGCACGTTTTCTTGTATTTTCACAGGTAGCCCAGGCTCGAAATATGAGCATCGGCGAGCACCGGCATTGTTGCGTAACATTCAAAATACAAGGATTTGTATGGGAAAAAAACCTATCGTTTCTGTAACCTACGAAAATGAAAGGATTTCAATAAAAAAAAAAAACAGCTTACCTTACTTACAATGTGTGTTACGTCTCTCCTGTGTGGTCCACGGGCCGATTTATGGCCGATTTACTCGCTCCAACTGCTCCAATCGCCTCCAAACTCCGCCTAGGTAACACACGATAGTTCTTCTTTCCATTCGTTATCTTGCTTCAAGACTCCTTTGCACCGACAGCGAATCAAAGGTCGCAAATCTCTGCAACCTTTCCCGTCTGAAGCCATCGACAGAGGCTCGGCCTGAACTCCGCGTTACCGTCGACAGATAGCGACACGGCCTGAGACTCAAATTACTCACACTCGAGGTGGGAGACAGGCTCTTCCTCCCGTTGTTTTCCTATTGTGTCAACGTGAGCAAGATCCTGTCTGCCACCCCGAGTGTGAGTAATTTGAGTCTCTTCGGTGGATCAGTCGAGCCGCTTCGCTGGAGTGCCCAACCTTGGTAAACCTTTATATAGAGAGGAAACCGTTTACACAAAAACCCATAAAACGGCCATTCATCGGCCCGTGGACCACACAGGAGAGACGTAACACACATTGTAAGTAAGGTAAGCTGTTTTTTTATTGAAATCCTTTCATTTTCGTAGGTTACAGAAACGATAGGTTTTTTCCCATACAAATCCTTATATTTTGAATGTTACGCAACAATGCCAATGCTCGCCGATGCTCATATTTCGAGCTTGGGCTACCTGTGGTATTTTAATATTTGAAAACACAACTCGACTCGCACTTTGTCATGTTCGAGTCTACAAAAACGACAGGTTAATAACGGGTGAATTGACATTTAAGCGCAATCATTGCGCAGTCGATTAGAGGTCGTAAGTTCAAACCTCACTGGGGTAAAAACACTGTCTATTTTATCTTATTTCCCTTTCTACAAGAACTTACTCGTGTCAGAAGGATTTATATAGTATCTGATAATTTTTCCATTTGTTTCTTACAATAACAGAGCAATTTCTCGCGGGAGGGTTGATCGAGCGCTATGGTCGCAACTTTTTTGCTCTTTCTCTTACGCGCGATTTTCGGAAAAACTTCTGCTAAAATGAACGTCAACAGTGTTATTATTAGAAAAAAATCGACCATTACCCCCTACTTACTTTTAGGGGACTCTCGCTTTATAGAAGAACACAAATAAGTGTCAGTTTAAAACACAAGTGGAAGCAGGAGTCACCAGGAGCAGCCGAGTGAGTGATTCACTGCCAAGTTTTGAATGTTAAAACCACCGTAAGCCCACGATTTAGAGTACGTGTTAGCCTATTTTTGTCTGTTATGATAATCCCTGGGGAGATTATTCAAGCATTTTTCTTTCTTGTTCTTGGAAGCTTTTACAGAAAGCCGAATGACATGCGCAGTTCTTGTCTGAAACAATATAAAAAGAGGACTCTCACAAATAGTGGCAAAGGTGTGTTTCAAGAAGTCAAGAAAGGTTGTGTCTCCATACTCGACCCTTGGCAAGCGAAGGTAAGTAGAGTTCTATGCAAAGATAGCTGGAAATCAGTCGCCTGTAGTTTGGAAACGCCAAAAAAATATGTCAGTCATTTGAACGTTCCAAACCTTTGGGTACCACTGTAGGACTAACGCCCTCCACAAATAAATTGAGATACGGAGGAGATAATCCAGAAAATTATTTGCTACAAATGCAAATTGTTACTTTCCTCGACCCCTCGCTTCTCAGCATTTTAAGCGAGATTGCTAAAATTCAATCTCACAAAACCCTTTTAGTGCAAAAAGGCGATTTAGCATAAAATGGTCATTTATGCAAGTAAACACATTTGTACTGATTGATATTTCCGTGTCTATCTACTGCAGTCGTGATCATCCATGTCCATCAAGTTGTACACCGAACCCTCAAGTACATTGCACCAGGAGTTTGAAGATTCAGAAATGAATCACGCCGGGCTAGCAGGAGGTCAAATCGCGCCAGTACAAAACTGCTCTTTCAGTTTCTATGCGTTTGAGCAGAAACTTATAGAATTATAGAACGTTGCATTGTCTAGGTACCCATGGTTTTAGAATTTTGAATTTCAACGTTTTTTGGCGGGAAAATGACGTCACAAGATTGACATCAATTATTAAATTGTAACTGACAGTGCCACAAATACGTAGATTAGAAAGTCCGTAACGAGATAGAAGGTAATGTGAAAAAAGTTTTTGAAAGGCTTAATTGGTTGCAGAGTTATTAAGCTTTAAATTTTGAATTTCCCGCCATTTTGTTACTATTTTTAGAAAGGAAACCAAACTTTAAAATGCTATATCTCATCAACCAATTGATCTTTTACAAAAATTTTTTCACTTTTCGTTTTGTCCTGTTACGGTCTTTCAAAAAAAAGGAATTTTAGGCACTATCAGTTAAAATTCTATTTTTTTGTTTATCTTGTGACGTAATTTTCCCGCCAAAAAAAGTTCAAAATTCTAAAACCATGAGTACCTAGGAAATTTCATGTTCTACAATTCTGCTAAGTTTCAGCTCAAACGGATAAAAACTGAAAGAGCAGTTTAGTAGTGGCGCGATTTGACCTCTTGCCAGCCCGGGGTGATCTGCAAAGTGACGTTCTTTTCAAACGAGCGGTCGTTTTGCAGCAGGAACCTGGAACTTATACACTTACCCACACTTCAATAACAAAGAATTTGGTGGCAGCCGATCAAATTACAAGATTTTACAGCCAGGAGCAGATGAAGACATAAATGGTGTCAATGGCTCCATGTACCTGGTGAAGGACCAGACACAAGGAATCATTTTGTTTGAACACTTCTTCTACGGTGGACAGAGGAAGGTAATGCATTAGGAATATAATAAATAACCCTATCAACTGCTGTCAATAGCAAACACTTCAACTGTGAAAACCTATGGTCTCTTTGTGACGCTTCGCGATTTCTAATATAAAGACAGCACTGGCCTCCCATCTGGGGACAGTGACTAATACTTAAGGACGTGAGACAGCAAAGAGTGTGTTTTTTTTCTTTAGTTCGTGGTCAGAATAAAAAATTTTCGATGCCTTTTGTATTGAACTGGACTTGTTTTGTGAATTCTGATCTAGAATCATTAGTTTTAAAAGTAACTAGTTGAATAAATGAATAATCTTGCAATTCAATGCTCTTCTTAGACGTAAAATTGCATATAAACTAATATAGTACAACATAACTTTTTTTGACTTTGTTATTTCCGCTCAGACATGCAATTTTTGAAGACAGTGTGTTCTGAGACAGATGCTGATTCGGCCCAGCTGAGATCTGTAAAAGCGATCAGATTTTAGTTAGGATCAATGGCCTGAAATCTGATGTGGAAATTTCTGCGTTTTGGTCTGAATGATGGCGGTCCGGAGTAATTCACGGGTTCTCAGAGGCGCGGTACGAACTCCCACTTAAAGGTTGTCTGTTACACCCTCCATCCACTTTGGGAACGAGCTTACATTTTACAACGGACATATCGAACCAACTTGGCGAATTCCATCTCGGTTCATTAGAAATAATTTGTTAGCTTGTTTACACGTGTTATATTTAACAGAAGTCTAATTGATGCTAATCCAAACCTGACGGTTGTCTTTACCTATGACCTTAAATCTGAGTGCTATGTTTTTGTGATCATTTCTTGTAGTGGTTTGAAGAAAGTTGCGCAGATGTGAACAGTCTTTTCGAAAGTGGAACAGCTGGAGGCGTCTCCTCAATCATCGTGTTATCTAAGAACCAGTCCTTTGACATCTTCACCAAAATCAACTATAAAGGTCTGCAAACAGCTCTGAAACCAGGAATGTGGTGTGACACTCCACAAGCCATGGGATTCCCCAACGACAAGATGCAGAGCTTCCGCAAGATTTGAAAAAAACCCAGCCTGCCGGACCAACCAGCTTACGTCCACTTTTGCTCGAGTTTTCTCAGTTTAGTCTTGAAGCTTCGTGCTGTTTGATTGTAAGTCGAGGCGGAATAAATTCAGTTTAGAATATTTTTTGTTGTTTTTAAATGTTGTCAAAAGCAAAAGGGCGAATAGAATAAAAGGGAATTGTTTCCTTTATCGAGCAGTTTGTCTTTATATACTTGTACGTCGGGGAAATTGGATCCGTGACATCCCCCAACAGCACCGTTTTTAGTGTCTTAACCCTAACCCTAACCCAAACCAGTTCTAGTCTGACTAGCTATGTCAATAAAAGCAGGTGCTTCAGCAAAGCTTCACAATTCTGGCAAGATAACGGAAGAATCTTTTTTTTACCTGAAAAGGGAGGGCCGTTGCCGTAGGAGGGAAAGGGGATACTTGCCACACCTTCTACTCGGTCGCGACATAAATTTTGCCGCAGACAGCCCTGGCTCTATAAATAAATTCTGAATCCTATTTTTTTATATGTAGAAATGAAACCGACTCACCGAGTTTTTTTTTTTTTTTCGTTACTGTCTGTTCGTTTCAAGGCCATTTGGATGAGTTGTAATGTTTGAGTTGAACTAACAATAAGAGATACGTTAGGGTCTATATAATAACAATTTCATGGCAAGTGCAATGAACCTATACACTCTTGGCTGCCTGTAATTTTGCCAGCTCCTTTTTTTTTGTCAGTTGCTGTTTGTTTATCTTATAGACACTTCATGATCTTGGGTACGTGCTATGATTTGTCGCTAAATAATAAATGACAACAAGAGCCATAGCTCTTGATGACGAAGATAAACATCTTAAGAAGGTTAAGATGACACTTTATCCAGTGGAATAAAAGATTATGGTATAGATCTAGACCCATTTCACCAGCTCGGTCATAATTTTCAAGAAGAATTTCATGTGATCTTTCGCCTTTAAATCGGCTATGTCACACTATGCGCTATCTTTTTAAAAACCAAAAACGTTTTTCGCATTTATACTACTACTATATAAGAAATTTCTGCCATTTTATTGGCTAAGAGCGGTGGTATTTCAGCTTACTTTGAAATACCTACATGTAAAAATTACAAAACCTTTCCGGGTAGTAGTATAAACAAATAATAGCATGATTTGTACGTGATATTTGGCATGAATACAACTCGTGATATTTCAAAATTGTCTAAAATTTAACTCGCCTAACGGCTCGTGAAATTACGTATAACAATTTTGAAATATCACTCGTGTGTGAAAACAGGTTTTGCCTTCACAAAAGGGTAAACTGACGGACGGGGAAAAACTCTAAAATTCTCTGGGAAAGGCCTTTTCCTGGGGACACTCGCTGGCTGCGGGAAGGCACGGAATCTCTTACGCCTGCTGGATACCCTTGAGTCAATGATCACAACAGAACTTGGGTCCAACGTAGAAGTTTAATCCAAGACTATACTGTAGGTAGAGTCAGGAACATAACCAAAGAAAATCTTACAAAACACCGGTGTAAATACTCTAAGTTGATGACGTGATACAGATTAGGTCATGTACTAGCGAGGTAAATTACAGAACACAACAATTATTTCTAAAAGACTATTGGTGGAAACCTATGCTTGCTTTGAAACATTAATTACTTTCAAAAGCTACGCAGGTGGATAACGGCTTCTTACAGGTTGATTACAGTTTGAAGACTAAATACAATTATGACTTGACAAATAAGTTTACGCTCAATAAATCAACAGGTTGTTTACGGCTTAAAGAAGTTAAGACTAAAGAATAAATGATTTCTACATTGGCTTTTCATATTTTTATCAGCGAAAGCAAAATAACTGAATAACAATAAATTATCTCTTCACACGTGGTATTTATGCCAAATATCACTACTAATCATGCTATTACCTATGCAAATTGAATTCAAGAAATAATGGTCCAGTTAATTGTTTCAGGCTATATTTAAGCACTAAAACTAAATTTCCCACCGTCTATTGCAAGAGAATTACTTCCTACTTCATGATGTTACAGTAGACAGAATATTATTACAATATATATTATATCTATATTACGACAGAATAGCCCAGTATAGAGGAGTCGTAATAAAGTGTATGTTATGTTATGTCATATGGCATACGTGCTACTCCTATTTGTTAAACAGAGATAAGAAACTTGAAGCGGAGAATTTTAATTCTATGTCTAGTTCAACACGAAGGATTTCCCAGAATAGAACAAGTCCAACAAAGTTAAAATATCAAAAATGCTGAGGCAGATCTTAACAGCTGGTAAAGAAAGAAAGAAAGAAAAGGAGAAATTACAAAGAAAGATAGCTTCACGAAATGGGGGCTGTAAAGGGGGTTGAACGTCCCTCGCACGGTTGACAACTATTTTAAAAAGGGGCTATGTCAGCTGGAGAGCATGCGCTCTGAGGTTATGCAAATTACTTTCAACTGTCAAAATTCTATTGTTTTTAACGCGTGACTTTCTCCATGTTCTCTGTCACTTCCAAGGCTCCGAATTTAGAGAGGTTAACAAGCGAAATGGGTTTAGATAAGGGATATTTCGATAGAATTTACGGAAAGTTTCTTCTCTGGTTATGCTAGATTAAGAATAAAATTGTGACGACAATTTTACTTGTAGTTTTGAAGTAAAAACGCATGCCATTCATAAAATAGAGCGCAAACAAAAATTCAACAACAACATATTGTCTTATTCAACAAAATTTTTAAATCGAAGTTGTATTTTACAAACGAGCTAAAAAAGACGCTAGACCGAAGATAAAGACCAAGACTGTTTTAAATCATTAACAATTAGACTTGTCTGTCTCTAGTGATTCTATAATTTAGATGCTGATAGAACAAGAGACATCAAGTCTTTGTTTTGATCTTAGGGAAACATACATCACTGCGATGTCGACAAAAACAGAACCAAGCATCATTGGTATACTACTCCACTATAAGCAGTCCGTGGATAAAAAGGGAAAGTAAACTCTGCTATTTTCCAAAAATATGCTCGAACACAAACAGTTCAAAAACATGGCATTTACAGGATCTAACTCGTCAGGATCTGACTCGTACTAAGGTGCCTCTCTAAGTCCGTTGAGAACAATCTGGACGAGCAAACGGTCGTGTTTATCTTTGCCGTGAATCCAGATAAATACAAGAAGGAATCTAGGCGAACTTTATAATGTTTCCTTCGCCTGGAGTTTAATTTCGTCACGAAACTCATGGCCTGATGCTCTTGTAATCGTTTACAAAAATCGGCCGCCGCCAACTCGATAGCCGCTTCATTACAAGTCCACATACTTTGAGCACAAGAAAAATCCAAGAGCCAGCAGCCTCTAAAATAACTCAATAGAAAGGTTCTGTGAACTATAGCAAAGATTCCATCACTCATTGTGGAGTAGCCGTCATTAACTCTGCCATTACAACGGCCGCTGATAAGAGGACACAGTAAATCCACGTAAAAACATTCCACAGGCAAACAATTTCAAAATAACGCCAAAACATTATTCTGTAATCACCATAGAACGATTCTTAATACAAAACTTCGCTAACTATCAAACGATGGCTGAGATTTAGACAGATAAAAACAGCCTTCCAAAATCTCCGACAGAACTTGAAAAAGTCGGGCCGACTTTTTCAAGTTTGTTTTCATTAACTCGCGCATGCGTGTGGGGTGACATAGCCCCTTTAAATATATGAGAAAAATTGGCAATAAGGATTTTCCACTTTCACCACAGGAAACCCAATTTCAGGAAGATCACAAATTCAGACAAAACATCTGATAATTCTGTTCTTTGTCCAGGAATTTTCGATAGAACATCGCTAATGCATTTTGGGTAGTTTTGTTTTAAAAAAACGCCGACTAAATGTGTGAGAAACACATGGGTCAGTGTTTTGTCTTGAGGGCTTTGCACAGGTTACCCAGCTACTCGTCTGTCTTCACATTCTGTTTTCAAAGCTTTAATTTTTTTCTCTATGATGGTACTTAAATTGGAAATTATTAGTCAGTCTGTGTTAACATGGTTAGAACATTATTGTTTTTTGTTTTTGCGCAAAATCAGAAATGCAGTAAGTATTTTAGCAATTTTGCAGGCTTGTAAATTTTTTTTTATATCCTGCAGCATGGATGCAAATTTACTTAATTTGAATCCATGCTGGAAGATAAATGCGACTAAATGTTTGCAACGGACGATAGTTTTGTATCAGTACAAACTGTTAATTCCCATTTTCTGTAATCGAGTTTTGTGATCGGTAAATATGTTCATAACCTTGGACAACATGTGTGATCGAAATCAGGGATTCTTTCTTTCTCGCGACATGTGCAGCCTCCTTAAGGATTATGACTCTGTACTTCTGACAATGTGAGTGAATAAATATTCCTCTAAGGACTCCGTCTATTTGGTTTTTGCTAGATCGTATAACGCTCTGCGCTTTTCATTGCACATGGCCGAATCTGTAGTAAGGGAAATCCCGAGAAAACCAAGGGCAGTGTAATTGTTATTTTTTATCTTCTTCTTGTAACGAGTTTCAGATCTCAGTTATGTTTAGTGTAGCTCTGTATTCAGTTTTGCCGCAGCCCTTCATAATCGCTCTGTGGTCTAAAGGCGTTTATATTCCCTCCTTGCATTTCTTTTGTGAGAACAACCCTGAACTTTGACCAGTTTTTTTCTCGTCCATTGGCAGAAGAAGACCACTTTTTCTTAACGATCATGGGATCCTATACGTCTTAAAATAATTGCAGTGGTCAATGAAGGCGCGAAAGTACTGGACACATGTACAACATTAATGGGCTTGCCTGACTTAACTTCTGATGGCTCACCTCTTTTTGCGGAACCTATTGTATGTTTCTCTTCGGATGAGCGTTGCGTAACACTTCAACTTATTGCATGTTAACCTTCTCAGAGTTGCGTGAATTATGCTCTTCGTGGGGGATTTCCATTACTCCATAGACTCTTACAAGATATTTTTACATGCGCATTGTTTTGGCTACCCAGAGTTTGCCTTTCCCTTAAAAAGCAGCAAACGTTTGCTGGAACCAAAGTTCTTAAATATGTGATGAATGTTCCGTTAAGCTTTATAATTTTTTTTGCCAAGGTAAAAACACTTAGTTTCCTTAAATGAAAAGGCATGTCCCTCTTGTCAAATTCATAGGCATTGGAGCTTAACCTGCTCAAAAACTCTGCATTGTTATGCATCGTAGATTCACTCCTCTCCATTCACTTTTAACAAGAAGAAAACGAAAACTTCAAAAAAGTGAAACTGGTATATTTGAGGATGACGGTACGTTAACGAAAATTAACGTATAGGTAATCGTAAAAGCCAAAGCATTATCTTGCTGGATTTTTGAGAACGTACCGAACAAAAATTGCAGTCTTTTGACTGAGGACAAGACCAAAAGCCGAAGGCAAAATGAGCCCGAAAATCCTCCTAGAAAAGAACAAAGAAAGGGAAAATAGAGTGAGCGAAGAGAATGAAAGGAGGAGAAGAAAAAAAAAAGGATTGGCTGCACTGCTAGCTTTTCTTTTTTACTTCTGTTTGAGGGGAGAGCCCTATTTTGGCTGTAACGTTATTCAAAAATCCGGCTCTGATATACATTTTTCTTACCATTGCCTATGTGCCTAAAAGAAATCTGATTTAAAAAGGATATATTTTAAAATCTAATGATTAAGTAACGGCTTTCATTTTTCAGATTTAAAGCCTTACGACTAAATTTGTTGTAGTTTTACAGCCAAAAGTTCACTCTATTACTCCGTAAGCCTCCTGTTATTTTGGGGTTCCTTGAGCGAAGCATGGGCTTCCTGTACAAAAGCCAACCGTGTTAAATATTTATCATTTTTGAAAAAAAGGAACACTTCGTTTTCATCACCGAAAACTAGGTATCAGTTATTATTTCTTCTCTCACTTTTCCATAAAAGTAACAAACACATTTCGCGCATTTTTTATTTGAACGTATAATTTCAACTAACGTGGGTGCCCTGTGTTAAAAGCTCAAAATGTTTAACGCTTAATTTTGACATGTTCCACCGAACGGATTTTGGCGGATTTTTGGTATGTTGCTAGGTAGGCCACCCTTACTTAAATGGCGTTGA
>OZ037776.1:42727876-42837876 GCA_964035525.1 Porites cylindrica | reverse complement strand
GCTGACAAGCCAACTGAAAGCAGCTGGAACCTGCTCCCAGTTGGCACGTTAGCTTAATTGGTAGAGCGCTGCACTGGTTTCGCAGAGGTCAAGGGTTCGAATCCCGTACAAGCCTGAATTATTTTTTTCAGGCTTTCTTTTCGCAACTCCAAAAGTTGCGTATAGCTGCGATGATCTTCCTTCATTTAATTCTTCACTCCGCAGTTCACATAATTATATGATTTTCATATATTCATAACTTCATTACAAATATTTTTCTTCATCACTTTACCCATAATCATAAGGCCAGCAAGAATAACAAATACTAATACGACCCTGATTGATAATATATTTGTACACAAAATAGAAGAGAACAATAAATGTGGTATCCTTTTTACCGTGAGATCTTTCGGATCACTTACTAGTGTTCGCAGCAATGGGTAACTTGCTTGCAAAAGCTCAAACGTCAAAAGGGTAACAAAAAACAAATTTAGGTTAATTGATGATAAAATGCTAAATTGCCTCTGCCAAGACTTGGAATGTGAAGATTGAATATTGATGTTTATGGTAAGACGGTTTTAAGATCACTTTTACACTAAATAATATCAGTTGTTGAACAAAAACGTACCATTAACGAGACCCAGTAAAAAGAAAAGTGATAACGGGCAGAGAGTACCTTGGATATCAAAAGGAATCCTAAATTCAAGGAAAACAAAAAATGTGTTATATAAAAATTTCTAAAGGAAACGGAATGAAAATAATGATTCAATTCATAAAACATTATCTTTGCCGGTGATACTAATTTATTTTACAGCCACAAAGTTGCTAACAGTTTGTGCAGTACCATGAACCGAGCAGCCTCATCAGATTTTAAAACTAAGAGAAAGAAGTTGATGAGACTACCACACTGAATTAAAATTACTGGTCGAATGTTAAAAGTACTACATTTCTAGGTCCTAAATATGAATTGAAAAACAGATACAGTTATGATACTCGATCAGCATTAAATATATTTATTATTCCCAGTCAGTAGGAGGACAAATTACGGAAAATGTTTGTTGGTTTTGAAACGTAATTCCTTGTCGTTAATTCCTCGTTTAATTGCTCGAACGTGCTAACGGTAGTTATTATAAATCGATTATCGCCTGCATTAATGGTTTTTAATTGATAAGCCAACCGCTACATTTCCTGTCCTTTTATGTAATGTCCGCATAGGAAATACGTTATAATTTTTGGCACGTTTCGTTAACTATAAATTTAGCGTTTTCATCTTAGTTAGTTTACTTCCACTGGAGACTTCACGGTGTTAACTTCTGCAGAGATAAAGCTATATAACATTGGTGCGTGTGCAAGCTAAAGTGAGTATAGTTGTTTTGCAAATCAAAGTTTCTGTAATATACAGTGAAACCTCTATTAAGCGGACCCCCAATTAGGGGGCACGTAACGTTAATTTTCCGAAAATATCTGTTCGGAAGACGATTTGAGATCTACAATTTTCGGAACATTTGTTGTAAAATGTCATGCTTGCCTGCCTCTCCTGGGATTTTCGAACATCTAAAATTGATATAATTGCCCATTTTCGACGGATTTTTACCCTAAAAGGGTCAGCTAGAATTTTCGGGGGCCCTTTTTCTAGCTGAAATTTTCGAAAAGGTAAGTTTTGATCCCTATAATTTTCGGATCACTGGACTTTCAGCTAAGAAATCCGAACAGATGAAAAATTTTTAGGGGATAAAAATATGCCTATATCTACCGTTTAAATACTAAAATACGTTTAACAGTTCTATGTTTAAGTGGTTTTGAACTACATTCTCGTTGCTTGCCCCTGATAGCATAAAAAAACACCAGGGATGAAAAATTCGGCCAATCTTGGCAAGTTTCGATTCATGTCCACCATTGCCATCTCTTGCAATAGACGGTGGGAAATTTAGTTTCAGTGCCTAAATATATCTTGAAACAAATAACTGGACCATTTTTTCTTGAATTCAATTTATGCGAAAAACGTTTTTGGTTTTTAAAAAGATAGCACGTAGTGTGACATAGCCGATTTAAAGGCGAAAGATGCCTATATCTACCATTTAAATTCTAAAATACGTTTAACAATACTATGTTTAAGTGGTTTTGAAGTATATTCTCGTTAGGTGCCCCTGCCAATTAAGCGGACACCCTCTATTAAGCGAACACTAAGCCGGGTCCCGAAAGTAACGTCTGATACTTCTCTTTGTAACGAGTCCCTATTCAGCTAACACCTCTATTAAGGGCGCGGACACCGGACTAAATTGACAATAGTAGTATTGGGTTACGTCCTTGAAATACGTACTGTAGTCGATTTTAAAATAGATACATCCATTTAATAAATGCATTTAGCTGTCAATAAACTGTAGATTAGACGATATCCGGTCGCATGATTGTCATCCGTGATCAAAGTTCACCGAAAAGTCTTGCACAAAGTATAGTACAGCTGTTCACAATCAAAACCTTCCTTAACAACATGAAACGTTATCACTGAGTTGAATGTTAACCGTTAACAAACGTTGCGCAATTTTTGCAAACCTCTATTTAGCTAAAATCAGTGACTTTTGTCAAACATTTAATTCATTTATTATTTCATTCCTTATAAACGCCGTAAATCCCCTCACCCCCCGAATCAATGTTGTCTGAAGTAGTAAAAGAAAGACTTGAGGGTCCAAAATACAACATTGATTTTGGGGGGAAGGGGTTGGGGTAGACAGGGGAAGGGGATAGGTATGTCCACTATGCAAAAAGGGCTATAATACGGAAGTGTCTCAACACTTTTGTCCCTCATTGTGGATTGCAACAGCACAGCCTCTTTGCTCTTCCTCCATGAACGGAGAAAAGGCCAAACTACTTCTTTTCTTTACTTGCGCCATTTTTCGCGCGGTCTTTGACTCTAAGTTCCTCGTTCTTTGCTCCTAAACCGCACAGAAACGCTTGCTACGCAGGCTAAAGCAGATTTAATCGTCAGGTCTGTCGTCAAATGGCGCGAGTTTCGCGGGAATAAAAAAAAAAATTGCGACAACTCTGACCTGCTACGCAAGACTTGCGCAGGACTCGCAATCACGGAATGCTCTAAACCGGGCAAGAACAGGAAGAAAGAAGCTTCTGTATGGATGTAATTGCTGTACCATGTCGCCTGCTGTGCTCATTGAAGCCGTGTTTGAGGCGACGTATTGTTTCCCCCAATGTATCGTAGATTACAAAGGCGACATTGAAAATCATGTACTAGATAACACTGAAAGTAGTGCAAGTTAGATGAGAATTAATACGGCAGGTTTCACCGGCGGAATGAACATCGCTTTTGATCGTGCGTTGGCAGTGATAGTGGCTGAGCGCAGACCGAATGGCACGTCCCGAGAACAAAGGGTAATCCGTAGGGTCAATAGGTATCTGACAATAGCTAGGCGCACCGAGGATCTTTTTTAAAGACATACCTCCTTTAGCCCTGATTTTGAGTACGTATAAGCCTTCTTTAGTCTGTTTTGATAATCCCTGGAGAGTTAAATTGAAGCATTTCTTTTTTGGAGGCTTAAAGCGATAAAATAAAAGCAAGCGAATGACATGCACTGTTCTGGTCTCTGGTCTATGAATTATTACAAATAGTAGCAAGTGTCTTTATAGACATCTAGAAAGGTTGTCTCTCCACATTCAACGCTTCGCAAACAGAGGTAAGTAAACTTCTCTGCAAAGATAGGTGGAAATTAGTCGTCTATAGTTTGGGTACCACTGCAGGGACGAGGCCTCGCATAAATAATAATTATTATATTGATAAAGAAGTGATTCGGAGACGTTAATCTACAAATGAAAACTGTTTCTTTCTTCGACCTCTCACATCTTGGCATTTTTAAGGTAATTGGTAAATATCATTGCATTGTTTGATATTTCCGTGTCTATCTACTGCAGCTTTGATCCGCCATGTCCATCACGTTGTACGATGAACAGTCAAACCCGAGCAAGTTTGCAGGGTCAAAACCGAATCTAAAGGAACTAGGTAATTACAAAACAGCCGATGTTACAGCAGGAACCTGGATCTTCTACACTGACATAAACTACAATAAAGAAGGAAATAAAGAGGGCAAGAATCAGACTTTCAAGTTCGTACAAGGTTGTCTTGATCCCGTTCAAATAGATTCAGTTAATGGCTCCATGTTCTTGGTAGACGAAGGACTCATTTTGTTTGAACACTTTGGCTTTGGTGGAGACAGGAAGGTACTACGAATATAATTAGTGAACTTATTCAGTAATAACTGGGGAAACTTATGTTCTCTTTGTTCTGCTTTACTGTTTATACCAAAAACAACGCAAATAAATCAAAGGCCTATGAGACACCAAAGATTTTTTTGACTACAGATTCAGCTAAAGCCGGTTAGGATAGAGTTTTTAATGGCTTTTGATTGCGGTAAAAAAATTATCTTGCAATTCAATAATCTGCTCAGAGAGGTACAATTATGAGATAACTTAATTTTAACATGCTTATTTTAGTTCAGTCAATTTTTAATATCAATATGTGATTGCAAACAAAAGCCTTATCGGCCTAGCTGAAATCGTGTGTCGGATATATACAAATTCAGGGTTTTAGTTCGGGTTAGTTCAAATCTTGAAATTTCAACATTCTGCATGCAGAATCTTGAAATTCTGGATGCCAAACTATTTTAATTTCAAAATTTGGTAACTTACCAGAAATTGACTCACCGTGATAACCGGGGGGGGAGGGGTTACTTGAACAATATTTGGGTATGGGTGAGCCGCTGAGGGTTTGAAACCCCTAGGACAAAAAATTCCTAAAACACATACCCTGTTTACGACAACACAATCAATTTTAGTACATTGTTTAGTACGCTGTTTCCACTAAGACGAATTCGATCCTGCATGAAACACCCTGTTTATAATTAGAACAGACTCGCACAAATCATGCACACTGTTTAGGACAGACTTGCGCGAAATTATATACCCTGTTTAGGACAGAGAGGACGAAAACCATACCCTGTCCAGTGGCACTTCCCCGTATAGGCCATATCAGGGAGTATCCCCCCCCCCCCCTCGGGGGTGATAACACACGGTTAATAACTCACCACGTTGGCGTAAAATCCCAGGGCTTTCTCAGAAGTGGGCCGCAAACTTCGATTCGAACTAAAACGTTTGCCATTACCCCTCCCACCATCCCGGAACAGATGTAGCCGCTGCCTGGAAGAGAAGCTTTCGACAGTATTGACCATCAAATACTCCTCGCTAAGTTACAGGACATTGGTGCGTCCAGACCTGCGATAAAATGGCTCGGAAGCTATTTAACCTCGCGATACCAATTTGTGCGAATAAATACAACTCTGTCGACCAAACTACCTTTAGCTCTGGCGTTCCACAAGGGAGCATCCTTGGCCCATTACTCTTTAACATCTACGTTAATGATCTCCCTTCTGTGCCAGAAAATTGTACATCGCAGTGTTACGTCGACGATACCAAACTTCCCATGTCATTTCAACTCCGCGATCAGCACGAAACGATAGAAAAAATGAACAAGGACTTGTTAAGCATTAGGAATTGGTGCTTTGATAATCAGCTTTTACTCAACCCAGATAAAACAAAACTAGTGATATTCGGCAGCCGGCAAATGACTGCTAAGGTTAGCGACTTTAGGCTATTTCTATTGGGGAAGGAACTCGAGCCCGTTAAGGCTGCAAGAGACCTTGGTGTCACACTGGACTCTAACTTAACATATAATGAGCATATTGTTTCTACTGTATCCTCATGCATGTCACGTTTGGGCCAAATTAACCGCGTTAAGCATATTTTTAATAAACACGCGCTAATTATTATTATAAATGCCTTAGTATTTAGTAAATTATTCTATTGCTCTTCTGTTTGGAGCAATACTGCTCAAACTAATCTGGACAAGCTCCAAGCAGTACAGAATTTCGCTTGCCGTATTTTGAGCGGCGCTAAAAAATTCGATCACATAACTCCTTTGCTAAAAGACTTGCGCTGGCTACCAATCAGGCAACAACTTTATTTTCGTTTTGCTGTTCTGGTTTTTAAGTGCATGACGAGTTGTGCTCCGGAGTATTTGACATCAAAGCTCGTTGGAAGATCCGCCGTCTCGATAAGGAATACGAGAAATTCTCAACTTTTGAACATACCACTCTTCAGCACTGCCAGCGGCCAAAGGACCTTTCAATATAGAGCAACCTCTCTCTGGAATGAGTTGCAGCCTGCGCTCAAACTTAGCCCATCCGTGACGGAATTCAAGTGTTTACTCAGGCAAAAGCTTCTTAATGACTGCTTTATTTAATTAATTTAATTAATTTTATTGACCTTTGTCTTCTTTTATCATTGTTATATTCTTATTGTCATGTACTTGGTTTATAATTTTGTAATGTAAAATTGACTCTGAAAAGCCCCGTGGGGACGAGCCAATAAAGTATGTATGTATGTATGTATGTATGTATGTAAGTCACCAATGGCGAGTTTCCCTGACCCCAAACAATACTAAAACAATAGAAAGAATGACATGTCATTGTTTCCTGCGACCAATTAGGAGAGACCTTACGAACAGCTGCTACACCACTCGGAAACGAGCTAATATTTCACGGCTGAAATATCCTCGAAGTAATAAAGTGAATTCCCCGCCAGTGTTTTAAACGGGGAGACTCCACCGCTCAGAGAAGTAACATTTTTTTCGTTGTATTGGTAATATGCGAAATCTTCTCGATTTGAAGAAACTAGGCGCGCAAGGTGGCACCAGTTAATTTTTCATCCTGCGCGCAAGGCGTTCTTGGGAAATTCTGGAAACATGTCGTTGACTAAGCTCCATTTCCGCCGTCTCCCGGGTCCGGTCTGGGGATGAGTGCGGGCTCATTTTCCCGAACAGCGGCTGGTAATTTAGCCTCCCACGCAGGCGTTTTAGGGAAGCTCGTCTTTCTTTGGGGGGAGGGATGAAAGACGAGCTCCCCTAAAAACGCCTGCGTGGGAGGCTACTGGTAATCGAGCCTAGCCGTTGACCGGTCAGCATTAGATTAGAACCTCCCCTCTTAACTACACTTACGTGAATTTCCTAAGTCTCTACTCTTTCTACTCTTCTAGTCTTTTTCTATGGGTTGATTTCCACTGTCGCGTATTTTTTACGTGCGTAAATTTTACGTGCGCAAATAAGATAAAGGCAACGTATGAACCGTCGCTCGTAAGCGTAAAAGTTAAACCTCGCTCAACTTCACCTTTAATCTCAACACTTTGGGTCGGATATTTAAAAGAAGTCTAACTTAGACCGCGGTTTAGGAAATCTTTAGACTTTAATTTTAAATCGCGTCCATAGTGAGTTATTTTAAGAAGACAAATGCTTTTCTAATCTACGCCATATGCTTTCATGAAACTGTTCACGATAAATCGTGTTTATATAAAAGCGTTCGGCAAACTGAAAATGGTTTAGAACGGCGGTTTTGTTAAACACTAATTAAACTCCGTTTAAATAACTGGCCCTTTTTATCTTGTCTTATTTTTTGTTTACGCGATTAAAATTTACGTGCGTTCCCCTGGTTAACACGTGCGTAGCCAAAAACGGGTCAGTGGAAATCAACCTTAAGTCTAAGTCCCCTCAATTATTTTTTGAGAAGTGAAAAGGGAAATTGACTGTGGCATTAGTGGGATCCTAACCCGCGGTCTTAGAAACCGAACTCTATCGCCTATACCACTACACCCCAGTGGATTCATCAGAAAATGATGCGTTCGTTTTACATTATTTCTAGTGACAAACCAATAAGTAAATTAAAGTTAACCACTTAGAGTCAGTGCTTAACCCTAATCACTATAACGTTTTTCGCGAAGTTTTCAGAAAATGTCATAACCATAGAAATAGAGTTCTAAAGTGATGACGTCATAAAAATAAAATTTGGGAATTTATAGGATTTGTCAAGATATTGAGAAAGAACAATGTCCAAAACGCCTACTCGCCAAAAATTAGTATTTCGGGGCAAATTGTCTCAAATTGCAAATCCTTCTAAATATGGCTTGGGTCTAAACGTTTAGACCCTTTGGGGCGGCACAACATCATCATCATCATCTTTTCTTATTTAAACAACTTGGGTTTTAGAGCTAATATAGCTAATGGGGCACATACCTATAAACTGCAGCTATAAAGTAAATATAAGGGAGCACCCCACCCCGGGTAAAATCCCTACCCTTTCAAATACCTAAAGCTTAAAAAAGGTACATCATTCGGGCGGAGCCTCCCCCGCATAGGTCATTATAGGGAGTACCCCCCTTGGGGGTGAATTCCAGCTTGGTTAGTTAGTTTTTTTTGTTTTGTTTTTTTCTTTTTTTTTTTTCAGTTTCTACCCGTGTTGCATTTAAGAGAAGTCTAATGCTGATCCAAACCTCACGATCATCTTTACTGAGATAATCTGAGTGTTATCTTTTTATTATTATTATTTTCTTGTAGTGGTTTCATGACAATCAGGAAGATCTGACCGGATTATTCCCAGCAGAAACAGAGGAAGGAGAAGACGAAAAAAAATCAGGCGTCTCCTCTGCTATCTTGTTGTCTACGAACCGGTCCGTAGTTTTGTTCACCGAAGCCAATTTTGGAGACAAAAAATATACTATGCAACCAGGAGAGTGGTGTGAAAAGGTGAAGTTCACGGACGACCACCAGGCGGGACAGAACGATAAATGGCTGAGCTTCAAATTTATCTAAAGGCGTAAGAGTTGAAAATCCAACCTGCCCGGCCAGCCACAGTCCATTTTGCTCGAGTTTTCTTTTAGTCTCGAAGTTATGTAGTTTTTGATTGAGAAGCCGATTGTAATTAGTACACTTTAGGATTTTAAGAGTTCTAAAATGTTGTCAAAACCAGAGGGAAGAATTGAATAAATGAAGATTGTTTCCTTTATCCAGCATTTTGTCTTTGTAAACTTTAACTTAATTGTACGGGAAACTGGCTGTGACATTCAAATGGGAGATGAAATTTTTTATCTTGTACCCAGACATCTCTCTCTTTCTATGAAAATTTGCGCGCAAAGAAAGGCGGGAAGGAGAAAAAGGGCGAGCACCTCTCTTGTTTCTCTTCCCATGGTCCATTGCGATTCGTCACCAGTCACTGGCGTTTCGCGTTCGCCTCTATGTGGAATAAATACGAAGCACCTGAGAAGGAAGAAGATCTCAGCCCATCATTTAGTACTAGACCGGAGTATTTATCCTTGGTTTAAATTTTATGTTCTTTTGTTACAAAATCTTGATAGGGTATGCCTTTTGTGGATCTCGAGCCTTTAATAGGGTATCATTTTTTTACCTTGTTGGCCTTGTGTCTTTGGTTTGATCCTTAAATAGGGTAACTCATGTAGTAATGAATGGTTTATTCCATCCTTTCCATTTTGTGGAAAAAACGTAATCCTGAACACGCTCGGAAGAATTGCAAGGTCGTACGAGTTGTATGCTTTTTAATAATGGCTCGTTTGTGTCGAGTGTGTCTAGCTCTGTCCAGAGGCACATCCCCGTATTGGCCATATAAGGAAGTACACCCGCCGGGTAACCATCGAATGCAAACCACCTAGTACAATAGCAAAGTTGAAGAATACAGCCTTTCGTAAGTCAGATAACTAATCAACATCAATTTGCAAAAACTGTGAATAAAGTTAAATGATTTGAATGAACGGAGATGTTACGTGCTAGCAGATGTCATCATCTTTGTTTATGAAGTACCACGCATATTTTGGCATTATATTAATGTTGGCGAAGTAAGTTGAATCACTCTCAAAAAATTATTACAAAGTGCGATGGAATTATTACAAATTGCGACAGCTTAGTTTATTACAAAGTGCGATGGACTGTTATTACAAATTGCGACAGCTTTTTTAATACAAAGTGCGACACGGTCTATTACAAATTACGACAGGTATTACAAAGTGCGATGTATTTATTACAAATTGCGACAGGTATTACAAAGAGCGATGATAATTACAAATTGCGACAGTACATAGTGTCTTGGCTTAGTTTTGTGTCGTGGGTTCCTTGAGTGTCTTGCCTTACTTTTGTGTCTTGGCCTACTTCAGTTACTTGGCGTTCTTGAGGTACTTGGCTTACTTTTGTGTCTTCGATTGCTTCAGTGTCTTGGCCTACTTCAGTTACTTGGCGTTCTTGAGGTACTACGCTTACTTTTGTGTCTTCGATTGCTTCAGTGTCTTGGCCTACTTCAGTTACTTGGCGTTCTTGAGGTACTACTCTTACTTTTGTGTCTTCAATTGCTTCAGTGTCTTGGCCTACTTTAGTTACTTAGCGTGCTTGAGTTACTTGGCTTACTTTTGTGTCTTGGGTTGTTTCAGTGTCTTGCTTACTTTTGTGTCTTGGGCTCCTTGAGGGTCTTGCCTTACTTTTGTGTCTTGGCCTACTTCAGTTACTTGGCGTTCTTGAGGTACTTGACTTACTTTTGTGTCTTTGATTGCTTCAGTGTCTTGGCCTACTTCAGTTACTTGGCGTTCTTGAGGTACTTGGCTTACTTTTGTGTCTTCAATTGCTTCAGTTTCTTGGCCTACTTCAGCTACTTGGCGTACTTGAGGTAATTGGCTTACTTTTGTGTCTTGGGTTGCTTGAGTGTCTTGGCATACTTTTGTGTCTTGGGTTCCTAGCAAATCATTGAATTTAGACACCACACGACATACTCCTCCACAGAATAAGTCGTGCAGCGAGTCAGTGGCACAGGACGTTTTGGACAAAAGAACTGGATTTCGAGTGTTCATCCGACCTCCAGGAGTTCCGCCTACGAACGTCCGATTAGTCAAGCGAATATTCCACCACCGAAACGTTTTCAGGGAATGTCTTGCAACTGTCTACTAACCAGCGTTCGCATGACACGTTCGTTTTTCACCTAATTTCATGTATAGTGTTTAGTTACAAGTCCCAAAAGAGGCATCATACCTTCTTTTTGTGTTACATCGGACAAGGCATACATGTGCATACTTTTCCTATTAAGTAACCAGTGAAAAGACCATAAAAAAGAATTTACACTCTGTGTTGTGCTCCAGACGACGGAATTCCCAGAACAGTACAAGGGAATCATAATTATTTTTACTTCCACTTCACTGCCAGTTGTTACGCGTTTTTGAAAAAACACTACTGTATTTAAGATGTTAGGAGAGAAAGGTAAATTCTCAAATTGCAATGAAGACAATGAAGGAAGCAAACTCAAGAAATCACAAACAAAATCAAAGAAAGGTCTAGAAGGCTGCTTAAATACCTCCGCCTACTGGTTGTACTGCATTTATAACCTTTCAAAATCTCCTTAAGCAGTGAAAAGCTGTTTTTGATCCAAGTAGAAGAGTTACAAGTCAGTTCAAGACAAAATCGATCATAAGCGTATGACGTCGCCTTGCCCTAAATTATAAAAAAGAAAAAAAAAACTTGCGTTAATTATACTTCAAAGAGAAAGTATTTGATCTCAAAAACGCTCACTTACTAGTTCGCTTGTTTTGGTTTAAATTCAATAAAATCATTTTTATAAAAAATTAAAATAATGAGGCAGCACGAAAATTAAAAAACTTTTTCATTTTTTTATTCTCACGGCTTGTTTATTAACCTATACTGGTATTACTGCTTTTGTTTTGATTGTTATCATAACTCGTTTAATGAACGATGAAAACAGTTATGTAACGCGTGGCAGCTTCAATGTATCATTTGTACAATGTATAGTTGTCATCCAGAGTTTAGACTACGAACAGCCTCTTTTTTTTTTTCTTAGTCCGTGAGACACGCAAATCATCATGCGCGTGCCGCTTTTGCGAACGTCTGTCCCCCTTTCCCACCCCCTCGATGAATCTATAGAAAAAGAGAAACTGTGTGCAGTCTATCCTAACCTGAGATCGGGCCCAATTTTAGCGGTTCTCATACATTCTCCTTGCCCGCCGGAATGTTATTTTCGAAGCGAAACGAAAATAGAGCCCGATCTCAGGTTAAGTCTATCTAGAGTTTCTCACATGGGCAGCCTGTGTCAACCAAAGGAAAGAGATCATTCTTTCAGCAGACAGTCAACGCCTTGGTTAAAATATGAACTTGAGCCTTGTTAAAAGAACCCACAGCGATATTACTAGTATCTATGAAGGTAGGACATAGTGAATTATCGCTCAGTTACATCGGCGGATTCTGCGGCAGAATTTTCTTCATCACTCGGCTTCAGCAAATGTTTCATGTGATTATTGTACATCCAACCGTCTCCGTGACGATGAAAGATCTAAAAAAAAAATAACATGATATGGTAGTGAAACTCATGTCATCATTCGAGTAACACTATCAAAAAGTCGTATTAAAATTGAGAACAGGAATAGCCTGAGAAAAAAGTCGACATTTCGCGACGTCATCAACGGTGGTTTCCGAGGTCTGAGGAACGAGCACAGAATCTCCAAACTGATGGCGTGTCACTAGCCAGATCTGGGTAGTGCTTCTGACTAGCTGAGGCAAATTTTAACCATATCAATTTTCAAAACTGAGGCTCATGAGTTAAGGACATGACTATTCAAGCAAGCATCACTTACGTTTTACCAGTCACGTTGTTATCCACGGCACTTATGTCTAGCGATGGACATAACTCGGACCCTAGGTACAGTACTATTCACAGCTGCACGACTTGCCCTGTCGGTAGAGCAGTTGACTGCAGAGTGGAAGGTTTAAAAATTTTGTACAAAACTTGAATAAATTTATTCAGTTTCAAGATTACTGGTCACGCGTGACGAAGGAAAATTGCCCCGGTTAGATGAATTATAGGCGTATGGTTTGCTTACCTCCCCTTGTAAATATGTACCGTAAAATAAGAAGAAACGTCAATAGTCTTTACAGACAACATTGTACCATCATTTTAGCCACTTGTCATTAGGAAATTTAAGCAAATCATTACGGCGACCTCTACTACGGCGAAGGGGCATAGTCAATGTTTTCTTAAAGTTGAAATTTGGCGGGTTACGGAGACGAAGTCTCTCCAGGACTCCGCATCCACGACCGTCGTAGTTGAGGTCGCCGTGGCGATTTGCGTTAAGTCCTTATTGAATTCACTAATGGTCAATTTTATATGAATGAAGAACAACTAACCTTTGTTTTCCATTCTACACCAGCTTCTTTTCTCTCTCTGGCTTCTTTTCTTTGTTTTTCCTCAAGCTAGCATTGAAAATTTAGTGGGGCATCAAGCCTCTATCAGCGGAAAGCCCTAAACCAAATCACTAAAACCTTAGACGCGAACTCAATCGCAGAGGATTCTTTTCTAGAGCGAATTGATCATTATTTACTTGCATTTTATACCCACAACAATCGACCCAAAAAACGGATTTCAAGTAAAGCTTAGTTTCCATCTAATCGTCCAAATGTGTTTGGTGATTACGAAATCATATGAAAACACTTGTCATGCAGGGGAGAACAGGGGACAGAAAGACCGGGAGAATAGGGGACGGGAGGGGTATGGGAGGCGGGAGAGAAGTTGGCTAAAGGGAGGAAGTCAAGGAAAAAAGGGCGGGAGCCGGAAATGCAAGGTATGGAAGGCGGGAGTCTTGGACCCCCTTGATCCCCCTTCCCCCACTCTCATGCGATATCGACCTAAGGGAGGTTTTGTGAGCCCACGAGACTGAGCAACCCCCACCAACCCTTGTTTTCACGAAAACCGCTGAACACAAACCCTCCCTTAGGTCGATGTTACTTTGTCACAACCTCTTGCGATGCTGAAAGATCCGCATGATTGCGGTGGTCTTCCGTACGAATTTTCCCATGTGTAATTATGATAATATTTTGTTCAAATTATCTAACTGAGGGAGCCTATTCCTTATAAGCCCGGTGGCTTCTCTTGGGCTTCCTCGCCATGAGAGTTTAAATAATTAGATTTTTTTTTGCTTTGTATAACTTATGGCAAACAAAACAATAAACAATAAACAAACCGGTGCCAAGCACGGGAAGACTTTCAACGACTGAAAAAGAGACGACCGTGTCTTGCAAGTGTGCAGTAGACATGCGGGGCGCTTTGGAATTTCAACAACCCATCTCATTACTAACCTCGTCTCTTAACGTATAAATTAGCCTCCACAACTTAGAAGTGCGTTTCGTATGCGCCTTTTACAGTCATACCCAAAATTACACAGAGAGCTCAGGTGTAGAAAGAAATACATATCTTTCCAGTCGTCTATATTTCAATAAAGGAGGTAATTCTGTAAGTTAATTGGCTAAAAATTCTCGAGCCCCAAAGGACGCTGGGATACACTAATGAAAACTCACTTCGTGTTTTGCTGACGTTGCAGACTCGATGTCTTCATTCTTAAGTGCATGCGTCACTTTATGCCACAAACGTCGCGACTCGCACTCGTCTTGAGTTGATTCCGGACAAACTCTCTTTCCAAAAACTGGAAGTTCTCTGGTGTCAATGATTTTTGGTTCTTCCTAAAGGAGAAACAACAAATTCAGTGTTCCCCGAGCCTCTTACATGAAAGACTTATAGGCAATTTGTGAAAGCACAAAGTCACCTGTATGGTTTCAGTTTGAAAAAAGAAGCTTTTAAATAAACACAAACCTGGTGACTTGTGAAGCTGATTTCTATTTTTCCATTCCACTCGCCATTAACTTTACAGATGACCCGTCCTGTTGAAGTGTTCTTAACTTCACCCGTGACGCGGTGAAGTTTCCCGCCATAAAACGGCTTGGTGTGAAACGTGATCGAAGCGTTGTAACCTGTCTTAGCGCACGTGATGTTAACTTTGCCGCCTAACTCCACCCAGGGAAAAGTTAAAATCGATCTAAAAGTTAGCACAGAAAGCAGACAAGTATAAGTAAATGAAAATAAATAAATAATATTTGGAGGTAGCACATCCACAAAGTGGCTCTTCGTCTACCTGATTCCTTGTCGAATTGGAATTTGGAAATGTTGGTTTTTGAGGAGAGGGGAAAACCTGAGTACCCAGAGAAAAACCTCTCGGAGCAAAGGAGAGAACCAACAACAAACTCAACCCACATATGGCGTCGACGCCGGGATTTGAACCCGGGCCACATTGGTGAGAGGCGAGCGCTCTCACCACTGCGCCATCCCTTGCTCCCTTTCACGGGAGCCGGCAGCGAGGAACGTTGCTAGACGTGATATTTAATCAGCAAAAATTATGCTTGTTCACGCAAGTTAGCCTGCGCAACAAACGAAACTTAACCTCAGGGGCTACTTTAAAAAAACTTTTACATGTGTAATTTACAAGCGCAGCCATTGCTTAAGAGTCTGAAAAAAGGGCAGCACTTGTAAATCACACTTGTTACAGTTTTATTAAATTGACCCCTGGTCAAGTCCGTCTGCGAGCCAGCACCGGAATCCTCGTGCTGGGTCCCCGGCCAGCTGTGTACCAGGACTTGAGTACCCGCCATGATTGACCTGTTAAAAAAGCCACAATTAGCAGAATAGGTTAAAGAAAAGTTCAAAAGGCACTTCCTATAATTCGTTAAGTCCGTTGGAGGCCCAGAACTAGGATCTCGGCGCTTTTTTTCGGTACGGACAAACCGACAAAATTTGTCAGTTGTCGGTTTGTCGGTTCATGTCAGTTGAACCCTAGCTTAATTAAGTTAAAAGTTGTCAGTGAATTTGTCGGTACTGACAAACCGACAGAAATTTTGCATTCGTTTGCCGAAATGAGGATTTGTAAAGGTTGAATAAAAACTTGAACCTTATGATAGTGAGAAACACAAAACAAGCTAAAGGTGACGTCTTACAGACGTAGAAGGCCTAAATGTAATAAACGACCCTAAATATAATAAAGTCCTAAATGTAATAACATTTTGTCCTAAATGTAATAACAATTTGCCCTAAATGTAATAAACTCTTAAGTAATTACTGGAATAAGCGCCTCCCTCAAATAAGCGCCCCATGGGGTTAATTAGCGCCGCGGCGCTTATTCGTGTAAATACGGTACTAAGCGGTATTTCTATGGTATTAAGCTCCGCTCTCAAATAAGCGCCGCGGCGCTAATTCGCGTAAATTCGGTACATTTGCTTACGCACTGTGAAACTTAACCTTTACAAATAAATTGCTTGTAAACGGCAGAGTAACAGTATTTTTCTAAAAAAGCAATATTTAAGCAATAGAACACTTTTTTCCTGTGTTTGCATAGCCTAATATAAACACTCGAGGGGTTGGGAGAATTCGAGACAGTTATGTAAACCCTCGACGTGTCGAGGTTTCAACTCAAAAACTTTTTAATATTCGTGCTTGTGTTAGGCATAGAAATTTCATTGTTAAAAGCATTTGTATTTAGTGCCAGGCGTCCGTGCGCCTAAGGACTGGAAACCATATATGACGTTTTGATGACGTAAGAGAAAAACCATGTGCGAAAAAAGCTAGAAAAGTAATCGGCGTTACGAACTCGAGAGTTGTAAAAGTTAAGGAAATTTATGAGCAAAATACACGTGGGATACTCTCAAGCAGTGTTTATATCCTGTGTAACATTCTGAGGGCCTGTCCGGGAGGATTCATCGAAGGAATTAGATGCAGTAAGTTTCAATGGTCGACGAACGTTGTGTGCTAGGATTTGTGTGGATCGCTGTCCAAGATATTTATTTTGGTCTTGATTTGGCGAGCAGGAAACAGTGGTTTGTAGCGTAGGCGGACATTTGGTGTGAACAGCTAGTCAAGAGATAGTGGAACGCAGCTTTGAGGCCAGGAAAGGTATGAATGTTGTTTTGTTGGATGCTATGTGGGTTTTGTGATCGTGTTAATTAGAAGCAAGATGGCGGAGGAAAGCCTCATTCTTTTAGACAGGAAAATATTGTCGATGGACTTGAGCGCCTTAAGTGAATTTGCTTTGCATGTTAAAGTGGAAAAGTCGGTAGTAGAGGGCAAGGGGAAATTAAGTGTTATTCGGTCCATCAGGCGCAAAATTGAGGATTCAGTTGATGCTCTGACCGGCGATGACCAAATTGATTATGTTGACGGGTTAATGGCACACTTGGGTCCTCCGCCACTCGAGGGAATGGAAGATAAGTATGGGCAAGAAGGATTACAAAACAAAAACGACCTAAAAAAGCTCAAAGAAGAACTAGGCGATTTAGAATCTAAGCAGCAATTAGTGGAGGAGAAACTAGCCAAAATTCGGAAAGAAAAGCTGACTGGCACAGTAAAGGAAGAAGAGACAATCAAGTTTCCTGTAAAAGGGGGTTGAGCAGAGCATATTCCGTAGAGATTTTAAAATACAGGGAATGGTAGGCGACCCCGGTCAGAAAGAAAAGCTGGGTTACCAAGCCCTAATATCACAAATAGATGCAGGACTTACCAAGGGATACTCCGATAAAGAAGTTGTTAGTGCCGTAGTTCGTGCTGTACAGCCAGGTCTACAACTAAGAAGCTATTTAGAGACCATGGTTGACCTCACCCTACCAAGGTTGCGTAAAATTCTTCGCTTCCATTTTCATGAAAGAAATGCCTCAGAACTTTATCAGCTTTTAACAAATATTGCCCAGCAGCCTAATGAAGATCCTCAGTCATTTTTGATGAGAGCACTAACCGTTAGACAGAAGATTATTAGTGCTTCAAAAGAGTCGGACAGTGGGATTAAGTATGACGCTTCTTCAGTACAAAGTTTGTTCCTGCATGCCGTGGAAACAGGTCTTGCTGACGAAAACATTCGTGCAAAAATAAGGCCACTCACTCAGAACCCAAAGGTCGCAGATGAAGACCTCATTGGAGCTATGAGCCTAGCCATATCTGCAGAAGCAGAGCGAAGTAATAAGTTCAATCTTGCCAGCAAGGGGAAATCTGTAAAGGTGTCCGCTATCGAAAGTGCAGCTGAATCTAATACAAAGAAAGAGCTACAGAAGGACCAGCAGGTTCTAGCTATACTAAAAGCTGTGCAAGCAGAGTTGGCTACCATGAAGGCAGAAGTTAAAAACCTGCGTGAAGCAGCAAGCAACCAGAAGGCAGACCCTATGATGCCTAGTCATGCTGGGACTGGAGTGAGAACTGGAGCAAGGCCACTTGGTTGCCAAGAGTGTAGGAGGAAGAGGGAAGGTGACCGATGCCCACACTGCTACCTCTGTGATGGCTTGTACCATATTGCACGCTACTGTCAGTCAAGGTCCAGAAATTATCCGGGAAACGCACCCAGGCTACCCCCGCGGGACAGGGAGTAGCCTCGCCAGAAAAAGAGAAGTCCCACCAGTGTAGTGGTTGCCTGAAGTTTGATTGTCACACACAATTATTACAGTGTTCAGGGTGCCAGTCTGTTCGGTATTGTTCTGTTCGTTGTCAGAAGGCCCATTGGCCAAAACACAAAGTGTTGTGCAAAGCAGTCAAGGAACTCTCTGAGAGAGGATCTTTTTAAGAAAAGCGATTAGGAAATGCCCAAGATAGTACTGTGTATGCTAGCCACATTTCACCCAGACAACAGGAGCGCATAGCCAAACTGGTGGGAAAGACGTGTTCAATGAAGTGCTACCTGGACGAGAAGCCTACAGAAGCTTTATGGGACACAGGGGCCCAAGTATCAATTGTTTCAGCAGACTTTCTGAAGAGCCAACTACCAGCAGTCCAAGTAAGGGGTATTGAACAGTTACTTGGCACAGATGGATCCATAAACTTGCAAGCAGCAAATGGAACAGATATTCCTTACTGTGGGTGGGCAGAGATTAGTGTACGATTAGCAAATGAAAAGGAGACGGAAGTAAGAGTTCCATTCTTAATAACAAGGGAGAACATTGACCTACCTATCATTGGCTTTAATGTTATAGAACTAATGGTCAGGAACACTGAAGAGGAAAATGATGATGTTCTGCTTCACGGGATGTCGAAAAGCTTTAAACTGAGCAAAAGCGGTGACACACAAGTATTGATCAGCCTTATCCGTACTTCAAATTCTGATGAACTTTGTCAAGTTAAATCTTCAAAGAAGCCACAGGTTCTCCCTGCGGGGCAGACTGTTCACCTACCGTGTCGTGCTAACACTGGACCAATCCACCGTAAGACGCCTGTCCTGTTTGAGCCTGACGAGCTGGCTACTTGGCCTTCAGGATTAGCAGTACATGAATCCCTTACCACTGTGAAGGAGGGCCATGCAACCATTCTATCAGTTACAGTGACCAACAACACTAACCACAACATCACCCTGCCTGGAAGAGTTGTTTTGGGGCGCCTTCAGCTTGTACGATCAGTGACTCCTGTTGAAGTCAGGTTTAAGGATCCGGAGACACCAACTCCATGTGAGAGACCTCCCTGTAAAAAAGACGCACCTGCCGAGCAAATTGAGAGCAACGTGTCTTGGTTACCTGAAGTTGATTTGAGCGGACTGACGGCAGAACAAAAGGAGCAGGCGAAGCAGTTGTTGGTTGAAGAAGCAGATGCATTCGCAATGAGTGATGATGACGTTGGCTGCGTTCCCGAACTAGAGATGGACATTGGATTGGCTAGCGATCAGCCAGTGCAGAAGAATTACATTTCCATACCCCGTCCACTCTACCCGGAAGTTAAAGGTTACATCGAGGACTTACTCAACCGAGGCTTTATCCGGAAGTCCAAGTCGCCATTCTCAAGTAGTGTTGTCTGTGTTCGCAAGAAAGATGGTGCAATGAGGTTATGCATAGACTACAGAGAATTAAATAAGAAGACGGTGCCTGATCGGCATCCCATTCCTCGGATCCAAGAAGCATTAGACAGTCTAGGGGGCAAGTCCTGGTTTAGTGTTTTGGATCAGGGAAAGGCCTATCATCAGGGTTTTGTTGGAAAGAAAAGTCAGCCACTTACTGCCTTTGTTACACCTTGGGGATTGTATGAATGGGTGTGGATACCCTTCGGTCTTATGAATGCGCCAGCGAACTTTCAGAGATTTATGGAGAACTGTCTTGGAGAGTTGCGTGATGACATGTGCATCCCTTACTTGGACGATGTGATCGTATTCTCAGAGACATTTTCTGAACACATTGAATATCTTCGTAAAGTTCTTCGCCGGTTGAAAAGTTATGGTGTAAAGCTCAAGCCTAGAAAGTGTTCATGGTTCAAACGGGAAGTGTCCTTCCTGGGAAGAGTTATCTCTCAAGACGGGTATCAGATAGATCCCAAAGCAACAAATGCTGTGACTGGGATGAAGAATTTACAACCGCGAACTGTTGGGGAAGTAAGAAGACTCATGGGCCTACCTGGTGTGTACCGTCGCCATGTCAAAAACTTTGCACAAATAGCAAGGCCCATTTATGACCTTCTCAACCATAACCTGCCGGGGAAGAAGAATGCTTCTTCGACAAGACAGAACACCAGGCTACGTAGTGGACAGCTACCACCTTCGTCACCAGTGGACTGGGGACCCCAACACCAGTCTGCACTGGATGCCTTAGTAGATAAAGTAACGTCACCCCCTCTGTTGGCATATCCAGATTATAATGCCCCATTTATTGTACACACCGATGCATCACAGGATGGCTTGGGAGCTGTTCTCTACCAGAAACAGAATGGCTGTACAAGAGTCATCGCGTATGCATCTAGGACTCTCACCCCATCTGAGCGCAACTACCATATGCATTCGGGAAAGTTAGAATTCTTAGCTCTAAAATGGGCAGTGACAGAACAGTTTAGGGACTATCTCTATTATGCCCCTGAATTTGTGGTTTATACGGACAACAACCCGTTAACTTATGTTTTAACGTCTGCCAAGTTAAATGCCACAGGATTGAGATGGGTTGGACAGCTTGCTGACTTCAACTTCGAAATACGGTATCGACCAGGCAAGTTGAACGTTGACGCCGATAGCCTTTCCCGATTGCCCAGTGACTTTAACACTTACATTGACAGTTGTACTGAGAGAGTACCCCGTGAAAGTTTGAATGCCTCAATCTCTGCAATTCAGACATTGTCGAATGGAGACTCAACTTGGCTCACGTCCCTGACCGATGAAGAAGAGGAACTCTATCAGGTTGACTCTTTGTCACAAGCAGCCTGCAATCAAGTAACGGTGGTAGATTTAGTGAAAGCACAGAGAGAAGATCCCCACATTGGGCGTGTCCTTACGTTTATCAAGACAAACCACAAACCGACGGTTGCAGAAAAGCACAAGGAACCACCTTTGACTCGTAAGCTCCTAAACGAGTGGTATAAACTCCATGTAAACAGGAAGAGTGGATTACTTTATCGCAACCAGCAGGTAGTTCTTCCACAGAAATTTCGTCGCACTGTTTACCGTGAACTCCATGAAGAAATGGGCCACCTCGGTGTTGAGAGAGTACTAGCACTCGCCCGAGAAAGATTTTATTGGCCACACATGAGAAGAGATATAGAAAACTTCATCCATCATACATGCTGCTGTCTGAAACAGAGACGTCCTAATTTAACAACTAGGGAACCATTAAAGCCTATCATCACAGCGGCTCCTTTCCAACTGGTTTCTATTGACTTTGTACACCTAAAGCGGAGTTCAGGGGGCTATGAATACATACTGGTTGTTGTAGATCATTTCACTAAATTTGCTCAAGCATACCCGACGAGAAATAAGACCGCTATTACGGCTGCCGACAAGATCTTCAATGACTTTATTCCTCGCTTTGGATTCCCTGAGAGGATCCATCATGACATGGGAGGCGAGTTTGAAAACCGGTTGTTCAAGAGGCTTGAAGAACTGTCTGGAGTAATGCACTCTCGGACTACTCCATATCATCCACAAGGAAATGGTTTGGTGGAAAGGATGAACCGTACACTACTCAGTATGCTGCGAACCCTCCCTGAAGCTCACAAACCTAGCTGGAAGGACCATGTACACAAACTCATTCATGCATACAATTGCGCTATTCACGAGTCAACAGGTTATTCTCCCTTTTTTCTGTTGTTTGGTCGGAGTCCTCGTCTGCCAATTGATGTAATCTTTGATCTCGAAGCTGAAACAGGGGCCAAGTCACATGCGGAGTATGTTACCAAGTGGAAATCTGCGATGCAAGAAGCTTACTCACTCGCGTCCAAATCTGCTACGAAGAGTGCCATGAGAGGGAAAAGAAATTATGACAAACGAATGAGATCATCAGCGCTGCAAGTGGGAGACCGTGTCCTGGTGCGCAACCTTACTCCTCGTGGTGGGCCCGGAAAACTCCGTTCCTTTTGGGAAGATAAGATTCATGTAGTCGTTGCGAGAAAGGGTGAGGGAAGCCCAGTGTATGATGTGAGACCAGAATCAAGTCAAGGACCAAGCCGTACTTTACATCGAAACCTCTTACTTCCTTGTAATTATCTGCCAGGGAAACCATGGGAAGACCCCCCTCCTATAAAGAGGACAAGACCACCAACACCCTACCATTGCCGTGAAATCCAGCCATTAAGACATGAAGATGACAGCCACGAAAGTGACAGCGATGACGATCTTCCAGCCATTTCATACTGCAACCATTCACCAGAAAATGACCAAATGCAGATGCAGGAACAGTCTACAAGCGAGGAAACGGTGGGTGAAGAGCCAGACCTCACACATGTGCATTCAGGTGAGGTGTCAAGTGAAATGCGCAAGGGAGCTCACATTGCTGACACTCCTGATGAGGCACAGTTGAATGAAGAACCTCAGGTAGTCAGTGGGGAGGTGGACAATTGCGAGGATACCAACAACCCAGGTCGACCCCAACGTGTGAGGCAGGCACCTAAACGACTCACTTATGACAGTCCTGGGGCGCCAACTTATGTGCGGCCTATCAATGTTAACCCATCCGGAGGGACACAGCATTGTGGAATGCAGACATCACCAGAGCCTTACATTCCCAAACTTCCAGCGGACCAGTACAGTACGCTGCCACCAATCTTGAGTTATATTCCTCCACCGGTACCACCTATGATGCCCTGGAACCCGAGTATGATGTTGCCTTTATATGATGCCCTATCCAGCAGGACTGCAGTTTCAGTACAGATAAACAGTGACTTTTGTTTTTTTTTTGTCCATTACGTTGTAAAAAAAAAAAGAGATTTCCTTGGTGTATTTAAACATTCGTTGTGTGGATGCTGTAAACGCTATCTTGAAATAGTCGTCGTATTACAGAATCGTGAACATTAGTATGGACAGAAAAGCTGAGACGTAAATTAAGTGGTTTGTAAGGAGCTGGGCCTGATCACCCCTCTCCAGGATTTAACAAGCAAGAAATCCAAAACCGCAAACTACTGTTGTAAAAGGGACTATTCTGTATTACATGCCAAATGTCACGGATGACATTTCTTTTTTTAAGTTAGGGAGGAGTGTTAGGCATAGAAATTTCGTTGTTAAAAGCATTTGTATTTAGTGCCAGGCGTCCGTGCGCCTAAGGACTGGAAACCATATACGACGTTTTGATGACGTAAGAGAAAAACCATGTGCGAAAAAAGCTAGAAAAGTAATCGGCGTTACGAACTCGAGAGTTGTAAAAGTTAAGGAAATTTATGAGCAAAATACACGTGGGATACTCTCAAGCAGTGTTTATATCCTGTGTAACACTTGTGTGATTAGCGCGCGAAGAGCGAAACATCTTGACTCCACACATGTTTACATACTCTCATGCAAACACATTTCTCGGCCAATCAGAGGGCGCGCGTACTATCTTAGTTATTTATAAACGTTGTTATCAGCTGTGCGGTATTCTTTTTAGACTTCTCGTTTTTTGTTCTTGATATTTTAGCTGATTAGATCTCCTTTTCTAGAGATCCGACGTTGACAAGCAACAGGATCTTCGTCCACGTTTTTTGCAGTAAATTTCTTTAAAAGAAATGAAGTATGAAAAACTTTTTAAGGCTTACAAGTTTTTTTTATTATTATTTTGTCCCTTTACAATTTATTTGCAATTGTAGACGTCAAGTTACACAGTGCAGTACCAAAGCTTACCTAATTTTTCCTCCAAAAATGCGGCAATACCTCTTAGTACCGTATTTACGCGAATAAGCGCCGCAGCGCTTATTAAATTCCCCACAAATGTGGTGCTTATTTGAGTAATTACTGTAACTTGCAACTGAAGACTTTATTACATTTAGGACAAAATGTTATTACATTTAGGACTTTATTACATTTAGGACAAATTGTTATTACATTTACGACTTTATTACATTTAGAAATCTTTCATCTGTTCGGATTTCCTAGCTGAAACTCTTGTGATCCGATAATTATAGCGATCAAAACTTACCTTTTCGAAAATTTCAGACAGAAAAAAGGCTCCCGAAAATTCTAGGTGACCTTTGTACGTTAAAAATCTGTTAAAATGGGCACTTATACCATTTTTGAGAAAATCCTAGGAGAGGCAGACAAGCAAGAAATTTTTTAACAAATGTTCCGAAAATTCTAGATCTCAAATCGTCTTCCGAACAGATATTTTCCGAAAATTGACGTTGGGTGCCCCTCAGTGAAAAATTACAGCAATCGGTTTGAATTCTGATTTTTTTTCCACCTTATTTTGATGGTACACTGTTTGTTTACATTACATTATGCAAATCAAGAAAAAACATTTCGGCGTTTTAACGAAAATCTAGCTTACCTCGCTGGGCAACCCCCAAATGGTACGAAATGAAACGTTATCAATACACCTTTTAAACTGAATCCTGGCTTCTGTTGCAAAACAATTGCATTTATTCCGCCCTAAATGGTACCATTTTGTGGATACTGTACTTCGATATGCTAATTTGTGAAACATTTCATTCACAAAGGATGTTTACTGAGACCAGCTTCTCCTCTGTAATGAACCAAATTCTTGTTTAATGCATCAGTATCTGCTTGATAATTCTTCCCATGGGGTTCTATGTGGGTTCATCTCGGGATACTATAAAAAGCTCTCAACAGAAACATTAATAACGGACGAATTCACCCATCCAATTATGTCACGTTTGTTGTCGCATCCCAACTCATTTGGGTCCTTTAGCAATACTTTTTTTTTTTTCGCGAAAACAGCATTATATGTACCCCTCTAACAACCTTTCTGTCTTAGGTTTTAACAGGCTTTAAAGGTGAACAAAACTTGTCAGTTAGATTTATAGAGTGATGGCCATTCTCTGTTTTGAATGTATCACTACTGTCATCAAATATAATTTAATAATAAGAAATCGATTGTGGAACACAGGAGCTGTTACTCAAGAATCGCTACAAAATAGTAGCTTGCGAAAAACCTCCGTGTCTTTTAGAGTTAAAGAAAAATAAAAGTATTGTTCGTTTTCTGGGGGTACATTTGACTGTTTTGTCTGCAAAGCAAAGCTTATGAAATGCTCAAGTCATTAATATGTAGTGCACAATATCACTTGTGATTGTTGCTGTCTGACTCAATCCATTCTACATTTCCTGTAGAATATATATATTTTTTTTCGAGAAAACTTTCAAAAAACTGTACGTTTTAAACTGTGTTTATTTGTGAACGAAGGCGATGAAGAAAATAACTCGTAATCTTATCGCAGAAGATTCTAGTCAGTGTTTGAAAAGTTTATCGTAGTACACAGATAAGAAGACGAAAATGGACTGGCAGAGATTCGAGATGTTTTTCCTAATAGAAAATGAGTAATTCCTTCAACAAATATGATAACAAACATACCTGCACCAGATCATCTTGACACGCTTCTTTGCCATTTGCAGTGTTTTTTCAAAGACCAACGAAAGAAAGATAGAAGCGAGTTCGAGCCAGACACAATAATGTCCTGTTTTCAAAAGACTCCAGCGTCACATTAACGAGTGAATACTTACAGTGCTCTTAGTTTCCACCGAATAAACTTTGAAATATGTCTGTAAACCCTGAGGACTGGGATGTTGACTTTGCCTTTCCAAATTTTAACCTAGCTTTGTTTTAATGAGCACGAAGCTGTTGTAGGAACTGAATCGTAACCTTACCGAGGAAGAGAATTCAGGTCAGTGTTTGAAAATTTTAACGCAGATCACAATTGAAGACGAGAATGAACTGGCAGAAAGAGAGGTTTTCCCAAAAACAATGAAAAGCTTCTTTGCCTTTGGCAGTGTTTTTTTATAAGGACAAACGGAGGAAAGATGGAAACGACTTCTAGACAGACATAGTGTCCGGTCTCCAAAATACTCCAGCGTTACATTAAAGAGCTAAAACTTACAGTGCTCTTAGTTTTGACCGAATAAACTATTTCAACCTGGCGAATTTGTTTTTACTTTCTCGGTCGGGAAAGCCTTTGCTATTGTTTTCGTTCGCCAATAAAAACTTTCTTTTTTGACGCCTGTCAAATCACTGTCAAACAGGAAAAAGCCATATAATAAACATCTTATTAGCCTCGTTTTTTCGGTCAGTACTGTAAATTACGAATCCTCGTTTTTTCCATCGATTTATGGCCCGCGCACTTCGCGCTTGGGTCATAAATCAATGGAAAAAACTCGCTACGTAATTTACAGTACGGACCGAAAACTCGGCTAATAAGAGGCAATTAATAGCAGATCTATCAAACTGATAATTCTTTGACACTCGTGTCTAAGCATTCTTTGTTGTAATCAAAGGGAACTAGGTAATGGCCATATAAAAAACTGTCCTCAGTCTGTTTTGCAAGAATAGATCGACTAACAACCACATTCATTATCTTTTCACAGCCTTGTTTAAAAATATGCACCATATGAATATTAAAGTATGGGAATTTTCACGAACTTTGTAGTTTCGTGATCACAACAAGGCGACAGTGAACTTAGCTTGACAAAGCGTATCTAGTAGATTTCTTCGGGCATTCACAGAGTGCATGTTGTCTACATAGAGGATATCACATGGCCGAGAGAAGATACGGAATTTTTCTTTGATTGTTGAAAAACAGCGCAAACGAGCGAAATATTTTTTTCAACACGAGAACACTCATCATCTTTTCACTCAGTTTAATATGAATATCAGTAAGTATAGGAATTTCCACGCAATCTCTGTAATAACTGGGAAACCACTTGTAGAGAATAAGTAAAGTTTAATAAGAAAATAATTCGGCAGATTTTAAGACAATAAAGTGCATTGCTTTGCGAACTTTGTGGTTTCGTGATTACAGCGAGGCGAACCCACCCTTGTCACAACGCACCAGGGTGCACACATTCTTTTGTTTTTTTTTTACATTGAGTTTCTCAGATACGGAGTTAAGAGCAGCAAAATGAAGGAACGGCCAGTGACTCTTCTTTTCTCATGTAAGGTTCGGACAGTTATTATGATGAAAGAGATGTCAAAGTCGGGTGTCACTGATTAAAACGCGCGGTCGGGATCGTGGCTGGGGTCTATCTTTTTTCTCTGCAGTAGCTGGGAAACCACTTATAGAGAGTAAGTGAAGTTCGATAAGGAAATAATTCGGCAGATTTTAACGGCCATGAAGTGCACTTGTATGCGAACTCTGTAGTTTTGTGATCAGAGCGAGGCACCCTACCCTTGTCACAACACACCAGAGTCAGAAAGAAACGGTCAGTGACTCTTCTTTTCTCATGTAAGCTGCCTATCCATGGCTAATACTTTAACAAGTTTAAGGTTTGGACGATTATAATGATGAAAGAGATGTCAAAGCCACAGTAATGCTCAGCTGATCACTTTGGCGGCAAAAACGGGTTTGCAAATTTCCTTTGTCCCTGATCAGTGAAAACAAAACCATTCATTCAATAGGATTTTAGTCAAATTACATGATGCCGCATACTGACAGCTGTTCTACAGTTCGTGTACTGGTTTGACATAAAACCGAGGCGATATGGTCATCCTGTACGGTTCTTGACGAATATTTGATCTTTTAGCCTCGTCTGTGCCCAAACAAACGCAGGCTTATAACTGCATGCAAGAACATCGTATGGCTCTTTCTTATTTACATAAGGGAATGCCGAAGAATGTCAAAGTCACGGTAGTATAATGCTCAACTGAATTTAATAACTAGCTTCCAACAAAGATGTTTCTCTCTTGTCGAAAACAGCCATTAAAAAGCTAAGTACGTGATTGTAAAACTTAGAAGATAATGAGAATGCTAAAGATAGAAATATCCTAAGGCATTTTGGCTTGGTCATAGAAAACTGTCTTCTGCCGTTTGTTAATGGCTAGTAATACTTCGAAAAACAACCTCTTACAATTTATGCCCCGCTGTGGGGGAGGCGAGAGTTCGATTCTTTGAAAATCACTGAATCCAATATTTCAACTAATCTCGAAAGATCATATCTGCTTGCAAGCCATGCAAAACTGACCACCAAACAAAAGATGTTTCGCGTGTTTTGAAATGAAACTCATTAATCGATTTGCTTTTCTACTCCCTGGAGTTATGCTGAATATGAATCTTTCAAGCGAGAGAATTATTAAAACAAGTAATTCACGAAGCAAATCATTTTGCGCGCGTGATCTTGCAGAAGCCACTTCATCCCACGAAAGGTAAGTCGCAGGATTCAATGACTTTTTCCTTTTTTAAGAGAGCAAGCGAGAAGCCATAAAAACAATTAAATCATCCTAATCTTCAATGCTGACTTCTATTATCGGTTAAGACTTGCTTTCCTCGCTCTTTAAAACGTACCCAATTGATGAATAGAGCAACAACCACGTAGACATTATTGGTATGTCGTTCGCTATGTCGGCTTACAGTGTACAGAGGCTAATCGAACTTCGAACGAAGGTTATCATAACCTATACGTATCCTTGAATTATATGGTCATTTATTATATGGCTGAGTCTGTTTTCGCCATGCGATTGGTCAATTTGCGGTCCCTAACTTGCTATACGGACCAGAATTTTTAAAGAAAATGCTCATTTCGGAGCTCTAAATCTCTTTACCTTGGAAAAAAGGTTTAAATAAAGTTATAAGACGCCTGTCAACCTTGAGGGCTTGGATGTTGACTTTGGCCTTCGACGTTTTAAACTGCGTTTATTTGTGAACGAAGGCGATGAAGAAAATAACTCGTAATCTTATCGCAGAAGATTCTAGTCAGTGTTTGAAAAGTTTATCGTAGTACACAGATAAGAAGACGAAAATGGACTGGCAGAGATTCGAGATGTTTTTCCTAATAGAAAATGAGTAATTCCTTCAACAAATATGATAACAAACATACCTGCACCAGATCATCTTGACACGCTTCTTTGCCATTTGCAGTGTTTTTTCAAAGACCAACGAAAGAAAGATAGAAGCGAGTTCGAGCCAGACACAATAATGTCCTGTTTTCAAAAGACTCCAGCGTCACATTAACGAGTGAATACTTACAGTGCTCTTAGTTTCCACCGAATAAACTTTGAAATATGTCTGTAAACCCTGAGGACTGGGATGTTGACTTTGCCTTTCCAAATTTTAACCAAGCTTTGTTTTAATAAGAACGAAGCTGTTGTAGGAACTGAATCGTAACCTTACCGAGGAAGAGAATTCTGGTCAGTGTTTGAAAATTTTAACGCAGATCACAATTGAAGACGAGAATGAACTGGCAGAAAGAGAGGTTTTCCCAAAAACAATGAAAAGCTTCTTTGCCTTTTGCAGTGTTTTTTCGTAAAGACAGACGGAGGAAAGATGGATACGACTTCTAGACAGACACAGTGTCCGGTCTCCAAAATACTCCAGCGTCACATTAAAGACCTAAAACTTACAGTGCTCTTAGTTTTGACCGAATAAACTATTTCAACCTGGCGAATTTGTTTTTACTTTCTCGGTCGGGAAAGCCTTTGTTATGTGCTATTGTTTTCGTTCGCCAATAAAAACTTTCTTTTTTGACGCCTGTCAAAATGACTGTCAAACAGGAAGAAGCCATATAATAAACATCTTATAAGCCTCGTTTTTTCGGTCAGTACTGTAAATTACGAATCCTCGTTTTTTCCATCGATTTATGGCCCGCACACTTCGCGCTTGGGCCATAAATCGATGGAAAAAAACTCGGTACGTAATTTACAGTACGGACCGAAAACTCGGCTAATAAGAGGTATTTATAGCAGATCTATCAAACTGATAATTCTTTGACACTCGTGTCCAAGCATTCTTTGTTGTAATCAAAGGGAACTAGGCAATGACCATATAAAAAACTGTCCTCAGTCTGTTTTGCAAGAATAGATCGACTAACAACCACATTCATTATCTTTTCACAGCCTTGTTTAAAAATATGCACCATATGAATATTAAAGTATGGGAATTTTCACGAACTTTGTAGTTTCGTGATCACAACGAGGCGACAGTGAACTTAGCTTGACGAAGCGTATCTAGGTAGATTTCTTCGGGCATTCACAGAGTGCATGTTGTCTACATAGAGGATATCACATGGCCGAGAGAAGATACGGAATTTTTCTTTGATTGTTGAAAAACAGCGCAAACGAGCGAAATATTTTTTTCAACACGAGAACACTCATCATCTTTTCAGTCTGTTTAATATGAATATCAGTAAGTATAGGAATTTCCACGCAATCTCTGTAATAACTGGGAAACCACTTGTAGAGAATAAGTAAAGTTTAATAAGAAAATAATTCGGCAGATTTTAAGACCATAAAGTGCATTGCTTTGCGAACTTTGTGGTTTCGTGATTAGAGTGAGGCGAACCCACCCTTGTCACAACGCACCAGGGTGCACACATTCTTTCCTTTTTTTACTTTGAGTTTCTCAGATACGGTGTAAAGAGCAGCAAAATGAAGGAACGGCCAGTGACTCTTCTTTTCTCATGTAAGGTTCGGACAGTTATTATGATGAAAGAGATGTCAAAATCGGGTGTCACTGATTAAAACGCGCGGTCGGGATCGGGGCTGGGGTCTATCGTTTTTCTCTGCAGTAGCTGGGAAACCACTTATAGAGAGCAAGTGAAGTTCGATAAGGAAATAATTCGGCAGATTTTAACGGCCATGAAGTGCATTGGTATGCGAACTCTGTAGTTTTGTGATCAGAGCGAGGCACCCTACCCTTGTCACAACACACCAGAGGCAGAAAGAAACGGTCAGTGACTCTTCTTTTCTCATGTAAGCTGCCTATCCATGGCTAATACTTTAACAACTTTAAGGTTTGGACGGTTATAATGATGAAAGAGATGTCAAAGCCACAGTAATGCTCAGCTGATCACTTTGGCGGCAAAAACGGGTTTGCAAATTTCCTTTGTCCCTGATCAGTGAAAACAAAACCATTCATTCAATAGGATTTTAGTCAAATTACATGATGCCGCATACTGACAGCTGTTCTACAGTTCGTGTAGTGGTTTGACATAAAACCGAGGCGATATGGTCATCCTGTACGGTCCTTGACGAATATTTGATCTTTTAGCCTCGTCCGTGCCCAAACAAACGCAGGCTTATAACTGCATGTAAGAACATCGTATGGCTCTTTCTTATTTACATAAGGGAATGCCGAAGAATGTCAAAGTCACGGTAGTATAATGCTTAACTGAATTTAATAACTAGCTTCCAACAAAGATGTTTCTCTCTTGTCGAAAACAGCCATTAAAAAGCTAAGTACGTGATTGTAAAACTTAGAAGATAATGAGAATGCTAAAGATAGAAATATCCTAAGGCATTTTGGCTTGGTCATAGAAAACTGTCTTCTGCCGTTTGTTAATGGCTAGTAATACTTCGAAAAACAACCTCTTACAATTTATGCCCCGCTGTGGGGGAGGCGAGAGTTCGATTCTTTGAAAATCACTGAATCCAATATTTCAACTAATCTCGAAAGATCATATCTGCTTGCTAGTAATACTTCGAAAAACAACCTCTTACAATTTATGCCCTGCTGTGGGGGAGGCGAGAGTTCGATTCTTTGAAAATCACTGAATCCAATATTTCAACTAATCTCGAAAGATCATATCTGCTTGCAAGCCATGCAAAACTGACCACCAAACAAAAGATGTTTCGCGTGTTTTGAAATGAAACTCATTAATCGATTTGCTTTTCTACTCCCTGGAGTTATGCTGAATATGAATCTTTCAAGCGAGAGAATTATTAAAACAAGTAATTCACGAAGCAAATCATTTTGCGCGCGTGATCTTGCAGAAGCCACTTCATCCCACGAAAGGTAAGTCGCAGGATTCAATGACTTTTTCCTTTTTTAAGAGAGCAAGCGAGAAGCCATAAAAACAATTAAATCATCCTAATCTTCAATGCTGACTTCTATTATCGGTTAAGACTTGCTTTCCTCGCTCTTTAAAACGTACCCAATTGATGAATAGAGCAACAACCACGTAGACATTATTGGTATGTCGTTCGCTATGTCGGCTTACAGTGTACAGAGGCTAATCGAACTTCGAACGAAGGTTATCATAACCTATACGTATCCTTGAATTATATGGTCATTTATTATATGGCTGAGTCTGTTTTCGCCATGCGATTGGTCAATTTGCGGTCCCTAACTTGCTATACGGACCAGAATTTTTAAAGAAAATGCTCATTTCGGAGCTCTAAATCTCTTTACCTTGGAAAAAAGGTTTAAATAAAGTTATAAGACGCCTGTCAACCTTGAGGGCTTGGATGTTGACTTTGGCCTTCGACGTTTTAAACTGCGTTTATTTGTGAACGAAGGCGATGAAGAAAATAACTCGTAATCTTATCGCAGAAGATTCTAGTCAGTGTTTGAAAAGTTTATCGTAGTACACAGATAAGAAGACGAAAATGGACTGGCAGAGATTCGAGATGTTTTTCCTAATAGAAAATGAGTAATTCCTTCAACAAATATGATAACAAACATACCTGCACCAGATCATCTTGACACGCTTCTTTGCCATTTGCAGTGTTTTTTCAAAGACCAACGAAAGAAAGATAGAAGCGAGTTCGAGCCAGACACAATAATGTCCTGTTTTCAAAAGACTCCAGCGTCACATTAACGAGTGAATACTTACAGTGCTCTTAGTTTCCACCGAATAAACTTTGAAATATGTCTGTAAACCCTGAGGACTGGGATGTTGACTTTGCCTTTCCAAATTTTAACCTAGCTTTGTTTTAATGAGCACGAAGCTGTTGTAGGAACTGAATCGTAACCTTACCGAGGAAGAGAATTCTGGTCAGTGTTTGAAAATTTTAACGCAGATCACAATTGAAGACGAGAATGAACTGGCAGAAAGAGAGGTTTTCCCAAAAACAATGAAAAGCTTCTTTGCCTTTTGCAGTGTTTTTTCGTAAAGACAGACGGAGGAAAGATGGATACGACTTCTAGACAGACACAGTGTCCGGTCTCCAAAATACTCCAGCGTCACATTAAAGACCTAAAACTTACAGTGCTCTTAGTTTTGACCGAATAAACTATTTCAACCTGGCGAATTTGTTTTTACTTTCTCGGTCGGGAAAGCCTTTGTTATGTGCTATTGTTTTCGTTCGCCAATAAAAACTTTGTTTTTTGACGCCTGTCAAAATGACTGTCAAACAGGAAGAAGCCATATAATAAACATCTTATAAGCCTCGTTTTTTCGGTCAGTACTGTAAATTACGAATCCTCGTTTTTTCCATCGATTTATGGCCCGCACACTTCGCGCTTGGGCCATAAATCGATGGAAAAAAACTCGGTACGTAATTTACAGTACGGACCGAAAACTCGGCTAATAAGAGGTATTTATAGCAGATCTATCAAACTGATAATTCTTTGACACTCGTGTCCAAGCATTCTTTGTTGTAATCAAAGGGAACTAGGCAATGGCCATATAAAAAACTGTCCTCAGTCTGTTTTGCAAGAATAGATCGACTAACAACCACATTCATTATCTTTTCACAGCCTTGTTTAAAAATATGCACCATATGAATATTAAAGTATGGGAATTTTCACGAACTTTGTAGTTTCGTGATCACAACGAGGCGACAGTGAACTTAGCTTGACGAAGCGTATCTAGTAGATTTCTTCGGGCATTCACAGAGTGCATGTTGTCTACATAGAGGATATCACATGGCCGAGAGAAGATACGGAATTTTTCTTTGATTGTTGAAAAACAGCGCAAACGAGCGAAATATTTTTTTCAACACGAGAACACTCATCATCTTTTCAGTCTGTTTAATATGAATATCAGTAAGTATAGGAATTTCCACGCAATCTCTGTAATAACTGGGAAACCACTTGTAGAGAATAAGTAAAGTTTAATAAGAAAATAATTCGGCAGATTTTAAGACAATAAAGTGCATTGCTTTGCGAACTTTGTGGTTTCGTGATTAGAGTGAGGCCAACCCACCCTTGTCACAACGCACCAGGGTGCACACATTCTTTCCTTTTTTTACTTTGAGTTTCTCAGATACGGTGTAAAGAGCAGCAAAATGAAGGAACGGCCAGTGACTCTTCTTTTCTCATGTAAGGTTCGGACAGTTATTATGATGAAAGAGATGTCAAAATCGGGTGTCACTGATTAAAACGCGCGGTCGGGATCGGGGCTGGGGTCTATCGTTTTTCTCTGCAGTAGCTGGGAAACCACTTATAGAGAGTAAGTGAAGTTCGATAAGGAAATAATTCGGCAGTTTTTAACGGCCATGAAGTGCATTGGTATGCGAACTCTGTAGTTTTGTGATCAGATCGAGGCACCCTACCCTTGTCACAACACACCAGAGGCAGAAAGAAACGGTCAGTGACTCTTCTTTTCTCATGTAAGCTGCCTATCCATGGCTAATACTTTAACAACTTTAAGGTTTGGACGGTTATAATGATGAAAGAGATGTCAAAGCCACAGTGATGCTCAGCTGATCACTTTGGCGGCAAAAACGGGTTTGCAAATTTCCTTTGTCCCTGATCAGTGAAAACAAAACCATTCATTCAATAGGATTTTAGTCAAATTACATGATGCCGCATACTGACAGCTGTTCTACAGTTCGTGTAGTGGTTTGACATAAAACCGAGGCGATATGGTCATCCTGTACGGTTCTTGACGAATATTTGATCTTTTAGCCTCGTCTGTGCCCAAACAAACGCAGGCTTATAACTGCATGTAAGAACATCGTATGGCTCTTTCTTATTTACATAAGGGAATGCCGAAGAATGTCAAAGTCACGGTAGTATAATGCTTAACTGAATTTAATAACTAGCTTCCAACAAAGATGTTTCTCTCTTGTCGAAAACAGCCATTAAAAAGCTAAGTACGTGATTGTAAAACTTAGAAGATAATGAGAATGCTAAAGATAGAAATATCCTAAGGCATTTTGGCTTGGTCATAGAAAACTGTCTTCTGCCGTTTGTTAATGGCTAGTAATACTTCGTCAAAAAACAACCTCTTACAATTTATGCCCCGCTGTGGGGGGGGGGGGGGGGGGGGGGAGGCGAGAGTTCGATTCTTTGAAAATCACTGAATCCAATATTTCAACTAATCTCGAAAGATCATATCTGCTTGCAAGCCATGCAAAACTGACCACCAAACAAAAGATGTTTCGCGTGTTTTGAAATAAAACTCATTAATCGATTTGCTTTTCTACTCCCTGGAGTTATGCTGAATATGAATCTTTCAAGCGAGAGAATTATTAAAACAAGTAATTCACGAAGCAAATCATTTTGCGCGCGTGATCTTGCAGAAGCCACTTCATCCCACGAAAGGTAAGTCGCAGGATTCAATGACTTTTTCCTTTTTTAAGTGAGCAAGCGAGAAGCCATAAAAACAATTAAATCATCCTAATCTTCAATGCTGACTTCTATTATCGGTTAAGACTTGCTTTCCTCGCTCTTTAAAACGTACCCAATTGATGAATAGAGCAACAACCACGTAGACATTATTGGTATGTCGTTGGCTTTGTCGGCTTACAGTGTACAGAGGCTAATCGAACTTCGAACGAAGGTTATCATAACCTATACGTATCCTTGAATTATATGGTCATTTATTATATGGCTGAGTCTGTTTTCGCCATGCGATTGGTCAATTTGCGGTCCCTAACTTGCTATACGGACCAGAATTTTGAAAGAAAATGCTCATTTCGGAGCTCTAAATCTCTTTACCTTGGAAAAAAGGTTTAAATAAAGTTATAAGACGCCTGTCAACCTTGAGGGCTTGGATGTTGACTTTGGCCTTCAACCTTTTAAACTGTGTTTATTTGTGAACGAAGGCGATGAAGAAAATAACTCGTAATCTTATCGCAGAAGATTCTAGTCAGTGTTTGAAAAGTTTATCGTAGTACACAGATAAGAAAACGAAAATGGACTGGCAGAGATTCGAGATGTTTTTCCTAATAGAAAATGAGTAATTCCTTCAACAAATATGATAACAAACATACCTGCACCAGATCATCTTGACACGCTTCTTTGCCATTTGCAGTGTTTTTTCAAAGACCAACGAAAGAAAGATAGAAGCGAGTTCGAGCCAGACACAATAATGTCCTGTTTTCAAAAGACTCCAGCGTCACATTAACGAGTGAATACTTACAGTGCTCTTAGTTTCCACCGAATAAACTTTGAAATATGTCTGTAAACCCTGAGGACTGGGATGTTGACTTTGCCTTTCCAAATTTTAACCAAGCTTTGTTTTAATAAGAACGAAGCTGTTGTAGGAACTGAATCGTAACCTTACCGAGGAAGAGAATTCTGGTCAGTGTTTGAAAATTTTAACGCAGATCACAATTGAAGACGAGAATGAACTGGCAGAAAGAGAGGTTTTCCCAAAAACAATGAAAAGCTTCTTTGCCTTTTGCAGTGCTTCTTCATAAGGACAAACGGAGGAAAGATGGAAACGACTTCTAGACAGACATAGTGTCCGGTCTCCAAAATACTCCAGCGTTACATTAAAGAACTAAAACTTACAGTGCTCTTACTTTTGACCGAATAAACTATTTCAACCTGGCGAATTTGTTTTTACTTTCTCGGTCGGGAAAGCCTTTGTTATGTGCTATTGTTTTCGTTCGCCAATAAAAACTTTCTTTTTTGACGCCTGTCAAATCACTGTCAAACAGGAAAAAGCCATATAATAAACATCTTATTAGCCTCGTTTTTTCGGTCAGTACTGTAAATTACGAATCCTCGTTTTTTCCATCGATTTATGGCCCGCACACTTCGCGCTTGGGCCATAAATCGATGGAAAAAAACTCGGTACGTAATTTACAGTACGGACCGAAAACTCGGCTAATAAGAGGTATTTATAACAGATCTATCAAACTGATAATTCTTTAACACTCGTGTCTAAGCATTCTTTGTTGTAATCAAAGGGAACTAGGCAATGGCCATATAAAAAACTTCCCTCAGTCTGTTTTGCAAGAATAGATCGACTAACAACCACATTCATTATCTTTTCACAGCCTTGTTTAAAAATATGCACCATATGAATATTAAAGTATGGGAATTTTCACGAACTTTGTAGTTTCGTGATCACAACGAGGCGACAGTGAACTTAGCTTGACGAAGCGTATCTAGTAGATTTCTTCGGGCATTCACAGAGTGCATGTTGTCTACATAGAGGATATCACATGGCCGAGAGAAGATACGGAATTTTTCTTTGATTGTTGAAAAACAGCGCAAACGAGCGAAATATTTTTTTCAACACGAGAACACTCATCATCTTTTCAGTCTGTTTAATATGAATATCAGTAAGTATAGGAATTTCCACGCAATCTCTGTAATAACTGGGAAACCACTTGTAGAGAATAAGTAAAGTTTAATAAGAAAATAATTCGGCAGATTTTAAGACAATAAAGTGCATTGCTTTGCGAACTTTGTGGTTTCGTGATTAGAGTGAGGCCAACCCACCCTTGTCACAACGCACCAGGGTGCACACATTCTTTCCTTTTTTTACTTTGAGTTTCTCAGATACGGTGTAAAGAGCAGCAAAATGAAGGAACGGCCAGTGACTCTTCTTTTCTCATGTAAGGTTCGGACAGTTATTATGATGAAAGAGATGTCAAAATCGGGTGTCACTGATTAAAACGCGCGGTCGGGATCGGGGCTGGGGTCTATCGTTTTTCTCTGCAGTAGCTGGGAAACCACTTATAGAGAGCAAGTGAAGTTCGATAAGGAAATAATTCGGCAGATTTTAACGGCCATGAAGTGCATTGGTATGCGAACTCTGTAGTTTTGTGATCAGAGCGAGGCACCCTACCCTTGTCACAACACACCAGAGGCAGAAAGAAACGGTCAGTGACTCTTCTTTTCTCATGTAAGCTGCCTATCCATGGCTAATACTTTAACAACTTTAAGGTTTGGACGGTTATAATGATGAAAGAGATGTCAAAGCCACAGTAATGCTCAGCTGATCACTTTGGCGGCAAAAACGGGTTTGCAAATTTCCTTTGTCCCTGATCAGTGAAAACAAAACCATTCATTCAATAGGATTTTAGTCAAATTACATGATGCCGCATACTGACAGCTGTTCTACAGTTCGTGTAGTGGTTTGACATAAAACCGAGGCGATATGGTCATCCTGTACGGTCCTTGACGAATATTTGATCTTTTAGCCTCGTCCGTGCCCAAACAAACGCAGGCTTATAACTGCATGTAAGAACATCGTATGGCTCTTTCTTATTTACATAAGGGAATGCCGAAGAATGTCAAAGTCACGGTAGTATAATGCTTAACTGAATTTAATAACTAGCTTCCAACAAAGATGTTTCTCTCTTGTCGAAAACAGCCATTAAAAAGCTAAGTACGTGATTGTAAAACTTAGAAGATAATGAGAATGCTAAAGATAGAAATATCCTAAGGCATTTTGGCTTGGTCATAGAAAACTGTCTTCTGCCGTTTGTTAATGGCTAGTAATACTTCGAAAAACAACCTCTTACAATTTATGCCCCGCTGTGGGGGAGGCGAGAGTTCGATTCTTTGAAAATCACTGAATCCAATATTTCAACTAATCTCGAAAGATCATATCTGCTTGCTAGTAATACTTCGAAAAACAACCTCTTACAATTTATGCCCTGCTGTGGGGGAGGCGAGAGTTCGATTCTTTGAAAATCACTGAATCCAATATTTCAACTAATCTCGAAAGATCATATCTGCTTGCAAGCCATGCAAAACTGACCACCAAACAAAAGATGTTTCGCGTGTTTTGAAATGAAACTCATTAATCGATTTGCTTTTCTACTCCCTGGAGTTATGCTGAATATGAATCTTTCAAGCGAGAGAATTATTAAAACAAGTAATTCACGAAGCAAATCATTTTGCGCGCGTGATCTTGCAGAAGCCACTTCATCCCACGAAAGGTAAGTCGCAGGATTCAATGACTTTTTCCTTTTTTAAGAGAGCAAGCGAGAAGCCATAAAAACAATTAAATCATCCTAATCTTCAATGCTGACTTCTATTATCGGTTAAGACTTGCTTTCCTCGCTCTTTAAAACGTACCCAATTGATGAATAGAGCAACAACCACGTAGACATTATTGGTATGTCGTTCGCTATGTCGGCTTACAGTGTACAGAGGCTAATCGAACTTCGAACGAAGGTTATCATAACCTATACGTATCCTTGAATTATATGGTCATTTATTATATGGCTGAGTCTGTTTTCGCCATGCGATTGGTCAATTTGCGGTCCCTAACTTGCTATACGGACCAGAATTTTTAAAGAAAATGCTCATTTCGGAGCTCTAAATCTCTTTACCTTGGAAAAAAGGTTTAAATAAAGTTATAAGACGCCTGTCAACCTTGAGGGCTTGGATGTTGACTTTGGCCTTCGACGTTTTAAACTGCGTTTATTTGTGAACGAAGGCGATGAAGAAAATAACTCGTAATCTTATCGCAGAAGATTCTAGTCAGTGTTTGAAAAGTTTATCGTAGTACACAGATAAGAAGACGAAAATGGACTGGCAGAGATTCGAGATGTTTTTCCTAATAGAAAATGAGTAATTCCTTCAACAAATATGATAACAAACATACCTGCACCAGATCATCTTGACACGCTTCTTTGCCATTTGCAGTGTTTTTTCAAAGACCAACGAAAGAAAGATAGAAGCGAGTTCGAGCCAGACACAATAATGTCCTGTTTTCAAAAGACTCCAGCGTCACATTAACGAGTGAATACTTACAGTGCTCTTAGTTTCCACCGAATAAACTTTGAAATATGTCTGTAAACCCTGAGGACTGGGATGTTGACTTTGCCTTTCCAAATTTTAACCTAGCTTTGTTTTAATGAGCACGAAGCTGTTGTAGGAACTGAATCGTAACCTTACCGAGGAAGAGAATTCTGGTCAGTGTTTGAAAATTTTAACGCAGATCACAATTGAAGACGAGAATGAACTGGCAGAAAGAGAGGTTTTCCCAAAAACAATGAAAAGCTTCTTTGCCTTTTGCAGTGTTTTTTCGTAAAGACAGACGGAGGAAAGATGGATACGACTTCTAGACAGACACAGTGTCCGGTCTCCAAAATACTCCAGCGTCACATTAAAGACCTAAAACTTACAGTGCTCTTAGTTTTGACCGAATAAACTATTTCAACCTGGCGAATTTGTTTTTACTTTCTCGGTCGGGAAAGCCTTTGTTATGTGCTATTGTTTTCGTTCGCCAATAAAAACTTTGTTTTTTGACGCCTCTCAAAATGACTGTCAAACAGGAAGAAGCCATATAATAAACATCTTATAAGCCTCGTTTTTTCGGTCAGTACTGTAAATTACGAATCCTCGTTTTTTCCATCGATTTATGGCCCGCACACTTCGCGCTTGGGCCATAAATCGATGGAAAAAAACTCGGTACGTAATTTACAGTACGGACCGAAAACTCGGCTAATAAGAGGTATTTATAGCAGATCTATCAAACTGATAATTCTTTGACACTCGTGTCCAAGCATTCTTTGTTGTAATCAAAGGGAACTAGGCAATGGCCATATAAAAAACTGTCCTCAGTCTGTTTTGCAAGAATAGATCGACTAACAACCACATTCATTATCTTTTCACAGCCTTGTTTAAAAATATGCACCATATGAATATTAAAGTATGGGAATTTTCACGAACTTTGTAGTTTCGTGATCACAACGAGGCGACAGTGAACTTAGCTTGACGAAGCGTATCTAGTAGATTTCTTCGGGCATTCACAGAGTGCATGTTGTCTACATAGAGGATATCACATGGCCGAGAGAAGATACGGAATTTTTCTTTGATTGTTGAAAAACAGCGCAAACGAGCGAAATATTTTTTTCAACACGAGAACACTCATCATCTTTTCAGTCTGTTTAATATGAATATCAGTAAGTATAGGAATTTCCACGCAATCTCTGTAATAACTGGGAAACCACTTGTAGAGAATAAGTAAAGTTTAATAAGAAAATAATTCGGCAGATTTTAAGACAATAAAGTGCATTGCTTTGCGAACTTTGTGGTTTCGTGATTAGAGTGAGGCCAACCCACCCTTGTCACAACGCACCAGGGTGCACACATTCTTTCCTTTTTTTACTTTGAGTTTCTCAGATACGGTGTAAAGAGCAGCAAAATGAAGGAACGGCCAGTGACTCTTCTTTTCTCATGTAAGGTTCGGACAGTTATTATGATGAAAGAGATGTCAAAATCGGGTGTCACTGATTAAAACGCGCGGTCGGGATCGGGGCTGGGGTCTATCGTTTTTCTCTGCAGTAGCTGGGAAACCACTTATAGAGAGTAAGTGAAGTTCGATAAGGAAATAATTCGGCAGTTTTTAACGGCCATGAAGTGCATTGGTATGCGAACTCTGTAGTTTTGTGATCAGAGCGAGGCACCCTGCCCTTGTCACAACACACCAGAGTCAGAAAGAAACGGTCAGTGACTCTTCTTTTCTCATGTAAGCTGCCTATCCATGGCTAATACTTTAACAACTTTAAGGTTTGGACGGTTATAATGATGAAAGAGATGTCAAAGCCACAGTAATGCTCAGCTGATCACTTTGGCGGCAAAAACGGGTTTGCAAATTTCCTTTGTCCCTGATCAGTGAAAACAAAACCATTCATTCAATAGGATTTTAGTCAAATTACATGATGCCGCATACTGACAGCTGTTCTACAGTTCGTGTAGTGGTTTGACATAAAACCGAGGCGATATGGTCATCCTGTACGGTTCTTGACGAATATTTGATCTTTTAGCCTCGTCTGTGCCCAAACAAACGCAGGCTTATAACTGCATGTAAGAACATCGTATGGCTCTTTCTTATTTACATAAGGGAATGCCGAAGAATGTCAAAGTCACGGTAGTATAATGCTTAACTGAATTTAATAACTAGCTTCCAACAAAGATGTTTCTCTCTTGTCGAAAACAGCCATTAAAAAGCTAAGTACGTGATTGTAAAACTTAGAAGATAATGAGAATGCTAAAGATAGAAATATCCTAAGGCATTTTGGCTTGGTCATAGAAAACTGTCTTCTGCCGTTTGTTAATGGCTAGTAATACTTCGTCAAAAAACAACCTCTTACAATTTATGCCCCGCTGTGGGGGGGGAGGCGAGAGTTCGATTCTTTGAAAATCACTGAATCCAATATTTCAACTAATCTCGAAAGATCATATCTGCTTGCAAGCCATGCAAAACTGACCACCAAACAAAAGATGTTTCGCGTGTTTTGAAATGAAACTCATTAATCGATTTGCTTTTCTACTCCCTGGAGTTATGCTGAATATGAATCTTTCAAGCGAGAGAATTATTAAAACAAGTAATTCACGAAGCAAATCATTTTGCGCGCGTGATCTTGCAGAAGCCACTTCATCCCACGAAAGGTAAGTCGCAGGATTCAATGACTTTTTCCTTTTTTAAGTGAGCAAGCGAGAAGCCATAAAAACAATTAAATCATCCTAATCTTCAATGCTGACTTCTATTATCGGTTAAGACTTGCTTTCCTCGCTCTTTAAAACGTACCCAATTGATGAATAGAGCAACAACCACGTAGACATTATTGGTATGTCGTTGGCTTTGTCGGCTTACAGTGTACAGAGGCTAATCGAACTTCGAACGAAGGTTATCATAACCTATACGTATCCTTGAATTATATGGTCATTTATTATATGGCTGAGTCTGTTTTCGGCATGCGATTGGTCAATTTGCGGTCCCTAACTTGCTATACGGACCAGAATTTTGAAAGAAAATGCTCATTTCGGAGCTCTAAATCTCTTTACCTTGGAAAAAAGGTTTAAATAAAGTTATAAGACGCCTGTCAACCTTGAGGGCTTGGATGTTGACTTTGGCCTTCAACCTTTTAAACTGTGTTTATTTGTGAACGAAGGCGATGAAGAAAATAACTCGTAATCTTATCGCAGAAGATTCTAGTCAGTGTTTGAAAAGTTTATCGTAGTACACAGATAAGAAAACGAAAATGGACTGGCAGAGATTCGAGATGTTTTTCCTAATAGAAAATGAGTAATTCCTTCAACAAATATGATAACAAACATACCTGCACCAGATCATCTTGACACGCTTCTTTGCCATTTGCAGTGTTTTTTCAAAGACCAACGAAAGAAAGATAGAAGCGAGTTCGAGCCAGACACAATAATGTCCTGTTTTCAAAAGACTCCAGCGTCACATTAACGAGTGAATACTTACAGTGCTCTTAGTTTCCACCGAATAAACTTTGAAATATGTCTGTAAACCCTGAGGACTGGGATGTTGACTTTGCCTTTCCAAATTTTAACCAAGCTTTGTTTTAATAAGAACGAAGCTGTTGTAGGAACTGAATCGTAACCTTACCGAGGAAGAGAATTCTGGTCAGTGTTTGAAAATTTTAACGCAGATCACAATTGAAGACGAGAATGAACTGGCAGAAAGAGAGGTTTTCCCAAAAACAATGAAAAGCTTCTTTGCCTTTTGCAGTGCTTCTTCATAAGGACAAACGGAGGAAAGATGGAAACGACTTCTAGACAGACATAGTGTCCGGTCTCCAAAATACTCCAGCGTTACATTAAAGAACTAAAACTTACAGTGCTCTTACTTTTGACCGAATAAACTATTTCAACCTGGCGAATTTGTTTTTACTTTCTCGGTCGGGAAAGCCTTTGTTATGTGCTATTGTTTTCGTTCGCCAATAAAAACTTTCTTTTTTGACGCCTGTCAAATCACTGTCAAACAGGAAAAAGCCATATAATAAACATCTTATTAGCCTCGTTTTTTCGGTCAGTACTGTAAATTACGAATCCTCGTTTTTTCCATCGATTTATGGCCCGCACACTTCGCGCTTGGGCCATAAATCGATGGAAAAAAACTCGGTACGTAATTTACAGTACGGACCGAAAACTCGGCTAATAAGAGGTATTTATAACAGATCTATCAAACTGATAATTCTTTAACACTCGTGTCTAAGCATTCTTTGTTGTAATCAAAGGGAACTAGGCAATGGCCATATAAAAAACTTCCCTCAGTCTGTTTTGCAAGAATAGATCGACTAACAACCACATTCATTATCTTTTCACAGCCTTGTTTAAAAATATGCACCATATGAATATTAAAGTATGGGAATTTTCACGAACTTTGTAGTTTCGTGATCACAACGAGGCGACAGTGAACTTAGCTTGACGAAGCGTATCTAGTAGATTTCTTCGGGCATTCACAGAGTGCATGTTGTCTACATAGAGGATATCACATGGCCGAGAGAAGATACGGAATTTTTCTTTGATTGTTGAAAAACAGCGCAAACGAGCGAAATATTTTTTTCAACACGAGAACACTCATCATCTTTTCAGTCTGTTTAATATGAATATCAGTAAGTATAGGAATTTCCACGCAATCTCTGTAATAACTGGGAAACCACTTGTAGAGAATAAGTAAAGTTTAATAAGAAAATAATTCGGCAGATTTTAAGACAATAAAGTGCATTGCTTTGCGAACTTTGTGGTTTCGTGATTAGAGTGAGGCCAACCCACCCTTGTCACAACGCACCAGGGTGCACACATTCTTTCCTTTTTTTACTTTGAGTTTCTCAGATACGGTGTAAAGAGCAGCAAAATGAAGGAACGGCCAGTGACTCTTCTTTTCTCATGTAAGGTTCGGACAGTTATTATGATGAAAGAGATGTCAAAATCGGGTGTCACTGATTAAAACGCGCGGTCGGGATCGGGGCTGGGGTCTATCGTTTTTCTCTGCAGTAGCTGGGAAACCACTTATAGAGAGCAAGTGAAGTTCCATAAGGAAATAATTCGGCAGATTTTAACGGCCATGAAGTGCATTGGTATGCGAACTCTGTAGTTTTGTGATCAGAGCGAGGCACCCTACCCTTGTCACAACACACCAGAGGCAGAAAGAAACGGTCAGTGACTCTTCTTTTCTCATGTAAGCTGCCTATCCATGGCTAATACTTTAACAACTTTAAGGTTTGGACGGTTATAATGATGAAAGAGATGTCAAAGCCACAGTAATGCTCAGCTGATCACTTTGGCGGCAAAAACGGGTTTGCAAATTTCCTTTGTCCCTGATCAGTGAAAACAAAACCATTCATTCAATAGGATTTTAGTCAAATTACATGATGCCGCATACTGACAGCTGTTCTACAGTTCGTGTAGTGGTTTGACATAAAACCGAGGCGATATGGTCATCCTGTACGGTTCTTGACGAATATTTGATCTTTTAGCCTCGTCTGTGCCCAAACAAACGCAGGCTTATAACTGCATGCAAGAACATCGTATGGCTCTTTCTTATTTACATAAGGGAATGCCGAAGAATGTCAAAGTCACGGTAGTATAATGCTTAACTGAATTTAATAACTAGCTTCCAACAAAGATGTTTCTCTCTTGTCGAAAACAGCCATTAAAAAGCTAAGTACGTGATTGTAAAACTTAGAAGATAATGAGAATGCTAAAGATAGAAATATCCTAAGGCATTTTGGCTTGGTCATAGAAAACTGTCTTCTGCCGTTTGTTAATGGCTAGTAATACTTCGAAAAACAACCTCTTACAATTTATGCCCCGCTGTGGGGGAGGCGAGAGTTCGATTCTTTGAAAATCACTGCATCCAATATTTCAACTAATCTCGAAAGATCATATCTGCTTGCTAGTAATACTTCGAAAAACAACCTCTTACAATTTATGCCCCGCTGTGGGGGAGGCGAGAGTTCGATTCTTTGAAAATCACTGAATCCAATATTTCAAATAATCTCGAAAGATCATATCTGCTTGCAAGCCATGCAAAACTGACCACCAAACAAAAGATGTTTCGCGTGTTTTGAAATGAAACTCATTAATCGATTTGCTTTTCTACTCCCTGGAGTTATGCTGAATATGAATCTTTCAAGCGAGAGAATTATTAAAACAAGTAATTCACGAAGCAAATCATTTTGCGCGCGTGATCTTGCAGAAGCCACTTCATCCCACGAAAGGTAAGTCGCAGGATTCAATGACTTTTTCCTTTTTTAAGTGAGCAAGCGAGAAGCCATAAAAACAATTAAATCATCCTAATCTTCAATGCTGACTTCTATTATCGGTTAAGACTTGCTTTCCTCGCTCTTTAAAACGTACCCAATTGATGAATAGAGCAACAACCACGTAGACATTATTGGTATGTCGTTCGCTATGTCGGCTTACAGTGTACAGAGGCTAATCGAACTTCGAACGAAGGTTATCATAACCTATACGTATCCTTGAATTATATGGTCATTTATTATATGGCTGAGTCTGTTTTCGGCATGCGATTGGTCAATTTGCGGTCCCTAACTTGCTATACGGATCAGAATTTTGAAAGAAAATGCTCATTTCGGAGCTCTAAATCTCTTTACCTTGGAAAAAAGGTTTAAATAAAGTTATAAGACGCCTGTCAACCTTGAGGGCTTGGATGTTGACTTTGGCCTTCGACGTTTTAAACTGTGTTTATTTGTGAACGAAGGCGATGAAGAAAATAACTCGTAATCTTATCGCAGAAGATTCTAGTCAGTGTTTGAAAAGTTTATCGTAGTACACAGATAAGAAGACGAAAATGGACTGGCAGAGATTCGAGATGTTTTTCCTAATAGAAAATGAGTAATTCCTTCAACAAATATGATAACAAACATACCTGCACCAGATCATCTTGACACGCTTCTTTGCCATTTGCAGTGTTTTTTCAAAGACCTACGAAAGAAAGATAGAAGCGAGTTCGAGCCAGACACAATAATGTCCTGTTTTCAAAAGACTCCAGCGTCACATTAACGAGTGAATACTTACAGTGCTCTTAGTTTCCACCGAATAAACTTTGAAATATGTCTGTAAACCCTGAGGACTGGGATGTTGACTTTGCCTTTCCAAATTTTAACCAAGCTTTGTTTTAATAAGAACGAAGCTGTTGTAGGAACTGAATCGTAACCTTACCGAGGAAGAGAATTCTGGTCAGTGTTTGAAAATTTTAACGCAGATCACAATTGAAGACGAGAATGAACTGGCAGAAAGAGAGGTTTTCCCAAAAACAATGCAAAGCTTCCTTGCCTTTTGCAGTGTTTTTTCATAAGGACAAACGGAGGAAAGATGGAAACGACTTCTAGACAGACACAGTGTCCGGTCTCCAAAATTCTCCAGCGTTACATTAAAGAGCTAAAAGTTACAGTGCTCTTAGTTTTGACCGAATAAACTATTTCAACCTGGCGAATTTGTTTTTACTTTCTCGGTCGGGAAAGCCTTTGTTATGTGCTATTGTTTTCGTTCGCCAATAAAAACTTTTTTTTTTTGACGCCTGTCAAATCACTGTCAAACAGGAAAAAGCCATATAATAAACATCTTATTAGCCTCGTTTTTTCGGTCAGTACTGTAAATTACGAATCCTCGTTTTTTCCATCGATTTATGGCCCGCACACTTCGCGCTTGGGCCATAAATCGATGGAAAAAAACTCGCTACGTAATTTACAGTACGGACCGAAAACTCGGCTAATAAGAGGCAATTAATAGCAGATCTATCAAACTGATAATTCTTTGACACTCGTGTCCAAGCATTCTTTGTTGTAATCAAAGGGAACTAGGCAATGGCCATATAAAAAACTTCCCTCAGTCTGTTTTGCAAGAATAGATCGACTAACAACCACATTCATTATCTTTTCACAGCCTTGTTTAAAAATATGCACCATATGAATATTAAAGTATGGGAATTTTCACGAACTTTGTAGTTTCGTGATCACAACGAGGCGACAGTGAACTTAGCTTGACGAAGCGTATCTAGTAGATTTCTTCGGGCATTCACAGAGTGCATGTTGTCTACATAGAGGATATCACATGGCCGAGAGAAGATACGGAATTTTTCTTTGATTGTTGAAAAACAGCGCAAACGAGCGAAATATTTTTTTCAACACGAGAACACTCATCATCTTTTCAGTCTGTTTAATATGAATATCAGTAAGTATAGGAATTTCCACGCAATCTCTGTAATAACTGGGAAACCACTTGTAGAGAATAAGTAAAGTTTGATAAGAAAATAATTCGGCAGATTTTAAGACCATAAAGTGCATTGGTTTGCGAACTTTGTGGTTTCGTGATTAGAGTGAGGCGAACACACCCTTGTCGCAACGCACCAGGGTGCACACATTCTTTCTTTTTTTTACTTTGAGTTTCGCAGATACGGTGTAAAGAGCAGCAAAATGAAGGAACGGCCAGTGACTTTTCTTTTCTCATGTAAGGTTCGGACAGTTCTTATGATGAAAGAGATGTCAAAATTGGGTGTCACTGATTAAAACGCGCGGTCGGGATCGGGGCTGGGGTCTATCTTTTTTCTCTGCAGTCAGCTGGGAAACCACTTATAGAGAGTAAGTGAAGTTCGGTAAGGAAATAATTCGGCAGATTTTAACGGCCATGAAGTGCATTGGTATGCGAACTCTGTAGTTTTGTGATCAGAGCGAGGCACCCTACCCTTGTCACAACACACCAGAGTCAGAAAGAAACGGTCAGTGACTCTTCTTTTCTCATGTAAGCTGCCTATCCATGGCTAATACTTTAACAAGTTTAAGGTTTAGACGGTTATAATGATGAAAGAGATGTCAAAACCACAGTAATGCTCACCTGATCACTTTGGCGGCAAAAACGGGTTTGCAAATTTCCTTTGTCCCTGATCAGTGAAAACAAAACCATTCATTCAATAGGATTTTAGTCCAATTACATGATGCCGCATACTGACAGCTGTTCTACAGTTCGTGTAGTGGTTTGACATAAAACCGAGGCGATACGGTCATCCTGTTCGGTTCTTGACGAATATTTGATCTTTTAGCCTCGTCTGTGCCCAAACAAACGCAGGCTTATAACTGCATGCAAGAACATCGTATGGCTCTTTCTTATTTACATAAGGGAATGCCGAAGAATGTCAAAGTCACGGTAGTATAATGCTCAACTGAATTTAATAACTAGCTTCCAACAAAGATGTTTCTCTCTTGTCGAAAACAGCCATTAAAAAGATAAGTGCGTGATTGTAAAACTTAGAAGATAATGAGAATGCTAAAGATAGAAATATCCTAAGGCATTTTGGCTTGGTCATAGAAAACTGTCTTCTGCCGTTTGTTAATGGCTAGTAATACTTCAAAAAACAACCTCTTACAATTTATGCCCCGCTGTGGGGGGGCGAGAGTTCGATTCTTTGAAAATCACTGAATCCAATATTTCAACTAATCTCGAAAGATCATATCTGCTTGCAAGCCATGCAAAACTGACCACCAAACAAAAGATGTTTCGCGTGTTTTGAAATGAAACTCATTAATCGATTTGCTTTTCTACTCCCTGGAGTTATGCTGAATATGAGTCTTTCAAGCGAGAGAATTATTAAAACAAGTAATTCACGAAGCAAATCATTTTGCGCGCGTGATCTTGCAGAAGCCACTTCATCCCACGAAAGGTAAGTCGCAGGATTCAATGACTTTTTCCTTTTTTAAGTGAACAAACGAGAAGCCGTAAAAACAATTAAATCATCCTAATCTTCAATGCTGACTTCTATTATCGGTTAAGACTTGCTTTCCTCGCTCTTTAAAACGTACCCAATTGATGAATAGAGCAACAACCACGTAGACATTATTGGTATGTCGTTGGCTTTGTCGGCTTACAGTGTACAGAGGCTAATCGAACTTCGAACGAAGGTTATCATAACCTATACGTATCCTTGAATTATATGGTCATTTATTATATGGCTGAGTCTGTTTTCGCCATGCGATTGGTCAATTTGCGGTCCCTAACTTGCTATACGGACCAGAATTTTTAAAGAAAATGCTCATTTCGGAGCTCTAAATCTCTTTACCTTGGAAAAAAGGTTTAAATAAAGTTATAAGACGCCTGTCAACCTTGAGGGCTTGGATGTTGACTTTGGCCTTCAACCTTTTAAACTGTGTTTATTTGTGAACGAAGGCGATGAAGAAAATAACTCGTAATCTTATCGCAGAAGATTCTAGTCAGTGTTTGAAAAGTTTATCGTAGTACACAGATAAGAAGACGAAAATGGACTGGCAGAGATTCGAGATGTTTTTCCTAATAGAAAATGAGTAATTCCTTCAACAAATATGATAACAAACATACCTGCACCAGATCATCTTGACACGCTTCTTTGCCATTTGCAGTGTTTTTTCAAAGACCAACGAAAGAAAGATAGAAGCGAGTTCGAGCCAGACACAATAATATCCTGTTTTCAAAAGACTCCAGCGTCACATTAACGAGTGAATACTTACAGTGCTCTTAGTTTCCACCGAATAAACTTTGAAATATGTCTGTAAACCCTGAGGACTGGGATGTTGACTTTGCCTTTCCAAATTTTAACCTAGCTTTGTTTTAATGAGCACGAAGCTGTTGTAGGAACTGAATCGTAACCTTACCGAGGAAGAGAATTCTGGTCAGTGTTTGAAAATTTTAACGCAGATCACAATTGAAGACGAGAATGAACTGGCAGAAAGAGAGGTTTTCCCAAAAACAATGAAAAGCTTCTTTGCCTTTTGCTGTGTTTTTTCTTAAAGACAGACGGAGGAAAGATGGATACGACTTCTAGACAGACACAGTGTCCGGTCTCCAAAATACTCCAGCGTTACATTAAAGAGCTAAAACTTACCGTGCTCTTAGTTTTGACCGAATAAACTATTTCAACCTGGCGAATTTGTTTTTACTTTCTCGGTCGGGAAAGCCTTTGCTATGTGCTTTTGTTTCCGTTCGCCAATAAAAACGTTCTTTTTTGACGCCTGTCAAAATGACTGTCAAACAGGAAGAAGCCATATAATAAACATCTTATTAGCCTCGTTTTTTCGGTCAGTACTGTAAATTACGAATCCTCGTTTTTTCCATCGATTTATGGCCCGCGCACTTCGCGCTTGGGCCATAAATCCATGGAAAAAAACTCGGTACGTAATTTACAGTACGGACCGAAAACTCGGCTAATAAGAAGTATTTATAGCAGATCTATCAAACTGATAATTCTTTGACACTCGTGTCTAAGCATTCTTTGTTGTAATCAAAGGGAACTAGGCAATGGCTATATAAAAAACTTCCCTCAGTCTGTTTTGCAAGAATAGATCGACTAAGAACCACATTCATTATCTTTTCACAGCCTTTTTTAAAAATATGCACCATATGAATATTAAAGTATGGGAATTTTCACGAACTTTGTAGTTTCGTGATCACAACGAGGCGACAGTGAACTTAGCTTGACGAAGCGTATCTAGTAGATTTCTTCGGGCATTCACAGAGTGCATGTTGTCTACATAGAGGATATCACATGGCCGAAAGAAGATACGGAATTTTTCTTTGATTGTTGAAAAACAGCGCAAACGAGCGAAATATTTTTTTCAACACGAGAACACTCATCATCTTTTCAGTCTGTTTAATATGAATATCAGTAAGTATAGGAATTTCCACGCAATCTCTGTAATAACTGGGAAACCTCTTGTAGAGAATAAGTAAAGTTTAATAAGAAAATAATTCGGCAGATTTTAAGACCATAAAGTGCATTGGTTTGCGAACTTTGTGGTTTCGTGATTAGAGCGAGGCGAACACACCCTTGTCGCAACGCACCAGGGTGCACACATTCTTTTTTTTTTTACTTTGAGTTTCTCAGATACGGTGTAAAGAGCAGCAAAATGAAGGAACGGCCAGTGACTTTTCTTTTCTCATGTAAGGTTCGGACAGTTATTATGATGAAAGAGATGTCAAAATCGGGTGTCACTGATTAAAACGCGCGGTCGGGATCGTGGCAGGGGTCTATCTTTTTTCTCTGCAGTCAGCTGGGAAACCACTTATAGAGAGTAAGTGAAGTTCGATAAGGAAATAATTCGGCAGATTTTAACGGCCATGAAGTGCATTGGTATGCGAACTCTGTAGTTTTGTGATCAGAGCGAGGCACCCTACCCTTGTCACAACACACCAGAGTCAGAAAGAAACGGTCAGTGACTCTTCTTTTCTCATGTAAGCTGCCTATCCATGGCTAATACTTTAACAACTTTAAGTTTTGGACGGTTATAATGATGAAAGAGATGTCAAAGCCACAGTAATGCTCAGCTGATCACTTTGGCGGCAAAAACGGGTTTGCAAATTTCCTTTGTCCCTGATCAGTGAAAACAAAACCATTCATTCAATAGGATTTTAGTCAAATTACATGATGCCGCATACTGACAGCTGTTCTACAGTTCGTGTAGTGGTTTGACATAAAACCGAGGCGATATGGTCATCCTGTACGGTTCTTGACGAATATTTGATCTTTTAGCCTCGTCTGTGCCCAAACAAACGCAGGCTTATAACTGCATGCAAGAACATCGTATGGCTCTTTCTTATTTACATAATGAAATGCCGAAGAATATCAAAGTCAGGGTAGTATAATGCTCAACTGAATTTAATAACTAGCTTCCAACGAAGATGTTTCTCTCTTGTTGAAAACAGCCATTAAAAGCTAAGTACGTGATTGTAAAACTTAGAAGATAATGAGAATGCTAAAGATAGAAATATCCTAAGGCATTTTGGCTTGGTCATAGAAAACTGTCTTCTGCCGTTTGTTAATGGCTAGTAATACTTCGAAAAACAACCTCTTACAATTTATGCCCCGCTGTGGGGAGGGGCGAGAGTTCGATTCTTTGAAAATCACTGAATCCAATATTTCAACTAATCTCGAAAGATCATATTTGCTTGCAAGCCATGCAAAACTCACCACCAAACAAAAGATGTTTCGTGTTTTGAAATGAAACTCATTAATCGATTTGCTTTTGTACTCCCTGGAATATGAATCTTTCAAGCGAGAGAATTATTAAAAGAGGGTCTTAAAGGGGGTGGTAGCATTTACGGTTAGAGGCTAAAATTTTGGCTCTTTTACGGCTATCGGGTGATTTTTTTCAGTTACGGTTAACTGTAAAGTTAAAAATTAATTTCTTTGTTTCAAAGAGTTAAATATTAATAAACCTGTATTTTTTTTTGTATCTTTACAGCAAAATAAATGTCTTAGGATCATCTCGGGATGAAATAAGTTATTCTTCTGAAAATTATTAATATTTCACAAATCATGCTTTTAGAGTATTCCACTTCTAATATCATTTTACGCATAGAAATGTTAACTATGAAAACGTTTGTCATCTTTTGCACCTTGAAGTGATTTCCTTTTCTTGGGGCTACTGATTTGTTCTTCGCGTCGCTTTGTATTTGCTACCCTCTTCTCTTTTTACTACCACGATAGGGTCTTTACCCCACTGAAGAACAGATTGCAGTGAAACATGAACTAAAAAAGAACAAGCATACAGACTGAGACTCGAACATTTCTGTGACTCTTTACAAGCGTCGGAGCCAAGCTGAGATGTACGCGGCTTCGAAGATCTTTGCCGCAGTTTTCTCATTCTCTTAAAATGACATGAACTCTTTGTTTAAAATAGAAACAAAAGGTTAAGCTATTGCCAGTCAACTAAATTTTTTTGTGAGCCATGAAAAGGACCATTCCTAATAAAAGACATAACAGTTTATTTGAATAGAATCTTCGTGAAAAGCAAAACTAGCAGAAACGGGAACGTAAAGAGTCAAAGTAGCCGCGAAATAAGAAACACAACCGTTCTGAGTGAGTTAAGCACGTTCCTCAAATTATCAAATCTAAGGAGCAAATTTTTTTAGCGTTTACTCTCTCTACCCTATTTACGTCTAACGGTTAAATTTTTTCAATTTTTACGGCTATCGACTAAATTTTGGGCCGTTTTACGCCTATCGGTTAACCCCATTGAGACCCTCTTAAAACAAGTAATTCTCGAAGCAAATCATTTTGTGCGCGTGATCTTGCAGAAGCCACTTCATCCCTCGAAAGGCAAGTCGCAGGATTTAATGACTTCAATTTTTTTCCTCTTGTCTAATTTATTTTACAACCACAAAGGTGCTAACAGTTTTTTGCAGTACAGTGAACCGAGTGGCCTCATCAGATTTTTAAAACTAAGAGAAAGAAGTTGATGAGATTACCACACTAAATTAAAATTAATAGTCGAATGTTAAATATACTACATTTCTAGGTCCTAAATATGAATGAGGAAGTCTAAAATACCGTCGTTGGAATAAAAACAGATGCAGTCATGATGATGCCCGATCAGCATTAAATATATTTAGTAGTTCCCTGCAGTCAGCAGGAGGACAAATTACGGAAAATGCTTGTTGCTTTTGAACCATAATTTCTTGTCGTTAATTCCTCGTTTAATTGCTCGAACGTGCTAACGGTAGTTATTATAAATCGATTATCCCCTGCATTACTGGTCTTTATTGAAAAGTTTTTTATCGATAAGCCAACCGCTACATTTCCTGTCCTTTTATGTAATGTCCGTATAGGAAATACGTTATGATTTTTGGCATGTTTCGTTGATTATAAATTCAGCGTTTTCATCTTAGTTAGGCCTGATCCCCATAAAATGTTTCGTTTCCCATTGCCCTCCCTCTCGTGAAGGTGGGTCGGTCGGTCGGTGAAAAAAAAGAAAAAGAATGAACACATGATTGCATATTAAATATCATGTTTAGTCTGCAAGATATAGTCAGATGGTAAAAGATGTATATTAACAGGACTATCAAATGTCTAAAAAGGCTACAAAAACGAAGTATCGATGATAATTTAAGACAATTGGTGTTACTAAGACAAGATCGTGTGCTTGTAAATCAAAGTACTTGCTTCTTTACAAGTGATTCTGGAATTTTTTTTTTTTTTACTTTTTTTTTTTTTACTTTTCCATAAAAATGGGTCGGTCGGGCGATGGGAAACGAAACATTTTATGGGGATGGCCTTAGTTCAGTTCCAGTGGAAACTTCACGGTGTTAAACTTCTGTCAGAGATAAAGCTAGGTAACATTGGTAGGTGTACAAGCTAAAGTGAGTATAGTTGTTTTGCAAATCAAAGTTTCTGTAATATACAGTGAAACCTCTATTAAGCGGACCCCCAATTCAGGGGCACCCAACGTTAATTTTCGGAAAATATTTGTTCGGAAGACGATTTGATGTCTACAATTTTCGGAACATTTGTTGCAAAATTTCATGCATGCCTGCCTCTCCTAGGATTTTGGAACATCTAAAATTGGTATAATTGCCCATTTTTAACGGATTTTTACCCTAAAAGGGTCAGCTAGAATTTTCGGGAGCCCTTTTTCTGGCTTAAATTTTCGAAAAGGTAAGTTTTGATCCCTATAATTTTTGGATCACTAGACTTTCAGTTAGGAAATCCGAACAGATGAGAAATTCTAGGGGATAAAAATATGCCGATATCTACCGTTTAAATACTAAAATAGGTTTTATAACAATACTATGTTTAAGTGGTTTTGAAGCATATTCTCGTTAGGTGCCCCTGCCAATTAAGCGGACACCCTCTATTAAGCGAACACTAAGCCGGGTCCCGAAAGTAACGTCTCATACTTCTCTTTGTAACGAATCCCTATTCAGCCGACGACACCGCCATTAAGGGGGCGAACATCGGACTAAATTGACAATAGTAGTATTGGATTACGTCCTTGAAATACATACTGTAGTCGATTTTAAAATAGATACATCCACAGACATCCATTTAAAAAATGCATTTAGCTGTCAATAAACTGTAGATTAGACGATATCCGGTCGCATGATTGTCATCCGTGATCAAAGTTCACCGAAAAGTCTTGCACAGTGTATGGTACAGCTATTCACAATCAAATCCTTCCTCAACAACATGAAACTTTATCACACTACAGGGTAACCGTTGAATGTTAATCGTTAACAAACATTACGCAATTTTTGCAAACCTCTATTTAGCTAAAGTCAGGGACAAAAATAGTTGACACACTTGTTTAAAACGGGTGCTTTTGTCAAACATTTAATTCATTTATTATTTCATTCCTTATAAACGCCGTAAATCCCCTCACCCCCCGAATCAATGTTGTCTGAAGTAAAAGAAAGACTTAAGGGTCCAAAATACAACATTGATTTTGGGGAGAATTGGTTGGGGTAGACAGGGGAAGGGGATAGGTATGTCCACTATGCAAAAGGGGCCATTTTAAGGAAGTGTCTCAACACTTTTGTCCCTCATTGTAGATTGCAACAGCACAGCCTCTTTGCTCTTCCTCCATGAACGGAGAAAAGGCCAAACTACTTCTTTTCTTTACTTGCGCCATTTTTCGCGCGGTCTTTGACTCTATGTTCCTCGTTCTTTGCTCCTAAACCGCACAGAAACGCTTGCTGAGCAGGCTAAAGCAAATTCAGTCGTTAGGTCTGTCGTCAAATGGTGCGAGTTTCGCAGGAATAAAAAAAAAATGCGACAACTCTGACCTGCTACGTAAGACTTGCGAAGGACTCACAATCACGCAATGCTCTAAACCGGGCAAGAACAGGAAGAAACCCGGTTTTTTTTAATTTATTCCTCCTTGATCGCTAACGATTTTTATCGATTTCGATTTTTATCTATTGACTACTCCGGCAAGCAACTACACGCGGAACTGATGCTATTTCGAAAGGGTGGAAGATCTAAATCGTGAAAAACTGGGAGCCTACAAACCTGGCCAATATCGGCCTTCAGAAGAAGACTTTAAAGCGGGTTTTAAAGAAAAGATAAGTTTTTTTTTAACTTTTTATTAAAAAAGTGATAATAAATTGTTTGAGCCTTCGACTCTCAATTGCAACAGACACTCCATTGTCAACAAATTCACTGTGTGCATGGAATCAGTTTTCATTCTTGGATGAATAGAAGAACAGAAGAACAATTTATTTTGTTTTTGCTTTTTTTGGTTGTTTGTTCTTTTTTAGAAATAATAGGAGGGGGGATTTTTCTTTCGTTACATTTCCCTTGCATTTTTTTTTTCTTGAAAATGTCCGGTAAGTCCCCGTTACAGGTTCTGTATAACTGGTGTAATAATAATTGATTTTCGACCCTTGTCGCCATAGAGCCTCCAGTAGATCAGTGGTTAGAGCATCCGTACTAAAACTCGGAGGGTGGTCAGTTCGATTCTCACCCAGCCGATTGCAATTTTTCCGAGTTTACAGGGTGTTAGATTTCTCGTTGTTCAAAACAGATTTTTTCCTTGACGTTGATAATAGGAGGTCAGCACAGTAATTTTTCCTTATGCTACTCGGCATGCTCACTTTTCTATGAATGGTCCTTCCCTTTTCAACTCGATACTTTGGACGTCCACCCACTATTACTAATAGCTATCCTACCCCACCCCCTGCCCAGAAACTACCCTGAGGGACTTGCTCAAGATCGCTTATACCCTTCCGTTTTTGTGGGTCTACCATGTAGCTACCCACGACCTGGGCCCACGACCCACGACTATGCTACTCTCATTTCTAGATCGTTTTCCAGCACGTTTCGTTGATTATAAATTTAGCGTTTTCCTCTTAGTTCTAGTTCAGTTCTAGTGTAGACTTCATATTATTAACTTCTGTCAGAGATAACATTGGTGCGTGTGTAAACCAAATGGAGTATACAGTCAACCCCCGATAACTCGAACCTTCAAGGGAAATCGAAAAAAGTTCGAGTTATCGGGATTTCGGGTTACCGGGAGCTCGAACAAGAAGAAAAAAGCCGGGAGTAAGGAAAAAACAGTTTTTACCGCACAGTGAACATTTTAATCATAGTTAATTATAGAAATGTTAAGTGAAAATTGAAAGATACTTACTGTTTTGAGAAGTAAAGCTCTGAAAGCTGTTTCATGTTAGATTTGTGTTAATTTGTGACAAACAACATTAGCCTCCACTAGTAAACTATATGCCTACAACACGTCAATCCGAAATTCAATGTTTCGGACGTCCGTAGACCGATTTTTCCCGACTTTTTTTGCGGCTCAAAACATGGTTCGAGTTATCGAGGGAAAAATTATATAGAAATGATCTGAGGGGAAACAAAAACTACTTCGAGTTAGCGGGAGGTTCGAGTTATCGAGAATTCGAGTTACCGAGGGTAAAATTACAGTAAATGTATGACGGAAATCCAAGGGAAATCGATTTTGGTTCGAGTGAGCGTGAGGTTCCAGTTAGCGAGGGTTCGAGTTATAGGGAGTCAACTGTAGTTTTTATGCAAATCAAAGTAATTTACTTCATTAAAATAGTTAAATTAATTAGTAGGGACACTTTTGTACAAATCCCATTGTTGTCTTCATATAATTCACAGGAAGATCATGAAATTACAGGAATGTATATGCAGTACTACAATGGGCAGAAATGACGTAGTATGGTGTTGGCGAACTGCAAATCATCACGCTTATTAATGCCCAGGGCCCGGTTGTTCGAAGGCCGATTAGCGCCTAACCCGGGGTTACATTTAACCCGCGTTTCTTTTTCTTGTGTTTAAAAGCATTTTCTCGGATAACTTTCTCTGTTATTTTAAGAGCTTGCGATCATCAACTTGTATACCAAAAGAATGAAGACTGGACTGCTTTTTAACCTTTCAAATCTGAGTTCAAATCTCGCACTAACCCTGGGTTAACTTAATCCAGCTTTGAACAACTCGGCCCTCAGCTCAAGGGTCGCTTCCTTTATGGATGTAATGCGCTTCGTGCGCCTTCCTGATAGAATCGCGTCCAGTCTTGAGTTTTTCAATAGGGATCAAAAGCATATGGTTGTCAGAATGGTTACTACAAAGAAAATGTTCAGAAGCTTCTGTATGGATGTAATTGCTGTACCATGTCGCCTGCTGAGCTCATTGAAGAAGTCTTTGAGGCGACGGATTGTTTCCCCCAATGTATTGTAGATTACAAAGGCGACATTGAAAATCATGTACTAGATAACACTGAAAGTAGTGCAAGTTAGATGAGAATTAATACGGGTAGGTTTCACCGGCGGAATGAACATCGCTTTTGATCGTGCGTTGGCAGTGATATCGATAGTGGCTGAACGCAGACCGAATGGCAAGTTCCTATAACAAAGGGTAATCCGTAGGGTCAATAGGTATCTGACAATAGCTAGGCGCACCGAGGATCTTTTTTAAAGACATAACTCCTTTAGCCCTGATTTTGAGTACGTACAAGCCTTCTTTAGTCTGTTTTGATAATCCCTGGAGGGTTAAATTGAAGCATTTCTATTTTGGAGACTTAAAGCGATAAAATAAAAGCAAGCGAATGACATGCACAGTTCTGGTCTCTGGTCTATGAATTATTACAAATAGTAGCAAAAGTGTCTTTATAGACATCTAGAAAGGTTGTCTCTCCAGATTCAACGCTTCGCAAACAGAGGTAAGTAAACTTCTAGGCAAAGATAGGTGGAAATTAGTCGTCTATAGTTTGGGTACCACTGCAGGGACGAGGCCTCGCATAAATAATAATTATTGATAAAGAAGTGATTAGGAGTCGTTAATCTACAAATGGAAATTGTTTCTTTCTTCGACCTCCCACAGCTTGGCATTTTTAAGGTAATTGGTAAATATCATTGCATTGTTTGATGTTTCCGTGTCTGTCTGCTGCAGCTTTGATCCGCCATGTCCATCACGCTGTACAAGGACGAAGAGTCATTTCTACAAGGAAAAGGGGTCACGTTTAGACAGTCACGAGCGAATCTTCAAGAAGACGGAATCTTCACAATAGCCGATGTTAAAGCAGGAAACTGGATCTTCTACGAGGGCCAAGACTACCATGGCCCTTCAGTGAAGAAACAAGGAGTTGTTGAAAGTCACGTATCCATAAGTGACGTTAATGGCTCCGTGTTCCTGGTAGAGGAAGGACTCATTTTGTTTAAAGACTTTGGCTATCGTGGAGAGAGGAAGGTACTACGAATATAATAAGTGAACTTATTCAGTAATAACGGGGGAAACCTATGTTCTCCTTGTTCTGCTTTACTGTTTACACTAAAAACAACGCAAATAAATCAAAGGCCTATGAGACACCAAAGATTTTTTTTTACTTCAGATTCAGCTGAAGCCGGCTAGGATAGAGATTTCAATCGCTTTTGATTTGAACGGGCTTTGTTTTGTCAACTCTGGTCTGGAATCATTATTTTCAAAAGAAACTACTTTTCTCGTAAAAAATTATCTTGCAATTCAATAATCTGCTCAGAGAGGTACAATTATGAGATAACTTAATTTTAAAATGCTTATTTTAGTTCAGTCAATTTTTAATATCAATATGTGTTTGCAAACAAAAGCCTTATCGGCCTACCTGAAATCATGTATCAGATACTTTTAGCTACACAAATTCAGGGTTCTAATTCGGGTTAGGTCAAATCTTGAAATTTCAAAATTCTGCGTCCCAAACTATTGTAATTTCAAAATTTGGTAACTTACCAGAAATTGACTCACCGTGATAACCCTGGGGGAGGGGGGGAGGGGGGGTTACTCGACCAATATTTGAGCATAGGTGAGCTGCTGAGGGTTTGACCCTGTTTAGGACAAAAAATTCCTACAATATATACCCTGTTTAGGACAACACAATCAATTTTAGTACATTGTTTAGTACCCTGTTTGCACTAAGACGAAATCGATCGTGCATGAAACACCCTGTTTATAATTAGAACAGACTCGCACAAATCATGTACACTGTTTAGGACAGACTTGCGCGCAGTTGTATACCCTGTTTAGGACAGTACTAGTCGTGCGAAATCATGTACCCTTTTTAGGACAAAGAGGACGAAAACCATACCCTCGCAAGGCGTTCTTGGGAAATTCTGGAAACACGTCGTTGACTAGGCTCCATTTCCGCCGTCTCCCGGGTCCGGTCTGGGGATGAGTGCGGGCTCATTTTTCCCGAACAGCGGCTGGTAATCTAGCCTCCCACGCAGGCGTTTTTAGGGAAGCTCGTCTTTCTTGTGGGGAGGGATGAAAGACAAGCTCCCCTAAACACGCCTGCGTGGGAGACTACTGGTAATCGAGCCTAGTCGTTGACCGGTGGGCATTAGATTCCATCCTCCAGAACCTCCCCTCTTAACTACACTTACGTGAATTTCTTAAAGTCTCTACTCTTTCTACTCTTATACTACTACATGAAAAATTTCTGAAATTTGATTGGTTTAGAGCAGTGGTATTTCAGCTTAATTTGAAATATCTACATGTGAAAATTACAAACCTTTTGCGGGTAGTAGTATATACAAATAATAGCATAATTTGTACATGATATTTTGCATAATTACCACTCGTGATATTTCAAAATTGTCTCAAATTTCACTCGCCTAACGGCTCGTGAAATTACGTATAACAATTTCGAAATATCACTCGTGGTATTTATGCCAAATATCACTACTAATCATGCTATTACCTGTACTTCTAGTCTTCCTCTAAGGGTTGATTTCCATTGTCGCGTAAATTTTACGTGCGCAAATAAGATAAAGGCAACCCATGAAGGGTCGCTCGTAAGCGTAAAAGTTAAACCTCGCTCAACTTCACGTTTAATCTCAACACTTTGGGTCGGATATTTAAACGAAGTCTAACTTAGAACGCGGTTTAGGAAATCTTTGGACTTTTAAATCCCGTCCATAGTGGGTTATTTTAAGAAGACAAATTCTTTTCTAATCTACGCCATATGCTTTCATGAAACTGTTCACGATAAATCGTGTTTATATAAAAGCGTTCGGCAAACTGTGAATGGTTTAGAACGGCGGTTTTGTTAAACACTGGCTAAACTCCGTTTAAATAACTGGCCCTTTATATCTTCTCTTATCTTTTGTTTACGCGATTAAATTTACGTGCGTTCCCCTGGTTAACGCGTGCGTAGCCAAAAACGCGTCAGTGGAAATCAACCTTAAGTCTAAGTCCCCTCAATTATTTTTTGGGAAGTGAAAAGGGAAATTGACTGTGGCATTAGCGGGATCCTAACCCGCGGTCTTAGAAACCGAACTCTATCGCCTATACCACTACACCACAGTGGATTCATCAGAAAATGATGCGTTCGTTTTACATTTTTTTATAGTGACAAACCTATAAGTAAATTAAAGTTAACCACTTAGAGTTAGTGCTTAACCCTAATCACTATAACGTTTTTCGAAGTTTTCAGAAAATGTCATAGCCATAGAGATAGAGTTCTAAAGTGATGAGGTCAAAAAAATATAAATTTGGGAATTTATAGGATTTGTCAAGATATTCAGAAAGAACAATGTCCAAAACGCCTACTCGCCAAAAATTAGCATTTCGGAGCAAATTGTCTCTTAGATACTGGTCAGTTAGGCTCTGATGACTCCATACAAATCCTTCTAAATATGACCTGGCTTCTAAGCGTTTAGACCCTTTGGGGGTGGCACAGCATCATCATCACCATCTTTTTTTTATTTAAACAACTTGGGTTTTAGAGCTAATATAGCTAATGGGGCACATACTATAAACTGCAGCTATAAAGTAAATATAAAGGGAGCACCCCACCCCCGGGTAAAATCCCTACCCTTTCAAATACCTAAAGCCTAAAAAAGGTACATCATTCGGGCGTAGCCTCCCCCGCATAGGTCATTATAGGGAGTACCCCCTGGAGGGTGAATTCCAGCTTGGTTAGTTAGTATTTTTTTTTTTTCAGTTTCTAGCCGTGTTGCATTTAAGATAAGAATAGTCTAATGCTGATCCAAACCTCACGATCATCTTTACTGACATAATCTGAGTGTTATCTTTTTATTATTATTATTATTATTTTCTCGTAGTGGTTTCGAGACGATCAGAAGGATCTGACCAAAACGTTCTCAGGACAACCACCTTCAGGCATCTCCTCTGGTATCGTGTTGTCTAAGAACCGGTCCGTTGTTTTGTACGACAAAGCCAATTTTAAAGGCAATCGTTATACTATGCGACCAGGAGAGTGGTATGAAAAGTTAAACCTCACGGACAGTGGCTCGGCGGGAGAGAAACGACAAATGGCTGAGCTTAAAGTTTATCTAAGGCGTAAGAAAGAGTTGAAAAACCCAACCTGCCCGGCCAGCCACAGTCCATTTTGCTCGAGTTTTCTTTTAGTCTCGAAGTTATGTAGTTTTTGATTGAGAGGCCGATTGTAATTAGTACGCTTTAGGATTTTAAGAGTTATAAAATGTTGTCAAAACCAGAGGGAAGAATTGAATAAATGAAGATTGTTTCCTTTATCCAGTATTTTGTCTTTGTAAACTTTAACTTAATTGTACGGCAAACTGGCTGTGACATTCAAATGGGAGATGAAACTTTTAGCCTCGTACCCAGACGTCTCTCTCTTTCGATGAAAATTTGCGCGCAAAGAAAGGCGAGAAGGAGAAAAAGGGCGAACACCTCTCTTGTTTCTCCTTCCCATGCTCCATTGCGATTCGTCACCGGTCACTGGCGTTTCGCGTTCGCCTCTATGTGGAAAAATTACGAAGCACCTGAGAAGGAGGAAGATCTCAGCCCATCATCTGATTTAGTACTAGACCGGACGGATAAGAATCAATATGTTGTGGCGGAATTTTATCCTTGGTCTAAATTTTATTGTCTTTTGTTTACAAAATCATACAATACCCCCTCCCCCCCGCACCCAGCGACAAAAAATGGTTCGAGGGAAGAAAATTTCAACCAAAGATAAAACTGAACCACAAAAAATACATTTGTCAACTTCCATTCTCTAGGACATATATCTACCTGGAGTTATGAAAACCGGGTTAACAAACATTTTGTTATTTTTCTCAACTTCCGCTGTCTAATAGCTTGTTTACTGTGTTGTTTGCTTATGTCGTTTGTTTTTTTGGCTTGTCTTGTGGTTAGAGATTTGTGTAGAAGTGGATGTAGACAGAATTACTATCTAACCACCCCCCCCCCCCCCCCCCATTTTTTTCCCTACCCACAATTCTTTCTTTAACACAAGTGACAGTTATCAGTTTGAAATCAGGTGGCGCATAAGGCTGGTTTCGGTGCTGTTTAGCAGTTTAGTTTTAGATATTGGTCACCTTGAGAAAAGTTTCCCGGAGAGCATCATGTAAAGCTCTGAGATGGGACAAAGTTATTACGATTCGCAGAGTCTGCATCGTCCAATATCGTATTATATTCTCGTTTCATTTGGCTAAACGGATTAATCTCCCTGATCCGGGCTGAGACAGAAAGGTACGATAATGTTCGCTTTTCTAAGGTGACCACTAAGTCTTTGGCCTCGGGAACAGGCTCTTAGGAGTCAAATGAATTAGTTGAGAGCAAAATTGCAGCTGAACTTTGACCCGGGCCAAGACTTTTTTCTGGTGTGAAAACAAGGCTAAGGTGATCCGCGGACCGTGTGACTCTACATCCGGAAACTTGCATAAGACGAGTGTAAGAGAAAGGTCCAGAGGTGTTTATCTGGCAATAGGCTGAGTTTTTCCGAGTTATTCGATGATATTTCGCTTATGTTAAACGTGAGAAGATTATGCGTGATTGTGGATAGTCTTATCAGTGCCGCGAAAGTGTGGGATTGTGTGAGTTCCGCATGCTGTTGACAGGTATGTGATTGCGTGGTTGAACTGCGGTTTCGCCAAAATATTCTGTGCCAGCCATTAATATTGTTTCGTCGGTGTTTAGCTGATTGTACCTTGGAAAAGCAGCCCTCGACTCAGGAAAATTAGATCTAGGTCTAGTTTCAGCAGGCTCTAATGGCATTGCACCATAGGCCGGTTTTTGCAGACAAGAAGGTGATAATTTGTGCACTATGTTTCATTCAGTTTGTAGTCTATTCCATGCGGAATCCTGTTGTTTATCGGACCGCCAAAAAAGTAGTTTTTTGCTAACTATTTAAGTTGTTATGTAAGCCTTAACCAGGCACTCTTTCGCTGCAGCTTACTCAACTTAAAAATTTCTAGACTGAAATGACACAGGTTTGAAACTTCGCGAAGTCAGTTTAGGGACGGACCATCAGAAAAGTTATGGGGGGGGGGAGGGGAATTTTCGAGCAGCAAGAATTTTTTTTCGTTATCAGATTCTTTGCATGAATTTTATTTAGGCCATTGCATGAATATTTTTTAGGGTTAAGTGGCGTGCATGAATTTTTTTTCATTTAATTTTCCATTGCGCGAATTTTTTTTTTGTACTTCGCCCGCCCCCCCCCCCCCCCCCCCATAAGTTTTCTAATGGTCCGTCCCTTACTGAATAAATGTTCTAAAATTTGCGTCATTCTAAATTTGGACTCGTTGGAATGCTTCTAGGGACCATTAACGCACTGCCCGGCGTCATATAAAGGCTTTTAATCGGCCTTTGAATGAGTTTTGTTGTTTTAAATTGCCAAGTAGTAGAATGACTTGATATTTTTGCTAACCCGGTTTTCAAAAATCCAGGTATATATGAGCTTTCTGGAATATTATGCCGAGAAAAAAGGAGAGTCCGACTGGTGAACTATTTCAAAAAAGCGCTTCAGGAAAAAGCTTCACAAGTCTGACAAGAGAGCGGGAGAAATTCTCTTCGATCGCTTCGTAGTGCATGCTGTTTTTCTAAAAAGAGCATAGGCGTACGGGCCGGGGGGGCGAGGGGGGCTGCAGCCCCCCCAAATTTTGGGCAACTCAGATTTTTTGGGCAGCTAGAGAAAATTTGGGCAAAGCCAGTTTTTAAAGACGTCTCCATGTTTATTTAATTATTTTAAAGACCTGAATATTAACCTGAAGTAGGCGTAATAATCCAGTTACATAACAGTGGTTGCTTAGCATGTGATGAGTAATTTACATATTTGCAGTTTTTTTTTGTTGGGCACTATACTGCACTGCACTAGCTGAAACGGGCTATTTCCAGTCGAGAATTGATTAAATAAACTTTTGCATAACTTTCTAGAATCATCTCCACTCGAAGACTGGCAGTGTACGGCAGATAGCATTCAGCAATGGGTATTGCCTGCATAGCAAGCGTTTCCGCGCGAGTTCGACTGGAAACGCTTGCTACGCAGGCTACAATGGGTATGAAAATGAAGAAGTGGCAGACTAATTCTCAGTTTGAATTACGAGAAGAATCTTAATTCTTTTAAAAAATCTATCAACGCCTATAAACCGGTTTAAAATTGTTCGCTAATTTGTTAAAAATCCTTCTTTCGATTCTAGCAATCAAGCAGAGCTACCTCCACGATCTTTCACACCTGTTTTTAAAAAGATTAAAACTACTATGAGGTGAAATTGCAGGTCAAAAGCGCTTCGTTTTCTACAGATAACGACCAAAAATCAAGATTTTCCTTTTCTTACCGAATTTCTAATAATAAAAACTTCATTGCAAAATATCTCGATAACGCTCTTAAGGTTTTGCTTAAACTTCATAAACATCGAGGCGACCGTATTGGAGAAAAAAAGCTCCTGTGAACGATTTTGTAAGGTTCCCGTGCCGAGAATCATTGCTGAAGTAAAATAGGTAATGGAGTCATTTCGTTGCTATGACAACTCCGATGTCATTGCAACCAGTGATGATGACAAATTTTCATCTTAATACAACTGTGGTCGCAATTTTTCTAGACTGCAAAACAGTCGGTTTTTTTCTCAAAATCAGTAAAGAAATCGATAACGCGTGGCGTAAGAGTCTTACGCGCGCGAAGCGCGCGAGCCTCCAGACCTTTTGTTTGACTGCTCGCGCGTATTTGAATACGCAAAAATACGGACTGTTTTGCAGTCTACATTTCAAATATTTGAATTCAAAATACCCTGGCATTCGTCGTCCAAATCCATGTTCAGTTTACTTGCCACGTGACACGTGAAGTCTTGGGGGGGAGGGGAAATCCCATATATGGGCGAGGTAGGTAAGTATCGCTGAGGATCGCTAACCTTAGATAGGGTATCATTTTTTACCTTGTTGGCTTTGTGTCTTTGTCCTTAGACAGGGTAACTTAAGTAGTAATGGATGATTTGGTTTACTATCCTTTCCATTTTGAGGAAAAAAGTAATCCTGAGCACTCTCGGAAGAATTGCAAGGTCTTACGTGTTGTACGCGGGGAAGGAGAATTTTTTACTATCCCCACGGTATTTGACTTAGAGGGCCCCATAGAAAAAAATTGTTTTAAGATGGAATGATACTCCTTTGCTCCTATATGGGACCAAATCAAGAGAGAATAATGGACCAAATGGTCAGCCGGCACAGTGTTTGACCCCCCGCCCCAGGTACATACAAAGGTATTGGCCAGCGACTAATCGGATTTCGTGTTTATGTTTCTGTTGTGGTTCGACAGTGTTACAGGCCTCGCCTGATTAAGTTGGTCAAAATATGGAAGCCACTATCACTTCTTTTAAGATTGCGCGTTAGACAAGGACGGTGTTGTGTCGACCTGTTATAAGATCTAAAAAGGAAAGCTTGAACTTTCCTAGTGTCCTTACTTGAATGATGTCAGAATGGATGTTACGATTTGTGGAAATTAAATGCCTTTTAATGATAGCTCGTTTGTGTCTACTGAGTCTAGATTTTGTACTCGTACAATGCTGTGTCTAGCCTCCCCACAGACTTCCTTTAGGGTTCGCCCCCATGTGTGACGAACGAACCCCAAAGGACGTCTGCGGGGAGGCTATGCTGTGTCTTGAGGCACATCCCCGTATTGGCCATATAAGGGAGTACGCCCCCGCCTCCCCCGGGTAACCATGTAGTACAATTGCAAGGTTTAAGAATACAGAATTTCGTAAGTCAGATAACCAATCAACGTTGATGAAAAAAAAAGTTTAGTTATGATTATTACAAATTGCGACAGTACAGGAGATTCAGACAAACATTGGCCATTTCTGCTAGAGGTCGCGACAAGAATTCCAACCCATCCTCGACCCCAGTGCTTCAATTTTCTATCGTATATGTGCAAAAATTCGTCACCCGATTCGCAAGCAACTAGTTCGTCAAATTTGCGTGAGTTTCGCGGGAATTAAACTTGCGAAAGCTACTTTCGAACAACTCTCCTCGAGCTTTTGTTTTTAAGCCAGAGTAAGGATCATATTATGACCTGCTGGCCTGAGTTAAACCATCTTATTAAACGCCTTTGTAAAAATTGCTACAGCCGCATTGATGCTATACATCAAAAGCTGGAAAATGTTCTAAAACGTTTTTCGGAGCGCTGGTATAATCTATAAATGACTATTCCACCGGCGCGTTTTTACGAAGTTTTCATTTCAAACAACGGTAGTTTCATGAACATTTAAGCAGTTAACTTAGGGTGCAAATAAGTTTTCAAGCTTAACCGATAAACCATAGTTGTGCTCAAAGTGAAACATGAAATTCGCCGACAATGAAATAAATAAATAAATTGGATCCTATAGTCTCACGATTGTGTTTTAAAGTAGTGTTATGAATGAACATAGAGAAAACAGTAGTCAGAGAAATTATTCATCGAAACATTTCATTCGAAAACACATAATTTTATCCTTAAAAGCAATTCGCGTAATACTAACTGGATCGTGGATCATTTCACAACCCTTTCACGCAAGTAAAAGCGGCCGAAGACATCAAATGTCAACGCCAAAATCCGTCTCAAGTCGTATAAAACATCTATGAAACAACTATAAACACTTAAATTTCCATTTAGAAACGGAACTTCCTTGACCATTAATGTGCAAGTTGCACCTGAAAATTCTTTTAAAACGTTGCCGCTTTAGTTTCTTTTCAGAACAGGACAAGCGTTCCACCTTGAAGAAACCAACCAGGTTGAAGTCCTTGAGGGCAAATCAGTGTTCAGCTGAAAGCTTCTTTTCTTCTTTTTCCACTAAAAGAAAACTGATCGATGATTCTTTTGAACTTTCCGGTTCCCATCTGTCTTAAAACAGTGCATTCAGCCTTGCATTGAGAGGCGACACAACAAAACTCACCGCTTCTTTTCCTGGCAAACAAGAACTACCATATGAAGCTATATGACGATCTTTACCATATCCCGTAAGAAGCACCTGCAGCAGCTTGTTTTGGTATTCCAAAAGCTTTAAAATAAGGATCTTATTCAAGTTGACGATGCTGTTTTAAATACATAAACAGGGATTTTTGAAATTGTTTTTGAACTTTTCCTGTTGCTACGTTTGAGCCGCGTTCGTATGCGAGAATTTGGCGCGAAGGGATGCATGAAGGCGCAATAATGGTCGGCGTTTATTCGCTGACGCAACGACGGTAGGTACTTCATATATGATTCCTATAGTGTACCGAGATGTAGTTAACAAATAGATTCCATGTTGCCGTGCGTCTGTTCAGTAATAGATCATAGATGACGTCAAAATGGCGTAAAAACAAAAAAAGTGGCACACGAGCCGCAGGCAAGTGTGTCACTGTTGTTTTTACCACATTTTGACGTCCTCTGTGATCTATTACTTAACAGACCCACGGCAACATGGAATCTATTTGTTTTATACAATGATTAGAAAAGAAAAAGACCAATACACATACCTGCCTCGAATCGCTTGACCTTTTGAGGTTTGTGCTAGTTTAGGCATTTTTTAAGTCCCAAACCCAACTTTTCATCTTAGCTTCTTCTTTATCTTACTTGTGTACAGTTTCTTCGAAACGTTTTTCACCGTCTTTTCTTGCTCAAAGAAGAATAATAGCGAAAACATTTTGCAAAACAGCGAGTCTCTCGTAGCGAAGACACACAATGGCAACTGTTGTGAAGATTTCTTGTAGTTTAGGCATTGTCAAGTAGTCAATAGCTTTTTTGGTCTCCGTTTCTCCATTTTTCTTCTTTCTAAATAGCTCCTGCTAAACTTTTTCCGAGGCTTTCACTTGCCTCAATCCGAAATAATCTCACAAACATTTTCAAAACCGCGTGCCATGTTGAACAAAACAAAGAAAACATGTTTCCCGTGACGTCATCCATGTATCTGTACTCTAATAGATCATGGGCAACGACCAATCACAGCGCGCGTAGCATTCACATCATTGTATAAATTCTTACAGTGCACTGCGTCTTATAGCGTACCGAGGTACTTGGCTTACTTGTGTGTCTTGGGTTGCTTGAGTGTCTTGCCTTACTTTTGTGTCTTGGCCTACTTCAGTTACTTGGCGTTCTTGAGGTACATGGCTTACTTTTGTGTCTTGGCTCACTTAAGTGTCTTGGCCTACCTCAGTTACTTGGCGTGTTTGAGTGTCCTGGCGTACTTTTGTGTCTTGGCCTACTTCGGGTACTTGGCGTGCTTGAGGTACTTGGCTTACGTGTGTCTTGGATTGCTTCAGTGTCTTGGCCTACTTCAGTTACTTGGCGTGCTTGAGGTACTTGGCGTACTTGTGTGTCTTGGATTGCTTTAGTGTCTTGGCTTACTTTTGTTACTTGGCCTGCTTGAGGTACTTGGCTTACTTTCGTGTCTTGGGTTGCCTTGGTATCTTGGCCTACTTCAGTTACTTGGCGTGCATAAGTTACTTGGCTTATATTTGTGTCTTGGGTTGTTTTAGTGTCTTGGCTCACTTTTGTGTCTTGCCCTACTTCAGTTACTTGGCGTACTTGAGGTACTTGGCTTACTTTTGTGTCTTCGATTGCTTCAGTGTCTTGGCCTACTTCAGTTACTTGGCGTTCTTGAGTTACTACGCTTACTTTTGTGTCTTGGGTTGCTTGAGTGTCTTGGCTTACTTTTGTGTCTTGGGTTCCTAGCAAATCATTGAATTTAGACACCACACGACATGTTCATCCACAAAATTAGTCGTGCAGCGAGTCAGTGGCACAGAACTTTTTGGACAAAAGAACTGGATTTCGAGAGTTCATCCGACCTCCAGGAGTTCAGCCTATGAACGTCCGATTAGTGAAACGAATATTCCACCACCGAAACGTTTTCAGGGAATGTCTTGCAACTGTCTACTCACCAGCGTTCGCATAACACGTTCGTTTTTCACCTAATTACATGTATAGTGTTTAGTTACAAGTCCCAAAAGAGGCATCATACTTTCTATTTGTGTTACATCGGACAAGGCACACATGTGCATGCTTTTCCTATTAATTAACCAGTGAAAAGACCATAAAAAAGAATTTACACTCTGTGTTGTGTTCCAGACGACGGAATTCCAAGAACAGTACAAGGGAATCATAATTATTTTACTTCCACTTCACTGCCAGTTGTTACGCGTTTTTGAAAAAACACCACTGTATTTAAGATGTTAAGGGAGAAAGGTAAATTCTCAAATTGCAATGAAGACAATAAAGGCAGCAAACCCTAAATTATAAAAAAGAAAAAAAAACTTGCGTTAATTATACTTTAAAGAGAAAGAATTTGATCTCAAAAACGCTCACTAACTAGCTCGCTTGTTTTGGTTTAAATTTAACAAAATCATTTTTATAAAAAATTTAAATAATGAGGCAGCACGAAAATAAAAGAACTTTTTCATGTTTTTGTATCCTCACGGCTCGTTTATTAACCTATACTGGTATTACTGCTTTTGTTTTGATTGTTATCATAACTCGTTTAATGAACGATGAAAACAGTTATGTAACGCGTGGCAGCTTCAATGTATCATTTGTACAATTTATAGTCGTCATCCAGAGTTTAGACTACAAGCAGCCTCTTTTTTTTTTCTTAGTCCGTGAGACACGCATAATCATCATGCGCGTGCCGCTTTCGCGAGCGTCTGTCCCCCTCCCCCACCCCCTCGATGAATCTACAAAAAAGAGAAACTGCGTGCAGTCTATCCTAACCTGAGATCAGGCCCAATTTTAGCGGTTCTCATACATTCTCCTTGCCCGCTGGAATGTTATTTTCAAAGCGAAACAAAAATAGAGCCCGATCTTAGGTTAAGTCTATCCAGAGTTTCTCACATGGGCAGCCTGTGTCAACCAAAGGAAAGAGATCGCTCTTTCAGCTGACAGTCAACGCCTTGGTTGAACTATGAACTTGGGACTTGTTAAAAGAACCCACAGCGATATTACTACTATCTATGAAAGTAGGACATAGCGAATTATCGCTCAGTTACATCGGCGGATTCTGCAGCAGAATTTTCTTCATCACTCGGCTTCAGCAAATGTTTCATGTGATTATTGTACATCCAACCGTCTCCGTGACGATGAAAGATCTAAAAAAAAAATAACATGATATGGTAGTGAAACTCATGTCATCAATCGAGTAACACTATTAAAAAGTCGTATTAAAATTGAGAACAGGAATAGCCTGAGAAAAAAGTCGACATTTCGCGACGTCATCAACGGTGGTTTCCGAGGTCTGAGGAACGAGCACAGAATCTCCAAACTGATGGCGTGTCACTAGCCAGATCTGGGTAGTGCTTCTGACTAGCTGAGGCAAATTTTAACCATATCAATTTTCAAAACTGAGGCTCATGAGTTAAAGACATGACTATTCAAGCAAGCATCACTTAAGTTTTACCAGTCACGTTGTTATCCACGGCACTTATATGTCTAGCGATGGACATAACTCGGACCTTAGGTACAGTACTATTCACAGCTGCACGACTTGCCCTGTCGGTAGAGCAGTTGACTGCAGAGTGGAAGGTTTAAAAATTTTGTACAAAACTTGAATAAATTTATTCAGTTTGAAGATTACTGGTCACGCGTGACGGAGGAAAATTGCCCCGGTTAGATGAATTATAGGCGTATGGTTTGCTTACCTCCCCTTGTAAATATGTACCGTAAAATAAGAAGAAACGTCAATAGTCTTTACAGACAACATTGTACCATCATTTTAGCCACTTGTCATTAGGAAATTTAAGCAAATCATTACGGCGACCTCTACTACGACGAAGGGGCATAGTCAATGTTTTCTTAAAGTTGAAATTTGGCGGGTTACGGAGACGAAGTCTCTCCAGGACTCCGCATTCACGACCGTCGTAGTTGAGGTCGCCGTGGCGATTTGCGTTAAGTCCTTATTGAATTCACTAATGGTCAATTTTATATGAATGAAGAACAACTAACCTTTGTTTTCCATTCTACACCAGCTTCTTTTCTCTCTCTGGCTTCATTTCTTTGTTTTTCCTCAAGCTAGAATTGAAAATTGAGTGGGGCATCAAGCCTCTATCAGCGGAAAGCCCTAAACCAAATCACTAAAACGTTAGACGCGAACTCAATCGCGGAGGATTCTTTTGCAGAGCGAATTGATCATTATTTACTTGCATTTTATATCCTCCATAACAATCGACCCAAAAAACGGATTTCAAGTAAAGCTTAGTTTCCATACAATCGTCCAATGTGTTTAGGCGATTAAGAACTGACATGAAAACACTTGTCATGCAGGGGAGAACAGGGGACAGAAAGACCGGGAGAATAGGGGACGGGAGGGGTATGGGAGGCGGGAGAGAAGTTGGCTAAAGGGAGGAAGTCAAGGAAAAAAGGGCGGGAGCCGGAAATGCAAGGTATGGAAGGCGGGAGTCTTGGACCCCCTTGATCCCCCTTCTCCCACTCTCATGCGATATCGACCTAAGGGAGGTTTTGTGAGCCCACGAGACTGAGCAACCCCCACCAACCCTTGTTTTCACGAAAACCGCTGAACACAAACCCTCCCTTAGGTCGATGTTACTTTGTCACAACCTCTTGCGATGCTGAAAGATCCGCATGATTGCGGTGGTCTTCCGTACGAATTTTCCCATGTGTAATTATGATAATATTTTGTTCTAATTATCTAACTGAGGGGGCCTATTCCTTATAAGCCCGGTGGCTTCTCTTGGGCTTCCTCGCCATGAGAGTTTAAATAATTAGATTTTTTTTTGCTTTGTATAACTTATGGCAAACAAAACAATAAACAATAAACAAACCGGTGCCAGGCACGGGAAGACTTTCAACGACTGAAAAAGAGACGGCCGTGTCTTGCAAGTGTGCAGTAGACATGCGGGGCGCTTTGGAATTTCAACAACCCATCTCATTACTAAGCTCGTCTCTTAACGTATAAATTAGCCTCCACAACTTAGAACTGCGTTTCGTATGCACCTTTTACAGTCATACCCAAAATTACACAGAGAGCTCAGGTGTAGAAAGAAATACATATGTTTCCAGTCGTCTATATTTCAATAAAGGAGGTAATTCTGTAAGTTAATTGGCTAAAAATTCTCGAGCCCTAAAGGACGCTGGGATACGCTAATGAAAACTCACTTCGCGTTTTGCTGACGTTGCAGACTCGATGTCGTCATTCTTAAGTGCATGCGTCACTTTATGCCACAAACGTAGCGACTCGCACTCGTCTTGAGTTGATTCCGGACAAACTCTCTTTCCAAAAACTGGAAGTTCTCTGGTGTCAATGATTTTTGGTTCTTCCTAAAGGAGAAACAACAAATTCAGTGATCCCAGAGCCTCTTACATGAAAGACTTATAGGCAATTTGTGAAAGCACAAAGTCACCTGTATGGTTTCAGTTTGAAAAAAGAAACTTTTAAATATACACAAACCTGGTGACTTGTGAAGCTGATTTCTATTTTTCCATTCCACTCGCCATTAACTTTACAGATGACCCGTCCTGTTGAAGTGTTCTTAACTTCACCCGTGACGCGGTGAAGTTTCCCGCCATAAAACGGCTAGGTGTGAAACGTGATCGAAGCGTCGTAACCTGTCTTAGCGCACGTGATGTTAACTTTGCCGCCTAACTCCACCCAGGGAAAAGTTAAGATCGATGTAAAAGTTAGCACAGAAAGCAGACAAGTATAAGTAAATATAAATAAATAAATAATATTTGGAGGTAGCACATCCACAAAGTGGCTCTTCGTCTACCTGATTCCTTGTCGAATTGGAATTTGAAAATGTTGGTATTTGAGGAGAGGGGAAAACCTGAGTACCCAGAGAAAAACCTCTCGGAACAAAGGAGAGAACCAACAACAAACTCAACCCACATATGGCGTCGTTGCCGGGATTTGAGCCCGGGCCACATTGGTGAGAGGTGAGCGCTCTCACCACTGCGCCATCCCTTGCTCCCTTTCACGGGAGCCGGCAGCGAGGAACGTTGCTAGACGTGACATTTAATCAGCAAAAATTATGCTTGTTTACGCAAGTTAGCCTGCGCAACAAACGAAACTTAACCTCCGGGGTTACTTTAAAAAAACTTTTACATGTGTAATTTACAAGCGCAGCCATTGCTTAAGAGTCTGAAAAAAGGGCAACACTTGTAAATCACACTTGTTACAGTTTTATTAAATTGACCCCTGGTCAAGTCCGTCTGCGAGCCAGCACCGGAATCCTCGTGCTGGGTCCCCGGCCAGCTGTGTACCAGGACTTGAGTACCCGCCATGATTGACCTGTTAAAAAAGCCACAATTAGCCGAATAGGTTAAAGGAAAGTTCAAAAGGCACTTCCTATAATTCGTTAAGCCCGTTGGAGGCCCAGAACTAGGATCTCGGCGCTTTTTTTTCGGTACTGACAAACCGACAAAATTTGTCTGTTGTCGGTTTGTCGGTTCATGTCAGTTGAACCCTAGCTTAATTAAGTTAAAAGTTGTCAGTGAATTTGTCGGTACTGACAAACCGACAGAAATTTTGCATTCGTTTGCCGAAATGAGGATTTGTAAAGGTTGAATAAAAACTTGAACCTTATGATAGTGAGAAACACAAAACAAGCTAAAGGTGACGTCTTACAGACGTAGAAGGCCTAAATGTAATAAACGACCCTAAATATAATAAAGTCCTAAATGTAATAACATTTTGTCCTAAATGTAATAACAATTTGCCCTAAATGTAATAAACTCTTAAGTAATTTCTGGAATAAGCGCCTCCCTCAAATAAGCGCCCCATGGGGTTAATTAGCGCCGCGGCGCTTATTCGTGTAAATACGGTACTAAGCGGCATTTCTATGGTATTAAGCTCCGTTCTCAAATAAGCGCCGCGGCGCTAATTCGCGTAAATTCGGTACATTTGCTTATGCACTGTGAAACTTAACCTTTACAAATAAATTGCTTGTAAACGGCAGAGTAACAGTATTTTTCTAAAAAAGCAATATTTAAGCAATAGAACACTTTTTTCCTGTGTTTGCATAGCCTAATATAAACACTCGAGGGGTTGGGAGAATTCGAGACAGTTATGTAAACCCTCGACGTGTCGAGGTTTCAACTCAAAAACTTTTTAATATTCGTGCTTGTGTGATTAGCGCGCGAAGAACAAAACATCTTGACTCCACACATGTTTACATACTCTCATGCAAACACATTTCTCGGCCAATCAGAGGGCGCGCGTACTATCAGCTGTGCGGTATTCTTTTTAGACTTCTCTTTTTTTGTTCTTGATATTTTAGCTGATTAGATCTCCTTTTCTAGAGATCCGACGTTGACAAGCAACAGGATCTTCGTCCACGTTTTTTGCAGTAAATTTCTTTAAAAGAAATGAAGTATGAAAAACTTTTTAAGGCCTAACTAGCAATTTATTTGCAATTGTAGACGTCAAGTTACACAGTGCAGTACCGAAGCTTAGGGACGGACCATTAGAAAAGTTATGGGGGGGGGGGGGGAGGGGAATTTTCGAGCTGCAAGAATTTTTTTTCGTTATCAGATTCTTTGCATGAATTTTATTTAGGCGATTGCATGAATATTTTTTAGCGTTAATTGGCGTGCATGAATTTTTTTTCATTTAATTTTCCCTTGCGCAAATTTTTTTTTTTGTACTTCGCCCCCCCCCCCCCCCCCATAAGTTTTCTAATGGTCCGTCCCTTACCTAATTTTTCCTCCAAAAATGCGGCAATACCTCTTAGTACCGTATTTATGCGAATAAGCGCCGCAGCGCTTATTAAATTCCCCACAAATGCGGTGCTTATTTGAGTAATTACTGTAATTTGCAACTGAAGAGTTTATTGCATTTAGGACAAAATGTTATTACATTTAGGACTTTATTACATTTAGGACAAATTGTTATTACATTTACGACTTTATTACATTTAGGGTCGTTTATTACATTTAGGCCTTCTACTCATTTGGTGATCCGCAACACCTAGAAACCACCAAATGTGAATTTTCACGCACTCACTGCATTAACTGGGAAACCACTTGTAGAGAACAGGAGGGCATTTTGTATGCGTATGCGTTAATATGGTCTGTTGAAGTGGCACAGAGGCATTTTCTGTGGACTGTTTACTACGTTCATTACCAGCATTTGCAGGCTGTTTTCTGGAGTTGAATGACGTATATTGAGTGTTACGTTCCACAAACATGTTCTTTAAGGTATCGAGTCATTTCTACGATGAAAGTCAGTTTATTGTAGCCTCACTGTAGCCCTTGAGATGACAGTCTTTCCTTTCATAAAACAGTACATCGAAGACAAGATATGGCGGCTGAATGTTGTTACGACCTAACATTTCGCGCACATTTTTTTGAGCAGCAGGAAAAGGTCAGCATGATAATTTTTCGTTCAACAATTATCCTATGGATATTTAATTCTTGTCAACAGTATAACTCTGAAATCGAACTTAATCGTTTCAGGTCCATTTTGCCGTGAAACTGGATTTTCACCCTTTCGCTGGCATGTTTATCTCGAAATCTTGCCTTTCTTCCCACATTAATAAGTTAATGATTAATGACACTAAGAACACTTCTGCGAATGAATGGTGCTCTGATGAAGGCTGTGAAAAATCGCCTCCTGAAGTAATTTTTAGTTTTCTTCACCGGTACGTCTTCGTTGAGAAACAAAATACACGCACTTCAATTATAAATTTAATTCAATATAATGATGCCAGTAAGATTGTGTTGTGAAAATAAGAAAATTCTTCCATTTAGTTATATAAAGGAAAAAAATCAGGGGCACCCAACGAGAATATAGTTCAAAACCACTTAAACATAGCATTGACAAAGTATTTTAGTATTTAAAAGGTAGATATATATAATAGGCACACTTTCATCCCCTAAAAATTTTTCATCTGTTCGGATTTCCTAGCTGAAACTCTTGTGATCCGATAATTATAGCGATCAAAACTTACCTTTTCGAAAATTTCAGCCAGAAAAAAGGCTCCCGAAAATTCTAGGTGAACTTTTTACGTTAAAAATGGGCACCATTTTTGAGATGTACTAAAATCCTAGGAGAGGGAGACAAGCAAGAAATTTTTTAACAAATGTTCCGAAAATTCTAGATCTCAAATCGTCTTCCGAACAGATATTTTCCGAAAATTGACGTTGGGTGCCCCTCAGTGAAAAATTACAGCAATCGGTTTGAATTCTGATTTTTTTTCCACCTTATTTTGATGGTACACTGTTTGTTTACATTACATTATGCAAATCAATATAACATTTCGGCGTTTTAACGAAAATCTAGCTTAACTCGTTGGGCAACCCCCAAATGGTACGAAATGAAACGTTATCAATACACCTTTTAAACTGAATCCTGGCTTCTGCTGCAAAACAATTGCATTTATTCCGCCCTAAATGGTACCATTTTGTGGATACTATACTTCGATATGCTAATTTGTGAAACATTTCATTCACAAAGGATGTTTACTGAGACCAGCTTCTCCTCTGTAATGAACCAAATTCTTGTTTAATGCATCAGTATCTGCTTGATAATTCTTCCCAGGGGGTTCTATGTACGGTCCCTAAACCTCCCGCAGTAAAATTTTTTTTCCCTTGTCTTAAAGCAGCAGAACATTGCCACGATGCATTTCTTCCTTGATAAGTAAAAACATGAGTTTAGAAACCAAACCATAGAAATGCATTGCTTTGCCAGTAAAAATCAGATTTATACAGGAACAGTGATTTTTTTTTCTTTGAGTCTTTAAAGTCTTTAAAAGGCCGATAATAATCAATGACAGGCCTGCACGACTCACTGCGTTATGTTGTGGTCATTTTTGTGAACGCTGCCTTATATTTTTGCCCCAACGAGCATGCGACAACAACCAATGACAGGCCTGCACGATCCACTGCGTTATGGTGTATGCTGCCTTATATTTTTGCCCTAACGAGCATGTCTTTAAGAGATTGTCCTCTCTTGTAGGATATAATTGGCGGATCTTTAAATATGTTTTTCAGTAAAGGCTGATTTTGTATTTAGTTCCAGTTTTGCATCAATATATTTTTAAGGTTACGCACCGATGGGTGGTATGTTGTGACAAAAGGCAAGATTTGTTTGCGAGTTTTTTTCTTTTGTTGTAGAGCCGACAACACCGCGGCAAAACGTTTACGAATGCGCCAGGTTGAGCATTTCCGGACTCTTTTTCAGTCACACTTTCCAGTCAGATCAAAGTCTCCCGCGCGCTCTCGGCTTCTGTGCAGCTTGTGGTTCAGTTGTTCTTCTTCATGCCGCTCGTGTTTTTGACTATTTTGTAGTTATTGAAATTGCTTTTATGGATAACCAGGCACAGATCACTGAAACAATTAGTCGTATAGATTCAGAAAAGGTAAGATGATAACAACTCAGTGTGTAATTTTGGCTAGAGCGTCAGGTAAACTGATTTTCATTCACGAAAACAAAGTTTTTGACTGTTATTTTTCACTTAACCTGGCTGAAACTGAGACATAAAAAGTTATCATGGCAAGCTTGTGTATTGTAGTTCTAATTTTCCGTTCTTCAGTTTCTCAGTCTTCATGTCTTAAAGCCGATTCGAGCTTCATTTGGAAAGCGACAACACACAATCGCTTTGTAGTTTTATTTACCAGTGAGTTACCGTGTTTTGAAATGAAACTCTTCTGTCGACTTCTGAGTTGATTGCCATGAAACATAAGTTTAATTATACTGTTGAGGTTGGCAGCAAGTTGACAACTCTATTAATTTTTTTCATTCTCAGAATCAGAGAGCGAAAGCTGGTTCGATGGCTTTTAGAAGTCGAACTTTTCATGCCATTTATTTAGCTGCTGGAAGTTTCGTGTTTGCATCACAGGTGGCCCAAGCGTAATATGAGAGTTTGTATGGGAAAAATAGAGTTTGAAACTTAGATGAAATAAATGAAGTAAAAGCGATAAAAGTTCTTAATTAAGTGTAAATATTGTTACCTAGAGTCGTTGTCTTTGCTTTTACGAAGTTTCAGCGCGATTTGAGTACTTTTACAGCATCTGACCTGACAGTGTAATAATAAGAGACAAGGTAGGACAGAATCGCTCGATCGATCTTCAAAGCTGCTCAGAATCAGCTCCAAATTTCACGCGAAAAAACAAACACACTTACATTTTACGCCGCCGAATCCACAAAGTGGTACGTTAAGATCACTTTCCTGCAATGCGTTCCAGTAAACCTTGCGTTTGGATCGCATAACTCGATCGAAAAGATCAACTACAGTTCAAAAATCGGCGCTATTTATCCGTGACTAGTAAAAGTGTAACATTTCAACCGTTTTGTCGCTCGGCGGTGACTGGGCGCTAACGTCAAATAATAACTCACCGGGAGAGGGTGACATTACTTCGTTAAGACAAATCTCTACGCACCCACCTCCGAGCAACACCGCGGCAAAACGTCTACGCATTCGCCAGGTTTAGCATTTCCGGTCTCTTTTTCAGTCACACTTTCCAGTCAGATCAAAGTCTCCCGCGCGCTTTCGGCTTCATTCTGTGTGCAGCTTGTGGTTCAGTTGTTCTGCTTCATGCTGCTCGTGTTTTTGACTATTTTGTGGTTATTGAAATTGCTTTTCTGGATAACTAGGCACAGATCACTGAAACAATTAGTCGATTAGATTCAGAAAAGGTAAGATGATAATAACTTAGTGTGTAATTTTGGCTGAGCGTCAGGTAAACTGATCTTCATTCACGAAAACAAAGTTTTTGACTGGTATTTTTCACTTAGACTGGCTGAAACTAAGACATAAAAAGTTATCATTGCAAGTTGGTGCATTGTAGTTCTAATTTTCAGTTCTTCAATTTCTCAGTCTCCATGTCTTAAAGCCGATTGGAGCTTTATTTGGAAAACGACAACACACAATCGCTTTTTTACCAGTGAGTTTTAACCGTGTTTTGAAACGAAATTCTTCTGAGTTGATTGCCATGAAACATAAGCTTAATTGTATTCTTGAGGTTGGCAGCAAGTTGACAACTCTATTATTTTTTTTCATTCTCAGAATCAGAGAGCGAAAGCTGGTTCGATGGCTTTTAGAAGTCGAAATTTTCATGCCATGTATTTAGCAGCTGGAAGTTTGGTGTTTGCATGAGATGCAGCTGAGCCGCACAATCTGAAATTATTGAAGTCTTCAACCAAAGAATAACCATTTAAAAGAATTAAATAGGCATTTTCTTGAATGAAAGTCATTTATCGGCATGTTTAGTTTCCCGGCACTGAAAACTCCGGGTGTTCGTGACTGCGGTCATCAAAGTCGAAGTTGTTATTAAATCCCTCCCATCTCTTATTTCTCCGATAATAAAAAAATTATTAAACGGACTAAAATTTTATTTCTTGGTTTTAGTGTTAATGATAATGATGAATTCTTTATTTCGGTTTCTTTCATAAGTATTGTTATTCTTTTCTTAGTTGTCGCCTTCTCCCATATTAACTTATGCCAAACCAGTAGCATGCAAGAAAGCCAGTAAAAACAAATTCGTCATGTCAAGCGCTCGCGACCTGCAAACTTCAAACATCATTTTCACCGTTGGTGCAAACAGATAACCATGTGGTGCAAAAGTTTGACGCTAGAAAAATATATAAGCTTTCGAATGAAGTGATTTTTTTCGCCTCCTTTTTTGTCTGTTTCTCCCTTTTTGCTTTTAAACTTGGTGCGACGGCAATGTTATGCTTACGCAATTGGTTTATATACTAGACCGGAAATAAAAAGCTGACCGGATGTCAAATTTTGTGCTCATGCGCATTACGTTTTGCCGCGGTGTTCCTCCGAGCCAACCTCCGAGCAAGGTTGGCTTCTCTGTTTTGTTTTGTTGCTTCGTTCATTGGCCGAGTAAAAACAAAGAAGCCGACCTTGCTCGGAGGTGGGTGAGTAGAGATTTGTCTTAACGAAGTAATGTCACCCTCTCCCGGTGAGTTATTATTTGACGTTAGCGCCCAGTCACCGCCGAGCGACAAAACGGTTGAAATGTTACACTTTTACTAGTCACGGATAAATGGCGCCGATTTTTGAACTGTAGTTGATCTTTTCGATCGAGTTATGCGATCCAAACGCAAGGTTTACCGGAACGCATTGCAGGAAAGTGATCTTAACGTACCACTTTGTGGATTCGGCGGCGTAAAATGTAAGTGTGTTTGTTTTTTCGCGTGAAATTTGGAGCTGATTCTGAGCAGCTTTGAAGATCGATCGAGCGATTCTGTCCTACCTTGTCTCTTATTATTACACTGTCAGGTCAGATGCTGTAAAAGTACTCAAATCGCACTGAAACTTCGTAAAAGCAAAGACAACGACTCCAGGTAACAATATTTACACTTAATTGAGAACTTTTATCGCTTTTACTTCATTTATTTCATCTAAGTTTCAAACTCTATTTTTCCCATACAAACTCTCATATTACGCTTGGGCCACCTGCGGTTTGCTTGAGATGCAGCCGAGCCGCACAGTCTGAAATTATTGAAGTCTTCAACGAGTCTTCAACCAAAGAACAACCATGTAAAAGAATTAAATCGGCATTTTCTTGAATGAAAGTCATATAAAGGCATGTTTAGTTTCCCAGCACTGAAAACTCCGGGTGTTCGTGACTGCCGTCATCAAAGTCGAAGTTGTTATTAAATCCTGCCCATCTCTTGTTTTGAGTTCTTGTTTTCTCCGATAATAAGAAAATTATTAAACGGACTAAAATTTTAATTCCTGGTTTTAGTGTTAATGATAATGATGACTCCTTTTTGGTTTCTTTCATAAGTATTGTTATTCTTTTCTTAGTTGTCGCCTTCTCCCAAATTAACCTATGCCAAACCAGTAGCATGCAAGAAAGCCAGTAAAAACAAATTCGTCATGTCAAGCGCTCGCGACCTGCAAACTTCAAACATCATTTTCACCGTTGGTGCAAACAGATAACCATGTGGTGCAAAAGTTTGACGCTAGAAAAATATATAAGCTTTCGAATGAAGTGATTTTTTTCGCCCCCTTTTTTGTCTGTTTCTCCCTTTTTGCTTTTAAACTTGGTGCGACGGCAATGTTATGCTTACGCTATTGGTTTATATACTAGACCGGAAATAAAAAGCTGACCGGATGTCAAATTTTGTGCTCATGCACATTGCGTTTTGCCGCGGTGTTAGAGCCGACTGTCTTTGTGCGAAGTTGACTTCTGATAACGTTGTCTGTATCATCTCGTGGGGGTATCCGCGCGTTATGAGGCGCGATTTAAAATTCGAGATACTTTCATCGAACGTTGTTTCAGAAGAGTTTGTTCTCAGTAGTCTGAGTGCTTCGCCTTTAATAAAACCTCTTTTCACACCCACTGGATGGCTCGAGGTAAAATGTGTATACTGAAAGGTTTCAGTAGGCTTGTAATGCGTACGGATGTCAAGGATCGATTCATTTCTGAAACGTTCTCCTTTAAAAATAATTGTGTCGAGAAAGGTTGTCTCGTTATCTGAAATTTCAGCCGTAAATTTAATTGTAGGATGGAAGTTGTTAGTTTGTTCAATGAACAGGTTAATTTCCTTTTTGTCACTGTCCCATAGTGAGAAAATGTCATCAATAAAACGTTTCCATTCTATTGGTTTTGTTCAGTACTTTGACTTATCATTTTTGTCTCAATATCGGCCATAAAAATGTTTGCAATTGCAACGGCCATTTTTTTACCCATTGCAGTGCCATGGGTCTGAAGATAATTGTTTCCAATAAATTGGAATGAATTTTCCTGATGGATAAGTTTAAGCATTTCTTTGAAGTAGTGACGGTATAGGAGGGTTATTGTTGTGGAATGCCTGGTATGCTCTGCAGACTGTTGTGATCCCCTCTTCCTGTGGTATATTTGTGTACAAGCTTGTTACATCCATTGATACTAAGATAGTATCTTGAGAGACCTTTGTCTTTTCTATGAAGTTTATGAAATCCGTTGTATCCTTTAGATACGATTTCTGTTTTTGTGCGATGGGCTGAAGTAGTTTGTCCACAAAAAATGATAATCTTTCTGTAGGGCCTTCACAGCCCGAAATTATCGGTCTTCCGACCGGATTTGGTTTGTGGATCTTAGTAAGGGTGTAAAATATTGGTATTCTTGGCGGATCTCGCGTTTGAGAAAACCGTTTCTTTGTCATGTCATCAATAAAGTTATTTTGATGCAATTGTGCGACAAGCTCTTGAACTCTTTGTGATGTTTCCACTGCCATGGGATTTCGGAGAGGTTTATAATGTTCCCTGTTGTTGAGTTGAATCTGAGCTTCTTGTATTTTATCACACTTATTCATGATGACGGTTGTTGTGTCTTTGTCTGCCTTTTTTAGAACGATGTCAGTGTTCTTTTTCAGCTCTGTTAGAGCTTTATATTCGTTGCGTGACAGGTTATTTTTGGGTTTGATTGGTTTAATCTCTGCGAGTTGGATCTTCACGCTTTCCAAGTAGCTTTCTAGGGCGACTGATTTTTGAACCGGCCGGTGGATTCCAGTCAGATTTGACGTGGAATGGATGCGGTTCTTTATTTTCTTTGTGAAATATTTATTTCAGGCGCATACGTCTCGCGAAATGTTCGAAGTCAAGCAAGAGTTGTCGTCTAATGTAATTCACATCTGTCACCGGTGTCGGGACAGATTTGAGCCCTTTAGAAAGAACGCTGATTTGGCTGTCGCTAAGTTGTTGGTTTGAAAAATTCTTTATAAATTTCTCGTTATTTTTTCTTTGTCTGTCGATCCGTTTTTTAGCCATTTTTTTCCTGCGCTCTTTGAGCTTGTTATTTGTTTTCTACCCTTTTTTATTTTGAACCCCCGTTGTGGTCGTTAGGTTTTCAGAGATAAGACTGTTGTATTTTTCAACATTTTTATTGTTTGCAGAATTCTGCAATACATGTGTGTACCGTATTTGCTTGAGCTCGTTGAATACAAAAAATACTGCTGAAAAATCTACAACTGAAAACCCGCATAGAAAACGTCCGATATTTGTCCTGGAGATTATTTTTTGTAGCAAAGCACTGTAAAGCACCACCGCTATTGTCGTTCAGCGGAAGCACGCATGCGCACGCAAAATGCCCTGCTGTTCTTGTTTTCTGTTCTTGTAGAGTAGAGTCAATAGTTAGGCATAAAGTGCATTGGTATACGAAACTTTGTAGTTTCGTGATCAGAGCGAGGCGACTGGAGGTCAGTTACAGTGTAAGCTGCCTATCGATGGTCAATGCTTTAACAATTTTAAGGCCTGGACGGTTATAAAGATAAAAGAGATGTCAAACCCACAGTAGGTGATTGTAAAACGTAGAAGATAATGAGAATGTTAAAGATAGAAATATCCTAAGGCATTTTGGCTTGGTCATAGAAAACTGTCTTCTGCCGTTTGTTAATGCTAGTAATACTTCGAAAAACAACCTCTTACAATCGATGCCCCGCTGTGGGGGCGAGAGTTCGATTCTTTGAAAATCACCAGGAGCCCATTAAATGGAGCCTCCATCTCCCATACAAGCCCTTGGAGTCAACCCTTTCCCGAGTAGATTTATAATTAGAACGGTTCCCAGGGGAGACTTCGCGCGCCGACGGTGGGAAGAGCCAATCACAACCACGAAATGACACTGCTATTGTACTTAATCAAACAGCAGGAAGTTCGTGTTGACAGGCCAAACACAATCATGAGCTAGTGAAACGTGACTTTAGCATTTTCATCCCTCAGAGATTTTCCTTTTTTTTATCTAGCGGGTAGATTATACTGTGGAAAGTTTTAAACTCTGACTATGTTAATCTTAATTTTGGTTACATTAAGAGGCCATGAAGGTGGTCTGTTACATGCATAATGATTAACTACTACCTGCAGTCTGTAGTTCTGACAGGATTCGTTTTCTCTAGCCAATTTTTTTGAGCGTCAAGGTTCTTATTTCGGCTAAATGACTCAATATTAATTAAATTTCTAGTTTTTCGAGGTTTTTTTTTCCGAAATGCGTTTATCTGAATAAATACTTGTAGTCCTTGTGGTTGTTTTGTCCGTCAGCTAGTGTGATGATTCCCTGCTATGTTTTGTAACGCCGGGCCCAGTCATTGTTTTCTCGCAAAAAAAGTGATCTACAGATGCGAATTCGAAGGAAGGAATTGAGCCTAAACTTATACATTAACTGCTGAAAATTGTCCTGTTAGTCAGTCATAATTCTTTTGGCGCAGATACAATCCATTTTGTTTTTCTTGAGATAAGTGGGTCTTTGGACTGGAGCGCGATGTCACAAATTCCTCCGTTAGGAAATTACTTTTGAGTTAACTTCACGGTCGAGCAACTGTTGTCTTCTGTTCAAATTTTCAAGTGCTAGTTTTATCAGGCAACTCTCATGGTGATACAAGTCAGTTGTAAAGGAAGACTGCAATTTCTCAAATTTCGTAACTGAAGCATTCTTCGTTACTTGCAACTTAGGTCATCGCTTTTGCACGCGGTGCTCAACTGGCGAAATCCACTCCTCGTTGATGACAAAAATCATATAATCCTGGACTTTTTCGTCGCTGATCATCGAAAAGTTTCAAATCGTCCACAGAACGTTTAATCGTCGACTCTTTTCAAGGTACATGCTTAAATGTGGGATGTATAATGACGGCAAAAAAAAAACACTCGCAAAGATAACCTTTCCGGATCCTCAGTTCGCTGCCTTTGTCCCATCGCTTCATGCTCAGTCTCAGTAATTCATTAACTTTTATTTCATGATACCCAGATCCCAGCGGCTGTGAAATTGTAAAAACGGACGTAAAGGAATAAAGAAAAACGGTCGAAAGACGGGCTTCTGAGTTCGACTTCATCCAATTATATTTCTTCACGGTGACATACAAGACTCACGGAAATATGACACTTTTCGCGGGAAACTAGCCGTTCTATTTATAAATCTACTCGGGAAAGGGTTGACTCAAGAAATTAATGGAGATAGAGGCTCCATTTGATGGGCTCCTGAAATCACTGAATCCAATATTTCAACTAATCTCGAAAGATCATATTAGCTTGCAAGCCATGCAAAACTCACCACCAAACAAAAGATGTTTCGTGATTTGAAATGAAACTCATTAATCGATTTGCTTTTCTACTCCCTGGAGTCATGCTGAATATGAATCTTTCAAGCGAGAGAATTATTAAAACAAGTAATTCACGAAGCAAATCATTTTGCGCGCGTGATCTTGCAGAAGCCTCTTCATCCCACGAAAGGTAAGTCGCAGGATTCAATGACTTTTTCCTTTTTTAAGTGAGCAAGCGAGAAGCCATAAAAACAATTAAATCATCCTAATCTTCAATGCTGACTTCTATTTTCGGTTAAGACTTGCTTTCCTCTCTCTTTACAACGTACCCAGTTGATGAATAGAGCAACAACCACGTAGACATTATTGTTATGTCGTTGGCTTTGTCGGCTTACAGTGTACAGAGGCTAATCAAACTTCGAACGAAGGCTATCATAACCTATACGTATCCTTGAATTATACGGTCATTTATTACATGGCTGAGTCTGTTTTCGCCATGCGATTGGTCAATTTGCGGTCCCTAACTTGATATACGGACCAGAATTTTTAAAGAAAATGCTCATTTCGGAGCTCTAAGTCTCTTTATCTCGGAAAAAAAGGTTTAAATAAAGTTATAAAACGCCTGTCAACCTTGAGGACTTGGATGTTGACTTTGGCCTTCAACGTTTTAAACTGTGTTTATTTGTGAACGAAGGCGATGAAGAAAATAACTCGTAATCTTATCGCAGAAGATTCTAGTCAGTGTAACTGTTTGAAAATTTTATCGTAGTACACAGATAAGAAGACGAAAATCGACTGGCAGAGATTCGAGATGTTTTTCCTAATAGAAAATGAGTAATTCTTTCAACAAATATGATAACAAACATACCTGCACCCGATCATCTTGACACGCTTCTTTGCCATTTGCAGTGTTTTTTCAAAGACCAACGAAAGAAAGATAGAAGCGAGTTCGAGCCAGACGCAATAATATAAATGTCCTGTTTTCAAAAAACTCCAGCGTCACATTAACGAGTGAATACTTACAGTGCTCTTAGTTTCCACCGAATATACTTTGAAATATGTCTGTAAACCCTGAGGACTGGGATGTTGACTTTGCCTTTCCAAATTTTAACCAAGCTTTGTTTTAATGAGCACGAAGCTGTTGTAGGAACTGAATCGTAACCTTACCGAGGAAGAGAATTCTGGTCAGTGTTTGAAAATTTTAACGCAGATCACAATTGAAGACGAGAATGTACTGGCAGAAAGAGAGGTTTTCCCAAAAACAATGAAAAGCTTATAGCAGATCTATCAAACTGATAATTCTTTGACACTCGTGTCTAAGCATTCTTTGTTGGTGAATCAAAGGGAACTAGGCAATGGCCATATAAAAAACTGCCCTCAGTCTGTTTTGCAAGAATAGATCGACTAAGAACCACATTCATTATCTTTTCACAGCCTTGTTTAAAAATATGCACCATATGAATATTAAAGTATGGGAATTTTCACGAACTTTGTAGTTTCGTGATCACAACGAGGCGACAGTGAACTTAGCTTGACGAAGAGTATCTAGTAGATTTCTTTGGGCATTCACAGAGTGCATGTTGTCTAAATAGAGGATATCACATGGCCGAGAGAAGATACGGAATTTTTCTTTGATTGTTGAAAAACAGCGCAAACGAGCGAAATATTTTTTTCAACACGAGAACACTCATCATCTTGTCAGTCTGTATAATATGAATATCAGTAAGTATAGGAATTTCCACGCAATCTCTGTAATAACTGGGAAACCACTTGAAGAGAATAAGTAAAGTTTAATAAAAAAATAATTCGGCAGATTTTAAGACCATAAAGTGCATTGGTTTGCGAACTTTGTGGTTTCGTGATTAGAGCGAGGCGAACACACCCTTGTCGAAACGCACCAGGGTGCACACATTCTTTTTTTTTTTTACTTTGAGTTTCTCAGATACGGTGTAAAGAGCAGCAAAATGAAGGAACGGCCAGTGACTTTTCTTTTTTCATGTAAGGTTCGGACAGTTATTATGATGAAAGAGATGTCAAAGTCGGGTGTCAGTGATTAAAACGCGCGGTCGGGATCGTGGCAGGGGTCTATCTTTTTTCTCTGCAGTCAGCTGGGAAACCACTTGTAGAGAGTAAGTGAAGTTCGATAAGGAAATAATTCGGCAGATTTTAACGGCCATGAAGTGCATTGGTATGCGAACTCTGTAGTTTTGTGATCAGAGCGAGGCACCCTACCCTTGTCACAACACACCAGAGTCAGAAAGAAACGGTCAGTGACTCTTCTTTTCTCCTGTAAGCTGCCTATCCATGGCTAATACTTTAACAATTTTAAGTTTTGGACGGTTATAATGATGAAAGAGATCTCAAAGCCACAGTAATGCTCAGCTGATCACTTTAGCGGCAAAAACGGGTTTGCAAATTTCCTTTGTCCCTGATCAGTGAAAACAAAACCATACATTCAATAGGATTTTGGTCAAATTACATGATGCCACATACTGACAGCTGTTCTACGCAGTTCGTGTAGTGGTTTGACATAAAACCGAGGCGATAGGGTCATCCTGTACGGTTCTTGACGAATATTTTATCTTTTAGCCTCGTCTGTGCCCAAACAAACGCAGGCTTATAACTGCATGCAAGAACATCGTATGGCTCTTTCTTATTTACATAAGGGAATGCCGAAGAATATCAAAGTCACGGTAGTATAATGCTCAACTGAATTTAATAAATAGCTTCCAACGAAGATGTTTCTCTCTTGATGAAAACAGCCATTAAAAAGCTAAGTACGTGATTGTAAAACTTAGAAGATAATGAGAATGCTAAAGATAGAAATATCCTAAGGCATTTTTGGCTTGGTCATAGAAAACTGTCTTCTGCCGTTTGTTAATGGCTAGTAATACTTCGAAAAACAACCTCTTACAATTGCTGCCCCGCTGTGGGGCGAGAGTTCGATTCTTTGAAAATCACTGAATCTAATGTTTCATCTAATCTCGAAAGATCATATTAGCTTGCAAGCCATGCAAAACTCACCGCCAAACAAAAGATGTTTCGTGTTTTGAAATGAAACTCATTAATCGATTTGCTTTTCTACTCCCTGGAGTTATGCTGAATATGAATCTTTCAAGCGAGAGAATTATTAAAACAAGTAATTCACGAAGCAAATCATTTTGCGCGCGTGATCTTGCAGAAGCCTCTTCATCCCACGAAAGGTAAGTCGCAGGATTCAATGACTTTTTCCTTTTTTAAGTGAGCAAGCGAGAAGCCATAAAAACAATTAAATCATCCTAATCTTCAATGCTGACTTCTATTTTCGGTTAAGACTTGCTTTCCTCTCTCTTTACAACGTACCCAATTGATGAATAGAGCAACAACCACGTAGACATTATTGTTATGTCGTTGGCTTTGTCGGCTTACAGTGTACAGAGGCTAATCGAACTTCGAACGAAGGTTATCATAACCTATACGTATCCTTGAATTATATGGTCATTTATTACATGGCTGAGTCTGTTTTCGCCATGCGATTGGTCAATTTGCGGTCCCTAACTTGCTATACGGACCAGAATTTTTAAAGAAAATGCTCATTTCGGAGCTCTAAGTCTCTTTACCTCGGAAAAAAGGTTTAAATAAAGTTATAAGACGCCTGTCAACCTTGAGGACTTGGATGTTGACTTTGGCCTTCAACGTTTTAAACTGTGTTTATTTGTGAACGAAGGCGATGAAGAAAATAACTCGTAATCTTATCGCAGAAGATTCTAGTCAGTGTTTGAAAATTTTATCGTAGTACACAGATAAGAAGACGAAAATCGACTGGCAGAGATTCGAGATGTTTTTCCTAATAGAAAATGAGTAATTCCTTCAACAAATATGATAACAAACATACCTGCACCAGATCATCTTGACACGCTTCTTTGCCATTTGCAGTGTTTTTTCAAAGACCAACGAAAGAAAGATAGAAGCGAGTTCGAGCCAGACACAATAATGTCCTGTTTTCAAAAGACTCCAGCGTCACATTAACGAGTGAATACTTACAGTGCTCTTAGTTTCCACCGAATAAACTTTGAAATATGTCTGCAAACCCTGAGGACTGGGATGTTGACTTTGCCTTTCCAAATTTTAACCTAGCTTTGTTTTAATGAGCACGAAGCTGTTGTAGGAACTGAATCGTAACCTTACCGAGGAAGAGAATTCTGGTCAGTGTTTGAAAATTTTAACGCAGATCACAATTGAAGACGAGAATGTACTGGCAGAAAGAGAGGTTTTCCCAAAAACAATGAAAAGCTTCTTTGCCTTTTGCAGTGTTTTTTCACAAGGACAAACGGAGGAAAGATGGAATCGACTTCTAGACAGAAACAGTGTCCGGTCTCCAAAATACTCCAGCGTTACATTAAAGAGCTAAAACTTACAGTGCTCTTAGTTTTGACCGAATAAACTATTTCAACATGGCGAATTTGTTTTTACTTTCTCGGTCGGGAAAGCCTTTGTTATGTGCTATTGTTTTCGTTCGCCAATAAAAACTTTCTTTTTTGACGCCTGTCAAATGACTGTCAAACAGGAAGAAGCCATATAATAAACATCTTATTAGCCTCGTTTTTTCGGTCCGTACTGTAAATTACGAATCCTCGTTTTTTCCATCGATTTATGGCCCGCGTACTTCGCGCTTGGGTCATAAATCGATGGAAAAAAAAAAACTCGGTACGTAATTTACAGTACGGACCGAAAACTCGGCTAATAAGAGGTATTTATAGCAGATCTATCAAACTGATAATTCTTTGATACTCGTGTCTAAGCATTCTTTGTTGTAATCAAAGGGAACTAGGCAATGGCCATATAAAAAACTGCCCTCAGTCTGTTTTGCAAGAATAGATCGACTAAGAACCACATTCATTATCTTTTCACAGCCTTGTTTAAAAATATACACCATCTGAATATTAAAGTATCGGAAGTTTCACGAACTTTGTAGTTTCGTGATCACAACGAGGCGACAGTGAACTTAGCTTGACGAAGCGTATCTAGTAGATTTCTTTGGGCATTCACAGAGTGCATGTTGTCTACATAGAGGATATCACATGGCCGGGAGAAGATACGGAATTTTTCTTTGATTGTTGAAAAACAGCGCAAACGAGCGAAATATTTTTTTCAACACGAGAACACTCATCATCTTGTCAGTCTGTATAATATGAATATCAGTAAGTATAGGAATTTCCACGCAATCTCTGTAATAACTGGGAAACCACTTGTAGAGAATAAGTAAAGTTTAATAAGAAAATAATTCGGCAGATTTTAAGACCATAAAGTGCACTGGTTTGCGAACTTTGTGGTTTCGTGATTAGAGCGAGGCGAACACACCCTTGTCACAACGCACCAGGGTGCACACATTCTTTTTTTTTTTACTTTGAGTTTCTCAGTTACAGTGCAAAGAGCAGCAACATCAAGGAACGGCCAGTGACTCTTCTTTTCTCATGTAAGGTTCGGACAGTTATTATGATGAAAGAGATGTCAAAGTCGGGTGTCAGTGATTAAAACGCGCGGTCGGGATCGTGGCAGGGGTCTATCTTTTTTCTCTGCAGTCAGCTGGGAAACCACTTATAGAGAGTAAGTGAAGTTCGATAAGGAAATAATTCGGCAGATTTTAACGGCCATGAAGTGCATTGGTATGCGAACTCTGTAGTTTTGTGATCAGAGCGAGGCGAACCTATCCTTGTCACAACAGACCAGAGTCAGAAAGAAACGGTCAGTGACTCTTCTTTTCTCCTGTAAGCTGCCTATCCATGGCTAATACTTTAACAATTTTAAGGTTTGGACGGTTATAATGATGAAAGAGATGCCACAGTAATGCTCAGCTGATCACTTTGGTGGCAAAAACGGGTTTGCAAATTTCCTTTGTCCCTGATCAGTGAAAACAAAACCATTCATTCAATAGGATTTTAGTCAAATTACATGATGCCGCATACTGACAGCTGTTCTATAGTTCGTGTAGTGGTTTGACATAAAACCGAGGCGATAGGGTCATCCTGTACGGTTCTTGACTAATATTTGATCTTTTAGCCTCGTCTGTGCCCAAACAAACGCAGGCTTATAACTGCATGCAAGAACATCGTATGGCTCTTTCTTATTTACATAAGGAAATGCCGAAGAATATCAAAGTCAGGGTAGTATAATGCTCAACTGAATTTAATAAATAGCTTCCAACGAAGATGTTTCTCTCTTGTTGAAAACAGCCATTAAAAAGCTAAGTACGTGATTGTAAAACTTAGAAGATAATGAGAATGCTAAAGATAGAAATATCCTAAGGCATTTTGGCTTGGTCATAGAAAACTGCCTTCTGCCGTTTGTTAAGGGCAAGTAATACTTTGAAAAACAACCTCTTACAATTGATGCCCCGCTGTGGGGCGAGAGTTCGATTCTTTAAAAATCACTGAATCCAATATTTCAACTAATCTCGAAAGATCATATTTGCTTGCAAGCCATGCAAAACTCACCACCAAACAAAAGATGTTTCGTGTTTTGAAATGAAACTCATTAATCGATTTGCTTTTCTACTCCCTGGAGTCATGCTGAATATGAATCTTTCAAGCGAGAGAATTATTAAAAGAGGGTCTCAATGGGGTGGTGGCATTTACGGTTAGAGGCTAAAATTTTGGCTCTTTTACGGCTATCGGGTAATTTTTTTCATTTACGGTTAACTATAAAGTTAAAAATTAATTTCTTTGTTTCAAAGAGTTAAATATTAATAAACCTGTTTTTTTTTTTTTTTTGTATCTTTACAGCAAAATAAATGTCTTAGGATCATCGCGGGATGAAATAAGTTATTCTTCTGAAAATTATTAATATTTCACAAATCATGCGTTTAGAGTATTCCACTTCTAATATCATTTTACGCATAGAAATGTTAACTATGAAAACGTTTGTCATCTTTTGCATCTTGAAGTGATTTCCTTTTCTTGGGGCTACTGATTTGTTCTTCGCGTCGCTTTGTATTTGCTACCCTCTTCTCTTTTTACTACCACGATAGGGTCTTTACCCCACTGAAGAACAGATTGCAGTGAAACATGAACTAAAAAAGAACAAGCATACAGACTGAGACTCGAACATTTCTGTGACTCTTTACAAGCGTCGGAGCCAAGCTGAGATGTACGCGGCTTCGAAGATCTTTGCCGCAGTTTTCTCATTCTCTTAAAATGACATGAACTCTTTGTTTAAAATAGAAACAAAAGGTTAAGCTATTGCCAGTCAACTAAATTTTTTGTGAGCCATGAAAAGGACCATTCCTAATAAAAGACATAACAGTTTATTTGAATAGAATCTTCGTGAAAAGCAAAACTAGCAGAAACGGGAACGTAAAGAGTCAAAGTAGCCGCGAAATAAGAAACACAACCGTTCTGAGTGAGTTAAGCACGTTCCTCAAATTATCAAATCTAAGGAGCAAAATTTTTTTAGCGTTTACTCTTTTTACCCTATTTACGTCTAACGGTTAAATTTTTTCAATTTTTACGGCTATCGACTAAATTTTGGGCCGTTTTACGCCTATCGGTTAACCCCATTGAGACCCTCTTAAAACAAGTAATTCACGAAGCAAATCATTTTGTGCGCGTGATCTTGCAGAAGCCACTTCATCCCTCGAAAGGCAAGTCGCAGGATTTAATGACTTCAATTTTTTTCCTCTTGTCTAATTTATTTTACAACCACAAAGGTGCTAACAGTTTTTTGCAGAACAGTGAACCGAGTGGCCTCATCAGATTTTTAAAACTAAGAGAAAGAAGTTGATGAGATTACCACACTAAATTAAAATTAATAGTCGAATGTTAAATATACTACATTTCTAGGTCCTAAATATGAATGAGGAAGTCTAAAATACCGTCGTTGGAATAAAAACAGATACAGTCATGATGATGCTCGATCAGCATTAAATATATTTAGTAGTTCCCTGCAGTCAGCAGGAGGACAAATTACGGAAAATGCTTGTTGCTTTTGAACCATAATTTCTTGTCGTTAATTCCTCGTTTAATTGCTCGAACATGCTAACGGTAGTTATTATAAATCGATTATCCCCTGCATTACTGGTCTTTATTGAAAAGTTTTTTATTAATAAGCCAACCGCTACATTTCCTGTCCTTTTATGTAATGTCCGTATAGGAAATACGTTATGATTTTTGGCATGTTTCGTTGATTATAAATTTAGCGTTTTCATCTTAGTTAGGCCTGATCCCCATAAAATGTTTCGTTTCCCATTGCCCTCCCTCTCGTGAAGGTGGGTCGGTCGGTCGGTGGAAAAAAAAAAAAAGAATGAACACATGATTGTATATTAAATATCACGTTTAGTCTGCAAGATATAGTCAGATGGTAAAAGATGTATATTAACAGGACTATCAAATGTCTAAAAAGGCTACAAAAACGAAGTATCGATGATAATTTAAGACAATTGGTGTTACTAAGACAAGATCGTGTGCTTGTAAATCAAAGTACTTGCTTCTTTACAAGTGATTCTGGAATTTTTTTTTTTTTACTTTTTTTTTTACTTTTCCATAAAAATGGGTCGGTCGGGCGATGGGAAACGAAACATTTTATGGGGATGGCCTTAGTTCAGTTCCAGTGGAAACTTCACGGTCTTAAACTTCTGTCAGAGATAAAGCTAGGTAACATTGGTAGGTGTGCAAGCTAAAGTGAGTATAGTTGTTTCGCAAATCAAAGTTTCTGTAATATACAGTGAAACCTCTATTAAGCGGACCCCCAATTCAGGGGCACCCAACGTTAATTTTCGGAAAATATTTGTTCGGAAGACGATTTGAGATCTAGAATTTTCGGAACATTTGTTGTAAAATTTCATGCATGCCTGCCTCTCCTTGGATTTTGGAACATCTAAAATTGGTATAATTGCCCATTTTTAACGGATTTTTACCCTAAAAGGGTCAGCTAGAATTTTCGGGAGCCCTTTTTCTGGCTGAAATTTTCGAAAAGGTAAGTTTTGATCCCTAAAATTTTTGGATCACTAGACTTTCAGTTAGGAAATCCGAACAGATGAGAAATTCTAGGAGATAAAAATATGCCGATATCTACCGTTTAAATACTAAAATACGTTTTATAACAATACTATGTTTAAGTGGTTTTGAAGTATATTCTCGTTAGGTGCCCCTACCAATTAAGCGGACCCCCTCTATTAAGCGAACACTAAGCCGGGTCCCGAAAGTAACCTCTCATACTTCTCTTTGTAACGAATCCCTATTCAGCCGACACCGCCATTAAGGGGGCGAACACCGGACTAAATTGACAATAGTAGTATTGGATTACGTCCTTGAAATACATACTGTAGTCGATTTTAAAATAGATACATCCACAGACATCCATTTAATAAATGCATTTAGCTGTCAATAAACTGTAGATTAGACGATATCCGGTCGCATGATTGTCATCCGTGATCAAAGTTCACCGAAAAGTCTTGCACAGTGTATAGTACAGCTATTCACAATCAAATCCTTCCTCAACAACATGAAACTTTATCACACTACAGGGTAACCGTTGAATGTTAATCGTTAACAAACATTACGCAATTTTTGCAAACCTCTATTTAGCTAAAGTCAGGGACAAAAATAGTTGACACACTTGTTTAAAACGGGTGCTTTTGTCAAACATTTAATTCATTTATTATTTCATTCCTTATAAACGCCGTAAATCCCCTCACCCCCCGAATCAATGTTGTCTGAAGTAAAAGAAAGACTTAAGGGTCCAAAATACAACATTGATTTTTGGGGGAATTGGTTGGGGTAGACAGGGGAAGGGGATAGGTATGTCCACTATGCAAAAGGGGCCATTTTAAGGAAGTGTCTCAACACTTTTGTCCCTCATTGTAGATTGCAACAGCACAGCCTCTTTGCTCTTCCTCCATGAACGGAGAAAAGGCCAAACTACTTCTTTTCTTCACTTGCGCCATTTTTCGCGCGGTCTTTGACTCTATGTTCCTCGTTCTTTGCTCCTAAACCGCACAGAAACGCTTGCTGAGCAGGCTAAAGCAAATTCAATCGTCAGGTCTGTCGTCAAATGGCGCGAGTTTCGCGGGAATAAAAAAAAAATGCGACAACTCTGACCTGCTACGCAAGACTTGCGAAGGACTCACAATCACGCAATGCTCTAAACCGGGCAAGAACAGGAAGAACCCGGTTTTTTTAAATTTATTCCTCCTTGATCGCTAACGATTTTTATCTATTTCGATTTTTATCTATTGACTACTCCGGCAAGTAACTACACGCGGAACTGATGCTATTTCGAAAGGGTGGCAGATCTAAATCGTGAAAAACTGGACGCCTACAAACCTGGCCAATATCGGCCTTCAGAAGAAGACTTTAAAGCGGGTTTTAAAGAAAAGATAAGTTTGTTTTAAACTTTTTATTAAAAAAGTGATAATAAATTGTTTGAGCCTTCGACTCTCAATTGCAACAGACACTCCATTGCCAACAAATTCACTGTTTGCATGAAATCAGTTTTCATTCTTGGATGAATAGAAGAACAGAAGAACAATTTATTTTGTTTTTGCTTTTTTTGGTTGTTTGTTCTTTTTTAGAAATAATAGGAGGGGGGATTTTTCTTTCGTTACTTTTCCCTTGCATTTTTTTTTCTTGAAAATGTCCGGTAAGTCCCCGTTACAGGTTCTGTATAACTGGTGTAATAATAATTGATTTTCGACCCTTGCGCCATAGAGCCTCCAGTAGATCAGTGGTTAGAGCATCCGTACTAAAACTCGGAGGGTGGTCAGTTCGATTCTCACCCAGCCGATTGCAATTTCTCCGAGTTTACAGGGTGTTAGATTTCTCGTTGTTCAAAACAGATTTTTTCCTTGATGTTGATAATAGGAGGTCAGCACAGTAATTTTTCCTTATGCTACTCGGCATGCTCACTTTTCTATGAATGGTCCTTCCCTTTTCAACTCGATACTTTGGACGTCCACCCACTATTACTAATAGCTATCCTACCCCATCCCCTGCCCAGAAACTGGCCGTCGATAAAACCCGGAACATCCCGGAACATGAAAAAATTTTTAAAATTTTAAAAAAATAATAGCAAGAAATAAATAAGACAATAACTATAAACAAAACTAAAGAGCCCAAAAAATAAAACTAAAGAAAGAAAGAGCATATGAGTGAAGGCTCCAATACTTTCCCGCCAACTCAGCTCAGGATCACATGTGTCGTGAATGCCGAAGGGCCGTTCTTCACGATATCACAGTTTTAAAGCAAACAGGGTTTATTTCACAGCTTCGATCCTCACAGTACAACGGCTCGCTCACACACTACACAAAATCGTGACTTTCTTGAATCTATAAGCTTTTCATTTTAATGCGATCTGAAACTACGAGTGTAACTATTAATAACAAAATCAAAGGGATAATAAAATCACGCCATCTCACAATCACGCTACACTCTTGCTTCATAACAACATGGAAAGCAAACATGGATTCAGACAGCAGTTCGGACGATGACTGCCAGGTAATTCGTGCAGTTTCCTTTGTTAAATGTTGCTTTTGTTATCTTAAAATGTTTTGTAAGACTTTTTCTTCGCTTTTGAAGATCACTGGTGTTACATATCTTAAACCGGGGACCAAACGAAGTGGAAAAATCGAGGTGAGTACCCTTCATTTTCCTGCGAAAGGTACGATCCCTTGTATTTTCGTTTCTCAGGAAAAAGGCAAAATAGATTACATTTTTTTATTCAAGCGATATTAAAGCTTACAGTATTTATATGAGAGTCATGTACCTGCCAACTTTTTTCCGAGCCAAATGCGTGAGATTTTCGTCTTGTAATGACCAGGATTTCGGAAATCATCCAAGCGACTTCCAAAGATTTTTTTCTGTGTGAGGAAAGCTTAAAAATTCCCGTCTTCGCAACCCAATCTACTATATTTTAAAGAGGCGAACCGTCAACCATGACTATCATTTGAATGGAACTGCCCTCACTCGCCCAGCAAATCAATTCCGACTAAGAGAGGATAAAGCTTCATCCTCTCGTGATTCCCACAAAATATTGTTTCCTTATACTCGGAGAAGATACTAGATTCATTTTCTTTCTTTATTTTTCGTTTTCATTTTATGTATTTATGTCTATTTTGGTTATATATAAAGTATATTTATTGTCTTATTTATTTCTTGCTATTATTTTTTTAAAATTTTAAAAATTTTTTCATGTTCCGGGATGTTCCGGGATGTTCCGGAATGTTCCGGAATGTTCCGGCATGTTCCGGAATGTTCCATGTTCCTGGTTTTATCGACGGCCCCAGAAACTACCCTGAGGGACTTGCTCAAGATCGCTTATACCGTTCCGTTTTTGTGGGTCTACCATGTAGCTACCCACGACCTGGGCCCACGACCCACGACTATGCTACTCTCATTTCTAGATCGTTTTCCAGCACGTTTCGTTGATTATAAATTTAGCGTTTTCCTCTTAGTTCTAGTTCAGTTCTAGTGTAGACTTCATATTATTAACTTCTGTCAGAGATAACATTGGTGCGTGTGTAAACCAAATGGAGTATACAGTCAACCCCCGATAACTCGAACCTTCAAGGGAAATCGAAAAAAGTTCGAGTTATCGGGATTTCGGGTTACCGGGAGCTCGAACAAGAAGAAAAAAGCCGGGAGTAAGGAAAAAACAGTTTTTACCGCACAGTGAACATTTTAATCACAGTTAATTATAGAAATGTTAAGTGAAAATTGAAAGATACTTACTGTTTTGAGAAGTAAAGCTCTGAAAGCTGTTTCATGTTAGATTTGTGTTAATTTGTGACAAACAACATCAGCCTCCACTAGTAAACTATATGCCTACAACACGTCAATCCGAAATTCAATGTTTCGGACGTCCGTAGACCGATTTTTCCCGACTTTTTTTAGGGCTCAAAACATGGTTCGAGTTATCGAGGGAAAAATTATATAGAAATGATCTGAGGGGAAACAAAAACTACTTCGAGTTAGCGGGAGGTTCGAGTTATCGAGAATTCGAGTTACCGAGGGTAAAATTACAGTAAATGTATGACGGAAATCCAAGGGAAATCGATTTTGGTTCGAGTGAGCGTGAGGTTCCAGTTAGCGAGGGTTCGAGTTATAGGGAGTCAACTGTAGTTTTTATGCAAATCAAAGTAATTTACTTCATTAAAATAGTTAAATTAATTAGTAGGGACGCTTTTGTACAAATCCCATTGTTGTCTTCATATAATTCACAGGAAGATCATGAAATTACAGAAATGTATATGCAGTACTACAATGGGCAGAAATGACGTAGTATGGTGTTGGCGAACTGCAAATCATCACGCTTATTAATGCCCAGGGCCCGGTTGTTCGAAGGCCGATTAGCGCCTAACACGGGGTTAAATTTAACCCGCGTTTCTTTTTCTTGTGTTTAAAAGCATTTTCTCGGATAACTTTCTCTGTTATTTTAAGAGCTTGCGATCATCAACTTGTAGACCAAAAGAATGAAGACTGGACTGCTTTTTAACCTTTCAAATCTGAGTTCAAATCTCGCACTAACCCTGGGTTAACTTAATCCAGCTTTGAACAACTCGGCCCTCAGCTCAAGGGTCGCTTCCTTTATGGATGTAATGCGCTTCGTGCGCCTTCCTGATAGAATCGCGTCCAGTCTTGAGTTTTTCAATAGGGATCAAAAGCATATGGTTGTCAGAATGGTTACTACAAAGAAAATGTTCAGAAGCTTCTGTATGGATGTAATTGCTGTACCATGTCGCCTGCTGAGCTCATTGAAGCGGTCTTTGAGGCGACGGATTGTTTCCCCCAATGTATTGTAGATTACAAAGGCGACATTGAAAATCATGTACTAGATAACACTGAAAGTAGTGCAAGTTAGATGAGAATTAATACGGGTAGGTTTCACCGGCGGAATGAACATCGCTTTTGATCGTGCGTTGGCAGTGATATCGATAGTGGCTGAACGCAGACCGAATGGCACGTTCCTATAACAAAGGGTAATCCGTAGGGTCAATAGGTATCTGACAATAGCTAGGCGCACCGAGGATCTTTTTTAAAGACATAACTCCTTTAGCCCTGATTTTGAGTACGTACAAGCCTTCTTTAGTCTGTTTTGATAATCCCTGGCGAGTTAAATTGAAGCATTTCTATTTTGGAGGCTTAAAGCGATAAAATAAAAGCAAGCGAATGACATACACAGTTCTGGTCTCTGCTCTATGAATTATTACAAATAGTAGCAAAAGTGTCTTTATAGACATCTAGAAAGGTTGTCTCTCCAGATTCAACGCTTCGCAAACAGAGGTAAGTAAACTTCTATGCAAAGATAGCTGGAAATTAGTCGTCTATAGTTTGGGTACCACTGCAGGGACGAGGCCTCGCATAAATAATAATTATTGATAAAGAAGTGATTAGGAGACGTTAATCTACAAATGGAAATTGTTTCTTTCTTCGACCTCTCACAGCTTGGCATTTTTAAGGTAATTGGTAAATATCATTGCATTGTTTGATGTTTCCGTGTCTGTCTGCTGCAGCTTTGATCCGCCATGGCCATCACGCTGTACAAGGACGAAGAGTCATTTCTACAAGGAAAAGGGGTCACGTTTACACAGTCACGAGCGAATCTTCAAGAAGATGGAATCTTCACAATAGCTGATGTTAAAGCAGGAAACTGGATCTTCTACGAGGGCCAAGACTACCATGGCCCTTCAGTGAAGAAACAAAGAGTTGTTGAAAGTCACGTATCCATAAGTGACGTTAATGGCTCCGTGTTCCTGGTAGAGGAAGGACTCATTTTGTTTAAAGACACTGACTATCGTGCAGAGAGGAAGGTACTACGAATATAATAAGTGAACTTATTCAGTAATAACGGGGGAAACCTATGTTCTCCTTGTTCTGCTTTACTGTTTACACTAAAAACAAGGCAAATAAATCAAAGGCCTATGAGACACCAAAGATTTTTTTTTACTTCAGATTCAGCTGAAGCCGGCTAGGATAGAGATTTCAATCGCTTTTGATTTGAACAGGCTTTGTTTTGTCAACTCTGGTCTGGAATCATTATTTTCAAAAGAAACTACTTTCTCGTAAAAAATTATCTTGCAATTCAATAATCTGCTCAGAGAGGTACAATTATGAGATAACTTAATTTTAACATGCTTATTTTAGTTCAGTCAATTTTTAATATCAATATGTGTTTGCAAACAAAAGCCTTATCGGCCTACCTGAAATCATGTATCAGATACTTTTAGCTACACAAATTCAGGGTTCTAATTCGGGTTAGGTCAAATCTTGAAATTTCAAAATTCTGCGTCCCAAACTATTGTAATTTCAAAATTTGGTAACTTACCAGAAATTGACTCACCGTGATAACCCTGGGGGAGGGGGGGTTACTCGACCAATATTTGAGTATAGGTGAGCTGCTGAGGGTTTGACCCTGTTTAGGACAAAAAATTCCTACAATATATACCCTGTTTAGGACAACACAATCAATTTTAGTACATTGTTTAGTACCCTGTTTGCACTAAGACGAAATCGATCGTGCATGAAACACCCTGTTTATAATTAGAACAGACTCGCACAAATCATGTACACTGTTTAGGACAGACTTGCGCGCAGTTGTATACCCTGTTTAGGACAGTCGTGCGAAATCATGTACCCTTTTTAGGACAAAGAGGACGAAAACCATACCCTGTCCAGCGGCACATCCCCGTATGGGCCATATAAGGGAGCACCCCCCCCCCCCCTCGGGGGTGATACACACGGTTAATAACTCACCAAGTTGGCGTAAAATCCCAGGGCTTTCACAGAAGTGGGCGGCGAACTTCGAACTAAAACGTTTGCCATTACCCCTCCCACCACCTCAGAACAGATGTAGCCGCTGTTTGGAAGAGAAGTCACCAATGGCGCGTTTCCCTGACTCCAAACAATACTAAAACAATAGAAAGAATGACATGTCATTGTTTCCTGCGACCAATTAGGAGAGACCTTACGAGCAGCTGCTACACTACTCTGAAACGAGCTAATATTTCACGACTGACATACCCGCGAAGTAATAAAGTGAATTCCCCGGCAGCGTTACTCACCAATGTTTTTAATGGGGAGACTCCACCGCTTTTTCGTTGTATTGGTAATATGCGAAATCTTCTCGATTTGAAGAAACTTGCCCGCAAGGTGGCCCCGGTTAATTTTTCAGCATGCGCGCAAGGCGTTCTTGGGAAATTCTGGAAACACGTCGTTGACTAGGCTCCATTTCCGCCGTCTCCCGGGTCCGGTCTGGGGATGAGTGCGGGCTCATTTTCCCGAACAGCGGCTGGTAATCTAGCCTCCCACGCAGGCGTTTTTAGGGAAGCTCGTCTTTCTTGTGGGGAGGGATGAAAGACAAGATCCCCTAAACACGCCTGCGTGGGAGGCTACTGGTAATCGAGCCTAGTCGTTGACCGGTGGGCATTAGATTCCATCCTCCAGAACCTCCCCTCTTAACTACACTTACGTGAATTTCTTAAAGTCTCTACTCTTTCTACTCTTATACTACTGCATGAAAAATTTCTGAAATTTGATTGGTTTAGAGCAGTGGTATTTCAGCTTAATTTGAAATATCTACATGTGAAAATTACAAACCTTTTGCGGGTAGTAGTATATACAAATAATAGCATGATTTGTACATGATATTTTGCATAATTACCACTCGTGATATTTCAAAATTGTCTCAAATTTCACTCGCCTAACGGCTCATGAAGTTACGTATAACAATTTCGAAATATCACTCGTGGTATTTATGCCAAATATCACTACTAATCATGCTATTACCTGTACTTCTAGTCTTTCTCTAAGGGTTGATTTCCATTGTCGCGTAAATTTTACGTGCGCAAATAAGATAAAGGCAACGCATGAAGGGTCGCTCGTAAGCGTAAAAGTTAAACCTCGCTCAACTTCACGTTTAATCTCAACACTTTGAGTCGGATATTTAAACGAAGTCTAACTTAGAACGCGGTTTAGGAAATCTTTGGACTTTTAAATCTCGTCCATAGTGGGTTATTTTAAGAAGACAAATTCTTTTCTAATCTACGCCATATGCTTTCATGAAACTGTTCACGATAAATCGTGTTTATATAAAAGCGTTCGGCAAACTGTAAATGGTTTAGAACGGCGGTTTCGTTAAACACTGGCTAAACTCCGTTTAAATAAATGGCCCTTTATATCTTCTCTTATCTTTTGTTTACGCGATTAAAATTTACGTGCGTTCCCCTGGTTAACGCGTGCGTAGCCAAAAACGCGTCAGTGGAAATCAACCTTAAGTCTAAGTCCCCTCAATTATTTTTTGGGAAGTGAAAAGGGAAATTGACTGTGGCATTAGCGGGATCCTAACCCGCGGTCTTAGAAACCGAACTCTATCGCCTATACCACTACACCACAGTGGATTCATCAGAAAATGATGCGTTCGTTTTACATTTTTTTATAGTGACAAACCTATAAGTAAATTAAAGTTAACCACTTAGAGTCAGTGCTTAACCCTAATCACTATAACGTTTTTCAAAGTTTTCAGAAAATGTCATAGCCATAGAGATAGAGTTCTAAAGTGATGAGGTCAAAAAAATATAAATTTGGGAATTTATAGGATTTGTCAAGATATTCAGAAAGAACAATGTCCAAAACGCCTACTCGCCAAAAATTAGCATTTCGGGGCAAATTGTCTCTTAGATACTGGTCCAGTTAGGCTCTGATGACTCCATACAAATCCTTCTAAATATGACCTGGCTCTAAGCGTTTAGACCCTTTGGGGTGGCACAGCATCATCATCACCATCTTTTTTTTATTTAAACAACTTGGGTTTTAGAGCTAATATAGCTAATGGGGCACATACCTATAAACTGCAGCTATAAAGTAAATATAAGGGAGCACCCCACCCCCGGGTAAAATCCCTACCCTTTCAAATACCTAAAGCCTAAAAAAGGTACATCATTCGGGCGTAGCCTCTCCCGCATAGGTCATTATAGGGAGTACCCCCTGGAGGGTGAATTCCAGCTTGGTTAGTTAGTATTTTTTTTTTTTCAGTTTCTAGCCGTGTGGCATTTAAGATAAGAATAGTCTAATGCTGATCCAAACCTCACGATCATCTTTACTGACATAATCTGAGTGTTATCTTTTTATTATTATTATTATTATTATTTTCTCGTAGTGGTTTCGAGACGATCAGAAGGATCTGACCAAAACGTTCTCAGGACAACCACCTTCAGGCATCTCCTCTGGTATCGTGTTGTCTAAGAACCGGTCCGTTGTTTTGTACGACAAAGCCAATTTTAAAGGCAATCGTTATACTATGCGACCAGGAGAGTGGTATGAAAAGTTAAACCTCACGGACACGGGCTCGGTGGGAGAAAACGACAAATGGCTGAGCTTAAAGTTTATCTACGAAGTGTAAGAGTTGAAAAACCCAACCTGCCCGGCCAGCCACAGTCCATTTTGCTCGAGTTTTCTTTTAGTCTCGAAGTTATGTAGTTTTTGATTGAGAGGCCGATTGTAATTAGTACGCTTTAGGATTTTAAGGGTTCTAAAATGTTGTCAAAACCAGAGGGAAGAATTGAATAAATGAAGATTGTTTCCTTTATCCAGCATTTTGTCTTTGTAAACTTTATAACTTAATTGTACGGCAAACTGGCTGTGACATTCAAATGGGAGATGAAACTTTTGGCCTCGTACCCAGACGTCTCTCTCGTTCGATGAAAATTTGCGCGCAAAGAAAGGCGAGAAGGAGAAAAAGGGCGAGCACCTCTCTTGTTTCTCCTTCCCATGGTCCATTGCGATTCGTCACCGGTCACTGGCGTTTCGCGTTCGCCTCTATGTGGAAAAATTACGAAGCACCTGAGAAGGAGGAAGATCTCAGCCCATCATTTGATTTAGTACTAGACCGGACGGATAAGAATCAATATGTTGTGGCGGAATTTTATCCTTGGTCTAAATTTTATTGTCTTTTGTTTACAAAATCATACAATACCCCCTCCCCCCCCCCCCCCCCTCCAGCGACAAAAAATGGTTCGAGGGAAGAAAATTTCAACCAAAGATAAAACTGAACCACAAAAAATACATTTGTCAACTTCCATTCTCTAGGACATATATCTACCTGGAGTTATGAAAACCGGGTTAACAAACATTTTGTTATTTTTCTCAACTTCCGTTGTCTAATAGCTTGTTTACTGTGTTGTTTGCTTATGTCGTTTGTTTTTTTGGCTTGTCTTGTGGTTAGAGATTTGTGTAGAAGTGGATGTAGACAGAATTACTATCTAACCCCCCCCCCCCCCCCCCCATTTTTTTCCCTACCCACAATTCTTTCTTTAACACAAGTGACAGTTATCAGTTTGAAATCAGGGGGTGCTTAAGGCTGGTTTCGGTGCTGTTTAGCAGTTTAGTTTTATATATTGGTCACCTTGAGAAAAGTTTCCCGGAGAGCATCATGTAAAGCTCTGAGATGGGACAAAGTTATTACGATTCGCAGAGTCTGCATCGTCCAATATCGTATTATATTCTCGTTTCATTTGGCTAAACGGATTAATCTCCCTGATCCGGGCTGAGACAGAAAGGTACGATATTGTTCGCTTTTCTAAGGTGACCACTAAGTCTTTGGCCTCGGGAACAGGCTCTTAGGAGTCAAATGAATTAGTTGAGAGCAAAATTGCAGCTGAACTTTGACCCGGGCCAAGAGTTAGTATTTTTCTGGTGTGAAAACAAGGCTAAGGTGATCCGCCGACCGTGTGACTCTACATCCGGGAACTTGCATAAGACGAGTGTAAGAGAAAGGTCCAGAGGTGTTTATCTGGCAATAGGCTGAGTTTTTCCGAGTTATTCGATGATATTTCGCTTATGTTAAACGTGAGAAGATTATGCGTGGTTGTGGATAGTCTTATCAGTGCCGCGAAAGTGTGGGATTGTGTGATTTCCGCATGCTGTTGACAGGTATGTGATTGCGTGGTTGAACTGCGGTTTCGCCAAAATATTCTGTGCCAGCCATTAATATTGTTTCGTCGGTGTTTAGCTTAGCTGATTGTACCTTGGAAAAGCAGCCCTCGACTCAGGAAAATTATATCTAGGTCTAGTTTCAGCCTTAACCAGGCACTCTTTCGCTGCAGCTTACTCAACTTAAAAATTTCTAGACTGAAATGACACCGGTTTGAAACTTCGCGAAGTCAGTTTACTGAATAAATGTTCTAAAATTTGCATCATTCTAAATTTGGACTCGTTGGAATGCTTCTAGGGACCATTAACGCACTGCCCGGCGTCATATAAAGGTTTTTAATCGGCCTTTGAATGAGTTTTGTTGTTTTAAATTGCCAAGTAGTAGAATGACTTGATATTTTTGCTAACCCGGTTTTCAAAAATCCAGGGATATATGAGCTTTCTGGAATATTATGCCGAGAAAAAAGGAGAGTCCGACTGGTGAACTATTTCAAAAAAGCGCTTCAGGAAAAAGCTTCACAAGTCTGACAAGAGAGCGGGAGAAATTCTCTTCGATCGCTTCGTGGTGCATGCTGTTTTTCTAAAAAGAGGGAGGGCTGGAGGGGAGAAAAGGAGAAGATGCCACACCTGGCCACACGAGGAGGTGTGTTACCATTTTTCCTGGTACATGTTGCCAACATCTTAATTTCAAATGATGACGAAAAATGATAAGAAGCAAGAGGCTACATCTATTTTTTGCCAATAACATGAAACTGACATTTCTTGGGCGTTTTAAATAAAAAATTGAAAGCAACAATCAATCAATCAATCAACGTTGAGAGGCCAAAAGGTTAAATAGCGCTGCGCACAGATGACGTCACAAAAATGTGACCCTGTACTTTCGCATTTGTAATAATCATCGCACTTTGTAATACCTGTCGCAATTTGTAATAAACCGTGTCACACTTAGTAATAAAAAAGCTGTCGCAATTTGTAATACTGTCCATCGCACTTTGTAATAAACTAAGCTGTCGCAATTTGTAAAAATTCCATCGCACTTTGTTATAAACTCAAATTATTTTCTTTGGTCAAACATGTAATACCTCCATAAAACATGCAACATCAAACATGCATGTCTTTTTGCCTTGATTAATCACGTGACCAACGAGAATCACTTTTTTATGAGAGACATGAAACTTCCTGTGACATGTCACCAAAAAAAGGATATGAATCATTTCATATATTTGAATTCAAAATACCCTGGCATTCGTCGTCCAAATCCATGTTCAGTTTACTTGCCACGTGACACGTGAAGTCTTGTGGGGGGAGGGGAAATCCCATATATGGGCGAGGTAGGTAAGTATCGCTGAGGATCGCTAACCTTAGATAGGGTATCATTTTTTACCTTGTTGGCTTTGTGTCTTTGTCCTTAGATAGGGTAATTCAAGTAGCAATGGATGATTTGGTTTACTATCCTTTCCATTTTGTGGAAAAAAGTAATCCTGAGCACTCTCGGAAGAATTGCAAGGTCTTACGTGTTGTACGCGGGGAAGGAGAATTTTTTACTATCCCCACGGTATTTGACTTAGAGGGCCCCATAGAAAAAAATTGTTTTAAGATGGAATGATACTCCTTTGCTCCTATATGGGACCAAATCAAGAGAGAATAATGGACCAAATGGTCAGCCGGCACAGTGTTTGACCCCCCGCCCCAGGTACATACAAAGGTATTGGCCAGCGACTAATCGGATTTCGTGTTTATGTTTCTGTTGTGGTTCGACAGTGTTACAGGCCTCGCCTGACTAAGTTGGTCAAAATATGGAAGCCACTATTACTTCTTTTAAGATTGCGCGTTAGACAAGGACGGTGTTGTGTCGACCTGTTATAAGATCTAAAAAGGAAAGCTTGAACTTTCCTAGTGTCCTTACTTGAATGATGTCAGGATGGATGTTACGATTTGTGGAAATTAAATGCCTTTTAATGATAGCTCGTTTGTGTCTACTGAGTCTAGATTTTGTACTCGTACAATGCTGTGTCTAGCCTCCCCACAGACTTCCTTTAGGGTTCGCCCCCATGTGTGACGAACGAACCCCAAAGGACGTCTGCGGGGAGGCTATGCTGTGTCTTGAGGCACATCCCCGTATTGGCCATATAAGGGAGTACGCCCCCGCCTCCCCAGGGTAACCATGTAGTACAATTGCAAGGTTTAAGAATACAGAATTTCGTAAGTCAGATAACCAATCAACGTTGATGAAAAAAAAAGTAGAGGAGATTCAGACAAACATTGGCCATTTCTGCTAGAGGTCGCGACAAGAATTCCAACCCATCCTCGACCCCAGTGCTTCAATTTTCTATCGTATATGTGCAAAATTCGTCACGCGATTTGCAAGCAACTAGTTCGTCAAATTTGCGTGAGTTTCGCGGGAATTAAACTTGCGAAAGCTACTTTCGAACAACTCTCCTCGAGCTTTTGTTTTTAAGCCAGAGCAAGGATCATATTATGACCTGCTGGCCTGAGTTAAACCATCTTATTAAACGCCTTTGTAAAAATTGCTACAGACGCATTGATGCTATACATCAAAAGGTGGAAAATGTTCTAAAACGTTCTTCGGAGCGCTGGTATAATCTATAAATGACTATTCCACCGGCGCGTTTTTACGAAGTTTTTATTTCAAACAACGGTAGTTTCATGAACATTTAAGCAGTTAACTTAGGGTGCAAATAAGTTTTCAAGCTTAACCGATAAACTATAGTTGTGCTCAAAGTGAAACATGAAATTCGCCGACAAGGAAATAAATAAATAAATTGGATCCTGTAGTCTCACGATTGTGTTTTAAAGTAGTGTTATGAATGAACGTAGAGAAAACAGTAGTCAGAGAAATTATTTATCGAAACATTTCATTCGAAAACACATAATTTTATCCTTAAAAGCAATTCGCGTAATACTAACTGGATCGTGGATCATTTCACAACCCTTTCACGCAAGTAAAAGCGGCCGAAGACATCAAATGTCAACGCCAAAATCCGTCTCAAGTCGTATAAAACATCTATGAAACAACTATAAACACTTAAAATTTCCATTTAGAAACGGAACTTCCTTGACCATTAATGTGCAAGTTGCACCTGAAAATTCTTTTAAAACGTTGCCGCTTTAGTTTCTTTTCAGAACAGGACAAGCGTTCCACCGTGAAGAAACCAACCAGGTTGAAGTCCTTGAGGGCAAATCAGTGTTCACCTGAAAGCTTCTTTTCTTCTTTTTCCACTAAAAGAAAACTGATCGATGATTCTTTTGAACTTTCCGGTTCCCATCTGTGTCTTAAAACAGTGCATTCAGCCTTGCGTTGAGAGGCGACACAACAAAACTCACCTCTTCTTTTCCTGGCAAACAAGAACTACCATATGAAGCTATATGACAAATCTGCCAAATTAACGATCTTTACCATATCCCGTAAGAAGCACCTGCAGCAGCTTGTTTTAGTATTCCAAAAGCTTTAAAATAAGGATCTTATTCAAGTTGACGATGCTCTTTTAAATACATA
>OZ037776.1:42685376-42722876 GCA_964035525.1 Porites cylindrica | reverse complement strand
CTGTGTTCAGCCACCTTAACAAAATCATTTTTATAAAAAATTTAAATAATGAGGCAGCACGAAAATAAAAGAACTTTTTCATGTTTTTGTATCCTCACGGTTCGTTTATTAACCTATACTGGTATTACTGCTTTTGTTTTGATTGTTATCATAACTCGTTTAATGAACGATGAAAACAGTTATGTAACTCGTGGCAACTTCAATGTATCATTTGTACAATGTATAGTTGTCATCCAGAGTTTAGACTACAAGCAGCCTCTTTTTTTTTTCTTAGTCCGTGAGACACGCATAATCATCATGCGCGTGCCGCTTTCGCGAGCGTCTGTCCCCCTCCCCCACCCCCTCGATGAATCTACAAAAAAGAGAAACTGCGTGCAGTCTATCCTAACCTGAGATCAGGCCCAATTTTAGCAGTTCTCATACATTCTCCTTGCCCGCTGGAATGTTATTTTCAAAGCGAAACAAAAATAGAGCCGATCTTAGGTTAAGTCTATCCACAGTTTCTCACATGGGCAGCCTGTGTCAACCAAAGGAAAGAGATCGCTCTTTCAGCTGACAGTCAACGCCTTGGTTGAACTATGAACTTGGGACTTGTTAAAAGAACCCACAGCGATATTACTACTATCTATGAAAGTAGGACATAGCGAATTATCGCTCAGTTACATCGGCGGATTCTGCAGCAGAATTTTCTTCATCACTCGGCTTCACCAAATGTTTCATGTGATTATTGTACATCCAACCGTCTCCGTGACGATGAAAGATCTAAAAAAAAAATAACATGATATGGTAGTGAAACTCATGTCATCAATCGAGTAACACTATTAAAAAGTCGTATTAAAATTGAGAACAGGAATAGCCTGAGAAAAAAGTCGACATTTCGCGACGTCATCAACGGTGGTTTCCGAGGTCTGAGGAACGAGCACAGAATCTCCAAACTGATGGCGTGTCACTAGCCAGATCTGGGTAGTGCTTCTGACTAGCTGAGGCAAATTTTAACCATATCAATTTTCAAAACTGAGGCTCATGAGTTAAGGACATGACTATTCAAACAAGCATCACTTAAGTTTTACCAGTCACGTTGTTATCCACGGCAATTATGTCTAGCGATGGACATAACTCGGACCTTAGGTACAGTACTATTCACAGCTGCACGACTTGCCCTGTCGGTAGAGCAGTTGACTGCAGAGTGGAAGGTTTAAAAATTTTGTGCAAAACTTGAATAAATTTATTCAGTTTGAAGATTACTGGTCACGCGTGACGGAGGAAAATTGCCCCGGTTAGATGAATTATAGGCGTATGGTTTGCTTACCTCCCCTTGTAAATATGTACCGTAAAATAAGAAGAAACGTCAATAGTCTTTACAGACAACATTGTACCATCATTTTAGCCACTTGTCATTAGGAAATTTCAGCAAATCATTACGGCGACCTCTACTACGGCGAAGAGGCATAGTCAATGTTTTCGTAAAGTTGAAATTTGGCGGGTTACCGAGACGAAGTCTCTCCAGGACTCCGCATCCACGACCGTCGTAGTTGAGGTCGCCGTGGCGATTTGCGTTAAGTCCTTATTGAATTCACTAATGGTCAATTTTATATGAATGAAGAACAACTAACCTTTGTTTTCCATTCTACACCAGCTTCTTTTCTCTCTCTGGCTTCTTTTCTTTGTTTTTCCTCAAGCTAGAATTGAAAATTTAGTGGGGCATCAAGCCTCTATCAGCGGAAAGCCCTAAACCAAATCACTAAAACGTTAGACGCGAACTCAATCGCAGAGGATTCTTTTGCAAAGCGAATTGATCATTATTTACTTGCATTTCAATCGACCCAAAAAACGGATGTCAAGTAAAGCTTAGTTTCCATATAATCGTTCAAATGTGTTTAGGCGATTAAGAACTGATATGAAAACACTTGTCATGCCGGGGAGGACAGGGGACAGAAAAACCGGGCGAATAGGGGACGGGAGGGGTATGGGAGGCGGGAGAGAACTTGGCTAAGGGGAGGAAGCCAAGGAAAACAGGGCGGGAACTGCAAATGTTGCCTATATAACCTGCGATGATCTTCCTTCATTTAATTCTTCACTCCGCAGTTCACATATATGATTTTCATATACTCATAACTTCATCACTTTACCCATAATCGAATCACAAGGCCAGCAAGAATAACCAATACTAATGCGACCCTGATTGATAATATATTTGTAAACAAAATAGACGAGAATTATAAATGTGGTATCCTTTTTACCGTGAGATCTTTCGGATCACTTACTAGTGTTCGTAACAATGGGCAAACGAGATGCAAGCAACTTTTCTGCTCTTCACGAAAAGATTCCTCATACAGGAAATGCTCGATTGCATCGTTTATAGCAGCTTCGATGTCAGGGTGATTCGATAACAGATGTCTCTCTCTCCCTCCATATCGCATTCCTCATCAATGTCACCAGTGCTCGAGTGTTAACAGAACGTGTCATACTCGACCAATAAGAGGGTATACCGGAACGACCCTTTGTTAACAATGTTTACAGGCGTTCTCTCGCTCTCAATCGCAGAGGATTCTTTTGCAGAGCGAATTGATCATTATTTACTTGCATTTTATATTCATAACAATCGACCCTAAAACGGATGGTTCGCTCTTTTTTTGACTTTATGATGCCCACTGTTCATTGATAAGAATCTCAAAACATCCTGTCGATCTCTAATGTATTGGTTGTGAAAATTTATCACAGCTGCATTTATCGGAACGCATGATATCAAACTAGAAATCAGAGTAACTAACAAAGAAGCTACAACCTTGCTGTACGCCATGTTTGTTTATAATGCTCGCCGTGAAGACTGGATCCAAGAGAATGACGAAAGCGTATTCGAAAATTTCCGGATACGAAAGTCCACACGTATACGTATTCGTATCGGATAAAAAAATTTCCACTCTGGAGAGCGTTTGTCTAGAAAACACAGACCCTGAAAACATAGGTAGTAGTTCGCTTGTTTTGTTTGATGTTTTAAACTATGTTGGGTTTGAGTTCGGGTTCGACCACTCAGTTTAAATTTTTAAAAACTAAAGCCAATTCTTTTCTTTTGTGTAGTGTTTGTTCATCTTTTATTTTTGTTCACATTGAGGAGGGTCTGGATGGGGTTAAGTGACAACTGACAAATGGCCAAAATTTTAACTCCAGACACTGTGACAAATAGCCTAAAATTTAACTGACAACTGGCATTTGCTTTGGGTTTTACTGACAACTGACAAAGGACCTGATTGTCCCTTATTTTCTACAAAACCCGTTTTAAGGCCTTAAATAGCATTGTTCTGCTCTTTTCTTCAGACAATGTGATCAAATGTGCGTTTTGGGGGGTAATCTTAGCAGCAAGACCCTTAAGTGTCATATTTCGTTGATGATTTACTATAAAACCCATGTCATGTACCATCTGTGATAAAAATGAAAAACTATTACATTTAACTGACAACTGACAAACGGCCAAAATTTTAACTGACAACTGACATTTGTACCGCCTCATCCAGACCCTCATTGAATCACCCGGCGTTTTACTACCGAGTTAAACTTTTATTCACTTAGCCGGGCACAGCATAATGGGCACAGCGTTCATTTAAAAAGACAGTGCTAACAAACTGCAATTTCGTTGTTTTCATTGTTGTTTCTGTGAAGAAAAAAGCAAAGTCGGCATCCTAATACCCAAAAACTATGGGGAAAACAAGCGCCACTCTTAACCTGTTTTCATCAAATCTGCAAGTTGAGAAATTCTCAAAAATAGAAAATTGGGAGACAAATACAGCTCAAAACAATTCTTATGGATAAAACTGGTGTAAAACAACTTACTTTTTTGTAGAGTAATGAACACTAAATGACAAGAGTCAGAGTGACTTATTTGCAATTTTAGTCTGAGTTTTGTCATTTTTCTCATTTTAATGACAAAATACAGACAAAACGTTAATTTCAGTTTGTTTGTCTGAGGTTCGGGTTTATATAAAATAGTAGCTGGGCGCAGCGCTATAGAGTACTAAAGTGATGACGTCATAAAAATGAAATTTCTGAAATTATGGGATTTGTCAGGATATTCTGAAAGAAAAATGTCCAAGAGGCCCACTTAGCAAAAATGAGCATTTCGGGGCAAATTGTCTCTGAGATCGTACCCAGTTATGCCTAGAAAACTCCATACAAACCCTTCTAAATTTTTTGGGGGTCGACCCAAAAAGAAGGGTTTGTATGGAGTTTTCTGAGTTTAACCGGCTAACATCTCAGAGACAATTTGCCCCGAAATGAAGGCCGTAAACGTGATTGTAAATCTTTCTGCTAATTAGCCACTTACCTCTTCATTGATTGTAGCCCACGAAGCCACTTGGAGCAACTAGTTACATTCTCACTTTACTGACTCAGAAGCTGCAATACGTAACTAGTCTGACTGTAGACCATTGTGAAAAATAGTTTTTGCAATTTTGTAGACACGACAAATGTTTCCTCTTTATCATAGTGTCTGAAGTTTGATATAATGATAAACATTCTATTCAAGTTTGCTGACTGAAATTACATTCACAGATATTCGACTTCATGATCATCGTAGCGATTGTAGAATCTGTTAAATTTCAAGAATGTCAGCACGCGGATTATAGTTTTTGGTTGTTTTACGGATTATAGCCTTTGAACGGTCGTAATTCGACTTCATATACATGTATATTTTCGGAATGGTTTTGTGGGGGGTGTTAGTTTTCGTCAACGAAAACTAAGAGGAGTCTTTGTTTTCGAAATTATATAAGAAAACTAAGATCCCTAAATTAAAATTAAAACGGATTTAAATTAAAATTAAAACGGATTTCGCGTTGCTATCGGCAAATCCAAATCCGGGTTTTTGATTAGTCAGAAGGTTCAGCGGTATTTCCAGTTGAACTATACCCTTAGAGTTTCCTAGTTGCTGTCATTTGCCCTATAGCCCTTGAAAAATGTAAAAAAGAATGCGATATTGTTTAAATTATTCTGGCACAAGGTTTGTCCACTGAAAATGGAAATTACTCAATGTCAATGTTTCCGGATGGATTCCGTCTTAAGTACTTCTTGGGCACTCAGAAAGAGGCCAAGATGTAATGTGAATTTATAACTTTGACCAGTTGAAAATACATTAATGATGTTGATAGCTTGTTCAAAAACTCGTAATTTAAAGAAGGCATAACATGAAACTTGAAATACAATGGAATCTCACGAATATATAACTCGAACCATTAGATAACAAACCTTTATTTAACGGATTGGCTGCGTTGGCTTTTGCGTGATTTCGATGTCAGCGCAGTTAAAGCATATCTAGCCAAAATGGCAAGTAAAGCGGAAACTTTTTGGAGTATAGCAAATTTGGTAAAATCGGCAAACGGTTTTTTTAAGTGATCACGAACACGAGAGGAGTGAACCTTAACATGACAAAGAACTGCGAGAAATTCAGGCCCGTAACCAGGATTTTATGTGGGGGGGTGCTAACGAGGCCAAAGTGGACCCAACTACCGAAATGTATTTTTTATTTTCTGCTCCGTTTGTTTAGGAAAGTAGAAATACATGAGAAATTGTAACCGCAAAGTACACAGTAGGAACTGAATATTACATTTTTCGAATACAACAGTTTGAATTAAGTTATAAAGGAGTAATTTTACGATGTAAAATGATACATCAAAATACTGCGGAACTAATCCCTCAGAATAGTCCCGAGCTCCAGCCTGCGTGGGTGTAGCGACTAAATCTTAGAGCATGATAACGGATCAAGACTGGTGGACATTGTCAGCGTCTAATGGCTCTTGACGGGGTACTTTACTAACCCATGTATCGAGAGACTGGCAAGATTTAGCTGCAGCCTTCCTCTTTCTATTTTCCTGTTCTCTCGTACCCATAACGTATTACACAAAAAACTTATTTTGCATCTTCGGGCGTTCATGTGCTCGTACAAACAGAGAATACTACCCGACGCGTTAGCGGACGTGTCTGACAAAAATCGTGAGATCGTTCCCTTGTCATTGTCTTGCTCGTCGTAAACTCCCGTGCAAAGCGTGCACATTAATACGTAAGCTCAGACATCTGTGCACTCATTGAAATGTTCTGAATGGCTCGGGCTACTAGAGTAGAGCTGGTCTTATTTTCCCAGTGAATACACTACTGCTTTTTTCATTCTTTGATTTTGTTTAGATATCACTGTTAAGTTTGAAACTTCAGTTTAACCGACCGCACTCCTCAACTTGGATATTGAGTATCAAAATGTGGACCTTTGGGGCCTGTGGGGGGGTGCGAACGCACCCCGTGCACCCCCCCCCCCCCCCCCTGGTTACGGGCCTGAGAAATCGCACACGAAAAATCGCAATTTTTGCTGCTACGTGCGAAACCTGGACATAAGTGGGATTCAAACCCTTGACCTCTGTGATACCAGTGCAGCGCTCTACCAATTATTAAGCTAACAAGCCAACTGAAAGCAGGTGAGACCTTCTCTCAGTTGGCATGTTAGCTTAATTGGTAGAGCGCTGCTCCGGTTTCGCAGAGGTCAAGGGTTCGAATCCCGTACAAGTCCGAATTTTTTTTTTTTCAGGCTTTCTTTTCGCAACTGCAAAACTTGCGTATATAACGGCGATGATCTTCCTTCATTTAATTCTTCACTCCGCAGTTCACATAATTATATGATTTTCATATATTCATAACTTCATCAAAAATATTTTTCTTCATCACTTTACACATAATCACAAGGCCAGCAAGAATAACCAATACTAATGCGACCCTGATTGATAATATATTTGTAAACAAAATAGAAGAGAACTATAAATGTGGTATCCTTTTTACCGTGAGATCTTTCGGATCACTTACTAGTGTTCGTAACAATGGGTAACTTGCTTGCAAAAGCTCAAACGTCAAAAGGGTAACAAAAAAAACAAATTTAGGTTAATTGATGATAAAATGCTAAATTACCTCTGCCAAGACTTGGAATGTGAAGACCGAATATTGATGTTTACGGTAAAACGGTTTTAAGATCACTTTTACACTAAATTATATCAGTTGTTGAACAAAAACGTACCATTAATGAGACCCAGTAAAAAGAAAAGTGAAAACGGGCAGAGAGTACCTTGGATATCAAAAGGAATCCTAAATTCAAGGAAAACAAAAAATGTGTTATATAAAAATTTTTAAAGGAATCGGAATGAAAATAATGATTCAATTCATGAAACATTATCTTTGCCGGTGATACTAATTTATTTTACAGCTACAAAGGTGTTAACAGTTTGTGCAGTACCATTAAGCGAGCGCCGGGCCCCATCTAATTTTAAAAACTAAGAGAAAGAAGTTGATGAGGCTACCACACTGAATTAAAATTACTGGTCGAATGTTAAAGGTACTACATTTCTAGGTCCTAAATATGAATAAGGAACTCTAAAATACTGCCGTTGGAATAAAAACAGATACAGTTATGATACTCGATCATCATTAAATATATTCATTATTCCCAGTCAGTAGGAGGACAAATTACGGAAAATGTTTGTTGGTTTTGAAACGTAATTTCTTGTCGTTAATTCCTCATTTAATTGCTCGAACGCGCTCACGGTAGTTATTATAAATCGATATTCCCCAGCATTAATGGTTTTTATTGAAAAGTTTTTTATTAATAAGCCAACCGCTACATTTCCTGTCCTTTTATGTAATGTCCGCATAGGAAATACGTTTTGATTTTTGGCACGTTTCGATGATTATAAATTTAGCGTTTTCATCTTAGTTAGTTCAGTTCCAGTGGAGACTACACAGTGTCAACTTCTGTCAGAGATAAAGCTAGATAACATTGGTGCGTGTGCAAGCTAAAGTGAGTATAGTTGTTTTGCAAATCAAAGTAATATACAGTGAAACCTCTGCTTGTAGAGGAATGTGTTTTCCCTAGGTGGATATCTCCTCCTCACACAAGTTGGAAAGTACATATGCAACTGCATATTAGCCGGCAGTTATCCACAGTATTGGATTCCGTCCTTGAAATACGTACTGTAGTCGATTTTGAAATAGATACATACATTTTTAAATAAATGCATCTAGCTGTCAATAAACTGTAGATTAGACGATATCCGGTCGCATGATTGTCATCCGTGATCAAAGTTCACCGAAAAGTCTTGCACAAAGTACAGCTATTCACAATCAAATCCTTCCTTACAATGTGAAACTTTATCACGTGTTATCACAGTACAGGGTAACCGCTGAATGTTAACCGTTAACAAACATTGCGCAATTTTTGCAAACCTCTATTATTTTATAAAAAAAAAAAAAGCTATCATCCAAGCAGAAGCTTAGGGGTTCGTCACGCGTTCCTGCTCCACGAACGTGAGGCTACTATTAAGCGGACACTTGGACACTTGTAGCACGTGGCCTTTTCTCGCGTGGGGTGATTTTCACGTCCGCTCGCGTTTCGCTCTCTCTACTATCCCTGAGGAAAAATGGGGGACTACTCGTAGTCTAGGACACTTGGCACTTGACATATCTTTTGTCGTCTCAATCCCTTATTGTAATAATAACGTCGTGGTTTGCAATCGCGCTGGATGAGATGAGAACTACACGGATTTTAAGAGAAAAGGCGGACTGCAAGCAGTCTACCCGCTCCAAGGTCAACGCTTGGCAGACAAAGGTAGGTAAAAGTCTATGCAAAGATAGCTGGAAATCACGTCTATAGTTTGGGTGCCACTGCAGCGACGAGACCTCTCCCAAATAATTGAAGGGATTCGGAGACGTTAATGTACAAATGGAAATTGTTTCTCTCTTCGACCTTCCACTTCTCGGCATTTTTAAGCAAGGCCGTTATCAGTAGACTTAGTAAGGTTCACTCGCACAAGGCCTCTTAAATGCAAAAAACCTGGACAAAAAATCTTGTGGAATAAAGCGGTTTAGCATGAAAAAGTCAATTATGGTAAACATATTTGCATTATTTGATATTTCCGTGTCTATCTACCGCAGCACGTACACGTACGAGTTTGCAGAGTCAGAACCGAATCTACCTGAAAAGCCGTAATTTCATAAAAGCCGATGTTACAGCAGGGACCTGGGTCCTCTACACTAATCCAAACTACAATGACAAGGAAGGGGGCACAGAAGACACTTTCAAGATTGTAAAACATGGAGTAAAAGACGTAGACATAACTAGCGTCAATGGTTCCATGTTCCTGATAGACGGAGGAATCGTTTTGTTTGAACACTTTCTCTATGGTGGAGATAGGAAGGTACTGCGAATATAATCAATGAACTTATTCAGTAATAACTGGGGAAACCTATGTTCTCTTTGTTCTGCTTTACTGTTCCTAAAAACAACGCAAATAGATCAAACCTCCCTCTGACCTGTGGATGTGAGACACCAAAGATTTTTTTCAGTTTTACTTTAAGATTCAGCTGAAGCCGGTTAGAAAAGAGATTTCAGTGGCTTTTTACTTGAACTGGCTTTGTTTTGTGAACTCTGGTCTGGAATCATTATTCTCAAAAGAAACTAATTTTCTCGTAAAAAATTACCTTGCGATTCAATAATCTGCTAAGAGGTACGATAGTATCAAATATAGTAATATAGGATGAGTAATTTTATTTTTAATGATGCTTGTTTCAGTTCAGTTAATTTTTAATATCTTTTAAAGTTTAAGTTCAGTTAATTTTTGATATTTTCAATATCTGTTTGCAAGCAGAAACCTTAACGGTCTAACTGAGATCATGTATCAGATACTTTTATTCTTAAAATCCACCTCGGATACGCATATTACTGTTTCTTTCTTATTCATTTGAAGTTGAAACGACAAATATGTTCATGCATTCCCTAGAAAACCATACCCGCGTTCAGACCAAAACAGGTAATTAAGTGTATACCCGTTTACAGACCAAAACGGCGCAAAAACCATACCCTTTGGGGCGGCACAAACCAATAAAAATTCCTACCCTTTCATATACCTAAAGCCTGAAAAAGGTACCTCATTCGGGCGGAGCCTCCCCGTATAGGTCATTACAGGGATCACCCCCTGGGGGTGAATTCCATCTTGGTTTGTTAGTATTTATTTTTTTTCTGTTTGTACCCGTGTTGTATATAAAGTAGTCTTAATGCTGATCCAGACCTCACGAAGGTCTTTACTGACATAATCTGAGTGCTATCTTTTTATATTTTTTTTTCTGTAGTGGTTTCATGACAGTTGCGCTGATGTGAACAGTATTTTCCCAAGTGGAACAAGTGAAGGCGTCTCCTCTGCTATCGTTTTTTCTCAGAACCGGTCCGTAGACATCTTCACCAAACCCAACTATGAAGGCACGAAATTTACTCTGGAACCAGGAAAGTGGTATGAAAAGTTAAACAAAGCAGTCACTGGATTCGCACTGAACGACAAATTGCAGAGCTTCAAATTTAATCCAAAAGCTTAAGATTTGAAAAAACCCAGCCTACCCGGCCAGCCAACTCGCAGTCCATGGCCATTTTGTTCGAGTTTTCTTTCACTCTCGAAGTTATGTGGTTTCGATTGAGAAGCCGATTGTAATTAGTTCATTTTAGGATTTTTAGAGTTTTTAAATGTTGTCAAAACCAGAGGGAGGAATTGAATAAAAGAAGATGGTTTGCTTTATCCAGCATTTTGTCTTTGTAAACTTTAACTGATATTCAAATGGGAGATAAAATGGGAGATAAAACTTCAATTTAAGTCAATGTTTTTGCGTGCCATGGCCATGCGCTCACCATCTCCAGCCCCGCCTCGTGTTCAGACGTCTCTCTCTCTCGATGAAAATTTCCGGGCAAAGAAAGGCGAGAAGGAGAAAAAGGGCCAGCGCGTCTCTTGTTTCTCCTTCCCATGGTCCACTGCGATTCGTCACCATTCACTGGTGTTTCGCGTTCGCTTCTATGTGAAATACGAAGGGCCTGAGAAGGAAGAAGATCTCAGCCCATCATTTAGTAGTAGACCGGGGGGATTAGAATCAATATGTTGTGGCTGAATTTCATTCTTGGTTTAAATTTTTTACAAAATCATAGTAGTACTATGATTAGTAGCGAAAAGCGCAGGCTTTTGGCAGCCAAAAAGGATTAAAGTCTAGCTTTAACTAGCTAAAAAAATTTTTATTCTCGATAGTTTTGACCAACTAGTTGGATTTTACTAAAACAATAATATTCCTCGAGCCCGAATGGCCTCTGAGTCAATAGCCCATTCGGCCTTCGGCCTCATGGGCTATTGAGTTAAAGCCCATTCGGGTTCGAGGAATAATTGTTAAATACCCTGTTCCAGGCGTTCAGATAGTAGAGCGCGGGAGAAAAATTCACGATAAAAACAAAAAACGAGGGGAGACAAGAGGGGGAAAGAGGGAGAGAACGCCTGTAAACATTCCCTTACAGAGCTCTTCCCGCCCTTAACTGACCGCCGACCGCGTAACTGTGACATGAACTACAAAGTGCTACTCGTGATAGTGTGAAACGTGACCTTTCAGTCAGCTTTCAATAAACAACGTCAGAGGTTTTCCTTCTTTTAACTAAGCAAATCTAATTTCTGTCGTTCTGAGTCCAACATTTAGAAGGTCAGTCATGCATACTGGGCAATTATTTTCTGCGGTTTGTTTCTGAAAGAATTTGATTCCAGATGCAGTTAAGTACCGATTTTGCTTGACCTCTGTTAAAGTATTAATCTTTTTATTGCGGCTAAATAATCTTTCAAATAAGATTTTTTTTTGCCTTTCTGGGCTTCCATAAATATCTCACACGCACACCTTCCTTTCACATTAAGCCGTGTCTTCGTCCATGCCTTCCTCCTGTCCCCAACCGTATGGCTGTTGTTGTTGTTATTCCAAATTCGCTTGAGCTTGGTTTCATTATGGCTACGAGAGGGGCAATGATGATGATCGTGGAAATTGACTCGCCAACTTTTCCTTTGATTACGTTTATTATTCGTGGAAAGAGTAGAAAAATGAAGGTCTCCCAGAGCCTGCTGGAAGAATCGCGAAAACTTTCTGGTCTCGGCGAACGAGATGCAAGTAACTTTTCTGCTCTTCACGAAAAGATTCCTCATACAGGAAATGCTCGATTGCATCGTTTATAGCATGTCTCTCTCCCTCCATATCGCATTACTCATCAATGTCACCAGTGCTCGAGTGTTAACAGAACGTGTCATAATCGACCAATAAGAGGGTATACCGGAACGACTCTTTGTTAACAATGTTTACAGGCGTTCTCTCGCTCTCAATCGCAGAGGATTCTTTTGCAGAGCGAATTGATCATTATTTACTTGCATTTTATATTCATAACAATCGACCCTAAAACGGATTTCAAGTAAAGCTTAGTTTCCATATAATCATCCAAATGTGTTTAAGCGATTAAGAAATTATATGAAAAATATTCTTATGCGGGGGAGGACAGGGGACAGAAAGGCCGGGAGAATAGGGGACGGGAGGGGTATGGGAGGCGGGGGAGAAGTTGGCTAAAGGGAGGAAGTCAAGGAAAACAGAGCGGGAGCCCGAAATGCAAGGTATGGAAGGCGGGAGTTTCGGACCCCCTTGATCCCCCTTCCCCCACTCTCATGCGATATCGACCTAAAGGAGGTTTTATGAGCCCACGAGACTGAGCAACCTGATAGGTCAACAGAGGACATTCTCGGAGACCCAGGGGCAATCAGTCGGGTCGGGAGAAAAGGCGGGACGAAAGTTTTCAAGTAAGGGCGAAAGAGCCCCTGGTTACCGACTCTCACCGAACCATTTCCAAAAATTCAAGCAGATGCCGGTTCCTGATTGGGCACAAAAAATGCTTTATATTATTATGCCCAATCGGCGAACACATCTCCTTAGTTCTTTTCCTGTGTTAGTACACGACGGCTATTGTCTAGATCACGGCTTGTCTGGCTCATGCACCAAAGAAATGCACGCAGTCAGGAAACTTTCAGTTTGATATAAACCCCCATCTGATTTCAAACTACTGTCTGCCCGAAAACTAAAGACGCTTTTCCAAAAACAACCTTCAGCTTACAACAGGTATTCACTCTTGGATCGGCCACGTCTTTGCGTAAATGTATTTGTAGAGAGTTTTTAAAAGATACCACGACGGCTGACAGCCACGAAAACGTCTCATAGAAAAGTAAATTCATATTTTTCTCACTCTCTATCGTGATTATTCCAACTCACTTACTTTCAGTCTTATGCAAGCTAACTCTTCTGCAGCTAGAATTTCTATCCATCATATCCAAGTTCATTGATAGTATGAATTTTGTCATTGTTTGTTTACGTCGTTCACAAAACGTGAAATTAGGCATTTTCATAGGTAGGGCCTGTTTACATGGAGGTGGGGACCCCAGGTACGTGATGAGGTAACCTGCTTAGGTAGGGTAAAAAAATATCCCTCCTTTACATGCAATCTTACAACCCCGCCATCCCGGGGTGCACTCTCTCAAGATTATTGAATGGTCGCTAAGCACGTAAACAAAAAAATATGCTGGCAAACCACGTGTTTTGGCGATTAATGCACTTCTACACTCACTTGTTGCTCTTGCTGCAACCTTCAGTGCAATGGCTTTCTATTGTTAACTTTAATAATGATGCAAAGCCACCGCCAAAGTGAATTTTGCGCGAATTTGACGTACCACGAATCCGACCCCGGCCAGGAGGGTTACCCCACCTTGAAACGTTTACATGGCAAAATTTGACCCCGGCTGAGAGGGTAACGAGTATCACGAGTGGTATTTATGCCAAATATCACGTACAAATCATGTTATTATTTGTTTATACTACTACCCACAAAAGGTTTGTAATTTTCACATGTAGGTAATTCAAATTAAGCTGAAATACCACTGCTCTAAGCCAATCAAATTGCAGAAATTTCTCATGTAGTAGTATAAAGACGGTACATTTACTAGCAGTTAAATGAAATACTAGGAATGTGAAAGGAGTACCATTTTTTAACAGCAGGTATAGGAAAGAAGTACCAGTTTTCTGTCAAAAATGCTATATAGAAGGGTAAAGCAGGGGCGTAGCCAGGATTTTTCAAAGGGGGGGTCACAGACAGGGACACCATCCGGGGATCACCGACTATATATGGTTTATACCGCTGCTCTCCCTCGTGTATCAGCGGGCTCAGTCGTATTATCGCGGCATGAAGGCCCGTATTAACTAAAGACAAGAGCCGTTGACGAAAATACTATACAAAAAAACAAATTTTAAAAAAGTGGGCTTTTCAACAATGGCTTTTACGGCCAAGATATTGTCATGGCGTTTTCGCCACCTGAATATTGTAGGTTGTTTGCTCAAAAGAAGGCCTAACAAGGGGGGGTCACGGGCACCCCAGGACCCCCCCCCCCCCCCCCCCCCCCAGCTACGCCCCTGTAAAGGGTTGGACCGCTCAAGGACAGAACCTACCAGTATAAAACTTCCTTGAGTACCCCCCTTGGGATTTATAGCCATGGCATGGGTCAATAGTTTCCTTTGCACGATGCTTGATGAATATTTAATACCATTTTATTAACTGTACCCAGGATACTGAATAACTAACTTTTTTAGAGCCTGTTCCAGACTCTCAGATAGTAGGGGAAGGCACGCGAAAATATGAGCGAGTAATCTAGGAAAGTGAAGACAGCTTGCAGACCGCCTTTTCTCTTAAAATCCGTCTAGTTCTTATCTCAGCCAGCGCGATTGCAAACCACAACGTTATGTTACAATAAGGAATTAGGACCAGACGAGAAAAGACGGTCTCTTATTTTTTCTTCTCGGGATTACGCCCTCGTTTATCGCAGCTTGCGTGTTTGGGTTTCTCGCTCAGTAACTTTGCAAAGAAAGATAAGAGACTGCTCGCAGTCTAAGGAAAGTGGGGCAGTGGCGGAAATTAAAAAGGCCGCCCTTCCACCCGTTTTATTTTCGTTTCCGTGCTTTCTCGATTCCGCGGACCCGACTATCTCGGAGCATAGTTAGTAGACTGGAGGCTGGTTGTGAAAGCCGGCAAACATCAAAGTTGAAAACAATGGTGTTGTAGTTTATGTTGGAAGCTCCCTGACCATGCACAATCCTTTGTTTTTTGTTCACAAATTGAGACTGAATAAATTGATGCGATGTTTCTATTGGTCAGTAACTTCAAAATGATAGGAATGCTATTGAACATTGTGCACGGTCAGGTCCAAAAAAGCTGACAAAAACATATAACAAAGGAGTCTAACGGGTTTCATCGTAGCCTGCGAGCAAGCTCTCCTGTTTGGGCGAGTGAAACGGGTCTCGCGAGAACGCGCAGGCTAGTTTCATCGCCATTCCACTTTAATAGCCATGGTGTAAGTAAACGACGGTTTTGTAATTGAAAAACTGCGACGCGTCCTTACGTAAAACAAATTATAGATTTGTTTTTATTCATGATGCTATTATCTAATTATGGCTTTATAGAACAAAGTTTTGCTAACTGTTAATTTTGACTTTGTGATACAAATTTCATTTCATTTTATTTCATTTCATTAGTATTGGTTAAACCAAATTTACAATTTTATGTTCTCACTGCCCAAAAATAGCGAAGGCAATTAAGCGAAGGCTAGTCTATGTAGGCAGTGTCTTTTAAAAAAAAAAAAAAAAAACTGACGCACTAAAAACTGTATTTAATTCACAAGTAAACGAAAGTAATTTATATAAATATAAAAGTAATTAAAAACAGAAGAAAACTTTAGTTAAAACAATACTGAGGTTAACTGGAATACAGAACTCAGACTCCAGGGGTACCCAACGATGATTTCCTCCTAAATACATTGAAAACACTTTTTAGGCTATCCAGAGTACTTTTAGATCTCTAGAAATGCATTCTAAGCGGCGCTGGCGCTATAAAATTTGTATCTGTTCGGTCATCCTAGGGTAACTTGAGTCTTTTAGAAATTACAAGGGCTTGAGTATTATTTTTCCAAAAATTTTAGACAAAATTTGACGTATTACGAAAGTGAGATATTTTCTGATTTGAAAATTGGCCATGAATGGAACAGTCATCTAGAAATTTTTAGCCGTCCTTAAGTGATAGAAATTCTAGGAAATATTTGCTTCTCCAAACATATACCGTAAAATTCCGAAAATAAGCCCCTCCATGTATAAGCCCCTCCAGATATAAGCCCCCCAAACTCGTACGGAAAAAACCCTCCGTTAAATCGCCCCTCCAAATATAAGCCCCCCGGGGGGCTCGTACTTGGAAAATTGCCGTCAAATGCAAAGAAAAACAAAGCAAAAGTGGTAAATTTACTTCTAACTATAAGGTTAGCCCAATCGATTTTGAAACGCAAATTTCCCTCCGTAGATACGCCCCTCCGAATATAAGCCCCTCCAAAAATAAGCCCCTCAAAAAGGCCCTTTGGAAAATATAAGCCCCGAGGCTTATTTTCGGAATTTTACGGTATTTTACAGAAAGCAGTCGTTGGGTGCCCCTGAAACTTACAAGCACACTATCAACAGTGGCGGATCGAGATCTTCAGATAAGGGGAGGGGGGGGGGCGGTCATCCAGATCCTGAGATAAGGGGGCGGCCGGGTCTTATAAAAATTTTTTTCGGCCCTTCGGGCCTCAGTTTGGTCCAAAAATAAGGGTGGGCGGACCCCCCGGGTCCCTCCCCTGGATCCGCCACTGATTAAGACGATTGCAAAGATAATGATAGCTTGCGTAGCAAGCGTTTCCGTGCGAGTTCGTCGAGAAAGTTGGGACAAGAGCAAAAAAAAAATGCCTTTTTTTTGCTTCTGCTCTAACTTTCCCACAATAGCTCGATTGGTAACGCTTGCTACGCAGGCTAAGATAATGAGTGGGTGAGTTACGGACGATTGTGAATATGTGTCATTTGTCCTAATAAGGAAGGTAGATCAGGATAGGCGTCTGTCTGTGAAAGGATCTGAAGTAAGCAATCATGTATTTTCTTTCTAAAGCTATGCTTTGGAAGTTTTCTATACTTAGTGTTGACTCAGTGTTTGCTTTTGCTCGGTCGATTCTTGAGTTAACGCCACTTCGGAGTTAGGAACAGGACTCAACTTATGTAGAAACAAGCTCTAACTGATTGCCCTAACTTATGACTGGATCAAAGACTCGACAAAGTCCGACTCGCAATCATTAGACTTAAACATACACTACGTTTCTTTCAGTGGAAAATCAATGGAAGGATTATACGTGATTAGATAAGTAATTTAATACAAGAGGATATACGTGGTTTCCTTTCTCGGCTAAGATTACCAAATTTTCTTACCCATTTGCTCCGTTGCGAGCGCTTCGCGCGCGAGAGAGCTCCGCTATAATATTTACTTTACACACGAGTGATGCCTTTGAACGTGATCTATTCTTTTAAGACTTTTAGATATATACGATTACCAGACTGCCACTAAACTAAGCAACGCACCATTACTCTGCGAGTAGAGGTTTCTTTCCTGCATGGCTTTTAGTTCGTGTGACTTGTCTGTCACGTAGTTGGTTTGTTTTTCACCCCGTGCATGGCAAGCCACACGTACGACTTCGCAATTGCCAAAAGCCATTCAAGCCACTCAGTCACTCAAGATGAACACTTGTTAGATTCTCACTTTACCGACTCAGAAGCTGCAATACGTAACTACTCAGACTGTAGACCATTGTGAAAAATAGTTTTTGCAATTTTGTAGTCACGACAAATGTTTTCTCTTTATCATAGTGTCAAGAATGTCAGCACGCAGATTATAGTTTTTGGTTGTTTTACGGATTATAGCCTTTGAACGGTCGTAATTCGACTTCATATACATGTATATTTTTCGGATTGGTTTTGTCGGGGGGGGGGGGGGTAGTTTTCGTCAACGAAAACTAAGAGGAGCCTTTGTTTTCGAAATTAAGAAAACTAAGGCCCCTAAATTAGAATTAAAAACGGATTTCCCGTTCCTTTCGGCAAATCCAAATCCGGATTTTTGATTAGTCGAAAGGTTCAGCGGTATTTCCAGTTGAACTATACACTTAGAGTTTCCTAGTTGCTGTCATTTGCCCTATAGCCCTTGAAAAATGCAAAAAAACAATGCGATATTGTTTAAATTATTCTGGCACAAGGTTTTTGTCCACTGAAAATTGAAATTACTCAATGTCAATGTTTCCGGATGGATTCCGTCTTAAGTACTTCTTTGGGACTCAGAAAGAGGCCAAGATGTAATCTGAATAAATATCTTTGACCAGTTGAAAAATACATCAAGGATGTTGATCCCTTGTTCAAAAACTTTTAAGTTAAAGAACGCATAACATGAAACTTGAAATACAATGGAATCTCACGAATATATGACTCGAACCATTAGATAACAAACCTTTATTTAAAGATTGGCTGCGTTGGCTTTTGCGTGTAGATATGCTTTAACTGCGCTGACAGCGAAATGCCAAAATGGCAAGTAAAGCGGAAACTTTTTGGAGTATAGCAAATTTGGTAAAATCGGCAAACGGCTCTTATAAGTGATCACAAACACGAGAGGAGTGAACCTCACTCGCATGACAAAGAACTGCGGGAAATCGCACACGAAAAATCGCAATTTTTGCTGCTACGTGCGAAACCTGGACATAAGTGGGATTAGAACCCTTGACCTCTGTGATACCCGGTGCAGCGCTCTACCAATTAAGCTGACAAGCCAACTGAAAGCAGCTGGAACCTGCTCCCAGTTGGCACGTTAGCTTAATTGGTAGAGCGCTGCACTGGTTTCGCAGAGGTCAAGGGTTCGAATCCCTTACAAGCCTGAATTATTTTTTTCAGGCTTTCTTTTTGCAACTCCAAAAGTTGCGTATAGCTGCGATGATCTTCCTTCATTTAATTCTTCACTCCGCAGTTCACATAATTTTATGATTTTCATATATTCATAACTTCATTACAAATATTTTTCTTCATCACTTTACCCATAATCATAAGGCCAGCAAGAATAACAAATACTAATGCGACCCTGATTGATAATATATTTGTACACAAAATAGAAGAGAACAATAAATGTGGTATCCTTTTTACCGTGAGATCTTTCGGATCACTTACTAGTGTTCGCAGCAATGGGTAACTTGCTTGCAAAAGCTCAAACGTCAAAAGGGTAACAAAAAACAAATTTAGGTTAATTGATGATAAAATGCTAAATTACCTCTGCCAAGACTTGGAATGTAAAGATTGAATATTGATGTTTATGGTAAGACGGTTTTAAGATCACTTTTACACTAAATAATATCAGTTGTTGAACAAAAACGTACCATTAACGAGACCCAGTAAAAAGAAAAGTGATAACGGGCAGAGAGTACCTTGGATATCAAAAGGAATCCTAAATTCAAGGAAAACAAAAAATGTGTTATATAAAAATTTCTCAAGGAATCGGAATGAAAATAATGATTCAATTCATAAAACATTATCTTTGCCGGTGATACTAATTTATTTTACAGCCACAAAGTTGCTAACAGTTTGTGCAGTACCATGAACCGAGCAGCCTCATCAGATTTTTAAAACTAAGAGAAAGAAGTTGATGAGACTACCACACTGAATTAAAATTACTGGTCGAATGTTAAAAGTACTACATTTCTAGGTCCTAAATATGAATTGAAAAACAGATACAGTTATGATACTCGATCAGCATTAAATGTATTTATAATTCCCAGTCAGTAGGAGGACAAATTACGGAAAATGTTTGTTGGTTTTGAAACGTAATTCCTTGTCGTTAATTCCTCGTTTAATTGCTCGAACGTGCTAACGGTAGTTATTATAAATCGATTATCGCCTGCATTAATGGTTTTTAATTGATAAGCCAACCGCTACATTTCCTGTCCTTTTATGTAATGTCCGCATAGGAAATACGTTATAATTTTTGGCACGTTTCGTTAACTATAAATTTAGCGTTTTCATCTTAGTTAGTTTACTTCCACTGGAGACTTCACGGTGTTAACTTCTGCAGAGATAAAGCTATATAACATTGGTGCGTGTGCAAGTTAAAGTGAGTATAGTTGTTTTGCAAATCAAAGTTTCTGTAATATACAGTGAAACCTCTATTAAGCGGACCCCCAATTAGGGGGCACGTAACGTTAATTTTCCGAAAATATCTGTTCGGAAGACGATTTGAGATCTACAATTTTCAGAACATTTGTTGTAAAATGTCATGCTTGCCTGCCTCTCCTAGGATTTTCGAACATCTAAAATTGATATAATTGCCCATTTTCAACGGATTTTTACCCTAAAAGGGTCAGCTAGAATTTTCGGGAGCCCTTTTTCTAGCTGAAATTTTCGAAAAGGTAAGTTTTGATCCCTATAATTTTCGGATCACTGGACCTTCAGCTAAGAAATCCGAACAGATGAAAAATTTTTAGGGGATAAAAATATGCCTATATCTACCGTTTAAATCTAAAATACGTTTAACAGTTCTATGTTTAAGTGGTTTTGAACTACATTCTCGTTGCTTGCCCCTGATAGCATAAAAAAACACCAGGGATGAAAAATTCGGCCAATCTTGGCAAGTTTCGATTCATGTCCACCATTGCCATCTCTTGCAATAGACGGTGGGAAATTTAGTTTCAGTGCCTAAATATATCTTGAAACAAATAACTGGACCATTTTTTCTTGAATTCAATTTATGCGAAAAACGTTTTTGGTTTTTAAAAAGATAGCACGTAGTGTGACATAGCCGATTTAAAGGCGAAAGATGCCGATATCTACCATTTAAATTCTAAAATACGTTTAACAATACTATGTTTAAGTGGTTTTGAAGTATATTCTCGTTAGGTGCCCCTGCCAATTAAGCGGACACCCTCTATTAAGCGAACACTAAGCCGGGTCCCGAAAGTAACGTCTGATACTTCTCTTTGTAACGAGTCTCTATTCAGCCGACACCTCTATTAAGGGCGCGGACACCGGACTAAATTGACAATAGTAGTATTGGGTTACGTCCTTGAAATACGTACTGTAGTCGATTTTAAAATAGATACATCCATTTAATAAATGCATTTAGCTGTCAATAAACTGTAGATTAGACGATATCCGGTCGCATGATTGTCATCCGTGATCAAAGTTCACCGAAAAGTCTTGCACAAAGTATAGTACAGCTGTTCGCAATCAAAACCTTCCTTAACAACATGAAACGTTATCACTGAGTTGAATGTTAACCGTTAACAAACGTTGCGCAATTATTGCAAACCTCTATTTAGCTAAAATCAGGGACTTTTGTCAAACATTTAATTCATTTATTATTTCATTCCTTATAAACGCCGTAAATCCCCTCACCCCCCGAATCAATGTTGTCTGAAGTAGTAAAAGAAAGACTTGAGGGTCCAAAATACAACATTGATTTTGGGGGGAAGGGGTTGGGGTAGACAGCGGAAGAGGATAGGTATGTCCACTATGCAAAAGGGGCTATAATACGGAAGTGTCTCAACACTTTTTTCCTTCATTGTAGATTGCAACAGCACAGCCTCTTTGCTCTTTGCTCTTCCTCCATGAACGGAGAAAAGGCCAAACTACTTCTTTTCTTTACTTGCGCCATTTTTCGCGCGGTCTTTGACTCTAAGTTCCTCGTTCTCTGCTCCTAAACCGCACAGAAACGCTTGCTACGCAGGCTAAAGCAGATTTAATCGTCAGGTCTGTCGTCAAATGGCACGAGTTTCGCGGGAATAAAAAAAAATTGCGACAACTCTGACCTGCTACGCAAGACTTGCGCAGGACTCACAATCACGGAATGCTCTAAACCGGGAAAGAACAGGAAGAGAGAAGCTTCTGTATGGATGTAATTGCTGTACCATGTCGCCTGCTGTGCTCATTGAAGCCGTCTTTGAGGCGACGTATTGTTTCCCCCAATGTATTGTAGATTACAAAGGCGACATTGAAAATCATGTACTAGATAACACTGAAAGTAGTGCAAGTTAGATGAGAATTAATACGGCAGGTTTCACCGGTGGAATGAACATCGCTTTTGATCGTGCGTTGGCAGTGATAGTGGCTGAACGCAGACCGAATGGCACGTCCCGAGAACAAAGGGTAATCCGTAGGGTCAATAGGTATCTGACAATAGCTAGGCGCACCGAGGATCTTTTTTAAAGACATAACTCCTTTAGCCCTGATTTTGAGTACGTATAAGCCTTCTTTAGTCTGTTTTGATAATCCCTGGAGAGTTAAATTGAAGCATTTCTTTTTTGGAGGCTTAAAGCGATAAAATAAAAGCAAGCGAATGACATGCACTGTTCTGGTCTCTGGTCTATGAATTATTACAAATAGTAGCAAGTGTCTTTATAGACATCTAGAAAGGTTGTCTCTCCACATTCAACGCTTCGCAAACAGAGGTAAGTAAACTTCTCTGCAAAGATAGGTGGAAATTAGTCGTCTATAGTTTGGGTACCACTGCAGGGACGAGGCCTCGCATAAATAATAATTATTATATTGATAAAGAAGTGATTCGGAGACGTTAATCTACAAATGAAAACTGTTTCTTTCTTCGACCTCTCACATCTTGGCATTTTTAAGGTAATTGGTAAATATCATTGCATTGTTTGATATTTCCGTGTCTATCTACTGCAGCTTTGATCCGCCATGTCCATCACGTTATACGAGAACGAAAAGTCACGTACAGAAGGAAAAGGGGTCACGTTTACACAGTCACGAGCGAGTCTTCTCAAAGACGGGAAATTCACAATAGCAGATGTTAAAGCCGGAAACTGGATCTTCTACGAGGGCCAAGACTACCATGGCCCTTTAGTGAAGACAGTAAGAAATGTTGAAAAACACGTAACCATAAATGGCGTAATTGGCTCCGTGTTCCTGGTAGAAAAACCCTCACTCATTTTGTTTAAGGACTTTGGCTATCGTGGAGAGAGGAAGGTACTACGAATATAATTAGTGAACTCATTCAGTAATAACTGGGGAAACCTATGTTCTCTTTGTTCTACTTTACTGTTTATAATAAAAACAACGCAAATATATCAAAGGCCTATGAGAACAATTATGAGACACCAAAGATTTTTTTTTTACTTCAGATTCAGCTGAAGCCGGTTAGAATAGAGATTTCAATGGCTTTTGATTTGAACAGGCTTTGTTTTGTCAACTCTGGTCTGGAATCATTATTTTCAAAAGAAAGTACTTTATCGTAAAAAAATTATCTTGCAATTCAATAATCTGCTCAGAGAGGTACTATTATGAAATAACTTAATTTTAACATGCTTATTTTAGTTCAGTCAATTTTTAATATCAATATGTGTTTGCAAACAAAAGCCTTATCGGCCTAGCTGAAATCATGTATCAGATACTTTTAGCTACACAAATTCAGGGTTTTAGTTCGGGTTAGGTCAAATCTTGAAATTTCAAAATTCTGCATGCCAAACTATTGTAATTTCAAAATTTGTTAACTTACCAGAAATTGACTCACCGTGATAACCCTGGGAGGGGGGGAGGGGGGGTTACTCGACCAATATTTGGGTATAGGTGAGCCGCTGAGAGTTTGACCCTGTTTAGGACAAAAAATTCCTAAACTATATACCCCGTTTAGGACAACACAATCAATTTTAGTACATTGTTTAGTACCCTGTTTACACTAAGACAAAATCGATCGTGCATGTTTATAATTAGAACAGACTCGCACAAATCATGCACACTGTTTAGGACAGACTTGCGCGTAATTGTAAACCCTGTTTAGGACAGTCGTGCGAAATTATATACCCTTTTTAGGACAGAGAGGACGAAAACCATACCCCGTCCAGCGGCATATCCCCGTATAGGCCATATAAGGGAGTACTCCCCCCTCGGGGGTGATAACACACGGTTAATAAATCACCACGTTGGCGTAAAATCCCAGGGCTTTCTCAGAAGTGGGCGGCAAACTTCGAACTAAAACGTTTGCCATTACCCCTCCCACCACCCCGGAACAGATGTAGCCGCTGTTTGGAAGAGAAGTCACCAATGGCGCGTTTCCCTGACTCCAAACAATACTAAAACAATAGAAAGAATGACATGTCATTGTTTCCTGCGACCAATTAGGAGAGACCTTACGAGCAGCTGCTACACTACTCTTGATCTGAAACGAGCTAATATTTCACGACTGACATATCCGCGAAGTAATAAAGTGAATTCCCCAGGGGCGTTACTCACCAATGTTTTATACGGGGAGACTCCACCGCTTTTTCGTTGTATTGGTAATATGCGAAATCTTCTCGATTTGAAGAAACTTGGCGCGCAAGGTGGCCCCGGTTAATTTTTCAGCATGCGCGCAAGGCGTTCTTGGGAAATTCTGGAAACACATCGTTGACTTGTCTCGATTTCCGCCATCTCCCGGGTCCGGTCTGGGGATGAGTGCGGGCTCATTTTCCCGAACAGCGGCTGGTAATCTAGCCTCCCACGCAGGCGTTTTTAGGGAAGCTCGTCTTTCTTGTGGGGAGGGATGAAAGACGAGCTCCCCTATACACGCCTGCGAGGGAGGCTACTGGTAATCGAGCCTAGTCGTTGACCGGTCAGCATTAGATTCCATCCTCCAGAACCTCCCCTCTTAAGTCTCTACTCTTTCTACTCTTATACTACTACATGAAAAATTTCTGCAATTTGATTGGCTTAGAGCGGTGGTATTTCAGCTTAATTTGAAATCCCTACATGTGAAAATTACAAACCTTTTGCGGGTAATAGTATAAACAAATAATAGCATGATTTGTACATGATATTTTGCATAAATTCCACTCGTGGTATTACAAAATTGTCTCAAATTTCACTTGCCTAACGGCTCGTGAATTTACGTAAAACAATTTCGAAATGGCCGTTTTTAGGCTAGAGAAGTTAAAGTCGTCTAGACGCATTTAACGTCTGAGACGTTAAAGTCGTCTAGTGTAAAAACGGGACGCACAAAAGTAGACGACCTTATTTAAAAAAGTAGATTTTTCTGAAAAAAGGACTAGGCTCTACTCTCGGAAGACACTGGACACGAGTTAAAGCGGCGCCAAAAATGAACTTCAAGCTAGCAAACTTCCTAGTTTACGACGTCCCGTCTTTATACCAGACGACTTTAACGTCTGAGACGTTAAAGTCGTCTGTTAAGTGCGTCGTTCGGACGCACTTAACAGAAGACGTTAAAGTCGTCAGACGTTAAAGTCGTCTGCCTTATTTACCGTTTTTATACTAGACGTTAAAGTCGTCTTAAGACGACTTTAACGTCTCTAGCATAAAAACGGCCAATATCACTCGTGGTATTTATGCCAAATATCACTACAAATCATGCTATTACCTACACTTCTAGTCTTTCTCTAAGGGTTGATTTCCATTGTCGCATAATTTTTACGTGCGTAAATTTTACGTGCGCAAATAAGATAAAGGCAACGCATGAAGGGTCGCTCGTAAGCGTAAAAGTTAAACCTGGCTCAACTTCACGTTTAATCTCAACACTTTGGGTCGGATATTTAAACGAAGTCTAACTTAAAACGCGGTTTAGGAAATCTTTGGACTTTTAAATCTCGTCCATAGTGGGTTATTTTAAGAAGACAAATGCTTTTCTAATCTACGCCTTATGCTTTCATGAAACAGTTCACGATAAATCGTGTTTATATAAAAGCGTTCGGGAAACTGTAAATGGTTTAGAACGGCGGTTTTGTTAAACACTGGCTAAACTCCGTTTAAATAACTGGCCCTTTATATCTTGTCTTATTTTTTGTTTACGCGATTAAAATTTACGTGTGTTCCCCTGGTTAACACGTGCCAAAAACGCGTCAGTGGAAATCTACCTTAAGTCTAAGTCCCCTCAATTATTTTTTGGGAAGTGAAAAGGGAAATTGACTGTGGCATTAGCGGGATCCTAACCCGCGGTCTTAAAAACCGAACTCTATCGCCTATACCACTACACCACAGTGGATTGCTCAGAAAATGAGGCGTTCGTTTTACATTATTTCTAGTGACAAACCTATAAGTAAATTAAAGTTAACCACTTAGAGTCAGTGCTTAACCCAAATCACTATAACGTTTTTCGCGAAGTTTTCAGAAAATGTTATAACCATAGAAATAGAGTTCTAAAGTGATGACGTCATAAAAATAAAATTTGGGAATTTATAGGATTTGTCAAGATATTCAGAAAGAACAATGTCCAAAACACCTACTTGCCAAAAATTAGCATTTCGGGGCAAATTGTCTCAAATTGCAAATCCTTCTAAATATGGCTTGGGTCTAAACGTTTAGACCCTTTGGGGCGGCACACCATCATCATCATCATCTTTTTTTATTTAAACAACTTGGGTTTTAAAGCTGATACAGCTTATCGAGCACATACCTATAAACTGCAGCTATAAAGTAAATATAAGGGAGCACCCCACCCCGGGTAAAATCCCTACCCTTTCAAATACCTAACGCTTAAAAAAGGTACATCATTAGGGCGGAGCCTTCCCCGCATAGGTCATTATAGGAAGTACCCCCTGGGGGGTTGAATTCCAGCTTGGTTAGTTAGTGTTTTTTTTTTTTTTTTTTCAGTTTCTAGCCGTGTTGCATTTAAGAGGAAGTCTAATGCTGATCCAAACGTCACGATCATCTTTACTGACATAATCTGAGTGTTATCTTTTTATTATTATTATTTTCTTATAGTGGTTTCAAGGCAATCAGGAAGATCTGACCGGATTATTCCCAGCAGAAACAGGAGAAGACGACAAAAAATCAGGCGTCTCCTCTGCTATCTTGTTGTCTGAGACCCGGTCCGTAGTTTTGTTCACCGAAGCCAATTTTGGAGGCAAGAAATATACTATGCAACCAGGAGAGTGGTGTGAAAAGGCGAAGTTCACGGACGACCACCAGGCTGGACAGAACGACAAATGGCTGAGCTTCAAATTTATCTAAGGCGTAAGAGTTGAAAATGCCAACCTGCCCGGCCAGCCACACTCCATTTTGCTCGAGTTTTCTTTTAGTCTCGAAGTTATGTAGTTTTTGATTGAGAAGCCGATTGTAATTAGTACACTTTAGGATTTTAAGAGTTATAAAATGTTGTCAAAACCAGAGGGAAGAATTGAATAAATGAAGATTGTTTCCTTTATCCAGCATTTTGTCTTTGTAAACTTTAACTTAATTGTACGGGAAACTGGCTGTGACATTCAAATGGGAGATGAAATTTTTTGTCTTGTACCCAGACGTCTCTCTCTTTCTATGAAAGTTTGCGCGCAAAGAAAGGCGGGAAGGAGAAAAAGGGCGAGCACCTCTCTTGTTTCTCCTTCCCATGCTCCATTGCGATTCGTCACCAGTCACTGGCGTTTCGCGTTCGCCTCTATGTGGAATAAATACGAAGCACCTGAGAAGGAAGAAGATCTCAGCCCATCATTTAGTACTAGACCGGAGGGATAAGAATCAATATGTCGTGGCTGAATTTTATCCTTGGTTTAAATTTTATGTTCTTTTGTTACAAAATCATACACCCCATAGGCCCCAACCCACCCACCAAAAAAAAAGAGAGAGAGAAGATAAAATGGAGCCACAACAAATACATTTGTCAACTTCCATTCTCTAGGTCATATATGAGCTTTCTGAAATGTTATGCTGAGAAAAAAGGAGAGTCCGATAGGTGTCACGAACTATTTCAAAAAGGCGCTTCATGAAAGGCTTCACAAGTCTGACAAGAGAGCGGGAGAAATTCTCTTCAATCACTTTGTGGTGCATGCTGTTTTTCTAAAAGGAGGGAGGGCTGGAGGGGAGAAAAGGAGAAGATGCCACACCTGGCCACACGAGGAGGTGTGTTACCATTTTTCCTGGTACATTTTGCCAACATCTTAATTTTCAAATAATGAGGATAATGATAAGAGGCAGGAGGCAACATCTATTTTTTACCAATAACATGAAATTGACATTCCTTGGGTGGTTTAAATAAAAAATTAAAAGCAACAAACAATCAATCAACTTTGAGAGGCAGATACGTTAAATAGCGCTGCGCACAGATGACGTCACAAAAACGTGACCCTGTACTGTAGCAATTTGTAATAATCATCGCACTTTGTAATACCTGTCGCAATTTGTAATAAACCATATCGCACTTTGTAACAAAAAAAGCTGTCGCAATTTGTAATAACAGTCCATCGTACCTTGTAATAAACTAAGCTGTCGATTTGTAATAACTTTTTGAGAGTGATTGGACTTACTTCGTCAACATTAATAATATATAGATTTAGCCAGGGCTAAAAGCGAAGCTCCCATTAATAAATTTATAATTTAAATCAAACAATAAAACACGTTCTAAAGTTAACTAAGATATTCTAAAACGAAAAGAATTCAGCTGAAAATTAAGACTTCTTTTAAATTTGTGCCGAAAATGAAAATCTCGTCTGAAATTTAATCACTTAAGTGTCATTTCTGACGGGTAAACTCTACCTTCGGCTGAAATAACCTTCGAGGACTCTTTTTTTAACTTAACCCTGGAAATTCCTCAGTAGTTTTAAAAAAATGCTAAAATAAAGAATTCTCAAGACTCTTATGTCTTTAGAAATCGATTCCTTTACAAATGATGTTTTAGAAATTTCCGAAGCAAATTTTATTAGAGCAGTGTCTCGAAATTCCGTTGTATAAACGCGGGTAGCCCAGATATGTTTTTTTCGGAAATTTCCGAAACACTGTAAGTCTCAAAAAAAATGAAGAGATACGGCTCACCAAATGTGTTTCGGAAACTTCCAAAACACTTTTTATTAATGGTTTCATGCAGAACTTATTTATAGAGGGTCACAAAATGTTGCTTCAGAAATTTCCGAAACAGTTTCTATATTGTCCCAGATTTCTTCTGAAGACGGTCACAAAATGTGCCCCAGAAATTTCTGAAACACTTTTTATAAAGGTTTTTCCAGATTTCTCTCAAAGACGGTCAAAAAATACTGCTTCGGAAATTTCCGAAACAACTTTTATAAATAAAGGTTGTTCCAGATTTCTCCTAAAGACGGTCACAAAGTGTTGCTTCAGAAATTTCCGAAGCAGTTAATACACCGATTGTTTAAGTGCCAGCGTTTATGCATAATGAACAGAACGAACATCGACCATATTCTTCGATGAGAGGAACTCCTAGCTGATTAAGTCAGTTATTACAATGTAGCATGCAGTACATCTGCTAACAAATCATGAATGTAGGTGATATTTGTTGTCATTAGAGATAAGCAGTTGACATCAAGGTCACATCAAGATCTCCGTTTCCTTCTGGGTTTTCCTATTTCTTTTTTACCCGGCGAATAGTTTGGAGGCTCCTTGCTTTCTTCCTCTGCAACGATGCACTATTACACTGACGAATTTCAGCTCAAGGCACAGTAGATCCTATTAACATAAGGAAAATTACAGAAATTTTCACTTTTTTTGTGTATGATCAGCTGATTAAAGGAAGACGGAAAAAAACATTGCCTTAGTAGAAAATGTTGTATGACCTGAAATGAGGCATCAATCAAGTCGAAATAATCTGTGACCACCCTTGTTTTCAAGTAGAATTAACCAACATATAGATTGAGAGTTATTTTAAAAAAGTGGCTATATGGCCAGAAACCGGTCAAGGTTTTCAAAATTGACTAAATGACTGGCAGTCCTGTCTTTTCAGTAAATTTCACAAATCGAAAAAATCCGGCTAAACCAAACTATCATATGTCGATTAAGAAAAGTCAAGCGATCCAGAAATACGTTATAGATCTCAAGAATAGCAAAGAATATGGGACTGCCGGTCATTTAGTGTTTTGAAATGACCGGCAGTTGAGATGAAAAAGTTCTAAGTGTCACAAAACATGGTTTCGTCTTTTGAGCCCAGCGTAAACCAAACGCTAAGACGCTTGACTTTTCTTAATCGACATATGATAATTTAGATAAGCAGGAATTTTTCGATTTTGTGAGATTCACTGAGAATATAGGACTGCCGGTCATTTTGTGGTTTGAAAGCTTTGACCGGTTACCGGCCATATGGCCACTTCGCTCAATTTAAGACACTGAAACCCATTTCCGGTCCCTTTGCTCAGAATTATTTATGAAATTTACTAGCTTGCGTTGCAGTCGGCCTACTCAACGTCGGCTTAAGTTGAAGTTTCGTTTTAAGATACCAAGGAATTTAATTTTACTGAACAGCGCAATTGCTAATTGCCTTTGATTTGTGCTGACTTAGTTGCCAAATTGCCAAATCTACGGTGACGATTCAAAGTAACGTGACAGAACAAAGGGTCAAAGAAAACAGGGCGTAATATTAGTTTGTCCGTTGGGTTTTTAATGTTTGAAGATCGCGCGCGCAAACAAGTCAAACAATACAGACAGACCGCGGCCATGAGCACTTTTACCGTGGTCTAGACCCATAAAAATAGTGTATTTTCAACTGAGTTTCGATTCGAAAACAGCCTCTCTGGAATAACAGCGGGACAAAATATTTAGCCAGTTTTTTAAAGATCTTCGAAATATTAAATACTCCACTGGATTTTACAATTACGTGTAATTAAATTGCTATTTAAAGCTCACATTTTTCTTTCGTCAGTCTGTTTCGTTTCGTCTCGTTTTTGCTTCCCTCAATTTCCCTATAGTGTATTGTTTCTATGTAGTATTCAGTACTTTGTCACCTTTCATCTTTTTTGGTCTGTATTGAAGGCTGGAATCATGTGGAATTAAAGGGTTGATGACCTCACTCTGGCCCTCCTAAATTGCCTTGAGAAATCTCTTTGCAAAATCTTGAATATTTTCATCGCCTTCTTTCACCAAAGCCATTTCGCTTCACCACTTTTCCGTAATTAAGACTCTACTAATGTTGTACGAGTCAGGCTGGTCGGCCTCTATTCTTAAAAAAAAAGACAACTCTTTCTAGCGCTCCGCAGTAAAAAATGTATTTCTAAGTGAGTTGACACTTGACAGATATTTGTTTGCCGCATTGTTTTCTCACTTCTAATTGGTCTTTTCCTTGCAACACAATAACAATCCAGAAATACTTCAGGTATCAACGACTTCCTGAGTGATATATCGGTTATCTTCACAAAAACGTGACGGCTATTTAGAGTTCGTTAGAAAAGATAGAAAACGCGGGCAATCATGCCATGAATATGGGTCATTTTGTTTGAGGCAAGCAAGCGTCAAGATGATCCTAAAAACGGAAAGGAAACTTGGATTGGGTCGACATTGAGACATACTTCAAAGCGATCGCTCAACATGTGAAAAATGAACGGAGTGACCTCTGAGCGAGTCACTCGTCGATGAAGGAATATTCAATAAAGTCAAGGGCATAAAGATGCAAAGCCTTGACTTCAAAAGAACGATTTTGGAACCGAAAAGTACATCCACATCATCCATCACGTTCTTCACGTCGCAGGAGTCAAAATTCAAGTGACCTGTATGTAATTACATTTCAAGTAAGAATCCTAGCTCTCAGCTGAAATATGGTAAGTAACAAATATCAGCTAAATTACAGAATACAGCCGGCCACTTACTATTATAGCCACATTATTAAATAACAAGAGAATCTATTGTTATTTCATTGTTCAATTGATCTGATTGATACTCCATTTTGTACGATTCACCGAACATTAAGCATCGAGCAACCAACCTGTTGTAGCTAACTGTTATCTTCAGTAAGTCCGCTTTTGGACCCATTGTGGTGTCACTGACTCTACCCGACTAGTACATTCCAACTTCATTTCTCAGGGCAGTTATTAAATAAAAGGTTCATCCATTTCATTTACTTGCAGCTTCTAACTGGGTGAAGAAACATCTGGATAAAGACCTGTTTTCGCTTTTCATTTCTTGCCCGGTATCGTACATAACTTCATTCAGTATTTAGGCAATCAAAGCAAAAGTACGACGAAAGATGTTGCATTCTTTCAAATAATTGACAAAGAAGGCTATTTTTTTGCCAAATTTCACTTTAGAACATCAAAGTTAACTTTCGTCACTTTAGAACGTGTTTAGCCATACATTTTTAAAGCTGTTTCAGAAATTTTCGAAGCTTATTTTAGCCATACATTAAAACTGTTTCAGAAATTTCCGAAGCATTTGTCAAGCCATACATTTAAACTGTTTCAGAAATTTCTGAAGCCTATTTTAGCCATACATTAAAACTGTTCCAGAAATTTCTGAAGCATTTGTTTAGCCATACATTTAAACTGTTTCAGAAATTTCTGAAGCACTTGTTTAGCCATACATTTAAACTGTTTCAGAAATTTCTGAAGCATTTTTTTAGCCATACATTTAAACTGTTTTAGAAATTTCTGAAGCATTTTTTAGGCATACATTTAAACTGTTTCAGAAATTTCTGAAGCATTTATTTAGCCATACATTTAAACTGTTTCAGAAATTTCTGAAGCATTTTTTAGCCATACATTTAAACTGTTTCAGAAATTTCTGAAGCGTATTTTAGCCATACATTAAAAGTGTTTCAGTAATTTCCCAAGCATCTTTATAACCACCAGTATTTTCAACTGATTTTCTTTGATTAACAGTTCTTTAGCCTTTCCTGTCGTATTTGAATTACCAAAGTGGGTTTTCAGCCGCAAAAAATAGTCTTCTGCTCAAAAACGTGCTTCAAGTTATTATTTCTGCCGAAGTAATTCAGCTGAAAAGTACGAAAAAGGTGCTATATGTTCTACTTCTTGCCGACCCTTCTGAAAATAATAAAAGAGGGTAATTTTTGTACGAATGTAAAAAAGGTTACTTTGCACGAAATTAAACGATTTCTTTCCGACAGGGACCCGCTCGGAAAAAATATTGATTAAAAGCAATAAATCAGCCGGATTTTATGATAATTTCGGATAAAAATTAACAAAAATGGCCATTTTCAGCTGATTTTTTCACTTTAGAAAATCGCACTTAACTTTAGAACGTGTTATAAACTTGTAATCCACAAATCAGTTAACTTTAAGGGAAAGCTAAGGCTAAGTGATTTTAGAGTGAAAAAAAAATCTTACATCGAATTGATAGCCGTATATATACACCCAAAAAATAGCAATTATCTTCGATCACATTTTAGAGCCATAATGGCTCTTGATCACTGTAGATTAGGCCTGGAAAACGAATTTTTGGAAAACAAATCAGGCCGAATTTTTTGCGTTCGACAAGTTTACTAAACAAAATCTTGCCAACAACTCTGGGAGCGTGTAAACCAACATTTCATACTTTTTATACATCACATCTGAAACAGTAATATGAGGCGTTGTTTTTATCATATAGACCTCACACAAAATGCAGTATTTCACAATTTTTCAAGACAAATTGCACTCATTCAATATTCAGAACCGTACGAAGCACGCGTGGGCTTTTAGCAAAACCGTTCCAAAAATTTCCAAAATCACCTATACGGCCAGCCGGTTCTCACTTTTGACAAGCGCCAAATTTTCAGTGAACATTAAAAGAGTTACGCGCTTCAACATAATAAAGAATTTATTGTGTTTATTTTTTTTATTAAATGGTTTTATAACGATGTGTAATCTTAAAAAGCGTTTGATACGAGCAGCATTTTGAGTACTCCTGCAAGCGTTGTTTATGAACGACTGAAAACAAACGGCAAAGCGATTAAAATTGTAAGAGACTACTAACAATCAATAAAAGAAATGTAATTCGGTGAAACATTTACAGAGACAACAATTTTCATTCACGAAGACAAGTATTAAAGCGTCTCTAAAAATCCTTAGTCATTAAGCTTAAGCTTAAAGCTTTTAGCCGGCTTCCTGGTGTTTACTGTTTTCAAAGATGAACTCGAGGCAAGAAAATCGCTCAAAGCTTTCTTTCTACAGCCAAAATTATAACTAAATACTCTTTGGAACGTTTTTTCGTTCTATATGCGGAGAGAAAATATCGACTAAAGGCTTTTTAAAGTTCTGTAAGCTTATATATACTAGATCAGATCATTGCCTCAGATCTTTATACAAACGTGCATAAATTAGCCTCATAAACTGCGCTCGACTTCATGAAATTAGATATAAAAAAACAAACATACACTGTATACAATAATTACTTAGGCTTACCATTCGAGATGCAGCTCTTGAAAGCTATAAAGTAAGGCCAGAATCGCTTGAGGGACTTTTCAACCCGCATCCAGCAAGGTAAAAACGAAAGCGATGCATCCGAAATCGGATTTCCAACTTTGGCAACCGGCGCATTTCCCGACCAAAAATTCGATAAACAAACCAGCCATGAATCAAAGAAGACTGTTGATAGCAGCTGTATTTCATTTTAAGCATCCAGTGGAAAAAGACAGTAAAAAACATTACAAGTTGACAAAATACTCTGTCAGCTTCAGCTGTCAAACTGAAAGTAAACAAGGTTGAAGATGCTGTATAAATCAGTTTCTGCATGAACTCACCTGTCAAATTTTGACCAATCAGAGCATAAACATTGGACGGTCGTAGAGCGTGATCAACGTGTGACTATGGTGAGAAAAGTGAAAAGCCTCTGTCTTCCCTGCTTGTATTTTTAAATGACTGGCTGAATTTTCGAGTGCGAGATCAGTTTGAAATCAAAATGTTAATAGCGCGGGGCCATAGTGACATTAACACAACACTTTCTGTCATCATGTCATTATTTTGCTGCCGTTCTCTTTGCCTTTGTATTTCTCTTTCGCGTTGCCTTTGTCTGTTCATTCTAGCTCTGTCTCGTTGTGCTTGCCGGCGTTTTTCACTACAATTTTCTCTCCTTCTTCTCGCTCTCACTCTTTCTCCTTGCTTTCTTTTTTTCAAAACCAGTTGCGCGATATAATTGCGCGACGTTAACGCGTTGCGCCATGCGATTTCCCGCCAAAAAATCTCTACTTTCCCCTACCCCAAGAGTCCATGCGGACTACTTTCCACTACCCGGAAAGTCCGTACGGACGGACGTACGCTACGTCATGACCAAATTTTCTGGGATGGATAGTTTACCAAATTTTCTTACCCATGGTGCTCCGCTACGCGCGCGCGGGAGCTCCGCTATAATGCTAAAATATGCAAGGTACTTCGTAAATAAAGACGATTACGTCTGCTAGCACGTAACATCTCCGTAACATTTTGTTTGGTCAAACATGCATATCTTCCGCTATGAATTATTCTGCCTTGATTAATCACGAGACCAACTAGAATCGCTTTTATGAAAGACCTGAAACTTCTTGCGACATATCACCAAAAGGATATGAACCATGTTTAAATTTGAAAATATTTAAATAACAAAAGAAACATTTAACAACAGAAAATTTATGAATAACCGGCATTCGTCGCCGAAATCCATGTTTGCTTGCCACGTGACATGTGAAGTCTTCGGGGGGGATAATCCCATATATGGATGGATTAGATAGGCAAGTACCGCTTGATAGGGTATGCTTTTTTGTGGATCTCGAGCCTTTAATAGGGTATCATTTTTTTACCTTGTTGGCCTTGTGTCTTTGGTTTGATCCTTAAATAGGGTAACTCATGTAGTAATGAATGGTTTATTCCATCCTTTCCATTTTGTGGAAAAAACGTAATCCTGAACACGCTCGGAAGAATTGCAAGGTCGTACGATTTGTATATACGTAGGGAAGGAGAATTTTTTACTATCCCCAGGGTATTTGCTTTAGAGGACTCCATATAGAAAAAATTGTTTTAAGATGGAATGAATACTCCTTTTGTAACTATATGGGACCAAATCAAGTGAGAATAATGGACCAAATGGCTAGCCGGCTCAGTGTAAGACCCCAAGAAAGTTTTATAAAAATAGATACATAGAAAGGAATTGGCCAGCGACTAATTGGATTTTGTGTTTATGTTTCTGTCGTGGTTTGCCACTGGTGACGTTTTTTGTTTATTTGCAGTAAACATTTTGAATCTTGAGGCCTCGTTTGATTAAGTTGGCCAAAATATGGAAGCCACTATTACTTCTTTAAGATTGCGCGTTAGACAAGGACGGTGCAGCACGTGTTGTATCAACCTGTTATAAGATCTAGCAGGAAAGCTTGAGCTTTCCTAGTGTCCTTATTCGAATGACGTAGGATGGCTGTTACGATTTGCGGGAATTAAATGCTTTTTAATAATGGCTCGTTTGTGTCGAGTGTGTCTAGCTCTGTCCAGAGGCACATCCCCGTATCGGCCATATAAGGAAGTACACCCGCCGGGTAACCATTGAATGCAAACCACCTAGTACAATAGCAAAGTTTAAGAATACAGCCTTTCGTAAGTCACATAACTAATCAACAAAAATTTGAAAAAACTGTGAATAAAGTTAAATGGTTTGAATGAACGGAGAAGTTACGTGCTAGCAGACGTCATCATCTTTGTTTATGAAGTACCACGCATATTTTGGCATTATATTAATGTTGACGAAGTAAGTTGAATCACTCTCAAGAAATTATTACAAAGTGGGATGGAATTATTACAAATTGCGACAGCTTAGTTTATTACAAAGTGCGATGGACTGTTATTACTGAAATTGCGACAGCTTTTTTAATACAAAGTGCGACACGGTTTATTACAAATTACGACAGGTATTACAAAGTGCGATGTATTTATTACAAATTGCGACAGGTATTACAAAGTGCGATGATTATTACAAATTGCGACAGTACATAGTGTCTTGGCTTACTTTTGTGTCTTGGGTTCCTTGAGTGTCTTGCCTTACTTTTGCGTCTTGGCCTACTTCAGTTACTTGGCGTTCTTGAGGTACTTGACTTACTTTTGTGTCTTCGATTGCTTCAGTGTCCTGGCCTACTTCAGTTACTTGGCGTTCTTGAGGTACATGGCTTACTTTTGTGTCTTCGATTGCTTCAGTGTCTTGGCCTACTTCAGTTACTTGGCGTACTTGAGGTACTTGGCTTACTTTTGTGTCTTGGGTTGCTTGAGTGTCTTGGCATACTTTTGTGTCTTGGGTTCCTAGCAAATCATTGAATTTAGACACCACACGACATACTCCTCCACAGAATTAGTCGTGCAGCGAGTCAGTGGCACAGGACGCTTTGGACAAAAGAACTGGATTTCGAGTGTTCATCCGACCTCCAGGAGTTCCGCCTAGGAACGTCCGATTAGTCAAGCGAATATTCCACCACCGAAACGTTTTCAGGGAATGTCTTGCAACTGTCTACTCACCAGCGTTCGCATAACACGTTCGTTTTTCACCTAATTTCATGTATAGTGTTTAGTTACAAGTCCCAAAAGAGGCATCATACCTTCTTTTTGTGTTACATCGGACAAGGCATACATGTGCATGCTTTTCCTATTAATTAACCAATGAAAAGACCATAAAAACGAATTTACACTCTGTGTTGTGTTCCAGACGACGGAATTCCAAGAACAGTACAAAGGAATCATAATTATTTTTACTTCCACTTCACTGCCAGTTGTTACGCGTTTTTGAAAAAACACCACTGTATTTAATTAAGATGTTAAGGGAGAAAGGTAAATTTTCAAATTACAATGAAGACAATAAAGGCAGCAAACCCTAAATTATAAAAAAGAAAAAAAAACTTGCTAATTATACTTTAAAGAGAAAGAATTTGATCTCAAAAACGCTCACTAACTAGCTCGCTTGTTTTGGTTTAAATTTAACAAGATCATTTTTATAAAAAATTTAAATAATGAGGCAGCACGAAAATAAAAGAACTTTTTCATGTTTTTGTATCCTCACGGCTCGTTTATTAACCTATACTGGTATTACTGCTTTTGTTTTGATTGTTATCATAACTCGTTTAATGAACGATGAAAACAGTTATGTAACGCG
>OZ037776.1:42662876-42680376 GCA_964035525.1 Porites cylindrica | reverse complement strand
TCGAAAATTTCCGGATACGAAAGTCCACACGTATACGTATTCGTATCGGATAAAAAAATTTCCACTCTGGAGAGCGTTTGTCTAGAAAACACAGACCCTGAAAACATAGGTAGTAGTTCGCTTGTTTTGTTTGATGTTTTAAACTATGTTGGGTTTGAGTTCGGGTTCGACCACTCAGTTTAAATTTTTAAAAACTAAAGCCAATTCTTTTCTTTTGTGTAGTGTTTGTTCATCTTTTATTTTTGTTCACATTGAGGAGGGTCTGGATGGGGTTAAGTGACAACTGACAAATGGTCAAAATTTTAACTCCAGACACTGTGACAAATAGCCTAAAATTTAACTGACAACTGGCATTTGCTTTGGGTTTTACTGACAACTGACAAAGGACCTGATTGTCCCTTATTTTCTACAAAACCCGTTTTAAGGCCTTAAATAGCATTGTTCTGCTCTTTTCTTCAGACAATGTGATCAAATGTGCGTTTTGGGGGGTAATCTTAGCAGCAAGACCCTTAAGTGTCATATTTCGTTGATGATTTACTATAAAACCCATGTCATGTACCATCTGTGGTAAAAATGAAAAACTATTACATTTAACTGACAACTGACAAACGGCCAAAATTTTAACTGACAACTGACATTTGTACCGCCTCATCCAGACCCTCATTGAATCACCCGGCGTTTTACTACCGAGTTAAACTTTTATTCACTTAGCCGGGCACAGCATAATGGGCACAGTGTTCATTTAAAAAGACAGTGCTAACAAACTGCAATTTCGTTGTTTTCATTGTTGTTGCTGTGAAGAAAAAAGCAAAGTCGGCATCCTAATACCCAAAAACTATGGGGAAAACAAGCGCCACTCTTAACCTGTTTTCATCAAATCTGCAAGTTGAGAAATTCTCAAAAATAGAAAATTGGGAGACAAATACAGCTCAAAACAATTCTTATGGATAAAACTGGTGTAAAACAACTAACTTTTTTGTAGAGTAATGAACACTAAATGACAAGAGTCAGAGTGACTTATTTGCAATTTTAGTCTGAGTTTTGTCATTTTTCTCATTTTAATGACAAAATACAGACAAAACGTTAATTTCAGTTTGTTTGTCTGAGGTTCGGGTTTATATAAAATAGTAGCTGGGCGCAGCGCTATAGAGTACTAAAGTGATGACGTCATAAAAATGAAATTTCTGAAATTATGGGATTTGTCAGGATATTCTGAAAGAAAAATGTCCAAGAGGCCCACTTAGCAAAAATGAGCATTTCGGGGCAAATTGTCTCTGAGATCGTACCCAGTTATGCCTAGAAAACTCCATACAAACCCTTCTAAATTTTTTGGGGGTCGACCCAAAAAGAAGGGTTTGTATGGAGTTTTCTGAGTTTAACCGGCTAACATCTCAGAGACAATTTGCCCCGAAATGAAGGCCGTAAACGTGACTGTAAATCTTTCTGCTAATTAGCCACTTACCTCTTCATTGATTGTAGCCCACGAAGCCACTTGGAGCAACTAGTTACATTCTCACTTTACTGACTCAGAAGCTGCAATACGTAACTAGTCTGACTGTAGACCATTGTGAAAAATAGTTTTTGCAATTTTGTAGACACGACAAATGTTTCCTCTTTATCATAGTGTCTGAAGTTTGATATAATGATAAACATTCTATTCAAGTTTGCTGACTGAAATTACATTCACAGATATTCGACTTCATGATCATCGTAGCGATTGTAGAATCTGTTAAATTTCAAGAATGTCAACACGCGGATTATAGTTTTTGGTTGTTTTACGGATTATAGCCTTTGAACGGTCGTAATTCGACTTCATATACATGTATATTTTCGGAATGGTTTTGTGGGGGGTGTTAGTTTTCGTCAACGAAAACTAAGAGGAGTCTTTGTTTTCGAAATTATATAAGAAAACTAAGATCCCTAAATTAAAATTAAAACGGATTTAAATTAAAATTAAAACGGATTTCGCGTTGCTATCGGCAAATCCAAATCCGGGTTTTTGATTAGTCAGAAGGTTCAGCGGTATTTCCAGTTGAACTATACCCTTAGAGTTTCCTAGTTGCTGTCATTTGCCCTATAGCCCTTGAAAAATGTAAAAAAGAATGCGATATTGTTTAAATTATTCTGGTACAAGGTTTGTCCACTGAAAATTGAAATTACTCAATGTCAATGTTTCCGGATGGATTCCGTCTTAAGTACTTCTTGGGCACTTAGAAAGAGGCCAAGATGTAATGTGAATTTATAACTTTGACCAGTTGAAAATACATTAATGATGTTGATAGCTTGTTCAAAAACTCGTAATTTAAAGAAGGCATAACATGAAACTTGAAATACAATGGAATCTCACGAATATATAACTCGAACCATTAGATAACAAACCTTTATTTAACGGATTGGCTGCGTTGGCTTTTGCGTGATTTCGATGTCAGCGCAGTTAAAGCATATCTAGCCAAAATGGCAAGTAAAGCGGAAACTTTTTGGAGTATAGCAAATTTGGTAAAATCGGCAAACGGTTTTTTTAAGTGATCACGAACACGAGAGGAGTGAACCTTAACATGACAAAGAACTGCGAGAAATTCAGGCCCGTAACCAGGATTTTATGTGGGGGGGGTGCTAAGGAGGCCAAAGTGGACCCAACTACCGAAATGTATTTTTTATTTTCTGATCCGTTTGTTTAGGAAAGTAGAAATACATGAGAAATTGTAACCGCAAAGTACACAGTAGGAACTGAATATTACATTTTTCGAATACAACAGTTTGAATTAAGTTATAAAGGAGTAATTTTACGATGTAAAATGATACATCAAAATACTGCGGAACTAATCCCTCAGAATAGTCCCGAGCTCCAGCCTGCGTGGGTGTAGCGACTAAATCTTAGAGCATGATAACGGATCAAGACTGGTGGACATTGTCAGCGTCTAATGGCTCTTGACGGGGTAGGAGTTGGACTAACCATGTACGAGTAGCTGCTAGAATGTAGCTGCATGCCTTCCTCTTAGATAGGAAGAGGGAGTGGGGAAGGGGATACCCATAACGTATTACACAAAAAACTTATTTGCATCTTCGGGCGTTCATGTGCTCGTACAAACAGAGAATACTACCCGACGCGTTAGCGGACGTGTCTGACAAAAATCGTGAGATCGTTCCCTTGTCATTGTCTTGCTCGTCGTAAACTCCCGTGCAAAGCGTGCACATTAATACGTAAGCTCAGACATCTGTGCACTCATTGAAATGTTCTGAATGGCTCGGGCTACTAGAGTAGAGCTGGTCTTATTTTCCCAGTGAATACACTACTGCTTTTTTCATTCTTTGATTTTGTTTAGATATCACTGTTAAGTTTGAAACTTCAGTTTAACCGACCGCACTCCTCAACTTGGATATTGAGTATCAAAATGTGGACCTTTGGGGCCTGTGGGGGGGTGCGAACGCACCCCGTGCACCCCCCCCCCCCCCCCCCCCGGTTACGGGCCTGAGAAATCGCACACGAAAAATCGCAATTTTTGCTGCTACGTGCGAAACCTGGACATAAGTGGGATTCAAACCCTTGACCTCTGTGATACCAGTGCAGCGCTCTACCAATTATTAAGCTAACAAGCCAACTGAAAGCAGGTGAGACCTTCTCTCAGTTGGCATGTTAGCTTAATTGGTAGAGCGCTGCTCCGGTTTCGCAGAGGTCAAGGGTTCGAATCCCGTACAAGCCCGAATTTTTTTTTTTTTCAGGCTTTCTTCTCGCAACTGCAAAACTTGCGTATATAACGGCGATGATCTTCCTTCATTTAATTCTTCACTCCGCAGTTCACATAATTATATGATTTTCATATATTCATAACTTCATCAAAAATATTTTTCTTCATCACTTTACACATAATCACAAGGCCAGCAAGAATAACCAATACTAATGCGACCCTGATTGATAATATATTTGTAAACAAAATAGAAGAGAACTATAAATGTGGTATCCTTTTTACCGTGAGATCTTTCGGATCACTTACTAGTGTTCGTAACAATGGGTAACTTGCTTGCAAAAGCTCAAACGTCAAAAGGGTAACAAAAAAAACAAATTTAGGTTAATTGATGATAAAATGCTAAATTACCTCTGCCAAGACTTGGAATGTGAAGACCGAATATTGATGTTTACGGTAAAACGGTTTTAAGATCACTTTTACACTAAATTATATCAGTTGTTGAACAAAAACGTACCATTAATGAGACCCAGTAAAAAGAAAAGTGAAAACGGGCAGAGAGTACCTTGGATATCAAAAGGAATCCTAAATTCAAGGAAAACAAAAAATGTGTTATATAAAAATTTTTAAAGGAATCGGAATGAAAATAATGATTCAATTCATGAAACATTATCTTTGCCGGTGATACTAATTTATTTTACAGCTACAAAGGTGTTAACAGTTTGTGCAGTACCATTAAGCGAGCGGCCCCATCTAATTTTAAAAACTAAGAGAAAGAAGTTGATGAGGCTACCACACTGAATTAAAATTACTGGTCGAATGTTAAAGGTACTACATTTCTAGGTCCTAAATATGAATAAGGAACTCTAAAATACTGCCGTTGGAATAAAAACAGATACAGTTATGATACTCGATCATCATTAAATATATTCATTATTCCCAGTCAGTAGGAGGACAAATTACGGAAAATGTTTGTTGGTTTTGAAACGTAATTTCTTGTCGTTAATTCCTCATTTAATTGCTCGAACGTGCTCACGGTAGTTATTATAAATCGATATTCCCCAGCATTAATGGTTTTTATTGAAAAGTTTTTTATTAATAAGCCAACCGCTACATTTCCTGTCCTTTTATGTAATGTCCGCATAGGAAATACGTTTTGATTTTTGGCACGTTTCGATGATTATAAATTTAGCGTTTTCATCTTAGTTAGTTCAGTTCCAGTGGAGACTACACAGTGTCAACTTCTGACAGAGATAAAGCTAGATAACATTGGTGCGTGTGCAAGCTAAAGTGAGTATAGTTGTTTTGCAAATCAAAGTAATATACAGTGAAACCTCTGCTTGTAGAGGAATGTGTTTTCCCTAGGTGGATATCTCCTCCTCACACAAGTTGGAAAGTACATATGCAACTGCATATTAGCCCCGGGGGGGGGGGGGGTACTCGCAGAAAAATTGGGTAGGGGTGTGCGGCCCGCTTCCCAAAACCCTTACCCTATTTATGACCAAAATCTGCGATTTTCCCTACCCTATTTATGACCTAACCAGAAATTTGATACCCTATTTATGACCTGACCCTTAAATCAATACCCTGTTTCAGACCTGCCTTATAATTATTTCCCTAGTTCAGACCAATGTTAAAGGCAATGTTTATCTGCTTTTATTAGGTTAGGGGGACACGATAAGGAAGTAGCTTCTTCTAAAAAGGTGCATTCAAGACTACAGTGCAAAAATCGTTACCCTATTTATGACCAAAAAGGCGGCAAAATAGCCAAAATCGATACCCAATTTATGACCAAAACGGCTGAAAAACCCTACCCTCTGGGGCCGCACATACCTATATAGCCCATATTAGGGAGTACCCCCCCCCCGGGATATTAGCCGGCAGTTATCCACAGTATTGGATTCCGTCCTTGAAATACGTACTGTAGTCGATTTTGAAACCAAATGCATCTAGCTGTCAATCAACTGTAGATTAGACGATATCCGGTCGCATGATTGTCATCCGTGATCAAAGTTCACCGAAAAGTCTTGCACAAAGTACAGCTATTCACAATCAAATCCTTCCTTACAATGTGAAACTTTATCACAGTACAGGGTAACCGCTGAATGTTAACCGTTAACAAACATTGCGCAATTTTTGCAAACCTCTATTATTTTATAAAAAAAAAAAAAAGCTATCATCCAAGCAGAAGCTTAGGGGTTCGTCACGCGTTCCTGCCCCACGAACGTGAGGCTACTATTAAGCGGACACTTGGACACTTGTAGCACGTGGCCTTTTCTCGCGTGGGGTGATTTTCACGTCCGCTCGCGTTTCGCTCTCTCTACTATCCCTGAGGAAAAATGGGGGACTACTCGTAGTCTAGGACACTTGGCACTTGACATATCTTTTGTCGTCTCAATCCCTTATTGTAATAATAACGTCGTGGTTTGCAATCGCGCTGGATGAGATGAGAACTAGACGGATTTTAAGAGAAAAGGCGGACTGCAAGCAGTCTACCCGCTCCAAGGTCAACGCTTGGCAGACAAAGGTAGGTAAAAGTCTATGCAAAGATAGCTGGAAATCACGTCTATAGTTTGGGTGCCACTGCAGCGACGAGACCTCTCCCAAATAATTGAAGGGATTCGGAGACGTTAATGTACAAATGGAAATTGTTTCTCTCTTCGACCTTCCACTTCTCGGCATTTTTAAGCAAGGCGGTTATCAGAAGACTTAGTAAGGTTCACTCGCACAAGGCCTCTTAAATGCAAAAAACCTGGACAAAAAATCTTGTGGAATAAAGCGGTTTAGCATGAAAAAGTCAATTATGGTAAACATATTTGCATTTTTTGATATTTCCGTGTCTATCTACCGCAGCACGTACACGTACGAGTTTGCAGAGTCAGAACCGAATCTACCTGAAAAGCCGTAATTTCATAAAAGCCGATGTTACAGCAGGGACCTGGGTCCTCTACACTAATCCAAACTACAATGACAAGGAAGGGGGCACAGAAGACACTTTCAAGATTGTAAAACATGGAGTAAAAGACGTAGACATAACTAGCGTCAATGGTTCCATGTTCCTGATAGACGGAGGAATCGTTTTGTTTGAACACTTTCTCTATGGTGGAGAGAGGAAGGTACTGCGAATATAATCAATGAACTTATTCAGTAATAACTGGGGAAACCTATGTTCTCTTTGTTCTGCTTTACTGTTCCTAAAAACAACGCAAATAGATCAAACCTCCCTCTCACCTGTGGATGTGAGACACCAAAGATTTTTTTCAGTTTTACTTTAAGATTCAGCTGAAGCCGGTTAGAAAAGAGATTTCAGTGGCTTTTTACTTGAACTGGCTTTGTTTTGTGAACTCTGGTCTGGAATCATTATTCTCAAAAGAAACTAATTTTCTCGTAAAAAATTACCTTGCGATTCAATAATCTGCTAAGAGGTACGATAGTATCAAATATAGTAATATAGGATGAGTAATTTTATTTTTAATGATGCTTGTTTCAGTTCAGTTAATTTTTAATATCTTTTAAAGTTTAAGTTCAGTTAATTTTTGATATTTTCAATATCTGTTTGCAAGCAGAAACCTTAACGGTCTAACTGAGATCATGTATCAGATACTTTTATTCTTAAAATCCACCTCGGATACGCATATTACTCTTTCTTTCTTATTCATTTGAAATTGAAACGACAAATATGTCAATGCATTCCCTCGAAAACCATACCCGCGTTCAGACCAAAACAGGTAATTAAGTGTATACCCGTTTACAGACCAAAACGGCGCAAAAACCATACCCTTTGGGGCGGCACAAACCAATAAAAATTCCTACCCTTTCATATACCTAAAGCCTGAAAAAGGTACCTCATTCGGGCGGAGCCTCCCCGTATAGGTCATTACAGGGATCACCCCCTGGGGGTGAATTCCATCTTGGTTTGTTAGTATTTATTTTTTTTCTGTTTGTACCCGTGTTGTATATAAAGTAGTCTTAATGCTGATCCAGACCTCACGAAGGTCTTTACTGACATAATCTGAGTGCTATCTTTTTATATTTTTTTTTCTGTAGTGGTTTCATGACAGTTGCGCTGATGTGAACAGTATTTTCCCAAGTGGAACAAGTGAAGGCGTCTCCTCTGCTATCGTTTTTTCTCAGAACCGGTCCGTAGACATCTTCACCAAACCCAACTATGAAGGCACGAAATTTACTCTGGAACCAGGAAAGTGGTATGAAAAGTTAAACAAAGCAGTCACTGGATTCGCACTGAACGACAAATTGCAGAGCTTCAAATTTAATCCAAAAGCTTAAGATTTGAAAAAACCCAGCCTACCCGGCCAGCCAACTCGCAGTCCATGGCCATTTTGTTCGAGTTTTCTTTCACTCTCGAAGTTATGTAGTTTTCGATTGAGAAGCCGATTGTAATTAGTTCATTTTAGGATTTTTAGAGTTTTTAAATGTTGTCAAAACCAGAGGGAGGAATTGAATAAAAGAAGATGGTTTGCTTTATCCAGCATTTTGTCTTTGTAAACTTTAACTGATATTCAAATGGGAGATAAAATGGGAGATAAAACTTCAATTTAAGTCAATTTTTTTGCGTGCCATGGCCATGCGCTCACCATCTCCAGCCCCACCTCGTGTTCAGACGTCTCTCTCTCTCGATGAAAATTTCCGGGCAAAGAAAGGCGGGAAGGAGAAAAAGGGCCAGCGCGTCTCTTGTTTCTCCTTCCCATGGTCCACTGCGATTCGTCACCATTCACTGGTCTTTCGCGTTCGCTTCTATGTGAAATACGAAGGGCCTGAGAAGGAAGAAGATCTCAGCCCATCATTTAGTAGTAGACCGGAGGGATTAGAATCAATATGTTGTGGCTGAATTTCATTCTTGGTTTAAATTTTTTACAAAATCATAGTAGTACTATGATTAGTAGCGAAAAGCGCAGGCTTTTGGCAGCCAAAAAGGATTAAAGTCTAGCTTTAACTAGCTAAAAAAATTTTTATTCTCGATAGTTTTGACCAACTAGTTGGATTTTACTAAAACAATAATATTCCTCGAGCCCGAATGGCCTCTGAGTCAATAGCCCATTCGGCCTTCGGCCTCATGGGCTATTGAGTTAAAGCCCATTCGGGTTCGAGGAATAATTGTTAAATACCCTGTTCCAGGCGTTCAGATAGTAGAGCGCGGGAGAAAAATTCACGATAAAAACAAAAAACGAGGGGAGACAAGAGGGGGAAAGAGGGAGAGAACGCCTGTAAACATTCCCTTACAGAGCTCTTCCCGCCCTTAACTGACCGCCGACCGCGTAACTGTGACATGAACTACAAAGTGCTACTCGTGATAGTGTGAAACGTGACCTTTCAGTCAGCTTTCAATAAACAACGTCAGAGGTTTTCCTTCTTTTAACTAAGCAAATCTAATTTCTGTCGTTCTGAGTCCAACATTTAGAAGGTCAGTCATGCATACTGGGCAATTATTTTCTGCGGTTTGTTTCTGAAAGAATTTGATTCCAGATGCAGTTAAGTACCGATTTTGCTTGACCTCTGTTAAAGTATTAATCTTTTTATTGCGGCTAAATAATCTTTCAAATAAGATTTTTTTTTGCCTTTCTGGGCTTCCATAAATATCTCACACGCACACCTTCCTTTCACATTAAGCCGTGTCTTCGTCCATGCCTTCCTCCTGTCCCCAACCGTATGGCTGTTGTTGTTGTTATTCCAAATTCGCTTGAGCTTGGTTTCATTATGGCTACGAGAGGGGCAATGATGATGATCGTGGAAATTGACTCGCCAACTTTTCCTTTGATTACGTTTATTATTCGTGGAAAGAGTAGAAAAATGAAGGTCTCCCAGAGCCTGCTGGAAGAATCGCGAAAACTTTCTGGCCTCGGCGAACGAGATGCAAGTAACTTTTCTGCTCTTCACGAAAAGATTCCTCATACAGGAAATGCTCGATTGCATCGTTTATAGCATGTCTCTCTCCCTCCATATCGCATTGCTCATCAATGTCACCAGTGCTCGAGTGTTAACAGAACGTGTCATAATCGACCAATAAGAGGGTATACCGGAACGACTCTTTGTTAACAATGTTTACAGGCGTTCTCTCGCTCTCAATCGCAGAGGATTCTTTTGCAGAGCGAATTGATCATTATTTACTTGCATTTTATATTCATAACAATCGACCCTAAAACGGATTTCAAGTAAAGCTTAGTTTCCATATAATCATCCAAATGTGTTTAAGCGATTAAGAAATTATATGAAAAATATTCTTATGCGGGGGAGGACAGGGGACAGAAAGGCCGGGAGAATAGGGGACGGGAGGGGTATGGGAGGCGGGAGAGAAGTTGGCTAAAGGGAGGAAGTCAAGGAAAACAGAGCGGGAGCCCGAAATGCAAGGTATGGAAGGCGGGAGTTTCGGACCCCCTTGATCCCCCTTCCCCCACTCTCATGCGATATCGACCTAAAGGAGGTTTTATGAGCCCACGAGACTGAGCAACCTGATAGGTCAACAGAGGACATTCTCGGAGACCCAGGGGCAATCAGTCGGGTCGGGAGAAAAGGCTGGACGAAAGTTTTCAAGTAAGGGCGAAAGAGCCCCTGGTTACCGACTCTCACCGAACCATTTCCAAAAATTCAAGCAGATGCCGGTTCCTGATTGGGCACAAAAAATGCTTTATATTATTATGCCCAATCGGCGAACACATCTCCTTAGTTCTTTTCCTGTGTTAGTACACGACGGCTATTGTCTAGATCACGGCTTGTCTGGCTCATGCACCAAAGAAATGCACGCAGTCAGGAAACTTTCAGTTTGATATAAACCCCCATCTGATTTCAAACTACTGTCTGCCCGAAAACTAAAGACGCTTTTCCAAAAACAACCTTCAGCTTACAACAGGTATTCACTCTTGGATCGGCCACGTCTTTGCGTAAATGTATTTGTAGAGAGTTTTTAAAAGATACCACGACGGCTGACAGCCACGAAAACGTCTCATAGAAAAGTTAATTCATATTTTTCTCACTCTCTATCGTGATTATTCCAACTCACTTACTTTGTCTTATGCAAGCTAACTCTTCTGCAGCTAGAATTTCTATCCATCATATCCAAGTTCATTGAGAGTATGAATTTTGTCATTGTTTGTTTACGTCGTTCACAAAACGTGAAATTAGGCATTTTCATAGGTAGGGCCTGTTTACATGGAGGTGGGGACCCCAGGTACGTGATGAGGTAACCTGCTTAGGTAGGGTAAAAAAATATCCCTCCTTTACATGCAATCTTACAACCCCGCCATCCCGGGGTGCACTCTCTGAAGATTATTGAGTGGTCGCTAAGCACGTAAACAAAAAAATATGCTGGTAAACCACGTGTTTTGGCGATTAATGCACTTCTACACTCACTTGTTGCTCTTGCTGCAACCTTCAGTGCAATGGCTTTCTATTGTTAACTTTAATAATGATGCAAAGCCACCGCCAAAGTGAATTTTGCGCGAATTTGACGTACCACGAATCCGACCCCGGCCAGGAGGGTTACCCCACCTTGAAACGTTTACATGGCAAAATTTGACCCCGGCTGAGAGGGTAACGAGTATCACGAGTGGTATTTATGCCAAATATCACGTACAAATCATGTTATTATTTGTTTATACTACTACCCACAAAAGGTTTGTAATTTTCACATGTAGGTATTTCAAATTAAGCTGAAATACCACTGCTCTAAGCCAATCAAATTGCAGAAATTTCTCATGTAGTAGTATAAAGACGGTACATTTACTAGCAGTTAAATGAAATACTAGGAATGTGAAAGGAGTACCATTTTTTAACAGCAGGTATAGGAAAGAAGTACCAGTTTTCTGTCAAAAATGCTATATAGAAGGGTAAAGCAGGGGCGTAGCCAGGATTTTTCAAAGGGGGGGTCACAGACAGGGACACCATCCGGGGATCACCGACTATATATGGTTTATACCGCTGCTCTCCCTCGTGTATCAGCGGGCTCAGTCGTATTATCGCGGCATGAAGGCCCGTATTAACTAAAGACAAGAGCCGTTGACGAAAATACTATACAAAAAAACAAATTTTAAAAAAGTGGGCTTTTCAACAATGGCTTTTACGGCCAAGATATTGTCATGGCGTTTTCGCCACCTGAATATTGTAGGTTGTTTGCTCAAAAGAAGGCCCAACAAGGGGGGGTCACGGGCACCCCAGGACCCCCCCCCCCCCAGCTACGCCCCTGTAAAGGGTTGGACCGCTCAAGGACAGAACCTACCAGTATAAAACTTCCTTGAGTACCCCCCTTGGGATTTATAGCCATGGCATGGGTCAATAGTTTCCTTTGCACGATGCTTGATGAATATTTAATACCATTTTATTAACTGTACCCAGGATACTGAATAACTAACTTTTTTAGAGCCTGTTCCAGACTCTCAGATAGTAGGGGAAGGCACGCGAAAATATGAGCGAGTAATCTAGGAAAGTGAAGACAGCTTGCAGACCGCCTTTTCTCTTAAAATCCGTCTAGTTCTTATCTCAGCCAGCGCGATTGCAAACCACAACGTTATGTTACAATAAGGAATTAGGACCAGACGAGAAAAGACGGTCTCTTATTTTTTCTTCTCGGGATTACGCCCTCGTTTATCGCAGCTCGCGTGTTTGGGTTTCTCGCTCAGTAACTTTGCAAAGAAAGATAAGAGACTGCTCGCAGTCTAAGGAAAGTGGGGCAGTGGCGGAAATTAAAAAGGCCGCCCTTCCACCCGTTTTATTTTCGTTTCCGTGCTTTCTCGATTCCGCGGACCCGACTATCTCGGAGCATAGTTAGTAGACTGGAGGCTGGTTGTGAAAGCCGGCAAACATCAAAGTTGAAAACAATGGTGTTGTAGTTTATGTTGGAAGCTCCCTGACCATGCACAATCCTTTGTTTTTTGTTCACAAATTGAGACTGAATAAATTGATACGTGATACGTGATACGTGATACGTGATTAGATAAGTAATTTAATACAAGAGGATATACGTGGTTTCCTTTCTCGGCTAAGATTACCAAATTTTCTTACCCATTTGCTCCGTTGCGAGCGCTTCGTGAGAGAGCTCCGCTATAATATTTACTTTACACACGAGTGATGCCTTTGAACGTGATCTATTCTTTTAAGACTTTTAGATATATACGATTACCAGACTGCCACTAAACTAAGCAACGCACCATTACTCTGCGAGTAGAGGTTTCTTTCCTGCATGGCTTTTAGTTCGTGTGACTTGTCTGTCATGTAGTTGGTTTGTTTTTCACCCCGTGCATGGCAAGCCACACGTACGACTTCGCAATTGCCAAAAGCCATTCAAGCCACTCAGTCACTCAAGATGAACACTTGTTAGATTCTCACTTTACCGACTCAGAAGCTGCAATACGTAACTACTCAGACTGTAGACCATTGTGAAAAATAGTTTTTGCAATTTTGTAGTCACGACAAATGTTTTCTCTTTATCATAGTGTCAAGAATGTCAGCACGCAGATTATAGTTTTTGGTTGTTTTACGGATTATAGCCTTTGAACGGTCGTAATTCGACTTCATATACATGTATATTTTTCGGATTGGTTTTGTCGCGGGGGGGTAGTTTTCGTCAACGAAAACTAAGAGGAGCCTTTGTTTTCGAAATTAAGAAAACTAAGGCCCCTAAATTAGAATTAAAAACGGATTTCCCGTTCCTTTCGGCAAATCCAAATCCGGATTTTTGATTAGTCGAAAGGTTTAGCGGTATTTCCAGTTGAACTATACACTTAGAGTTTCCTAGTTGCTGTCATTTGCCCTATAGCCCTTGAAAAATGCAAAAAAACAATGCGATATTGTTTAAATTATTCTGGCACAAGGTTTTTGTCCACTGAAAATTGAAATTACTCGATGTCAATGTTTCCGGATGGATTCCGTCTTAAGTACTTCTTTGGGACTCAGAAAGAGGCCAAGATGTAATCTGAATAAATATCTTTGACCAGTTGAAAAATACATTAAGGATGTTGATCCCTTGTTCAAAAACTTTTAGGTTAAAGAACGCATAACATGAAACTTGAAATACATTGGAATCTCACGAATATATGACTCGAACCATTAGATAACAAACCTTTATTTAAAGATTGGCTGCGTTGGCTTTTGCGTGTAGATATGCTTTAACTGCGCTGACAGCGAAATGCCAAAATGGCAAGTAAAGCGGAAACTTTTTGGAGTATAGCAAATTTGGTAAAATCGGCAAACGGCTTTTATAAGTGATCACGAACACGAGAGGAGTGAACCTTACTCGCATGACAAAGAACTGCGAGAAATTGCACACGAAAAATCGCAATTTTTGCTGCTACGTGCGAAACCTGGACATAAGTGGGATTTGAACCCTTGACCTCTGTGATACCCGTTGCAGCGCTCTACCAATTAAGCTAACAAGCCAACTGAAAGCGGCTGGAACCTGCTCCCAGTTGGCACGTTAGCTTAATTGGTAGCGGTTTCGCAGAGGTCAAGGGTTCGAATCCCGTACAAGCCTTATTTTTTTTTTTTTCAGGCTTTCTTTTCGCAACTCCAAAAGTTGCGTATATAACTGCGATGATCTTCCTTCATTTAATTCTTCACTCCGCAGTTAACATAATTATATGATTTTCATATATTCATAATTTCATTACAAATATTTTTCTTCATCACTTTACCCATAATCATAAGGCCAGCAAGAATAACAAATACTAATGCGACCCTGATTGATAATATATTTGTAAACAAAATAGAAGAGAACTATAAATGTGGTATCCTTTTTACCGTGAGATCTTTCGGATCACTTACTAGTGTTCGCAACAATGGGTAACTTGCTTGCAAAAGCTCAAGCGTCAAAAGGGTAACAAAAAACAAATTTAGGTTAATTGATGATAAAATGCTAAATTACCTCTGCCAAGACTTGGAATGTGAAGATTGAATATTGATGTTTATGGTAAGACTGTTTTAAGATCACTTTTACACTAAATTATATCAGTTGTTGAACAAAAACGTACCATTAACGAGACCCAGTAAAAAAAAAGTGATAGCGGGCAGAGAGTACCTTGGATAACAAAAGGAATCCTAAATTCAAGGAAAACAGAAAATGTGTTATATAAAAATTTTTAAAGGAATCGGAATGAAAATAATGGTTCAATTCATAAAACATTATCTTTGCCGGTGATACTAATAATTTATTTTACAGCCACAAAGTTGCTAAGAGTTTGTGCAGTACCATGAACCGAGCAGCCTCATCAGATTTTTAAAACAAAGAGAAAGAAGTTGATGAGACTACCATACTGAATTAAAATTAATGGTCGAATGTTAAAAGTACTACATTTCTAGGTCCTAAATATGAATTGAAAAACAGATACAGTTATGATACTCGATCAGCATTAAATATATTTATTATTCCCAGTCAGTAGGAGGACAGATAACGGAAAATGTTTGTTGGTTTTGAAACGTAATTCCTTGTCGTTAATTCCTCGTTTAATTGCTCGAACGTGCTAACGGTAGTTATTATAAATCGATTATCGCCTGCATTAATGGTTTTTATTGATAAGTTTTTATTGATAAGCCAACCGCTACATTTCCTGTCCTTGTAAGTAATGTCCGCTTAGGAAATAAGTTATGATTTTGGCACGTTTCGTTGATTATAAATTTAGCGTTTTCACCTTAGTTAGTTCCGATCAGTTCCACTGGAGACTTCACGGTGTTAACTTCTGCAGAGATAAAGCTATATAGCATTGGTGCGTGTGCAAGCTAAAGTGAGTATAGTTGTTTTGCAAATCAAAGTTTCTGTAATCACAGGTAAACCTCTATTAAGCGGACCCCCAATTCAGGGGCACGCAACGTTAATTTTCGGAAAATATCTGTTCGGAAGACAATTTGAGATCTACAATTTTCGGAACATTTGTTGTAAAATGTCATGCTTGCCTGCCTCTCCTAGGATTTTCGAACATCTAAAATTGGTATAATTGCCCATTTTTAACGGATTTTTACCCTAAAAGGGTCAGCTAGGATTTTCGGAAGCCTTTTTTCTGGCTGAAATTTTCGAAAAGGTAAGTTTTGATCCCTATAATTTTCGGATCACTAGACTTTCAGTTAGGAAATCCGAACAGATGAGAAATTTTAAGGGATAAAAATATGCCGATATCTACCGTTTAAATACTAAAATACGTTTAACAATACTATGTTTAAGTGGTTTTGAAGTATATTCCGTTGGTTGCCCCTGCCAATTAAGCGGACACCCTCTATTAAGCGAACACTAAGCCGGGTAAGGAATCCCTATTCAGCCGACACCGCCATTAAGGGCGCGGACACCGGACTAAATTGACAATAGTCAGGAGCCCATCAAATGGAGCCTCCATCTTCATTAATTTCTTGAGTCAACCCTTTCCCGAGTAGATTTATAAATAGAACGGCTTGTTTCCCGCGAAAAGTGTCATATTTCCGTGAGTCTCGTATGTCACCGTGAAAAAAATGAAGTTGGATGAAGTCGAACTCAGAAGCCCGTCCTTCCACCGTTTTCCTTTTTTACTATACGTCCATTTTTACAGTTTTACAGCCGCTAGGATCTGGGATGAAATAAAAGTTAATGAATTACCCGACTGAGACTGAGCATGAAGCGATGGGACAAAGGCAGCGAACTGAGGATCACGGAAAGGTTCTTTGCGAGTGTTTGTTTTTGTTTTGTTTTTTTTTGCCGTCATACATCCCACATTTAAGCACGCACCTAGAAAAGAGTCGACGATTAAGCGTTCTGTGGACGATTTGAAACTTTTCGATGATCAGCGCCGAAAAAGTGCCAGGATCATTTATTTTTGTCATCGCCGTGGAGTGGATTTCGCCAGTTAAGCACCGCGTGCAAAAGCGATGACCTAAGTAGCAACTAAGGAGGAATGCGTCAGAAAAATTGCAGTCTTCCTTTACAACTGACTTGTATCACCATGAGAGTTGCCTGATAAAACTGGCACTTGAAAAGTTGAACAGAAGACAACAGTTGCTCGACCGTGAAGCTAACTCAAAAGTAATTTGCTAACGGTGGAATTTGTGACATCGCGCTCCAGTCCAAAGACCCTCTTATCTCAAGAAAAACAAAATGGATTGTATCTGCGCCCAAAGAATTATGACTGACCAACAGCAGAATTCTCAGCAATTAATGTAGAAGTTTAGGCCAATTCTTTCCTTCGAATTCGCATTTGTAGATCACTTTTTTGCGAGAAAACAATGGCTGGGCTCGGCGTTACAAAACATAGCAGGGAATCATCACACTAACTGACGGACAAAACAACCACAGTATTCATTCAGACAAACGCATTTCGGATAAAAACTTGAAAAACTAGAAATTTCATTAATATTGAGTCATTTAGCCGAAATAAGAACCTTAACGCTCAGAAAATTGGCTAAAGAAAACGAATCCTGTCAGAACTACAGACTGCAGGTAGTAGTTAATCCTTACGCATGTAACAGACCAGCTTAATGTGAGACAAGCAACCAAAATTAAGATTAACATAGTCAGACTTTAAAACTCTCCACAGTATAATCTACCAGCTAGAAAGAAAAGAAAGAAAATCTCTGAGGGATGAAAACGCTAAAGTCACGTTTCACTAGCTTATGATTTTGTTTAGCCTGTCAGCACCGGATTTCCTGCTGTTTCATGAAGTACAATAGCAGTGTCATTTAGTCGTTGTGATTGGCTCTTCCCACCGTTGGCGCGCGAAGTCTCCCCTGGGAACCGGTCTAATTATAAATCTACTCGGGAAAGGGTTGACTCCAAGGGCTTGTATGGGAGATGGAGGCTCTATTTGATAGGCTCCTGCAATAGTAGTTTGGATTACGTCCTTGAAATACGTACT
>OZ037776.1:42502876-42657876 GCA_964035525.1 Porites cylindrica | reverse complement strand
GAAGCGTCTCGCAGTCAACTCCATGGCTTCTAGAATTAGGCAGCTTAACATATAGTACTTTAGTTTAGGTTTTAACGCGTGGTCTCATTCTTGCCACTCGCTCGCATTTACCCACCTACCTCTTCTTCGTTTGGGTTTGGGCGTTGGAGTTTTATTGTCAATGTAGTTTCGACCTCTTTGATTGCGTGACAATAAACTCTTTGTTGCCAAACTCTTTGTGGTCTGTGGTTAAATGCGATCGATTCAACAGAAAGCTACATAACTAATCTTGAAGTACTTTGAACTGTGTGAATTTTCCGTTTGAAGATCCCCTTGTGACCACTTCTTGCAACTACTGAATCAATGAGCTATCAATCAGCTATTTGTTTTATTCAACACGAGAGGTTTGAATTCGAGAAAAAGCTTCCTAGGGGTGAATATTGGAGCACCATAAGTGCAGGAGGTGAAATTAAAGGAGGTCAACTGAAATGATAATCATAGAATTATTTTCCCGCCAGAAACCTGTTATTCGTATTTTTAGACTGGGTGCATCAAATCAAAGAAATGCTTCCCAAATGATGGTTTAATAAAAATGCAGACTTACGGAATATTGCAAGATATTTGCGGATTTAGAGGTACAAATGTCTGTTTTCGGTACCTTCCATATTTTAATTTTAATTTTTCCTAAGACATAAATCAAGACGAAGGCGTTGTCTTGCCTTATTTTGCACAATGACTTTACCCAGAGCTAAGGTAATGCCAGATTTTTCGATATTAAAACAACAATGAATACCTGAGTCTAGCAAGAGGTACCAATGATAATTAAATAATTATTCTCTCGCAAAAAGCTTTTTGGCAAATATTTAGTCTTAATGCTACGAAATCAAAGAAACGCTTCATATGATGATTAATAGGTGAAAATGCTAACGTAGAGAAAAATGTTTGAGATTCCCTGACGCACAGGTATAATTGTTTGGCATCGGTACCTTCTATGTTTTGAAATAAACGTTCCTCAAGCTAAAGGCGTTGTCTTGCCGCATGGGAAATACGTAATAATTTCCCGGAGTAGTCAATCGATAAAAATCGATAGCAATCAAGTGATTTTTATCGATTGATAACGGAAATCAGTGAAAATCGATAAACTAAATGGCTGTACTGTCAAATCCATAGCATCGATTTTTCTTGATTTTAACGATTTATAACGGTAAGTCCGACATTGTTGTTGTTTGGCATACGTTAATGAGTACAGCTGAGAAAACACATCCACGTGTAACAACTGATCAACAAACATGAAAATAAGAAATGTGGAAACTATGACAGACACAAGATTCCCTCTAAAACCGTGATCCTTTTGTACATATTAACCAAATCGGTTCGGTTTAATTACATTCGCAGTTCTCGCAGGCAAGTACCACGAGAAATATCAATATAACCCTAGATAAAAGATTGTTTGATATTTCCGTGTCTATCTACTGCAGCTTTGATCCGCCATGTCCATCACGTTGTACGTGGAGAAAGGTTCACCAGGGTGCACGTTTACACAGTCAGAACCGAATCTTCAGGACAAAGACGGGAAAAAATTCACAATAGCCGATGTTACAGCAGGAAACTGGATCTTCTACACTCTCAAAGACTACAACAAGGACAAAGGGCCACATAGTTACAAGAGAGTAATGGGTGTTGAAAAACACGTAAACATAAAAGATGTTAATGGCGGGCTCCGTGTTCCTGGTAAACCCTGTCGACGAACTCATTTTGTTTGAACACTTTGGCTATGGTGGAAAGAGCAAGGTACTACGAATATAATTAGTGCACTTATTCAGTAATAACTGGGGAAACCTATGTTCTCTTTGTTCTGCTTTACTGTTTATACTAAAAACAACGCAAATAAATTAAAGGCCTATGAGACACCAAAGATTTGTTTTGACTTCAGATTCAGCTGAAGCCGGTTAGGATAGAGATTACAATGGCTTTTGATTTGAACAGGCTTTGTTTTGTGAACTCTGGTCTGGAATCATGATTTTCAAAAGAAACTACTTTTCTCGTAAAAAAATTATCTTGCAATTCAATAATCTGCTCAGAGAGGTACATTTATGAGATAAGTTAATTTTAAGATGCTTGTTTTAGTTCAGTCAATTTTTAATATCAACATGTGATTGTAAACAAAAGCCTTATCGGTCTAGCGGAAATCATGTATCAGATACTTTTAGCTACACAAATTCAGAGTTTTAGTTCGGGTTAGGTCAAATCTTGAAATTTCAAAATTCTGCATGCAGAATCTTGAAATTCTGCATGCCAAACTATTGTAATTTCAAAATTTGGTAACTTACCAGAAATTGACTCACCGTGTGATAACCCTGGGGGGGTGGGTTACTCGACCAATATTGGGGTATAGGTGAGCCGCTGAGGGTTTGACCCTGTTTAGGACAAAAAATTCCTAAAATATATACCCTGTTTAGGACAACATTGTTTAGTACCCTGTTTGCACTAAGACGAAATCGATCGCGCATGAAACACCCTGTTTATAATTAGAACAGACTCGCACAAATCATGGACACTGTTTAGGACAGACTAACGCGTAATTGTATACCCTACTTAGGACAGTCGTGCGAAATTATATACCCTGTCCAGCGGCACATCCCCGTATAGGCCATATTAGGGAGTACCCCCTCCCCCCCCGCCCCCCCTTGGGGGTGATAACACACGGTTAATAACTCACCACGTTGGCGTAAAATCCCAGGGCTTTCTCAGAAGTGGGCGGCAAACTTCGAACTAAAACGTTTGCCATTACCCCTCCCACCACCTCGGAACAGATGTAGCAGCTATTTGGAAAATAAGTCACCAATGGCGCGTTTCCCTGACCCCAAACAATACTAAAACAATAGAAAGAATGACATGTCATTGTTTTCTGCGACCAACTGGGAGAGACCTTACGAGCAGCTGCTACACTACTCTGAAACGAGCAAAAATTTTCACGACTGACATATCCGCGAAGTAATAAAGTGAATTCCCCGGGGGCGTTACTCACCAATGTTTTAAACGGGAAGACTCCACTGCTCAGAGAAGTAACATTTTTTTCGTTGTATTGGTAATATACGAAATCTCCTCGATTTGAAGAAACTAGGCGTGTAAGGTGGCCCCGGTTAATTTTTCAGCATGCGCGCAAGGCGTTCTTTGGAAATTCTGGAAACACGTCGTTGACTAGGCTCGATTTCCACCGTCTCCCGGGTCCGGTCTGGGGATGAGTGCGGGCTCATTTTCCCGAACAGCGGCTGGTAATCTAGCCTCTCATGCAGGCGTTTTTAGGGAAGCTTGTCTTTCTTGTGGGGAGGGATGAAAGACGAGCTCCCCTAAAAACGCCTGCGTGGGAGGCTACTGGTAATCGAGCCTAGCCGTTGACCGGTCAGCATTAGATTAGAACCTTCCCTCTTAACTAGACTTACGTGAATTTCCTAAGTCTCTACTCTTTCTACTCTTCTATCTTTTTCTATGGGTTGATTTCCACTGTCGCGTAATTTTTGCGTGCGTAAATTTTAAAATCCCTACCCTTTCAAATATCTAAAGCCTAAAAAGGGTACATCATTCGGGCAGAGCCTCCCCCTCATAGGTCATTATAGGGAGTACCCCCGGAAGGTGAATTCCAGCTTGGTTAGTTATTATTTTTTATTATTATTATTATTTTCAGTTTCTACCCGTGTTGCATTTAAGAGAAGTCTAATGCTGATCCAAACCTCACGATCATCTTTACTGACATAATCTTACTGTTATCTTTTTATTATTATCATTTTCTTGTAGCGGTTTGGAGCCAATCAGAAAGATCTGACCGACTTATTTCCCCCAGAAGAAAAGGGAAAGTCAAACGTCTCCTCTGCTATCTTGTTGTCTAAGGACCGGTCCGTAGTTTTGTTCAACGGAAAAGATTTTGCAGGCAACAAGCAGTATACTATGCAACCAGGAGAGTGGTGTGAAAAGTTAAACGTCCCGGGCGGTTTGAACGACAATTGTCTGAGCTTCAAATTTATCTAAAGGCGTAAGAGTTGAAAAACCCAACCTGCCCGGCCAGCCACACTCCATTTTGCTCGAGTTTTCATTTTGTCTCGAAGTTATGTAGTTTTGATTGAGAGAAGCCGATTGTAATTAGTACACTTTAGGATTCTAAGAGTTCTAAAATTTTGTCAAAACCAGAGGGAAGAATTGAATAAATGAAGATTGTTTCCTTTATCCAGCATTTTGTCTTTGTAAACTTTAACTTAATTGTACGGGAAACTGGCTGTGACATTCAAATGGGAGATGAAACTTTTTGCCTCGTACCCAGACGTCTCTTTCTTTCGATGAAAATTTGCGCGCAAAGAAAGGCGGGAAGGAGAAAAAGGGCGAGCACCTCTCTTGTTTCTCTTTCCCGTGTCCACTGCGATTCGTCACCAGTCACTGGCGTTTCACGTTCGCCTCTATGTGGAAAAAATACGAAGCACCTCAGAAGGAGGAAGATCTCAGCCCATCATTTAGTACTAGGCCGGAGGGATAAGAATCAATATCCAGGGCTGAATTTTATCCTTCTTTATTTTCTTTAGTTACAAAATCACGCAATACCCCCCCCCCCCCCCCCCCCCCTCCCGCCCTCACCAAAAAAAAAAAAGAGGGAGAGGAAAATTTCAACCAAAGATAAATTGAACAAAAACAAATACATTTGTCAACTTCCATTCTCTAGGTCATATATGAGCTTTCTGAAATATCATGCTGAGAAAAAAGGAGAGTCCGACTGGTGTCACGAACTATTTCAAAAAAGCGCTTCAGGAAAAGCTTCACAAGTCTGACAAGAGAGCGGGAGAAATTCTCTTCAATCGCTTTGTGGTGCATGCTGTTTTTCTAAAAAGAGGGAGGCTGGAGGGGAGAAAAGGAGAAGATGCCACACCTGGCCACACGAGGAGGTGTGTTACCATTTTTCCTGGTACATTTTGCCAACATCTTAATTTTCAAATAATGAAGAAAAATGATAAGAGGCAAGAGGCAACATCTATTTTTTACCAATAACATGAAATTGACATTCCTTGGGTGTTTTAAATAAAAAATTAAAAGCAACAAACAATCAATCAACTTTCAGAGGGCAATAGGTTAAATAGCGCTGCGCACAGATGACGTCACAAAAACGTGACCCTGTACTGTCGCAATTTGTAATAATCATCGCACTTTGTAATACCTGTCGCAATTTGTGATAAACCATGTCGCACTTTGTAATAAAAAAGCTGTCGCAATTTGTAATAACAGTTCGATCGTACTTTGTAATCAACTAAGCTGTAGCAATTTGTAATAATTCCATCGCACTTTGTAATAATTTTTTGAGAGTGATTGGACTTACTTCGTCAACATTAATATAATGCCAAAATATGCAAGGTACTTCGTAAATAAAGATGATGACGTCTGCTAGCACGTAACATCTCCGTAACATTTTGTTTGGTCAAACATGCATATCTTCCGCTATGAATTATTCTGCCTTGATTAATCACGAGACCAACGTAAACTAGAATCGCTTTTATGAAAGACCTGAAACTTCTTGTGACATATCACCAAAAAGATATGAATCATGTTCAAATCTAAAAATATTTAAATAACAAAAGCAACATTTAACAACAGAAAATTTATGAATAACCTGGCATTCGTCGCCGAAATCCATGTTTGCTTGCCACGTGACACGTGAAGTCTTCGGGGGGGGGGATAATCCCATATATGGATGGGTTAGATAGGTAAGTACCGCTTGATAGGGTATGGTTTTTGTGGATCTCGAGCCTTTAATAGGGTATCATTTTTTTACCTTGTTGGCCTTGTGTCTTTGGTTTGATCCTTAAATAGGGTAACTCATGTAGTAATGGATGGTTTATTCCATCCTTTCCATTTTGTGGAAAAAACGTAATCCTGAACACGCTCGGAAGAATTGCAAGGTCTTACGAGTTGTATATACGTAGGGAAGGAGAATTTTTTACTATCCCCAGGGTATTTGCTTTAGAGGACTCCAAATAGAAAAATTGTTTTAAGATGGAATGAGTACTCCTTTTGTAACTATATGGGACCAAATCAAGTGAGAATAATGGACCAAATGGCCAGCCGGCTCAGTGTAAGACCCCAAGTAAGTTTTATAAAAAGAGATACATACAAAGGTATTGGCCAGCGACTAATTGGATTTTGTGTTTATGTTTCTGTCGTGGTTTGCCACTGGTGACGTTTTTTGTTTATTTGCAGTAAACATTTTGAATCTTTGAATCTTGGGTCTTGCCTTCCTTTTGTGTCTTGGCCTAGTTCAGTTACTTGGCGTTCTTGAGGTACTTGACTTACTTTTGTGTCTTCGATTGCTTCAGTGTCTTGGCCTACTTCAGTTACTTGGCGTTCTTGAGGTACTTGGCTTGCTTTTGTGTCTTCGATTGCTTCAGTGTCTTGGCCTACTTCAGTTACTTGGCGTACTTGAGGTACTTGGCTTACTTTTGTGTCTTGGGTTGTTCGAGTGTCTTGGCATACTTTTGTGTCTTGGGTTCCTAGCAAATCATTGAATTTAGACACCACACGACATACTCCTCCACAGAATTAGTCGTGCAGCGAGTCAGTGGCACAGGACGTTTTGGACAAAAGAACTGGATTTCGAGTGTTCATCCGACCTCCAGGAGTTCCGCCTATGAACGTCCGGTTAGTCAAGCGAATATTCCACCACCGAAACGTTTTCAGGGAATGTCTTGCAACTGTCTACTCATCAGCGTTCGCATAACAAGTTCGTTTTTCACCTAATTACATGTATAGTGTTTAGTTACAAGCCCGTTACAAGTCTCAAAAGAGGCATCATACTTTCTTTTTGTGTTACATCGGACAAGGCATACATGTGCATGCTTTTCCTATTAATAACCCAATGAAGAGACCATTAAAAAGAATTTACACTCTGTGTTGTGTTCCAGACGACGGAATTCCCAGAACAGTACAAGGGATTCTTTCGCAGAGCGAATTGATCATTATTTACTTGCATTTTATATCCATAACAATCGACCCAAAAAACGGATGTCACGTAAAGCTTAGTTTCCATATAGTCGTCCAAATGTGTTTAGGCGATTAAGAACTGATATGAAAACACTTGTCATGCAGGGGAGGACACGGGACAGAAAGACCGGGCGAATAGGGGACGGGAGGGGTATGGGAGGCGGGAGAGAAGTTGGCTAAAAGGAGGAAGTCAAGGAAAAAAGGGCGGGAGCCGGAAATGCAAGGTATGGAAGGCGGGAGTTTCGGACCCCCTTGATCCCCCTTCCCCCACTCTCATGCGATATCGACCTAAGGGAGGTTTTGTGAGCCCACGAGACTGAGCAAGCCCCACAAACCCTTGTTTTCACGAAAACCGCTGAACACAAACCCTCCCGTAGGTCGATGTTACTTTGTCACAACCTCTTGCGATGCTGAAAGATCTGCATGACTGCGGTGGTCTTCCGTACGAATTTATCGAAACCGCGCCTCGCTTAAAGTAACCGGTGCCAAGCAAGGGAAGACGTTCAACGACTGAAAAAGAGATGGCCGTGCCTTGCAAGTGTGCAGTAGACATGTGGGGCGCTTTGGAATTTCAACAACCCATCTCATTACTGAGCTCGCCTCTTAACGTATAAATTAGCCTCCACAACTTGGAACTGCGTTTCGTATGCGCCTTTTACAGTCATACCCAGAATCCCACAAAGAGTTGAGGTGTGGAAAGAAGTACATATTTTTCTAGTCGTCTATATTTCAATATCGGAGGTACGTAATTCAGTAAGCTGATTGGCCAAATATACTCGAGCCCCAAAGGACGCTGGGATACGCTAGTGAAAACTCACCTCGTGTTTTGCTGACGTTGCAGACTCGATGTCGTCATTCTTAAGTGCATGTGTCACTTTATGCCAAAAAGCGTCGCGACTCGCACTCGTCTTGAGTTGATTCTGGACAAACTCTCTTCCGAAAAACTGGAAGTTCTCTAGTGTCAATGATTTTTGGTTCTTCCTAAAGGAGAAATAACAAATTCAGTGTTTCCCAAGCCTCTTACATAAAAGACTTGTAGGTAATTTGTCAAGGCATTCAGTCACCTGTATGGTTTCAGTTTGGGAAAAGAAGCTTTTATTAAGCGTAACAGAAATAAACACAAACCAGGTGACTTGTGAAGCTGATTTCTATTTTTCCATTCCACTCGCCATTAACTTTACAGATGACCCGTCCTGTTGAAGTGTTCTTGGCTTCACCCGTGACGCGGTGAAGTTTCCCGCCATAAAACGGCTTGGTGTGAAACGTGATTGAAGCGTCGTAACCTGTCTTAGCGCACGTGATGTTAACTTTGCCCCCTAACTCCACCCAGGGAAAAGTTAAAATCGATCTAAAAGTTAACGGAAAAAGCAGGCAAGTATAAGTAGATATAAAATAGCCTTCACGGCGCATGAAACTGTTATCTCACAATCAAGGCAGGCCAAGCGTACCCCGGCACAAGATTCTATTAATGAATTGCCGATTATTTGAAAATGAATCCGTAAGTCGTTCCCGTAACTAGTGCTAAATTCAAAACGGCATTCCTGCATGCTTAATGAGCAGTAAATATTTTACGAGAACTTCTCTGTATTTGGTCAGATTGAAAATCTTTGAATGGATACAATTCCTTCGAAGACATTTACGTCAAATTCAGGGAAACTGAGCTGGTAGAAATTTCATAACTACGTATGGCATTTCCGCTTTAGAATGTACTGGGGTTTCAAGTACCAGTGTTCATGCCGTTTAGTAAAAGGAATAATTGTCTATGTATTTGTAGATTTACAGCATGATAACTGTTGAGTGCACTCTTTTCAGGAAAGACTAAAACAGGCCTAGCAAAATTTTGGAAGCGACTGAGTTTAACAATGGTTAATACAAAAGCTTCTTTAATATGACAGCAGATACCTGCAATAAGTGCTTGGAATCTTTGTTGTGCTCTAACAGAGAAATAACACCTGTAGGAGGCCTAAATGTAATAACGACCCTAAATGTAATAAAGTCCTAAATGTAATAACGTTTTGTCCTAATATAAGTGTAATAAAGTCCTAAATCTAATAACGTTTTGTCCTGAATGTAATAAACTCTTAAGTTGCAAATTACATTAATTACTCAAATAAGCCCCGTCCTACAACAAGCGCCACATTTGGGGGATTTCATAAGCGCCGCGGCGCTTATTAGTGTAAATACGGTGCTAAGAGGTATTACTATGGTTTTAAGCTCCGCCCTCAAATAAGCGCCAGATTTTTGGAGAAAAAATTTAATAAGCTTCGGTACATTTCCTTAGGCCCGCTGTGTAACTTGACGTTTACAAATAAATTGCTTGTAAAGGGACAAAATAAAAAAAAAAACTTGTAAACCTTAAAAAGTTTTTCGTACTTCATTTTAGTTAAAGAAATTTACTGCAAAAACCGTGGACGAAGATCCTGTTGCTTGTCAACGTTGCTTCTCTAGAAAAGAGATCTAATCAGCTAAAATGTTAAGAACAAAAAACGAGAAGTCTAAGGGCCTGTTTACACGGAGGTGGGGGACCCAAGGTAGGTGAGGTAACCGGCTTTGGTGGGTAACGCGCCTGTCCACATAATCTCTCATTTTGATTTGATCACGTTTACACGATAGGTGGTGTGAGCCGCCGCATGTTACGTCACCCATCTGGGGTCCCCCACCTCCATGTAAACAGGCCCTAAAGACTACTGCACAGCTGATAACAACGTGTATAAATAACTAAGATAGCACGCGCGCGCTCTGATTGGCCGAGAGATGTGTTTGCATGAGAGTATGTAAACATGTGTGGAGTCAAGATGTTTTGCTCTTCGCGCGCTAATCACACAAGCACGAATTTTAAAATGTTTTTGAGCTAAAAACTCGACAAATTTACTTTATTTACCCATTCCCTCGTCGGATCAAACTTGGAAAATCTTTACAAACATGCTGTGCCAATGTTTCTACGCTTAAGCTGACATTTTAAGGGAGAAAAACCCTTTTTTGGAAAGCATCTTTATTGCAAAACAAGAACTGATTACACGTACATTAAGCTTCGTATACAAGACTTCGCGACTGGTTAGAATTTCTCTTTTAATCAGTAACCTAAACAAATAGTTTTTCTTTTCTCTCGGGAAAGTTATAAAAGCAATAGAAAACTTTTTTTCCTGTGTTTGCATAGCCTGATATAAACACTCGAGGGTTTGGGAGAATTCTTGACAGTTATGCAAACCCGAGACGAAGTCGAGAGTTTGCATAACTGTCTATTGCTTTTAAACACAGGAAAAAAGTTTTCCAGTTGCTTAAATATTGCTTTTTTAGAAAAATACTGTTACTTTGTCGTTAAGTTTCACAGTGCATAGTGTACAGGATTTACGCGAATTAGTGCCGCAGTGCTTATTAAATTTTTTCTCCAAAAATGCGGTGCTTATTTGAGAGCGGTGCTTTATACCATAGTAATACCGCTTAGTACCGTATTTGCACGAATAAGCACCGTGGCGCTAATTAACCCCCACCCCCCCCCCCCCCCCAAATGCGGCACTAATTTGAGGGCGGCACTTATTCGAGTAATTACTGTAACTGGTAACTTAAGAGTTTATTACATTTACGGCAAATTGTTATCACATTTAGCACTTTATTACATTTAGGGTCGTTTATCACATTTAGGCCTTCTACAACACCTGCAAAGAAATAGAATATAGCAACGGATAAGATAAGAAAACAAAATATGGAATGGACAATGGAGCATCAGTATCGTCGACGAGAGCCGGCAATGAGGAACGCTGCGAGACATGATATTTAATAAGCAGTAACTACAGTGCATGCTTGTTCACGCAAGTTAGCCTGGGCAACAAGCGAAGCTTAACCTTAGGGGTTAATTTACAAATGCAGCCATTGCTCAGGAGTGTGAAAAAAAGGTTACAATATTGTAAATTACACTTGTTTTAGTTTTATTAAGGTGACTCGACCCAGTTTTTTTGGGGGGGTACCATCCTACTTTGAAGCTCTCTGGTATCCCCACCTTTACTATTATCGTAAGTCTAACACATAGAATGGATAACATATAGATAAATCTACAATATAACATAAAATTTTTGGCGATCGGAGTAAATGGCACGTGGTTATAATGCCACGCCCCTTTGAGGTCTGAGTCGAAAATCGGCTGTTGCCGGCATTTTTTTGTGAAAATCTCTCGGCTACACGTAGTGCGCATTAGTGCCTTGCGCTGAACAGAGTTTCACCAAAATCGCAAAGACCCAATTCGAGAAATCAGTGGTTTCCAAATTTAGGTCATAATTTATGCGAAAGTGATAAGCAAACTTTACACGGATTATATCTAATAAACTATGAGATTTATCCCTTTATTTTGGGCATCGTTATAACAGATGGGTCCTTGCAAGTCAGCAGAACGCTTTAGGGCCTTGTAAATGCGCGCGATTTCGATCAAAGCAAACATATAGAAATTATAGTTTTCGCTATTTCTTGACGTTTGTCAGCGTTTGAGGGTCCTTCTCACGAAAAAAGCATTTTCTTAAAAATTCGTAGTTTTTTTTTCCTTCAAATTTTTTTCAAGGCCACAAATAATTAACTAACTACCCGGACTCTGAATTTCATGGTCATTGAAAAACTGTGACATTATCTTCTATAAGCTCAAACTTGAGTAAACATTGAAGATTTTTAGCGTTTTGGCTGAGTTTGTGCTTTGGGAGTTGTCTATTGTTTCTGGTCTGTCATTATACAGCATTCTTGTTCCGCACGCGTGCAATGACCACACTTGGCTGACTTCCGAATGCTCAACGAGATATTCACGTCACGAGTTGGTTTAATTATTGGCTTGCATTAAACCTATGAAAAAATGATATTTTTGTAATAGTAAGTAGACTTAATGTGTAGCACTTCTTGATTTTTTTGCAAAGACACAAGAAGCACGAGAGTTGATTAAAAATTGTTAGTTAAACCTCTATCTATCACGCGATGGCCTGTCTCACTGTACCAAAATTATAATATCTCGGTGAGCATTCGGAAGTCAGCCAAGCGCGGTCATTGCACGCGTGCTGAACAAGAATGCTGTATAATGACAGACTAGAAACAATAGACAACTCCCAAAGCACAAACTCAGCCAAAACGCTAAAAATCTTCAATGTTTACTCAATTTTGGGCTTATAGAAGATAATGTCACAGTTTTTCAATGACCATGAAATTCAGAGTCCGGGTAGTTAGTTAATCAATTGTGGCCCTGAAAAAATTTGAAGGAAAAAAACCTACGAATTTTTAAGAAAATGCTTTTTTCGTGAGAAGGACTCTTAAACGCTGACAAACGTCAAGAAATAACGAAAACTATAATTTCGATATGTTTGCTTTGCTCGAAATCGCGCGCATTTACAAGACCCTAAAGCGTTCTGCTGACTTGCAAGGACCCATCTGTTATAACGATGCTCAAATAAAGGGATGAACCTCATAGTTTATTATATATAATCCGTGTAAAGTTTGAACCACTGAATTTCTCGAATTGAGTCTTTGCGATTTTGGTGAAACTCTGTTCAGCGCAAGGCACTAACGCGCACTACGTGTAGCCGAGAGATTTTCACAAAAAAATGCCGGCAACAACCGATTTTCGACTCAGACCTCAAAGGGGCGTGGCATTATAACCACGTGCCATTTACTCCGATCGCCAAGAATTGTATGTTATATTGTAGATTGATCTATATGTTATCCATTCTATGTGTTAGACTTACGATAGAAGTAAAGGTGGGGATACCAGAGAGCTTCAAAGTAGGATGGTACCCCCCCAAAAAAAACTGGGTCGAGTCACCTTAAATTGACCCCTGGTAAGTCGCTGTGCAAGCCAGCGCCGAATGCCAGCTGTGTACCAGGATTTGAGTACCCGCCATGATTGGCCTGTTAAAACAAGCCATTGTTCAATTGGCCAATCAGGTTGAAGTGAAATTCAAAGGGCACTTCCTGTAATTCGATAAGTCCGTTGGGGGCCCAGAACAAGGATATCGGCGCTGCCTCGCAGACGTTACTAACTGGCGTCAGATTACGTCTGCAATGCAGGCTACTCGCGGGTGTTTATTTCCGTGAATTCTGCCCTACGCCGGTAAGATACCTTGGTGTCCTTATTGATTCAAATTTATCTTAGCCGCATCATATCACATATATTTCTACCAAGATCAGCCAATCATTAGACATCCTTGCAAGACAAGAGCCATAATATGGCTCTTGTTGCAAGACTAAGGCATTTGTCCAACCTTACTTGTCCTATGGTATAGCCGTCTGGGGCAAAGCTGCTTCTACAAATTTGGCGAAAACTTTGATTCTTCAAAAACGTGCCCTTCGATTCTTTCTTTTCAAACCCTTTAGGTTCCACGCTGTACCTTTGTTTAAATTTTCTAATGTTCTTCCTCTAATTTTCTTTATTTTAAAACAATCTGCCTTACTTTGCACGGTGTATTCAATAATGTAACACCTCCAAACGTTTCAAACTTATTTACTTATTCTTCAAAAAACATCGTCATAATGCACGGTTTTCTGCGGCTGGAAATTTCTATATTAAGCATCGAGAACGGACCATATGAAGAACTCCTTTTCAAGAATTGGTGCAAAAATGTGGAATAGTATTCCCGGCAGTTATCGTGCTCCTGACCTAAATATAAATTTAACAATACCCTACAGAGTCGGCTACTAGATATTGTGATACAGGAGGATAATTATGTTCTCGTGCGTAATTTATTTGACGTATTTAATAAATATTAAATTTCAGTTTAATTTCATTCATACCTTGTTTCTTTTACCTGTTTTGAAATATATGTATTTTCTGTCTTGTTAATTTAATATGTTGATGTTCGTGTATCTGTTTAACTTTATTGCTATGTTTCAACCCTATTATTGTAACTTTTTTTACTTTTCGATTCCTTCGCGCCTCGATTAGCTACAGGCTACTTTGCGGGCAAGGATTAATTATGGCATGTGTGAAAAGTGCTTTTCATAAACTTGAACTCGAACTTGTCTTGAACAAATTAATAATGATTAAAATCTCTAATAATAATAATTGGAATCTCATATTGTGGTTGGACTGTATTTGGTTACCCTAACAGCTGAATTGCTTGTTACATACACACGGAGATACCAAAGGGAGGATAAATCACATATCCCACAATGCAACGCTTTCAACTGTATTATCAAGTTGATATGGTGGCCCACTGGTGCCACTGCTTCACATTTTAAAAATACATAAAAATTCATCTGCGCCGTGCATTGGTTCCTCTTTTCTAAACAAGTGATAAGCCGATTGCTTTTAAATTGACCTCTTTCATAGAAATACACTTTCTTCGTAGAGATACACCTCCGCCGTAGAAATGTGCCTCCGCCGTAGAAATACACCTCCGCCGTAGAAATGAGCCTTTTTCATAGAAACAAACTTTTTCCGTGAAAATGAAACGAAATTCCTTTAAATGAGACTCCCTTTAGAAAGAAACACTTCCCCTTACCCCTACCAGGCACTCACCACCTCTTCCCTCGGGACAAGCCATGAAATCGAAGTGGGTCTTTACCGTTATTTCCTGCCATAATCTCATCAGAGGCATGCTCATCAAAGGATAGTTCTTCTGTCCCTATGAATTCTTGTTCTCCTTCACTTTCTAGCTCTCCAACAGGGTCAACCCAGAGGTCAACAAAAAGGTCTGCATGTGCTTTAATTTCGTCCAGGGGAAATGCCTTAAAGCGAATTGGACAAGTGCCGTTTCCTCTTAGGGGTAGGAATTCTTACTTACAGCTCCATTAGTTGACGGGCTTGTCTATTGGCTATTGAGGAGCCATCTCTTTCCTTCGCTTCTGAAGTTGCGGTGATAGTTTCTGAAATGTATGATGGCCCTGGCTCACTGCTCTGGTCAGACTCTTCTTCAAGGAACTACACAACCAAAAGTACAACCTGGAAAAAGGTTTTCCAAGTTCGTCTTTACATTTGTTAAGGGTGAAAGGTAACTTCCAGGCAGGGTTGGACAATAGTCTGGTCTGGATACAGAAGGGCATAGTCCAGATGTTGATCAAACTGTTTGAAGTGCCTGGAATGTTTATCTTGAGCTGCTTTCAGGAGTGCTTCTTCGGAGACATAATAGGGCACCACCAGAGGAAGAGTCCTGCCCTTGATTCTCTTCAAATGACCATCTAGCTCCTCAATAACTCCGATTTGGATTTTTACATCTTCTATCGCTTTCGCGTTTTTGTTTTCTTTGATCTTCTAAGTCCTCTGATCTTCTTTTAGCTTTTTGAACTCATGAAAAGACAACTTTGTAATTGTACTGGTAGTTTTTGCAGTTGAACCCTCCAGCAATGTCACTGGTCCTCCTATGTGAAGGGAAAACAAAATGTTTTAAATCAGATTCTAAGACAAAACCAAGGTTAAAGACCTTTCCTACATACAGCTATTTCGAGAATGTTAATTATTGTCGGAAAAAAATGTGCACGCAACAATCCCGATAGGTCAACCAGAGGACATTCTCGGAGACCCAGGGGCAATCAGTCGGGTCGGGAGAAACGGCGGGACGAAAGTTTTCAAGTAAGGGCGAAGGAGCCCGTGGTTACCGACTCTCACCGAACCATTTCCAAAAATTCAAGCAGATGCCGGTTCCTGATTGGGCACAAAAATCGACGAACACATCTCCTGAGTTCTTTTCGTGTGTTAGTACACGACGGCTATTGTCTAGATCACGGCTTGTCTGGCTCATGCACTAAAGAAATGCAGGCAGTCAGGAAACTTTCAGTTTGATATAAACCCCCATCTGATTTCAAACTACTGTCTGCCCGAAAACTAAAAGACGCTTTTCCAAAAACAACCTTCAGCTCACAACAGGTATTCACTGTTGGATCGGCCACGTCTTTGCGTAAATGTATTTGTAGAGAGTTTTTAAAAGATACCACGCGGCTGACAGCCACGAAAACGTCACATAGAAAAGTAAATTCATAGTTTTTTTCAGTCTTTATCGTGATTATTCCAACTCGCTTACTTTGTCAAATGCAAGCTAACTCTTCTGGAGCTGGAATTTCTATCAATCATACGATGAAGAGAAAGAATTTTGTCATTGCTTGTTTACGTCCTTCACAAAACGTGAAATTAGGCACTTTCACAGGTAGTCGTGCAGTTGACGGTAAAGAAATGTACAAAAAAGCGTGATGCACGTGCAAAGTTGTTGTTCTTCCTTGTCAAGCTACTGCTTATTTGACTTTCCAGGTCTGACTTTCTAGTCGCCGCCGCATCTTAAAAATTTACGATACATTGTGATCCGTCAAAAACAGAATATTCTCGGGCCAAATTCAATTGCTCCTGCTTATAGCATCCCAAACGTTTTTTTCGACTTATCGGTAGTTCCTTCGTTTCTGGTTAGGAAAGTAGAAAATAAAAGTTTCCCTTGCACCTACGAGCTTGGTGAACGAACCTGGCAAGGGTGGTGAGACAATAGCCGTCGTGTACGAACTCACGAAAAGAACTGTTCGCCGATTGGGCACAATAAAACAAAGCATTTTTTGTGCCCAATCAGGAGCCGGCATCCGCTTGAATTTTTGGAAATAGTTCGGTAAGAGTCGGTACCTAGGGGCTCTTTCGCCCGTACTTGAAAACTTTCGTCCCGCCTTTTCTCCCAACCTGACTGACTACCACTGGGTCTCCGAGGATGACCAGAGGAGGACTAAGCAGAAAACATTATCCATATATATTTGTAATTTCACAAAAATCTATTTTTTTCCATGGCTCGCAGTTCGCGTAACAAGAATAGGAACAAGTTCAAGTTTTATTGTTGTACGCCCATGTACGCACACAGCACTGCTATCGAAAATATACATTATAAACAAGCACAAAGCAACAAAAACCATACACTAACCTTGGTGCAGTCTTTGTCCCACATTTATGGCAATAATTCGGCGTTGATAGTCTTGTAGAGGAAACGATTTGGCCAAGATTTTCACCACAAGTGCCACAAAAATTGGCCGGCATGAAAATTATGGCGGGAAATATAGAAAAGGACGCAGCGGAGATCGCGGGGAGGAGTACAAGGACGAGTACCTCGATTTCATGGCTAGTCCCCAGGGTCTTCTCGCTTTCCAATATGGCGCCAGAGAGTTTTTTTTGGGAGGGGGGGAGGGGAAGTGTTTGTTTTGAAAGGGAGTCTCATTTAAAGGCGCTTCATTTCATTTCCACGAAAAAAGTTTGTTTCTATGCAAAAGGCTCATTTCCACGGCGGAGGCACATCTCTACAGCGGAGGTGTATTTCTACGGCGAAGGAACATTTCTACAGCGGATGCACATTTCTACGGCGGAGGTGTATTTCTACGCGGAGGTGTATCTCTACGAAGAAAGTGTATTTCTATGAAAGAGGTCAATTTAAAAGCAATCAGCTTATAACTTGTATGGAAAAAAGGAACCAATGCACGGCAACCCACAAGCGACGCGAATGACTGTTAATGCGAAAGGCGATGCCAGAAAGAAACTTCTGCTCACAGGTTAGCTAAGATCGTCATAAACAGTCAGTGATTTATGGAGTCTTGAGGTTTCTTCTTTAAAATACGACAAAGATAAATAACCTAAAATAACTCAGTTTTCCTGTGAGTGATGGAGATAGACTTGCAATCCTTTCTGCAGGTGGTCACAGAAAACCATCAATATAAGACTAAACAATTAGATTTTAAAAAACACTGGGATGCACTTATCAGCCATGGCCTAATGCCCATTGTTTTAAAGAAAAAAAAAAGTGTTAAAATTCAACTTGTCCAGCCTTCTTGACACTAAATACAATTCATGTGTTTTGTTTGTTTGATGAGGTTTAGCATTAAATAGCATGTATGATATAATTCTTTTAAAATTCTATGAATATCTACTGGTTTTCTAGCCCCAAAGTTTGGTGGATGAAATCAGCCCCTTTCCATTCCAGTATTCATGCTGACCAATAATTCTGGCTATTACCCAGGCCAGATCACTGAACAGATCGGGCTATAAACTAGATTGCAACGGCACAGCCTCTTTGCTCTTCCCCCATGAACGGAGAAACGACCAAACTACTTCTTTTCTTGAGAGGAAAAATCTACTTCAGGTTTATTTAAGGCGATCTTTCAAGCCACAAATCCTTTTCCTCATGATCAATGGCTTGTTTGGTGTATAATTTACCACCATCAGACGTTTCTCTTGATCATTAATAGCAGTGATACTCTGGAAAAAAAAAAAGCAACGTTAAAAATATCTAAACAAACAGTTATTACGAACTCATCGAAAGATGTATTTTCCGGCAAATGAAACACAACACCTCCCTAGTACATGTTTACAAATTAATGGTGCCAACAGAGAAAATTACAAAACTTTGCGGTGATAGAAAACATTAAAATTGCGAGGTACTTCGAGGTTCTAAAATCGAAATACCTCCATTGTTATCTTATTTTGCTATTTTCATTATCTATTTGTCAGAAGGTTGCCAGAACAGTGCTGACTTACCACGATTCTTCAGGCTCATTCAGCCATCGCTACATTTGCAGTTGTAATGAGATCCGACATATTGATCTAAAAGGACCACAAAAGGCCATTATCAGAGCCAGGGACAAAATTTGTCAGCGAAAGTCCAACCTAAATTGCTCGCAGGTTAGCTAAGATTATCATAAACAGTGATTTATGGAGTTTTGAGGTTTCTTCTTTAAAATGCGAGAAAGATAAATAACCTAAAATAACTCAGATCTCCTTTGAGTGATGGAGATAGATTTGCAATCCTTTCTGCAGGTGGTCACAAGAAACCATCAATATAAGACTCAACAATTAGATTTTAAAAAACACTGGGTTGCACTTATTAGCCATGGCCTAATGCTCATTGTTTTAAGGAAATAATAAAGTGTTAAAATTCAACTTGTCCAGCCTTCTCATGCTGCAAACTTGACACTAAATACAATGCAGGAAATTCATGTGTTTTGTTTGTTTAATGAGGTTTAGCATGAACTAGCATGTCTGTTATAATTCTTTTAAAATTCTATGAATATCTACCGGTTTTTTAGCCCCATAGTGAAATCAGCCCCTTTCCATTCCAGTATTTATGCTGACCAATAATTCTGGCTATTACCCAGGCCAGATCACTGAACAGATCGGGCTATAAACTAGATTGCAACGGCACAGCCTCTTTGCTCTTCCCACTTGAACGGAGAAACGGCCAAACTACCTCTTTTCTTGAGAGGAAAAATCTACTTCAGGTTTATTTAAGGCGATCTTTCAAGCCAGAGATCCTTTTCCTACAACCATCAGACGTTTCTCTCGATCATTAATAGCAATGATACTCTAGAAAAATGAACAGAGCAGCGTTAATAATATCTAAAGAAAAAAGTTATTACGAACTCATCGAAAATGAACGCGTGAAAGATGTATTTTCCGGCAAATGAATAGGCTTTTGTACATTATGCTTTTGCTTCCGTACTAAAATGCTCCACCTTAATGCTCCATTTTTCCCACTAAAATGCTCGGTCTCCCCAAAAAAGTCAGTAAAATGCTCGCATAATGCTCAGTATACAAACGGTTTTTTGTAATTAATTTCAAAGTTTACACCTACAGAAACGTGCAAGTGTTGCAAGTAACAACGACAACGTGTACAAGTTCAAAAATACAGCCAAAAAATCCAGCTGTATTAGGTTTTTTGTGAATTTTGAATTTTCGTCTTCACTTTGTTTAAAAAAGCAGGAGCTCATGGGGCACGGGCTCCTGAAAAAAGTTAATTTCTATTTTATTTTCTCGGAAAAATTAATTTTCCGGGGAAAATGCCACTAAAATGCTCGAATAATGCTCAATGCTTTTGCCTCACTAAAATGCTCGAAAAAATGCTAGCATAATGTACAAAAGCCTACAAATGAAACACACACCTCGCTAGTGTATGTTTACAAATTGATGGTAGGAACAGCAAAAATTACCAAACTTTGCGGTGATAGAAAACATTAAAATTGCGAGGTACTTCGACGTTCTAGAATCGAAATACTTCCATTGTTATCTTATTTTGCTATTTTCATTATCTATTTGTCATAAGGTCACCAGAACAATGCTCACTTACCACGATTCTCAAGGCTCATTCAGCCATCGCAACATTTGCAATTGTAATGAGGTCAGAAATATTGATCTAAAAGGACCACAAGTGAGGCCATTATCAGAGCCAGGGACAAAATTTGTCAGCGAAAGTCCAACCTAAATCAACAGAAAGCTACATAACTAACCTTGAAGTACTTTGAACTGTGTGAATTTTGCGTTTGAAAATCCCCTTGTGACCACTTCTTGCAACTACTAAATCACTTTTAGACGCAGAGCATCATGGGATACTTGATCTATCCGCCTTTAGAGATACCAATCCTCCACTGCCTTGTACCAAATATACGTTTTTTCGAGATCCGACCGGGTAACCTAGTCTGCCCCAAGGGAATCTAGTTCGCTTCTTCTTCGACATGGAATTTTACCGCCACTTTTTAATAAGATAGTAAATCAATAATTTGTTTGTAACAGTAAAGTGCAAAGATAATCACTGAAATAGAAAATTATAAGTAGCAATGTCATTAAGGATGCAGTTCATGAGAATTATTAAAGTTAGACTATACCCCTGACAGCTTAGGTCATGCGAGACGTTTCGAGAAAATCAGCCCATAACTGAAATATTGGAAAACCAATGAGTACGTGAGCTGAGCAGGCTGTACCCAATGCCAAAAAGATAAATGCTTTTATGCGCATTTCTAGATTCAGAGTCCCGAAACCTAAAAAAACACATCAAAAATACATTGTGATGACTACATTTGCAAATCAACACTCACAGAATAATATTAGAGATAGGCTAGTCAGTATTCCCGACAGTGATCGTGATCTACCTTAATATAAATTTTAAAATACCCTACAGATCGAGTCGACTATTGGATATTTTGATACAGGAGGATACTTATGTTGGCGTGCGTACTTTATTTGACATATTTAGTAAATATCAAATTTTTATTTTAATTTCATTCATATTTTGTTTCATTTAACTGTTTTGAAATATATGTATTTTCTGTCTTGTTAATTTAATATGTTGATGTTCGTATATCTTATTGCAACTTTTTTTTTAATTTTCCTTTCTGCCTCGATTAGCTATAAGCTACTTTGCAGGCAAGGATTAATTATATGGCATGTGTGCAAAGTGTTTTTAATAAACGTGAACTTGAACAAAATAATAATAATTGGAATCTCTAATAATAGTAACAATTGGAATCTCAATTTGTGGTTGGACTGTATTTGGTTACCCTAACAGCTGAATTTCTTGTTAGATACATACAGGCGGAGATACGAATCCTACACTGCCTTGTACCAAATATACGTTTTTTCGAAATCCGACCGGGCGACAACTTAGTCCGCCCCACGGGAATCTAGTTCACTTCTTCTTGGACTGGGGAGTACGTGAGCTGAGCAAGCTGTCCCAATGCCAAAAAGCTAAATGCTTTTATGTACATTTTTAGATTCAGAGCGCCGAAACCTAAGAAACACATCAAAAATACTTTGTAATGACTACATTTGCAAATAAACACTCACAGAATAATATTAGAGATAGGCTAGTCAGTATTCCCGGCAGTGATCGTGCTCTAACTTAATATAAATTTAAGAATACCCTACAGAGTCGGTTACTGGATATTTTGATACAGGAGGATACTTATGTTAGCGTGCGTACTTTATTTGACGTATTTAATAAATATTAAATTTTTATTTTAATTTCATTCATATTTTGTTTCATTTACCTGTTTTGAATATATGTTTTTTCTTTCTTGTTAATTTAATATGTTGATGTTCGTGTATCTGTTTAACTTTATTGCTATGTTTCAACCCTATTAATGTAACTTTTTTTGGTTTTCCTTTCTGCCTCGATTAGCTATAAGCTACTTTGCCGGCAAGGATTAATTATGGCAAGTGTGCAAAGTGTTTTTGATAAACGTGAACTTGAACAAAATAATAATAATTGGAATCTCTAATAATAATAACAATTGGAATCTCAATTTGTAGTTGGACTGTATTTGGTTACCCTAACAGCTGAATTTCTTGTTAGATACATACAGGCGGAGATACGAATCCTACACTGCCTTGTACCAAATATACGTTTTCTCGAGATCCGACCGGGCCACAACCTAGTCCGCCCCACGGAAATCTAGTTCGCTTCTTCTTGGACATGGAATTTTACCCCATTTTTAATAAGATAGTAAATAATTAGCCTCAAATTTCAGCTATTCATTCAACAGGAGAGGTTTGAATTCGAGAAAAAGCTTCCTAAGGGCGAATATTGGAACACGATAAGTGCAGGAGCTGAAATTAAGGGAGGTCTTGGAAATGATAATCATAGAATTATTCTCCCGCCAGAAACCTGTTATGCGTATTTTTAGACTTGGTGCACCAAATCAAAGAAATGTTTCCCAGATGATGGTTTAATAAAAATGCAGACTTACAGAATATTGCAAGATATTTGCGGATTTACAGGTACAAATGTCTGTTTTCGATGCCTTCCATGTTTTAATTTTAATCAGTTTTCTTAAGACAAATAATTTGATTACTCTGAAATAAATCAAGACGAAGGCGTTGTCTTGCCTCATTTTTGCACAATGACTTTGCCCAGAGCTAAGGCAATGCCAGATGTTTCGATATTAAAACACCAATGAGTACCTGAGTCTAGCAAGAGGTCCCAATGATAACTATAACATTATTCTCTCGCAAAAAGCTTTTTGGCAAATATTTAGTCTTAATGCGTCGAAATCAAAGAAACGCTTCATATGATGATTAATCGGTGAAAATGCTAACGTACAGAAAAATGTTTGAGATTTGCTGACGCACAGGCATAATTGTTTGTCATCGGTACCTTCTATGTTTTGAAATAAACGTTCTTCAAGCTAAAGGCGTTGTCTTCCCTCATTTTGGACGATGACTTTGGTAGGAAAGGTCATGTGCAAAGTTTCGAGAAAAATCAGCCCATGACTGAAATATTGGAACACCAATAAGTAGGAGGTCCCAATGGGAAATAATAAAGGAAATAATAAAGTGTTAAAATTCAACTTGTCCAGCCTTCTCATGCTGCAAACTTGACACTAAATACAATGCAGGAAATTCATGTGTTTTGTTTGTTTAATGAGGTTTAGCATGAACTAGCATGTCTGTTATAATTCTTTTAAAATTCTATGAATATCTACCGGTTTTTTAGCCCCATAGTGAAATCAGCCCCTTTCTATTCCAGTATTTATGCTGACCAATAATTCTGGCTATTACCCAGGCCAGATCACTGAACAGATCGGGCTATAAACTAGATTGCAACGGCACAGCCTCTTTGCTCTTCCCACATGAACGGAGAAACGGCCAAACTACCTCTTTTCTTGAGAGGAAAAATCTACTTCAGGTTTATTTAAGGCGATCTTTCAAGCCAGAGATCCTTTTCCTACAACCATCAGACGTTTCTCTCGATCATTAATAGCAATGATACTCTAGAAAAATGAACAGAGCAGCGTTAATAATATCTAAAGAAAAAAGTTATTACGAACTCATCGAAAATGAACGCGTGAAAGATGTATTTTCCGGCAAATGAATAGGCTTTTGTACATTATGCTTTTGCTTCCGTACTAAAATGCTCCACCTTAATGCTCCATTTTTCCCACTAAAATGCTCGGTCTCCCCAAAAAAGTCAGTAAAATGCTCGCATAATGCTCATTATACAAACGGTTTTTTTTAATTAATTTCAAAGTTTACACCTACAGAAACGTGCAAGTGTTGCAAGTAACAACGACAACGTGTACAAGTTCAAAAATACAGCCAAAAAATCCAGCTGTATTAGGTTTTTTGTGAATTTTGAATTTTCGTCTTCACTTTGTTTAAAAAAGCAGGAGCTCATGGGGCACGGGCTCCTGAAAAAAGTTAATTTCTATTTTATTTTCTCGGAAAAATTAATTTTCCGGGGAAAATGCCACTAAAATGCTCGAATAATGCTCAATGCTTTTGCCTCACTAAAATGCTCGAAAAAATGCTAGCATAATGTACAAAAGCCTACAAATGAAACACACACCTCGCTAGTGTATGTTTACAAATTGATGGTAGGAACAGCAAAAATTACCAAACTTTGCGGTGATAGAAAACATTAAAATTGCGAGGTGCTTCGACGTTCTAGAATCGAAATACTTCCATTGTTATCTTATTTTGCTATTTTCATTATCTATTTGTCATAAGGTCACCAGAACAATGCTCACTTACCACGATTCTCAAGGCTCATTCAGCCATCGCAACATTTGCAATTGTAATGAGGTCAGAAATATTGATCTAAAAGGACCACAAGTGAGGCCATTATCAGAGCCAGGGACAAAATTTGTCAGCGAAAGTCCAACCTAAATCAACAGAAAGCTACATAACTAACCTTGAAGTACTTTGAACTGTGTGAATTTTGCGTTTGAAAATCCCCTTGTGACCACTTCTTGCAACTACTAAATCACTTTTAGACGCAGAGCATCATGGGATACTTGATCTATCCGCCTTTAGAGATACCAATCCTCCACTGCCTTGTACCAAATATACGTTTTTTCGAGATCCGACCGGGTAACCTAGTCTGCCCCAAGGGAATCTAGTTCGCTTCTTCTTCGACATGGAATTTTACCGCCACTTTTTAATAAGATAGTAAATCAATAATTTGTTTGTAACAGTAAAGTGCAAAGATAATCACTGAAATAGAAAATTACAAGTAGCAATGTCATTAAGGATGCAGTTCATGAGAATTATTAAAGTTAGACTATACCCCTGACAGCTTAGGTCATGCGAGACGTTTCGAGAAAATCAGCCCATAACTGAAATATTGGAAAACCAATGAGTACGTGAGCTGAGCAGGTTGTACCCAATGCCAAAAAGATAAATGCTTTTATGCGCATTTCTAGATTCAGAGTCCCGAAACCTAAAAAAACACATCAAAAATACATTGTGATGACTACATTTGCAAATCAACACTCACAGAATAATATTAGAGATAGGCTAGTCAGTATTCCCGACAGTGATCGTGATCTACCTTAATATAAATTTTAAAATACCCTACAGATCGAGTCGACTATTGGATATTTTGATACAGGAGGATACTTATGTTGGCGTGCGTACTTTATTTGACATATTTAGTAAATATCAAATTTTTATTTTAATTTCATTCATATTTTGTTTCATTTAACTGTTTTGAAATATATGTATTTTCTGTCTTGTTAATTTAATATGTTGATGTTCGTATATCTTATTGCAACTTTTTTTTTAATTTTCCTTTCTGCCTCGATTAGCTATAAGCTACTTTGCAGGCAAGGATTAATTATATGGCATGTGTGCAAAGTGTTTTTAATAAACGTGAACTTGAACAAAATAATAATAATTGGAATCTCTAATAATAGTAACAATTGGAATCTCAATTTGTGGTTGGACTGTATTTGGTTACCCTAACAGCTGAATTTCTTGTTAGATACATACAGGCGGAGATACGAATCCTACACTGCCTTGTACCAAATATACGTTTTTTCGAAATCCGACCGGGCGACAACCTAGTCCGCCCCACGGGAATCTAGTTCACTTCTTCTTGGACTGGGGAGTACGTGAGCTGAGCAAGCTGTCCCAATGCCAAAAAGCTAAATGCTTTTATGCACATTTTTAGATTCAGAGCGCCGAAACCTAAGAAACACATCAAAAATACTTTGTAATGACCACATTTGCAAATAAACACTCACAGAATAATATTAGAGATAGGCTAGTCAGTATTCCCGGCAGTGATCGTGCTCTAACTTAATATAAATTTAAGAATACCCTACAGAGTCGGTTACTGGATATTTTGATACAGGAGGATACTTATGTTAGCGTGCGTACTTTATTTGACGTATTTAATAAATATTAAATTTTTATTTTAATTTCATTCATATTTTGTTTCATTTACCTGTTTTGAATATATGTTTTTTCTTTCTTGTTAATTTAATATGTTGATGTTCGTGTATCTGTTTAACTTTATTGCTATGTTTCAACCCTATTAATGTAACTTTTTTTGGTTTTCCTTCCTGCCTCGATTAGCTATAAGCTACTTTGCCGGCAAGGATTAATTATGGCAAGTGTGCAAAGTGTTTTTAATAAACGTGAACTTGAACAAAATAATAATAATTGGAATCTCTAATAATAGTAACAATTGGAATCTCAATTTGTGGTTGGACTGTATTTGGTTACCCTAACAGCTGAATTTCTTGTTAGATACATACAGGCGGAGATACGAATCCTACACTGCCTTGTACCAAATATACGTTTTTTCGAAATCCGACCGGGCGACAACCTAGTCCGCCCCACGGGAATCTAGTTCACTTCTTCTTGGACTGGGGAGTACGTGAGCTGAGCAAGCTGTCCCAATGCCAAAAAGCTAAATGCTTTTATGCACATTTTTAGATTCAGAGCGCCGAAACCTAAGAAACACATCAAAAATACTTTGTAATGACTACATTTGCAAATAAACACTCACAGAATAATATTAGAGATAGGCTAGTCAGTATTCCCGGCAGTGATCGTGCTCTAACTTAATATAAATTTAAGAATACCCTACAGAGTCGGTTACTGGATATTTTGATACAGGAGGATACTTATGTTAGCGTGCGTACTTTATTTGACGTATTTAATAAATATTAAATTTTTATTTTAATTTCATTCATATTTTGTTTCATTTACCTGTTTTGAATATATGTTTTTTCTTTCTTGTTAATTTAATATGTTGATGTTCGTGTATCTGTTTAACTTTATTGCTATGTTTCAACCCTATTAATGTAACTTTTTTTGGTTTTCCTTCCTGCCTCGATTAGCTATAAGCTACTTTGCCGGCAAGGATTAATTATGGCAAGTGTGCAAAGTGTTTTTGATAAACGTGAACTTGAACAAAATAATAATAATTGGAATCTCTAATAATAATAACAATTGGAATCTCAATTTGTAGTTGGACTGTATTTGGTTACCCTAACAGCTGAATTTCTTGTTAAATACATACAGGCGGAGATACGAATCCTACACTGCCTTGTACCAAATATACGTTTTCTCGAGATCCGACCGGGCCACAACCTAGTCCGCCCACGGAAATCTAGTTCGCTTCTTCTTGGACATGGAATTTTACCCCATTTTTAATAAGATAGTAAATAATTAGCCTCAAATTTCAGCTATTCATTCAACAGGAGAGGTTTGAATTCGAGAAAAAGCTTCCTAAGGGCGAATATTGGAACACGATAAGTGCAGGAGCTGAAATTAAGGGAGGTCTTGGAAATGATAATCATAGAATTATTCTCCCGCCAGAAACCTGTTATGCGTATTTTTAGACTTGGTGCACCAAATCAAAGAAATGTTTCCCAAATGATGGTTTAATAAAAATGCAGACTTACAGAATATTGCAAGATATTTGCGGATTTACAGGTGCAAATGTCTGTTTTCGATGCCTTCCATGTTTTAGTTTTAATCAGTTTTCTTAAGACAAATAATTTGATTACTCTGAAATAAATCAAGACGAAGGCGTTGTCTTGCCTCATTTTTGCACAATGACTTTGCCCAGAGCTAAGGTAATGCCAGATGTTTCGATATTAAAACACCAATGAGTACCTGAGTCTAGCAAGAGGTCCCAATGATAACTATAACATTATTCTCTCGCAAAAAGCTTTTTGGCAAATATTTAGTCTTAATGCGTCGAAATCAAAGAAACGCTTCATATGATGATTAATCGGTGAAAATGCTAACGTACAGAAAAATGTTTGAGATTTGCTGACGCACAGGCATAATTGTTTGTCATCGGTACCTTCTATGTTTTGAAATAAACGTTCTTCAAGCTAAAGGCGTTGTCTTCCCTCATTTTGGACGATGACTTTGGTAGGAAAGGTCATGTGCGAAGTTTCGAGAAAAATCAGCCCATGACTGAAATATTGGAACACCAATAAGTAGGAGGTCCCAATGTTAATTAGGATTATGCCTTCGTAAAATTCTTTCATGCACAATGCGCCGAAACCAAAGAAACTTTTACAATTAATGATTATGATTAATTACCCTGCGAGTAGAGGCTACATTTTCGCTGTGTGAGCTGTCGTGCGAAAAGTAGCCTCTGCCGACAACCGTTCAATTTTCTATCGTGCATGCGCGAAATTCATCACGCGATTCGAATCAAAATTAGCCTGCGTAGCAAGCGTTGGGCGTCTGGAAAAGCCGGAAACCGGATTCCGGAATAGGAACGGGAATGGGAACAGGAACCGGAACCGGAACCGGAACCGGAACCGGAAACGGCAACGGAACAGGAACAGTAATGTAAAGGGGAACCGATCCAAGAACAGGGACATCATTTACTTTAAATTATTTTAATTCTAATTAAATTTATACAAAAAATAACAAAACTAGTCTGGTATCATGCTCCCCCCGAATCTCTTTACATTACGGCAACAAGAAGGTAGAAAAAGCCGCAATATAAATAAATAAAGCAACAGCTTTGCGAGTGCATCGCGCTTTCTGTCAATTTCTTCACCGTCTATGCACAACTACGACGTAAATGGTCAAATCTTAAGTTCTCTTGAGAACGTGAACAGCAGGCGATAAATTTTATTGTCTCTTTCTGAGCTCGGACGCGGTCTCCAGCTTCATTTCCCAACCTTTAAAACACTGGACAATTTTGAATTAATGAGAAATAGTTTGAATTAAGACCCGAATTCAATTTTTCAGTGGCGTTTTCGCTGGCGTTGCCGTTGTCAGATCTCATAAGGTTCCTTTTGTCCCTCGCAGGAAGGAGGTTATCACATGTTAATATTATTTGTCAGACCATGTGTAAACGAGACACCCATCGGAGATGTTTATTGGGCTGCCATACACCTCAGGTTTGCTGCATAGATACATTGTACTGTGCTAAATTGGGAAGTTAACCAGAGATAGATAGTCCACAGCTTAAAAAGGGTATTAACACGTGCCTCCTCCCCCTACCCCCATCCCCATCCCAGCCAGCACTTCATCTACCTCAACCGAGTGCAATAGGGACCTTAATAAGCAACCACAACGTTGACGTCCAGGACATTAAAAATGGAAACTGGAAGTGGATGTTTTCTGTCTTTCAGTCCTCTGACTCAACAAATTCGCACAGTGGAAGGTAAGAGGAAGAATTCAGATTCGTTGTGTGAGACAGAAGCGTTCCATCAAGCGACGGTCAACACAATAGGACCATTTATACGAGGAAAAATAAGACGCGTCCTAAACAAGACGCGAACTTTCCGTATAAACGGCACATTTCGTCCAAAATAAGACGCGGCTTAGCTAAGACGCGTCTCAGTATTAGATAAGACATGCTCGTATAAATGGTACAGTTCACGTCTTATTTAAGACGCGTCTTATGTAAGACTGGTCTTATTTTTCCTCGTATAAATGGCCCTAATGTGTCATAGGCTAAAGATAAAGAAAGGTTTATTAGATTAACATTTCAGGGGTGTTTTCTTGTTTCCTTATAATTATTTCCCTGGCTTTTTATTTATATCACGATTAAATCTTTTTCATTTCATATTTCTATACACTGTTTATATTCCCCTTCCTATTCCGGTTACTATTCCATATTCTCCCTTAACATTCGTATATCTGGACAGGAATTAAATTCAGATTAACTTCAATTAAGGTAAATGTTGTCCCTGTTTTTATATAGGTTTTTCTTCCCATTCCGGTTCCTTCTCCGGTTCCAGTTCCTGTTTCTGTTCCTGTTCCTGTTCCTATTCCCGTTCCTATTCCGGATTCCGGTTTCCCGCTTTTCCAGACGCCCGCAAGCGTTTCCGTTTGGTTTCGGAGCAAAAAGAGACCGTGGAAGGGGATTTTCGGTTTTGATCTACATTAGATGGTGTTGCATACCAACGAAAAGAAAAATAGATATAGCAGACTAAAATAAAATGGAATAAAAAAGCAGTTGACATTTCCCTGCGAGCAGAGGTTTCTTTCTGGCATGGCTTTGAGATGATTACGAAGTCATTTGCATGACTTGTCAGTTACATAGTTGTAAACAAACCAATTAAGCGACTAACAACCCACTAGCGACGCCAATGACTGTTAATGCGAAAGGCCATGCCAAAAAGAAACTTCTGCTCACAGTTTATGGAAAGGTATATATTGTATCCCTCGTTATCCAAAGCGTCAAACTGGACTATCACTTTGTTCAAGGACTATCACCGTTCAAGGAAGAAGGAAAAAGGTAATTCCCCGATTTATTATCCTAAATCAGCTAAATTTCCTTCCCCCTTGTGGTTAACAAATGCCTTTTTAACAAAATTTATAAATGTATTTATTTGGCAAGGCTAAGGCTGTAGCAATTCAGGAAGAACGTGAACCACTCATTGGGACGATAATGTTTTAACTGAATTTTCTTGTTACATTCACTTGGTACATGAGTCCTTTAAATCGATCGACTGTTGTGAAGTAGATAGATAGATCATGTAGCATCGATCATTTACCTCAAAATTCAGTTATCATAGGTGTGTCGACTAATTTCTCTTGTATTTTTATCCTTGAACCGCCTGTAACTTCTTATGGGGCAAACGCCCCCTGTACCGTTTGTGACGTTCTCATTTAGACAACTAGACAACAGACAACTCTGTGTAGGAAAAAGATCTTTTAAACAATTCAAACTACGCCCGAATGAGCAGCCACATTTAGTCAAACAGGCTGGAGAACTAAGTGCGGCAAAGTAAAGTTGACCCGAAAATACCAAATGAAAATGTTGCTCGACTACCCACCTGTACCAGTCTCCCTCCATCTAATCCCACGAACCTAAAAGCTGTTCCAAAATCTTTTCTCATCAAAATGAAACCTATAAAATGAAAATGTAGAGCTAAGAAATGGAAAAGAAAAGAAAGAGAAAGAGAAAGAAACGGAAGAATGAAAAAGCAAAAGAAGAACATTTTGGAAAAAATTCCTTTCTGCTCATGCCCGAACTTTGGAAGCATCAGGAACAGAAGGCCCCGAAGTGATCTACTTAGACGGTTTAATTTCTTTTACGCCAAATATAATAATCAGAAACCGGTTCGTAAAGAAATGACAAAGTGGAAAGAGCATTAACACTTCCCTGGTTTTGAATTATAAGTTAACTTACGACAAAAAGCTTATTTACTTTGATAGTCTGCTGAGAAGGAAGTCCTAACACATGCATTGCTTTATTTAGGGTAAGAAAAGTTTGTTTCAAACCAAATTTATTTAGTGCAAATATGGTGCAATGAAAAAAGTGCAAACTACGATTAAATCAAGGGCAAAGATTGTAAATACCGCATTTGCCCTAGAATTTACAGCCCCATGTCAACTGGGATGCAAATGCGGTAATTACCATCTTTGCCATTGATTTTTTGGCGTCATATTTGCCAACAACTTTGTGTTAATTTAATTTTTCGTGCAGCGCGGTTCTTCTTACGCCAATTTAAACTGGAATTCTGTCACAGAGAGTAAAAGGTTCTACCATGTTCCGGCTTGGGGAGAAGAAACTGAGCGGATGATAACGAATGGTCTTTGCGAGCATTCGCGAGCATGCGAGCACTGCGATTTTTTTACAAGCAGGAGCAGAGATAAAAAATTTGCTTTGCGAGCAGTTGAGAGAGTACAACTTGCGAGCAGCGAGCACTTCTTATATTTTCCGCTTGCAGCAATCCATATCGAAATCCTTTTCTTTAAAAATAATAAAACAGAAAATATTTTAAAACGGGGTTTTAATTTAGAGTGCAGCAAGTTCTTTGAAGCTACTTTGAGTGACACCTTATCGAAATCTAACCAATTACAGTCGCGTTTGATGCCAAATGACGTCACATTTTCTCTTCATCACGCACGTGTTGGTACGGATCAGAAAGCAAAGGTCACAAGGAGAACAACCATATATAACAACAATATATAACCATATATAGCTAGATTAGCTAATTTATTATTTATCGCTGTCATTTATCGCGTGCATTTCCACTGAACTTAATAGACATATTTATAGGAAGTAAGCACCAAACAGAATCACATTTACTGAAACCCAGAGAAGTATTTACAAAATTTCGGGCAATACTGACAAGTAAGCAAGCATGCGAGCAACTGCAAAAATTTGGGGAGCGCGAGCAAGCTAGCACTCGTTTAAATTTTGCGAGGACTTAAAAATTTTAATGGACCATTAATCAGCCCTATAAAAGTATAATAAATATGGCTACCATAAGCCGCTGTGTTCAATATGTGTACTACAGGACGGTTGAGGATGTTTTAATAGGGAGATTCTGGTTTTTCGTGTCTCCCCCAAACTTACGCAACGGTTTTTGGCATCCCAGTTCAAGTACAGAAAACTGGACAAACCCTCCCCCTCCACCCCCCTGTTGATTAGGAACGTGCAAGCAGAGACGGTAAGCAGTAGTGATGCTTAGTAAACAGCTAAAACATAGAAAAACAAGAATAAGAGTTGTTAGCATGAATTGATGATTATATGAATTTTGTAAATTGAAGAATGAAGAAATAAACGCAAAGATTATAATCGCAGTTAAAAAGGCAACTTTTGCAGTTGCGAAGGTCCACGTATTACTGTCTGTACTATATACAAATCTGTTTTTCTTGTAGGAGTTACGGTAATACTATTATTGGTACAAAATTTTCTCTTAACACTTAAAATTGCAATCTCAAAGTGAAACTCCTTGGTTATGTTAATCATAATTTACCTTTATAACATAACAAAAGTAAAGCGCGTGCTCTGATTGGTCAGTTAGCAAGCTAGCTACCAATTGCCCGTGGGTGCACGCCAAGAAACTGAGCTGGCGCGCTAGCGCGGTAAAATTGAGGCAAATTCCTCTACTTTCGGTTAAATGCACCGATAAAATGTTCAAATGAGAAGTGGAAGTTGGAGAAAATACTCAGTTGTCGTTTTGAAGAAAAAAGGCAAAAGATCAAGCGACAAATTTGCCCTGGATGAATTTATCACTGTCTTCTCGGCTAAGATCGGCAGAAGAAAAACCGAGTGAGGGGAAGATTTAAGGTAGATTTAGTGTGTGTTTTTAAAGAAGAGAAAGTCTTTTGAAATGGAAATTTATCAATTAGCATTGTGTTAGCGACTTTTTAGTCGAGCTGATGTTAAATTCAAGCAAATTGTTTACAAAACACGCTCAGACTTGAGACAGCTTTATTGTGTAGTTTTCATCGCATCGTTAAAAATTTTAGTCGACTTACGGACACATTACGCTGGAATCGTGCAGCGAATTTCATTTGAATACAGAAAAATTGGGGTTTTCAAATAAATATTTCAAAAAATGACTTCTCTGTTTATTATTACAGCATAACATAAGTAAAGCGCGCGCTCTGATTGGTCAGTTTAGCCATATACCATTTGCCCGTGGATACACGCCAAGAAACTGAGCTAGTGCGGTAACTTGAGGCAAATTCAGCAAATCTCCTCTCCTGCCGGTAAGAGGCACCGATGAAATGTACAAATGAAAAATGGAAGATGAGGAAAATACTCAGTTGTCGTTTTGAAGTCGTTATATTTCCCTTGCACTTTTTTTTTCTTGAAAATGTCCGGTAAGTCCCCGTTACAGGTCCTGTATAACTGGCGTAATAATAATTGATTTTCTACCCTTCTCGCTATAGAGCCTCCAGTAGATCAGTGGTTAGAGCATCTGTACTAACACTCGGAGGGTGGTCAGTTCGATTCTCACCCAGCCGATTGCAACTTTTCCGAGTTTACAGGGTGTTAGATTTCTCGTTGTTCAAAACAGATTTTTTCCTTGATGTTGATAATAGGAGGTCAGCACAGTAATTTTTCCTTATGCTACTCGGCATGCTCACTTTTCTATGAATGGTCCTTCCCTTTTCAACTCGATACTTTGGACGTCCACCCACTATTACTAATAGCTATCCTACCCCACCCCCTGCCCAGAAACTACCCTGAGGGACTTGCTCAAGATCGCTTATACCCTTCCGTTTTTGTGGGTCTACCATGTAGCTACCCACGACCTGGGCCCACGACCCACGACTATGCTACTCTCATTTCTAGATCGTTTTCCAGCACGTTTCGTTGATTATAAATTTAGCGTTTTCCTCTTAGTTCTAGTTCAGTTCTAGTGTAGACTTCATATTATTAACTTCTGTCAGAGATAACATTGGTGCGTGTGTAAACCAAAGGGAGTATACAGTCAACCCCCGATAACTCGAATCTTCAAGGGAAATCGAAAAAAGTTCGAGTTATCGGGATTTCGGGTTACCGGGAGCTCGAACAAGAAGAAAAAAGCCGGGAGTAAGGAAAAAACAGTTTTTACCGCACAGTGAATATTTTAATCACAGTTAATTATAGAAATGTTAAGTGAAAATTGAAAGATACTTACTGTTTTGAGAAGTAAAGCTCTGAAAGCTGTTTCATGTTAGATTTGTGTTAATTTGTGACAAACAACATCAGCCTCCACTAGTAAACTATATGCCTACAACACGTCAATCCGAAATTCAATGTTTCGGACGTCCGTAGACCGATTTTTACCGACTTTTTTTAGGGCTCAAAACATGGTTCAAGTTATCGAGGGAAAAATTATATAGAAATGATCTGAGGGGAAACAAAAACTACTTCGAGTTAGCGGGAGGTTCGAGTTATCGAGAATTCGAGTTACCGAGGGTAAAATTACAGTAAATGTATGACGGAAATCCAGGGGAAATCGATTTTGGTTCGAGTGGGTCGAGTTATAGGGAGTCAACTGTAGTTTTTATGCAAATCAAAGTAATTTACTTCATTAAAATAGTTAAATTAATTGGTAGGGACGCTGTTGTACAAATCCCATTGTTGTCTTCATATAATTCACAGGAAGATCATGAAATTACAGAAATGTATATGCAGTACTACAATGGGCAGAAATGACGTAGTATGGTGTTGGCGAACTGCAAATCATCACGCTTATTAATGCCCAGGGCCCGGTTGTTCGAAGGCCGATTAGCGCCTACCCCGGGGTTAAATTTAACCCGCGTTTCTTTTTCTTGTGTTTAAAAGCATTTTCTCGGATAACTTTCTCTGTTATTTTAAGAGCTTCCGATCATCAACTTGTAGACCAAAAGAATGAAGACTGGACTGCTTTTTAACCTTTCAAATCTGAGTTCAAATCTCGCACTAACCCTGGGTTAACTTAATCCAGCTTTGAACAACTCGGCCCTCAGCTCAAGGGTCGCTTCCTTTATGGATGTAATGCGCTTCGTGCGCCTTCCTGATAGAATCGCGTCCAGTCTTGAGTTTTTCAATAGGGATCAAAAGCATATGGTTGTCAGAATGGTTACTACAAAGAAAATGTTCAGAAGCTTCTGTATGGATGTAATTGCTGTACCATGTCGCTTGCTGAGCTCATTGAAGCGGTCTTTGAGGCGACGGATTGTTTCCCCCAATGTATTGTAGATTACAAAGGCGACATTGAAAATCATGTACTAGATAACACTGAAAGTAGTGCAAGTTAGATGAGAGTTAATACGGTAGGTTTCACCAGCGGAATGAACATCGCTTTTGATCGTGCGTTGGCAGTCATATCGATAGTGGCTGAACGCAGACCGAATGGCACGTCCCTATAACAAAGGGTAATCCGTAGGGTCAATAGGTATCTGACAATAGCTAGGCGCACCGAGGATCTTTTTTAAAGACATAACTCCTTTAGCCCTGATTTTGAGTACGTACAAGCCTTCTTTAGTCTGTTTTGATAATCCCTGGAGAGTTAAATTGAAGCATTTCTATTTTGGAGGCTTAAAGCGATAAAATAAAAGCAAGCGAATGACATGCACAGTTCTGGTCTCTGGTCTATGAATTATTACAAATAGTAGCAAAAGTGTCTTTATAGACATCTAGAAAGGTTGTCTCTCCACATTCAACGCTTCGCAAACAGAGGTAAGTAAACTTCTCTGCAAAGATAGGTGGAAATTAGTCGTCTATAGTTTGGGTACCACTGCAGGGACGAGGCCTCGCATAAATAATAATTATTATATTGATAACGAAGTGATTCGGAGACGTTAATCTACAAATGGAAACTGATTCTTTCTTCGACCTCTCACTTCTTGGCATTTTTAAGGTAATTGGTAAATATCATTGCATTGTTTGATATTTCCGTGTCTATCTGCTGCAGCTTTGATCCGCCATGTCCATCACGTTATACAAGGGCGAAAAGTCACAAGGAAATGGGGTCACGTATACAACGTCACAAGCGAATCTTCAACAAGACGGAATCTTCACAACAGCCGATGTTAACGCAGGAAACTGGATCTTCTACCAGGGCAAAAACTACCATGGCCCTTCAGTGAAGAAACAAAGACGTGTTGAAAGTGATGTATCCATAAGTCAAGTTAATGGCTCCGTGTTCCTGGTAGAGGAAGGACTCGTTTTGTTTAAAGACACTGACTTTCGTGGAGATAGGAAGGTACTACGAATATAATTAGTGAACTTATTCAGTAATAACGGGGGAAACCTATGTTCTCCTTGTTCTGCTTTACTGTTTACACTAAAAACAACGCAAATAAATCAAAGGCCTATGAGACACCAAAGATTTTTTTTTACTTCAGATTCAGCTGAAGCCGGCTAGGATAGAGATTTCGATCGCTTTTGATTTGAACAGGCTTTGTTTTGTCAACTCTGGTCTGGAATCATTATTTTCAAAAGAAACTACTTTTCTCGTAAAAAATTATCTTGCAATTCAATAATCTGCTCAGAGAGGTAGAATTATGAGATAACTTAATTTTAACATGCTTATTTTAGTTCAGTCAATTTTTAATATCAATATGTGTTTGCAAACAAAAGCCTTATCGGCTTACCTGTAATCATGTATCAGATACTTTTAGCTACACAAATTCAGGGTTCTAATTCGGGTTAGGTCAAATCTTGAAATTTCCAAATTCTTCGTCCCAAACTATTGTAATTTCAAAATTTGGTAACTTACCAGAAATTGACTCACCGTGATAACCCTGGAGGAGGGGGGGAGGGGGGGTTACTCGACCAATATTTGAGTATAGGTGAGCTGCTGAGGGTTTGACCCTGTTTAGGACAAAAAATTCCTACAATATATACCCTGTTTAGGACAACACAATCAATTTTAGTACATTGTTTAGTACCCTGTTTGCACTAAGACGAAATCGATCGTGCATGAAACACCCTGTTTATAATTAGAACAGACTCGCACAAATCATGCACACTGTTTAGGACAGACTTGCGCGCAATTGTATACCCTGTTTAGGACAGTCGTGCGAAATCATGTACCCTTTTTACGACAAAGAGGACGAAAACCATACCCTGTCCAGCGGAACATCCCCGTATGGGCCATATAAGGGAGTACCCCCCCCCCTCGGGGGTGATAACATACGGTTAATAACTCACCAAGTTGGCGTAAAATCCCAGGGCTTTCACAGAAGTGGGCGGCGAACTTCGAACTAAAACGTTTGCCATTACCCCTCCCACCACCCCGGAACAGATGTAGCCGCTGTTTGGAAGAGAAGTCACCAATGGCGCGTTTCCCTGACTCCAAACAATACTAAAACAATAGAAAGAATGACATGTCATTGTTTCCTGCGACCAATTAGGAGAGACCTTACGAGCAGCTGCTACACTACTCTGAAACGAGCTAATATTTCACGACTGACATATCCGCGAAGTAATAAAGTGAATTCCCCGGTGGCCTTACTCACCAATGTTTTATACTGGGAGACTCCACCGCTTTTTCGTTGTATTGGTGATATGCGAAATCTTCTCGATTTGAAGAGACTAGGCGCGCAAGGTGGCCCCGGTTAATTTTTCAGCATGCGCGCAAGGCGTTCTTGGGAAATTCTGGAAACACGTCGTTGACTAGGCTCCATTTCCGCCGTCTCCCGGGTCCGGTCTGGGGATGAGTGCGGGCTCCTTTTCCCGAACAGCGGCTGGTAATTTAGCCTCCCACGCAGGCGTTTTTAGGGAAGCTCGTCTTTCTTGTGGGGAGGGATGAAAGACGAGCTCCCCTAAACACGCCTGCGTGGGAGGCTACTGGTAATCGAGCCTAGTCGTTGACCGGTGGGCATTAGATTTCATCCTCCAAAACCTCCCCTCTTAACTACACTTACGTGAATTTCTTAAGTCTCTACTCTTTCTACTCTTATACTACTATATGAAAAATTTCTGCAATTTGATTGGTTTAGAGCAGTGGTATTTCAGCTTAATTTGAAATCCCTACATGTGAAAATTACAGACCTTTTGCGGGTAGTAGTATAAACAAATAATAGCATGATTTGTACATGATATTTTGCATAATTACCACTCGTGAGATTTCAAAATTGTCTCAAATATCACTTGCCTAACGGCTCGTGAAATTACGTATAACAATTTCGAAATATCACTCGTGGTATTTATGCCAAATATCACTACAAATCATGCTATTACCTGTACTTCTAGTCTTCCTCTAAGGGTTGATTTCCACTGTCGCGTAATTTTTACGTGCGCAAATAAGATAAAGGCAACGCATGAACGGTCGCTCGTAAGCGTAAAAGTTAAACCTCGCTCAACTTCACGTTTAATCTCGACACTTTGGGTCGGATATTTAAACAAAGTCTAACTTAGACCGCGGTTTAGGAAATCTTTGGACTTTAATTTTAAATCTCGCCCATAGTGGGTTATTTTAAGAAGACAAATTCTTTTCTAATCTACGCCATATGCTTTCATGAAACTGTTCATAATAAATCGTGTTTATATAAAAGCGGTCGGCAAACTGTAAATGGTTTAGAACGGCGGTTTTGTTAAACACTGGCTAAACTCCGTTTAAAAAACTGGCCCTTTATATCTTCTCTTATCTTTTGTTTACGCGATTAAAATTTACGTGCGTTCCCCTGGTTAACGCGTGCGTAGCCAAAAACGCGTCAGTGGAAATCAACCTTAAGTCTAAGTCCCCTCAATTATTTTTTGGGAAGTGAAAAGGGAAATTGACTGTGGCATTAGCGGGATCCTAACCGGCGGTCTTAGAAACCGAGCTCTATCGCCTATACCACTACACCACAGTGGATTCATCAGAAAATGATGCGTTCGTTTTACATTTTTTTATAGTGACAAACCAATAAGTAAATTAAAGTTAACCACTTAGAGTCAGTGCTTAACCCTAATCACTATAACGTTTTTCGAAGTTTTCAGAAAATGTCATAACCATAGAGATAGAGTTCTAAAGTGATGAGGTCAAAAAAATATAAATTTGGGAATTTATAGGATTTGTCAAGATATTCAGAAAGAACAATGTCCAAAACGCCTACTCGCCAAAAATTAGCATTTCGGGGCAAATTGTCTCTTAGATACTGGTCCAGTTAGGCTCTGATGACTCCATACAAATCCTTCTAAATATGACCTGGCTCTAAGCGTTTAGACCCTTTGGGGTGGTACAGCATCATCATCACCATCTTTTTTTTATTTAAACAACTTGGGTTTTAGAGCTAATATAGCTAATGGGGCACATACCTATAAACTGCAGCTATAAAGTAAATATAAGGGAGCACCCCACCCCCGGGTAAAATCCCTACCCTTTCAAATACCTAAAGCCTAAAAAAGGTACATCATTCGGGCGTAGCCTCCCCCGCATAGGTTACTATAGGGAGTACCCCCTGGAGGGTGAATTCCAGCTTGGTTAGTTAGTCTTTTTTTTTTTTCAGTTTCTAGCCGTGTTGCATTTAAGATAAGAATAGTCTAATGCTGATCCAAACCTCACGATCATCTTTACTGACATAATCTGAGTGTTATCTTTTTATTATTATTATTATTATTTTCTCGTAGTGGTTTCGAGACGATCAGGAGGATCTGACCAATACGTTCACAGGACAACCACCTTCAGGCATCTCCTCTGGTATCGTGTTGTCTAAGAACCGGTCCGTAGTTTTGTACGACGAAGTCAATTTTCAAGGCAACTGTTATACTATGCAACCAGGAGAGTGGTGTGAAAAGTTAAACCGCACGGACACGGGCTCGGCGGGAAAAAACGACAAATGGCTGAGCTTAAAGTTTATCTACAAAGCGTAAGAGTTGAAAAACCCAACCTGTCCGGCCAGCCACACTCCATTTTGCTTGAGTTTTCTTTTAGTCTCGAAGTTATGTAGTTTTTGATTGAGAAGCCGATTGTAACTAGTACACTTTAGGATTTTAAGAGTTCTAAAATGTTGTCAAAACCAGAGGGAAGAATTGAATAAATGGAGATTGTTTCCTTTATCCAGCATTTTGTCTTTGTAAACTTTAACCAAGAGAACGGGAAACTGCCTGTGACATTCAGATGGGAGATGAAACTTTTTGCCTCGTACCCGGACGTCTCTCTCTTTCGATGAAAATTTGCGCGCAAAGAAAGGCGGGAAGGAGAAAAAGGGCGACCACCTCTCTTGTTTCTCCTTCCCATGGTCCATTGCGATTCGTCACCAGTCACTGGCGTTTCGCGTTCGCTTTTATGTGGAAAAATACGAAGCACCTGAGATGAGGAAGATCTCAGCCCATCATCTGATTTAGTACTAAACCGGAGAGATAAGAATCAATATGTTGTGGCTGAACTTTATCCTTGGTCTAAATTTTATTTTCTTTTGTTTACAAAATCATACAATATCCCCCTCCCCCTCCCCCCCCCCCCCCCCCCCACCGACAAAAAAAGGTTCGAGGAAAGAAAATTTCAACCAAAGATAAAACTGAACAACAAAAAATACATTTGTCAACTTCCATTCTGTAGGTCATACATGAGCTTTCTGGAATATTATGCCGAGAAAAAAGAAGAGTCCGACTGGTGAACTATTTCAAAAAAGCGCTTCAGGAAAAGCTTCACAAGTCTGACAAGAGAGTGGGAGAAATTCTCTTCGATCGCTTCGTGGTGCATGCTGTTTTTCTAAAAAGAGGGAGGGCTGGAGGGGAGAAAAGGAGAAGATGCCACACCTGGCCACACGAGGAGGTGTGTTACCATTTTTCCTGGTACATTTTGCCAACATCTTAATTTCAAATGATGACGAAAAATGATAAGAAGCAAGAGGCTACATCTATTTTTTGCCAATAACATGAAACTGACATTTCTTGGGCGTTTTAAATAAAAAATTGAAAGCAACAATCAATCAATCAATCAACTTTGAGAGGCCAATAGGTTAAATAGCGCTGCGCACAGATGACGTCACAAAAATGTGACCCTGTACTTTCGCATTTGTAATAATCATCGCACTTTGTAATACCTGTCGCAATTTGTAATAAACCGTGTCACACTTAGTAATAAAAAAGCTGTCGCAATTTGTAATACTGTCCATCGCACTTTGTAATAAACTAAGCTGTCGCAATTTGTAAAAATTCCATCGCACTTTGTTATAAACTTAAATTATTTTCTTTGGTCAAACATGTAATACCTGCATGAAACATGCAACATCAAACATGCATGTCTTTTTGCCTTGATTAATCACGTGACCAACGAGAATCACTTTTTTATGAAAGACATGAAACTTCCTGTGACATGTCACCAAAAAAAGGATATGAATCATTTCATATATTTGAATTCAAAATACCCTGGCATTCGTCGTCCAAATCCATGTTCAGTTTACTTGCCACGTGACACGTGAAGTCTTGTGGGGGAAGGGGAAATCCCATATATGGGCGAGGTAGGTAAGTATCGCTGAGGATCGCGAACCTTAGATAAGGTATCATTTTTTACCTTGTTGGCTTTGTGTCTTTGTCCTTAGATAGGGTAATTCAAGTAGCAATGGATGATTTGGTTTACTATCCTTTCCATTTTGTGGAAAAAAGTAATCCTGAGCACTCTCGGAAGAATTGCAAGGTCTTACGTGTTGTACGCGGGGAGGAGAATTTTTTACTATCCCCACGGTATTTGACTTAGAGGGTCCCATAGAAAAAAATTGTTTTAAGATGGAATGATACTCCTTTGCTCCTATATGGGACCAAATCAAGAGAGAATAATGGACCAAATGGTCAGCCGGCACAGTGTATGACCCCCCGCCCCAGGTACATACAAAGGTATTGGCCAGCGACTAATCGGATTTCGTGTTTATGTTTCTGTTGTGGTTCGACAGTGTTACAGGCCTCGCCTGATTAAGTTGGTCAAAATATGGAAGCCACTATTACTTCTTTTAAGATTGCGCGTTAGACAAGGACGGTGTTGTGTCGACCTGTTATAAGATCTAAAAAGGAAAGCTTGAACTTTCCTAGTGTCCTTACTTGAATGATGTCAGGATGGATGTTACGATTTGTGGAAATTAAATGCCTTTTAATGATAGCTCGTTTGTGTCTACTGAGTCTAGATTTTGTACTCGTACAATACTGTGTCTAGCCTCCCCACAGACTTCCTTTAGGGTTCGCCCCCATGTGTGACGAACGAACCCCAAAGGACGTCTGCGGGGAGGCTATGCTGTGTCTTGAGGCACATCCCCGTATTGGCCATATAAGGGAGTACGCCCCCGCCTCCCCCGGGTAACCATGTAGTACAATTGCAAGGTTTAAGAATACAGAATTTCGTAAGTCAGATAACCAATCAACGTTGATAAAAAAAAAAGTTTAGTTATGATTATTACAAATTGCGACAGTACAGGAGATTCAGACAAACATTGGCCATTTCTGCTAGAGGTCGCGACAAGAATTCCAACCCATCCTCGACCCCCAGTGCTTCAATTTTCTATCGTATATGTGCAAAATTCGTCACGCGATTCGCAAGCAACTAGTTCGTCAAATTTGCGTGAGTTTGGCGGGAATTAAACTTGCGAAAACTACTTTCGAACAACTCTCCTCGAGCTTTTGTTTTTAAGCCAGAGCAAGCATCATATTATGACCTGCTGGCCTGAGTTGATTGATGCTATACATCAAAAGCTGGAAAATGTTCTAAAACGTTTTTCGGAGCGCTGGTATAATCTATAAATGACTATTCCACCGGCGCGTTTTTACGAAGTTTTCATTTCAAACAACGGTAGTTTCATGAACATTTAAGCAGTTAACTTAGGGTGCAAATACGTTTTCAAGCTCAACCGATAAACCGTAGTTGTGCTCAAAGTGAAACATGAAATTCGCCGACAAGGAAATAAATAAATAAATTGGATCCTGTAGTCTCACGATTGTGTTTTAAAGTAGTGTTATGAATGAACATAGAGAAAACAGTAGTCAGAGAAATTATTTAACGAAACATTTCATTCGAAAACACATAATTTTATCTGGATCGTGGATCATTTCACAACCCTTTCACGCAAGTAAAAGCGGCCGAAGACATCAAATGTCAACGCCAAAATCCGTCTCAAGTCGTATAAAACATCTATGAAACAACTATAAACACTTAAATTTCCATTTAGAAACGGAACTTCCTTGACCATTAATGTGCAAGTTGCACCTGAAAATTCTTTTAAAACGTTGCCGCTTTAGTTTCTTTTCAGAACAGGACAAGCGTTCCACCTTGAAGAAACCAACCAGGTTGAAGTCCTTGAGGGCAAATCAGTGTTCAGCTGAAAGCTTCTTTTCTTCTTTTTCCACTAAAAGAAAACTGATCGATGATTCTTTTGAACTTTCCGGTTCCCATCTGTCTTAAAACAGTGCATTCAGCCTTGCATTGAGAGGCGACACAACAAAACTCACCGCTTCTTTTCCTGGCAAACAAGAACTACCATATGAAGCTATATGACGATCTTTACCATATGCCGTGCGTCTGTTCAGTAATAGATCATAGATGACGTCAAAATGGCGTAAAAACAAAGAAGTGGCACACGAGCCGCAGGCAAGTGTGTCACTGTTGTTTTTACCACATTTTGACGTCCTCTGTGATCTATTACTTAACAGACCCACGGCAACATGGAATCTATTTGTTTTATACAATGATTAGAAAAGAAAAAGACCGATACACATACCTGCCTCGAACCGCTTGACCTTTTGAGGTTTGTGCTAGTTTAGGCATTTTTTAAGTCCCAAACCCAACTTTTTCATCTTAGCTTCTTCTTTATCTTACTTGTGTACAGTTTCTTCGAAACGTTTTTCACCGTCTTTTCTTGCTCAAAGAAGAATAATAGCGAAAACATTTTGCAAAACAGCGAGTCTCTCGTAGCGAAGACACAATGGCAACTGTTGTGAAGATTTCTTGTAGTTTAGGCATTGTCAAGTAGTCAATAGCTTTTTTGGTCTCCGTTTCTCCATTTTTCTTCTTTTCTAAATAGCTCCTGCTAAACTTTTTCCGAGGCTTTCACTTGCCTCAATCCGAAATAATCTCACAAACATTTTCAAAACCGCGTGCCATGTTGAACAAAACAAAGAAAACAAGTTTCCCGTGACGTCATCCATGTATCTGTACTCTAATAGATCATGGGCAACGACCAATCACAGCGCGCGTAGCATTCACATCACTGTATAAATTCTTACAGTGCACTGCGTCTTATAGCGTACCAAGGTACTTGTCTTACTTGTGTGTCTTGGGTTGCTTGACTGTCTTGGCCTACTTAAATTACTTGACGTGCTTGAGGTACGTGGCTTACTTGTGTGTCTTGGGTTGCTTGAGTGTCTTGCCTTACTTTTGTGTCTTGGCGTACTTCAGTTACTTGGCGTTCTTGAGGTACATGGCTTACTTTTGTGTCTTGGCTCACTTAAGTGTCTTGGCCTACCTCAGTTACTTGGCGTGTTTGAGTGTCCTGGCGTACTTTTGTGTCTTGGCCTACTTCGGGTACTTGGCGTGCTTGAGGTACTTGGCTTACGTGTGTCTTGGATTGCTTCAGTGTCTTGGCCTACTTCAGTTACTTGGCGTGCTTGAGGTACTTGGCTTACGTGTGTCTTAGATTGCTTCAGTGTCTTGGCCTACTTCAGTTACTTGGCGTGCTTGAGGTACTTGGCTTACGTGTGTCTTGGATTGCTTCAGTGTCTTGGCCTACTTCAGTTACTTGGCGTGCTTGAGGTACTTGGCGTACTTGTGTGTCTTGGATTGCTTCAGTGTCTTGGCTTACTTTTGTTACTTGGCCTGCTTGAGGTACTTGGCTTACTTTCGTGTCTTGGGTTGCCTTGGTATCTTGGCCTACTTCAGTTACTTGGCGTGCATAAGTTACTTGGCTTATATTTGTGTCTTGGGTTGTTTTAGTGTCTTGGCTCACTTTTGTGTCTTGCCCTACTTCAGTTACTTGGCGTACTTGAGGTACTTGACTTACTTTTGTGTCTTCGATTGCTTCAGTGTCTTGGCCTACTTCAGCTACTTGGCGTACTTGAGGTACTTGACTTACTTTTGTGTCTTGGGTTGCTTGAGTGTCTTGGCATACTTTTGTGTCTTGGGTTCCTAGCAAATCATTGAATTTAGACACCACACGACATGTTCATCCACAAAATTAGTCGTGCAGCGAGTCAGTGGCACAGAACTTTTTAGACAAAAGAACTGGATTTCGAGAGTTCATCGGACCTCCAGGAGTTCAGCCTATGAACGTCCGATTAGTGAAACGAATATTCCACCACCGAAACGTTTTCAGGGAATGTCTTGCAACTGTCTACTCACCAGCGTTCGCATAACACGTTCGTTTTTCACCTAATTACATGTATAGTGTTTAGTTACAAGTCCCAAAAGAGGCATCATACTTTCTATTTGTGTTACATCGGACAAGGCATACATGTGCATGCTTTTCCTATTAATTAACCAGTGAAAAGACCATAAAAAAGAATTTACACTCTGTGTTGTGTTCCAGACGACGGAATTCCAAGAACAGTACAAGGGAATCATAATTATTTTTACTTCCACTTCACTGCCAGTTGTTACGCGTTTTTGAAAAAACACCACTGTATTTAAGATGTTAAGGGAGAAAGGTAAATTCTCAAATTGCAATGAAGACAATAAACGCAGCAAACCCTAAATTATAAAAAAGAAAAAAAACTTGCGTTAATTATACTTTAAAGAGAAAGAATTTGATCTCAAAAACGCTCACTTACTAGTTCGCTTGTTTTGGTTTAAATTCAATAAAATCATTTTTATAAAAAATTAAAATAATGAGGCAGCACGAAAATTAAAAAACTTTTTCATGTTTTTATTCTCACGGCTCGTTTATTAACCTATACTGGTATTACTGCTTTTGTTTTGATTGTTATCATAACTCGTTTAATGAACGATGAAAACAGTTATGTAACGCGTGGCAGCTTCAATGTATCATTTGTACAATGTATAGTTGTCATCCAGAGTTTAGACTACGAGCAGCCTCTTTTTATTTTCTTAGTCCGTGAGACACGCATAATCATCATGCGCGTGCCGCTTTCGCGAGCGTCTGTCCCCCTCCCCCACCCCCTCGATGAATCTACAGAAAAAGAGAAACTGTGTGCAGTCTATCCTAACCTGAGATCAGGCCCAATTTTAGCGGTTCTCATACATTCTCCTTGCCCGCTGGAATGTTATTTTCAAAGCGAAACAAAAATAGAGCCCGATCTTAGGGTAAGTCTATCCAGAGTTTCTCACATGGGCAGCCTGTGTCAACCAAAGGAAAGAGATCGCTCTTTCAGCTGACAGTCAACGCCTTGGTTGAACTATGAACTTGAGCCTTGTTAAAAGAACCCACAGCGATATTACTACTATCTATGAAAGTAGGACATAGCGAATTATCGCTCAGTTACATCGGCGGATTCTGCAGCAGAATTTTCTTCATCACTCGGCTTCACCAAATGTTTCATGTGATTATTGTACATCCAACCGTCTCCGTGACGATGAAAGATCTAAAAAAAAAATAACAAGATATGAGATGGCAGTGAAACTCATGTCATCATTCGAGTAACAGTATCAAAAAGTCGTATTAAAATTAAGAACAAGAATAGCCTGAGAAAAACGGTGGTTTCCGAGGTCTGGGGAACGAGCACAGAATCTCTAAACTGATGACTTGTCACTAGCCAGATCTGGGTAGTGCTTCTGACTAGCTGAAGCGAATTTTAACCAGTCAATTTTCAAAACTGGGGCTCATGAGTTAAGGACATGACTATTCAAGCAAGCATCACTTAAGTTTTACCAGTCACGTTGTTATCCACGGCATTTATGTCTAGATATGGACATAACTCGGACCTTAGGTATAGTACTATTCACAGCTGCACGACCTGCGCTGTCGGTAGAGCGGTTGACTGCAGAGTGGAAGGTTTAAAAATTTTGTACAAAACCTGAATAAATTTATTCACTTTCAAGATTACTGGTCACGCATGACGGAGGAAAATTGCCCCGGTTAGATGAATTATAGGCGTATGGTTTGCTTACCTCCCTTGTAAATAGGTACCGTAAAATAAGAAGAAAGGTCAATAGTCTTTACAGACAACATTGTACCATCATTTTAGCCACTTGTCATTAGGAAATTTAAGCAAATCATTACGGCGACCTCTAATACGGCGAAGGGGCGTAGTCAATGTTTTCTTAAAGTTGAAATTTGGCAAGTTACGGAGACCTAGTCTCCCCAGGACTCCCCATCCACGACCGTCGAAGTTGAGGTCGCCGTGGCGATTTGCGTTAACTCCTTTTTGAATTCAGTAATGGTCAATTTTATATGAATGAAGAACAACTAACCTTTGTTTTCCATTCTACACCAGCTTCTTTTCTCTCTCTGGCTTCTTTTCTTTGTTTTTCCTCAAGCTAGAATTGAAAATTGAGTGGGGCATCAAGCCTCTATCAGCGGAAAACCCTAAACCAAATCACTAAAACCTTAGACGCGAACTAAATCGCAGAGGATTCTTTTGCAGAGCGAATTGATCATTATTTACTTGCATTTTATATCCATAACAATCGACCCAAAAAACGGATTTCAAGTAAAGCTTAGTTTCCATATAATCGTCCAAATGTGTTTAGGCGACAACAACAACAACAACAACAACAACAACAACAACATCTTTATTTCTTACATTAAATATACAAATATCACACCACCTGCAAATAGCAAGGCTAATCGAGGCAGGTGGTGTGTAGACGGCTTAAGATTTATTACGAATAGCTGAAGTGAAAAAGTACCATATTTATAATAAAAAAGGTCAGTCACGAGAGAAATTGAGATAAGAAAAATCGAGGCAGCTATTTAGATAAGCGGGACTAATATTTTTTAAAATCGGAGATTATCGTGTTTAGGTCAGCATATCTATCCTGAACTTCAAATATTTTAACAGAATTGTATGAACTTTTTCCTTAAAGAGAGATTTTGAAGAATTTCGTAAATTTTCAGGTATACTATTCCAAATTTTGGCTCCCATAATAGAACATAGGCACGTTAAACGTGCATGAGCTATTTTGAATGCCTTAGTGTAACTATAATACTTCGGTGTAACCTTACCAAGAGTGATGATTTGGTTTTTGTGCGAAATTGGGTATTGCGCTACATAAATGAAAACGCGAAACGCTCAGCTGAGTCGATCCTCAACCTATATATTCACTTTCCTCTGTCTTTCCCCGTTGCATCTGGTGCAAGTTAAACAAATTGTTAAAGTAAAATAAATTTCTACTCACCAAACGTTGATTAGAAGGAAAACTCCAAGGTTTCCTCGGAGTTTCTTAAGCCAAAATGTGACTCACCGAATACTGAATAGTTACGAAATACCAGGATTTTTATCATTGTGGTAGAAGGTTGCATCATCATAATTCACGAGGTTGTCACGTGCGATTCTACTCAGTGAAACAGTCTTTAACTCCGACAACTTATTTCTTCATGTTTTAAAAGCTATTGCTTCTTAAAAGACAAGAGCCTTTTTTAAGGCATTGGTTACAAAAGGAAACAGGTCTTCATACGTCCAAGTTACTATTTATCATTGTGAAAGGCCAATCTGCATGAGATGTACAGTCACACAGCTGGCACGTGAAAGTGTTGGACTTTGCTCCCTTTCGTGGTTCGTACGTGAGGGAATTCGAGTTATCACACAGTAAACTAGTAAACAGAATTATAAAAATAACTCTTGCACACAATTTGCACGTGAAGATGTTGGTCTTTGACCCTTTTACAATTCGTACGTAAAAAAAAGGCAAATTGTTTACTACAAAATTTTCTCAAGCGATTTTAAGAAATCACCTCGGCTTCATTACAACATCTGCAATTAAATTATGTTTCATGCAACGTCAAGGTTGATAGCCTAACATTTATTAACTTCCAAGAAAATTATCAAACTGCCGAAATATATTTCTACTTGTATCATGTTACTCCACTCAATACAACAGTATCTAATTATTGTGTCAACTAGCTTCTTCCAATTTTATTCCCTAACGCTACTGTTTCTACTCAAGTTACGCATCTTTACTAAATAAAATACGTTCCAGAAACTATAATACTTAGTATGCAGGAAGGATGTATCATGTTGTTCACTTATTATTCTTTTTTTTTGTTTTGTTTTGCCAGAACGAAAAAGGTCTGTTGAACTTTGTAAGCGAGAGAATAATATTTTTAAAGCTTGTTTACAGGATTAACAATACTCGGTACAGCTTTCACAAAAATAAGCTGCCTTTTTAAACTTCTAAAACCACATTTTATAGGGCGCATACTTTCGAATTAAAGTCTATATCTAAATATCAATTATTGCTTCATTGGAAGAGCTTTGAAAATATATGATATTTTATACTCTACCCAAGTGAAGCGGGTGAAACAGAACTCATACTGACGTGCGTTGTACAGATAGCCGAATTAGGTCAGAAATGCCTTGAAGCAGCATCCATACTAAAATATGAACCCTTAAACAGCTGCATCACTGTACACAGCGTTTGAATCATGAAGATATTTAACATAATGTTTCAAAACACCTGTAGCCGTAATAAAAGACGAAAAAATTGTGAAGAATCAAGATGGCGGTCTCAAAGTGCCCTTGTTCGACCTTTACCAATGTCATGTTTAAGTAGATGCTAAGATCTCATTGGTTCCTAAGCATCAACTAATAGTACCTTCAACCTTATTGGCTCTTGCAACAAACATCCGAACATACAAAGTTACAAAGATACAAAGTTACAAAGTTACAAAGTTACAAAGTTACAAAGATACAAAGTTACAAAGCCACAAAGATACATACGCTCACACCACTGACATATGAGCTATTTTTTCAAAATAGCTCAAAAACGAATCATTTTTCTGATTTAGTCTAGAGTGGCTAATGTAATAATTTCCAGAAGAGGAGGAGCGAGTGCTAATTTCTTAAGCGGGGGAGGACAGGGGACAGAAAGGCCGGGAGAATAGGGGAAGGGAGGGGTATGGGAGGCGGGAGAGAAGTTGGCTAAAGGGTGGAAGTCAAGGAAAAACGGGCGGGAACTGGAAATGCAAGGTATGGAAGGCGGGAGTTTTGGACCCCCTTAATCCTCCTTCCCCCACTCTCATGCGATATCGACCTAAGGGAGGTTTTGTGAGCCCACGAGACTGAGCAACCCCTACAAACCCTTGTTTTCAAGAAAACCGCTGAACACAAACCCTCCCTTAGGTCGATGTTACTTTGTTACAACCTCTTGCGATGCTAAAAGATCCGCATGACTGCGGTGGCCTTCTGGACGAATTTATCGAAACCGCGCCTCGCTTAAAGTAACCGGTGCCAAGCATGGGAAGACTTTAAACGACTGAAAAAGAGACGGCCGTGCCTTGCAAGTGTGCAATAGACATGCGGGGCGCTTTGGAATTTCAACAACCCATCTCATTACTGAGCTCGTCTCTTAACGTATAAATTAGCCTCCACAACTTAGAACTGCGTTTCGTATGCGCCTTTTACAGTCATACCCAAAATTACACAGAGAGCTCAGGTGTAGAAAGAAATACATATGTTTCTAGTCGTCTATATTTCAATAAAGGAGGTAATTCTGTAAGTTAATTGGCTAAAAATTCTCGAGCCTAAAAAGGACGCGGGGATACGCTAATGAAAACTCACCTCGTGTTTTGCTGACGTTGCAGACTCGATGTCGTCATTTTTAAGTGCATGCGTCACTTTATGCCACAGGCGTCGCGACTCGCACTCGTCTTGAGTTGATTCTGGACAAACTCTCTTCCGAAAAACCGGAAGTTCTCTGGTGTCAATAATTTTTGGTTCTTCCTAAAGGACAAACAACAAATTCAGTGTTCCCGGAGCCTTTTACATGAAAGACTTATAGGCAATTTGTGAAAGCACAAAGTCACCTGTATGGTTTCAGTTTGAAAAAAGAAGCTTTTAAATAAACACAAACCTGGTGACTTGTGAAGCTGATTTCTATTTTTCCATTCCACTCGCCATTAACTTTACAGATCACCCGTCCTGTTGAAGTGTTCTTAACTTCACCCGTGACGCGGTGAAGTTTCCCGCCATAAAACGGCTTGGTGTGAAACGTGATCGACGCGTTGTAACCTGTCTTAGCGCACGTGATGTTAACTTTGCCGCCTAACTCCACCCAGGGAAAAGTTAAAATCGATCTAAAAGTTAGCACAGAAAGCAGACAAGCATAAGTAGATCTAAATAAATAAATAATATTTGGAGGTAGCGTATCCACAAAGTGGTTCTTCGTCTACCTGATTCCTGGTCGAATTGGAATTTGAAAATGCTGGTTTTTGAGGAGAGGGGAAAACCGGAGTATCCGGAGAAAAACCTGTCAGAGCAAAGGAGAGAACCAACAACAAATATATATGGCATCGTTGCCGCGATTTGAACCCGGGCCACATTGGTGGGAGGCGAGCGCTCTCACCACTGCGCCATCCCTTGCTCCCCTTCAAGGCGCATGAAACTGTTATCTTACTATCAAGGCAGGCCAAGCGTACCCCACAAGATTCTATTAATGAATTGCCGATTATTTGAAAAATGAATCCGTTAGTCGTTCCCGTAACTAGTGTCAAATTCAAAATGGCATTCCTGCATGCGTAATGAGTAGTAAATGTTTTACGAGAACTTCTCTGTATTTGGTCAGATTGAAAATCTTTGAAAGGGTAAAATTTCTTCGGAGAGATTTACATTAATTTCAGGAAAACTGAGCTGGTAGAAATTTCATAACTACCTCGCGTGTGAATTCACGGCTCATTACGCTTGCAAGAATGCAGAGATCAATCTGAAATCTACAACTACCAACGGATTCAACTTTCGAATAATAAATTCATTAATGGAATCTTGAGGGGGTACGCTTTGCCTGGCTTGACTGTAAGTGCGTTTAAATGAAAATAACTAGCAGCTTACAGATACTGTCCTACGTCATTTGTTTTTCTTTCAAGCATTAGGAAATATGTTATGGAATACCTTCGAGCAAAAGAAGGGGCTTTAAGAACTTTAGGTAAAGTTAAATTAATCCATTGCAGTGGTCTCATCAATATCAGGCCAGGGTTAACTGCCACGGACGAAACTAAAGCCAACATTGTTAACTATGATGCCAATAGGCGAGAACAGAGATTCTACTCATACACAGTAATTTTCAGGGAGTTATAATAACTCCTCTAGTGGGGCTATTTTAACTCCTTACAGTGAAGTTATTTTTGGGAAGTTATTTCAACTCCAAAAAGGAGTTTAAAGAACTCTTTTTCAGGAGTAAAAGTGACCCCAGATATTGAGGAGTTAAAATAACCCCAAAAAAGGAGTTATCCTGTACCTAAAATTTTTACCCCACTTTCAGAGTTAAATTAACTCCAAAAAGAGTAAAAACAGCCCATGTAAGGAGTAAAAGTAACCCCATTTCGGAGTGATTTTAACTACAGACTGGGAGTAGAAAGAACCCTTTTTCGGGAGTAAAAATGACCCCAAATTCGGAGTTAAATTAGGAGTTAAAATAACCCCAAAAAGGGGTTATCCTGTACCTAAAATTTTTACTCCATTTTTGGAGTTATAACAACTCCATAAAAATTACTGCGTAACACTCCTTTTTTATATAAGAATGTTGTTTTTCCGGCTCAGGCTGAATAGTCGTAATTTCCTGTCGATTTTAGGCTGAAAATATTCTTGAATTATTCTTAATTATAAATTATAGTTTATGGCATTTCCGCTTTAGAATGCATTGGGGTTTCCCTTAGCAGCATAAATTGTACTGTATTAATAGATTTACAGCACTGTTGAGTGCTCCCTTTTCAGGAAAGACTAAAACAGGTCTAGCAAAAGTTTGGAAAAATGGTTGATACTATAATACATCAATTTCTTTAATATGACAGTAGATACCTGCAATAAGTGCTTGGAAATGTTATGACATAATCTTCGTTGTGCTCTAACAGAGAAATGACACCTGGGCAGAAAAAGGATATAGCAACGAATAAGATGAGAAAACAAAAAGAGGAATGTACTATGGAGCATCAATAAGGACTTTAAGATCCAACGACGCGACAGCCACGAGAACGTCGCTTAAAAAGTGAATTTGCGTTCGTTCAGTCTTCTTCGCGATTTTTCCTACTTACTTACTTTGTCAAATGTAGGCGAACACTCCTGAACTTGAATTCCAAGGGACCATATTCAAGTTGAGAGAGCGAAATAAAATTCTGTCGTTGTTTGTTTACGTTCTCCATAAAACAAGAAATTAGGCATTTTCACGTCGTAGTCGTGCAAAAGCGACAAAGAAATGTACAAAATAGCGTGATGCACGTGCAAAGTTGTTGTTTAGCTTATTGGACTTATTGTTTTTTTAGAAGTTCTCGTTGCCGTCGCGTCGTTGAATCTTAAAGTCCCTAGTATCTTCAACGGGAGCCGGCAGCGAGGAACGTTGCGAGACGTGATATTTAATCATCAAAAACTATGCTTGTTCACGCAAGTTAGCCTGCGCAACAAACGAAACCTAACCTCAGGAGTCACTTTAAAAAAACTTTAACTTTAACTTTAAGAGTCTGAAAAAAAAGGCTACACTTGTAAATCACACTTGTTACAGTTTTATTAAATTGAACCCTGGTCAAGTCCATCTGCGAGCCAGCACCGAAATCCTCGTGCTGGGTCCCCGGCCGGGCGAGTACCAGGACTTGAGTACCCGCCATGATTGACCTGTTAAAAAAGCCACAATTAGCCAAACAAGTTAAAGAAAATCCTATAATTCGTTAAGTTCGTTGGGGGCCCAGATCTAGGATCTCGGCGCTGCTTGCGCAGACGTTACTAACCGGGGTTAGATTCCGTCGGTGATGCGGGCTACTCGCAAGTGAACATTTCCGTGAATTCTAACAAAATTGACTTGGAGATAAGGGTTGATTTCCACCATCGCGTAATTCTTCCGTGCGAACGCATGTAAAATTTACGTGCGTAAATGAAATAGAGGCAATGTATGAAAGGCCACGCGTAAACGTAAAAGTTGAGCGAGGTTCAACTTTTACGTATACGCCTGACCTCGTGACCTTCGATACATTGTCTCTGTTTTATTTACGTGCGTACGCACGTAAAAAATACGCGACAGTGGAAATCCACCTTAAGGCAGTTCGTGGTAACCCAACAGCACACGACATTCCCCGCTTAACAAATTCCTACAAATACTTGAGACAAACTTTCGTTTACTCTCATCGCCGGCATTAAAAATCTTGGAGAATTAGATTATCAACTCGCTTACCACCTCCATGGTTCACCACACCAATAGACATTCCGTAAAACTTCGACTTCGTCCAAATATGAGCGTTAAAACAAACTTTTTTACTCGGGCATTCAGCGTAAAATCCGGAGACTGAAAATAAATACAAAGCGTAAACTTTACCAATATCTAACACTTTCGACGATCTGTAAACTGGGTTACTTGGCACTGCAGAAACTCTTGCTATATAGCTGACTCTCCCCACCCCTATATAGCTAACTCTCCCCACCCCTACCCCGTAAATGAACCGACATCCCAGCGAAAAATTATTTGGAACCCAACAGTGAAACAAGAACCCATAGAAGCCTCGTATTACGATTACAGAGTTTATGTTTTTAAGTTGTCGTTTTTTCCAAGAAGAAACAATGAATGGAACTCCCTCACCGAAGAATTTGTGACAGCATAACATAACATATGACATAAACATAAAACTTTATTTATACTCGAATTTTAGAGTAGCTAACAAGCTAATATCTTCGAGCTAATCATTTTTAATACAAATTAGCCCGTCACCATCAATGAGTTTTTTTAAGTATTCACAAAGAGTTTAGTTTTACGTACATTATTTAAATATGATTTAAATAAATAGAGGATATTACATGGCCGCGCAGAGATACGAGATTTCTCTTCGAGTGTTGAAAAATATTTCACGAGTGAGCGCCGCTCCAAGCGGCCATGTAATGTTCTATTTATTATATAAACACCAATGAAATACCAAACCATTTCACTTTAATAGTTTTTTGGTGTGAAAGGCGCGATTTATTATGTGGCCATAGCAAAGATGGTATTTTCACATGTGAAGATAACATGTTATTTTCACATGTGAAGATATCAAGTTTTCGCGCGAAAGCTCAGCTGGCGTTTCCTTGGTGTTTATATAATAATTTAAGCTACGGTAAAACGGGTAACAAACACGTGCAACTTGTTTCGCAAGATTGCTGCAAAACGTGTTGAAAAGCATGTTGAGTGTTTTGCTACCCACGTTTGAATCTGTCTCGCAACAAATAAAGGTAACTGTAAGTTGAGTAAATACTCACTTCTGACTGGATAAGATTGTGCGGGAGTCACGCCTTACAGTGGCGTTACGTAACTTGCTGCAAAACAAGTTTCCTTGAGCCGTGTTATGAAGCAAGAGTGTAGCGTGATTGTAAGATGGCGTGATTCCTTTTAGATTTTGTTATTAATAGTTTCACTCGTTTGTCAGAGCGACAGAGAACTTGATGGCTTGATGACAGATCGGCTTAAAAAACTAAAGCTTATAGATTTACAAAAATTCACGATTTCGTGTAGTGTATGAGCGAGCCATTGTACTGTGAGGATCGAAGCTGTGAAATAAACCCTGTTTTGCTTTAGACTGTGATATCGTGAAGAACGGCCCTTCGGCATTCACGACAGGCCGGTAAAATGGGCAACGTAGACAGATTTTGTTGCAAAAAGTAGAATTACTCTCTACTTTCTGCAACAACTTTTCGCAACCCGCAACAACCTGATTTATTGCAAGACAGGTTTGACCGTGCTCGCAACATCGCTTTTCAACTCTTGTAACACAAGTTGCACGTTTTTGGAATGTGAATGTCGGTAAACTCGGCTCTAAACCTTGTGAAGCTACTCACTCGGAGGATGATGGGATACTTGCTCGGCAACAAAAGTAACCTTCCCGTCCTCCGCAGCAGTCGTAGCATGATCGACGTGACTGTTTGTTGTATGCTTGTGTGGGTTTGCTCTAAAAGGCACTTTCCACGAACAACAAAAAGTCTCTCCTAATATGGGATTGTAAGGTTTCTTAGCTAAAGCACCCTGAAATAAAAAATTGTTCGAAGGTTGGTATCAAAGAACTCAACAATTCCTACACAGCAGCTCACGATTAACCCTTTAAGTCCCAACGGTGACCAACATCAATTTTCTCCCAACAATATTCATACCTTGTCAAGAGATTAGGTTATGAGAATTTATGAAATGATCACTAAAGAGAAAATGCTTTGATCTGCCATCAAATTCTCTCAACTAATTCTTAAAGGAAATGTATGGAGGTCAGTTTGGAGAATTTGTATGTGGATATTGGGGCTTAAAGGGTTAAGGGTCGACTGTATAGAAGTAAGTGAAAAGCGAAATAAGACCATTGCCATCTACAAATTACCAAACAGAATTTTTCATTAGTGCCTGGCACAAAATCATCTCTTCATGAATTTACCTTTCTTCCAGCGTGGAAGGAGGTTAAATAAAACTCTAAAACAGCTAATATTCTATCCTCGGCGGTGAGTCCATCAGGAATTCTGAGAAGAAGAAATACATTTAGGCGGGAAAAACAAGTAAAAACAGAACCAGTCTCTCCATCAAAGTACGAAAAACATGGCTAAGATCCCAATACAAAACGAGTAAGAAATGTTTGTAAATAGATGCTGTAGTTCAATTTTATCCTTGGTTTAAACTTCATTCCCTTTGTTTTGAGATATGATAATGTATGATAATAACAATGTATGATAATAGATGGTAATGTATGATAATGATAATGTATGATAAAAAAGGGAAATAAAATTTAAACCAAGGATAAAATTGAACCACAACATAGACACCATAAATCAGTATAATTGAATCGGATGTTAGCGTTATAAGTCAATACTTACTTAACAAACAGATCGGGATGAGCAAAGAAATCGGCGTACATCTCTAGCAACGAGCGCGGCTCTAAGGTGAACGTCGGTAAAACGACCTGAAGAGTACAATCAAAAGAGAAGAATGTTTACCCTCTCATTGCCAGAGTGAATGATAGAGTTTTGTAACGTAGTTCTAACTTTTGCGTCTTTGGATGAAATCCTATGATGTTACCATTCCAAAGAAATCTCTTGGGCACTGCATTCACATCAGCAGTAGTACTTTGTTTTTCAGCATTTTACGAAATCAATTTGGAAATTTTGTTGAACTTCGACTTTGGCAGTATTTGGAAGTGAGAGGGTTAAGCTGGCGTGTCGAATAACTTGTAGCATGTAAACTAACGGTACAGTTGTATTTTCTTCAATTTCACACCTCTGTTTTCACTTAAAAATGATCGAACCAGTTGAATTGCAGGCTTTATAAATTTTAGTATACTTAAAGGAGCTGTGTCACGAAATTCAGCCAAATTAAGAAATTACAAAATGCCTGTTAAATTAAGAGAAACATAAAAATAACCGCTTAAAACTTTAAAGGAAGGTTAAAATAACATAACAGGAAAAACAGATGCCACGGATGGGCAAAACCGAAGAAGATTGAAACGGATTGAAATTGGGGTTTTTGAAAACTGTTCAGCCTAACAGTTTTTCAAAGTTGATGCCTTCTGCTTGCAACTTCAAAAATAATGCTCAGGAGACATATTTGTTTCCCTCGGATCTCTGATTTTGTCATTTACATGTAATTTCTTTTCTTACTTTTTAAAGCTCCATAGCGACTGAGGGCGAGTAATTAGCAAAATTAACCAAAATGAACTGGACTGCCGTGACACAGCCCCTTTAAACAAATCATTTGTTAGATGAGACGAGGAGAGTGCAGTATGAGAATCTTCAAGGAATCCTATCTGTACTGCTACGTTACTCGAGGCAGGGCGCGTAAAAACAAACCAACGCAATTACACCTCCCCGCAATTTTTTTTTTCAGCTTCTCAGTGACGTAAAAGCAAAACTAAAGCAAAACAAAACAACAATTACAACTTTACCACACCCCTGACCACACTAATGTTCTGTATAACTATCCAAAATCAATTTTGGAAAACAATGACGACGTTTACTTGGGATAAAAATAAAAATGAACGAGTCACATCACGCCAGCTCACCTTTGTGAGGTCCATTCCCAGCTTGAGCTGGGAGAGAAGATGTAATATAACACTTTTATGTTCCTCCACTGACTGGTTTTCAGGCTCCTCGCCCGTACAGTAAGCTTCCTCATCAGACTCCTCATCTCCGTGAACTAAAAGTCCACATAACAGCTACATTAGTCTCCCTCGCTACCGCTTTAGTCTCGTCACGCAACTCTCCTTCTACTCCTTGGGGAGGAGCGTTACGTGACGAGACGCTGAAAAATGGTTGGGAGGGAGACTACAGCAACCTGGGAGGTCAGTGAAAAGGTATAAGCAAGTATACCTGCCAAGAAACTGTACTAAAATGAATAGAAAAAAATACCAGTGGGGTTGCAATTTGTTCTAGATTTGTTTATCAAAAACAAAGTAGTATGTATGAATCCTCAGTCAGAGGGAGGAGTTGTGGCGGTGTCCTTGCTTGTATAGGCTTTTTAGGTGTGTCATTTACAATATATATTCAAGACAATCATCGTTTCGACCTCCACAAGCTGACGGTTCAGGGTTCGTTCCTTTACAACAAAATTAGAATATTTGTTTTGGCCCTCTATAGAGAATTATACTCAGACGCTAGAGACATTTAGCATCAGGTTTTCATGGGAAACTGCGAACCTGAGAATGCCACGTGAGCACGGTCGCGTTAGTAGTCTGCAGTTCACGTTTGAACGGCTAGAAGAGCTTCAAGCTGTAGGTGACTTACGGCAGAGTTTTTGCCACTAAAAATTGTACAGCCTCACGTTTAAAGGCACGAAGTAGCTTTCTATAACCGCTCGCGATGTGCTAGTTAGATTTTTGAACTCGAATTAACGCATTATTCATGTTTTGGGGGCGATAAAAGTGATTGATGCAGTTCGACTTGACGAAAAATAATATGACGACACTAAACAATTGTCGGAAACTCGATAATAGCATAGGGTTTTTAATGTTTATTTTGTCACGAGCTGCCAATCTTTGAAGGCGTTTATTTTTATCTGAATGGCAAAGATCACGTTATTCCACGTGTTATTGTGAAATAGAGTACGTTTGTTATCTTTCTGTCAGCAATATCGTTTTAGCCAATCAGCTCATGTTTATTCAAGGTGTGCCATAGATTAGGGATCGCTCGATTGATGCCAGTGAGAGGTGAATCATTTTTGTAGGAGAAAAGAAAAAACTGTGATTAAAAAAAAAAAAACCTGAAAGTGAAGACTGAGGACGTTGTGGGCCTTCTTAACCTATTCCCCACACAAGTGGCACCTCCGACGGGACCATCAAGAATCTAAACCGTGACTAAAATGGAGGAAAAGCAAAAGGAACTCGAGACAGAATTGCAACTACTAGCACTTACTCGCTCCAAGACTGCTGCAATCGTGGACAAGGGCAACCTCGACAAAATCCTTCGTCACAAGGAAATTTTGAAGAAAATCGTGAATGCCATCGAAGATCTCAAGGTAGACGTCGAAAAAGCCAAGCTTGAGGCTGGAGAAATCGTCGAGAATGTGCAGAAATGGGGAGCAACAATAGAACAACGCACTGACGAAGCAGATTTGGAGATATCTGATTTAACTCGCAGTCTTGAAGAAGCTGCGACGAGAGCAGAGGACTACAAGCGTGAGAAGGAGAAAACTTTGCTCGATCGGCAACGAGAGGAAGAACTAGAATTTGAAAAACTAAAACTTGAGCAAAAGGCGAAAATTCAACAAACAGAGCAAGCCGCCTCAAAGCCAGCCAGCAAAAGCAACGTGAAAATGCCAAAACTAATCATCACAAAATACGACGGCACCTATGAGAAGTGGCTCTCGTTTTGGAACAAGTTTGAAGCTGAAATTGACTCATCTGATCTGCCGGCGGTCACAAAATTCGCTCATCTGAAAGAATTGCTGGAAAGTAATGTTTGCGAATCAATCGACGGCCTTCCCTTTACTTCTGAAGGCTACCAGCGCGCTAAGAATATTCTGACTTCAAATTACGGCAAGATAAGCGAGATTGTAAGGGCATACATCGACAACTTGAATGCCTTGCCAGTGATAACAGGATCACAGCCAAGCAAAATCCATAAATTTTGCCAGACTTTGAACTACAATGTTCAATCTCTTGAGACGCTGGGTAAACTTTCGTCTTGTCTTTCTATGGTGCGTGGTGTGCTTGATAAGCTGCCGGGAATCAAAGCCGAACTCGTGAGTGGAAAAGTAGGATGGCAAGACTGGGGATTCACGGAACTAATACGAGCTCTAGAAGAATGGAAGGCAATTCATCCACTGGAATTAGCTGAGAAAGCTAGCGGAAAACCTCAGGCCCCGCCGCCGCCTCGTCCGCCTCGCCACAGAAGTTTCTACGCGCAAGAACGCGAACCAGCCCGCGCGCGACACGCGTGTGTTTATTGTGATTGCGTGACGCACAGATCTTGGGAGTGCGATAAAATCACGTCGCCTGCCGAACGCCGTCAAATTTTGCAGAATAAACGGTTGTGTTTTAACTGCACTGGGCCCAAGCACAGCGCAAACAACTGCTCTAGTAGAGCTTCCTGTGTACACTGCAAGCAAAAGCACCACTCGTCTATCTGTGACAGACAAGTAAGAGCAAGTCAGCCTAGAAATAATGCTGGAGTCGCATTGACAGCAACACAAGACGGGGAGAAGGTTTGCCATCCTATAGTTCTTGTCAAAGTAAATGGCGTAACCTGTAGAGCGCTACTGGATACCGGCGCAACCGTTTCTTACGCCTCTGGATACCTCTTAGATAGGCTGAAGCTGAGACCAACACGCACGCACACACGCCGTATTCAAACCATCGTGGGAGTGGTTACAAAGCGAAGCGAGATCTTCAACGTCCGAGCGAGCGATACGGAAGAAAAGTATGCCATTCCACTGAGCGTGACGAGAATTGACCGTGCCGAATTGCTGTCTGTTGAAAACCCAAATTATGCGGTAATGATAAGCAAGTACCCACATCTGAAGGGAGTGTACATGGAGGACACAGACTTGAAGAAGATGCTTCCTGTCCATGTTATTCTTGGAGCGAGTGACTATGCGCGAATAAAGACCTGCGAATCCCAGCGAACTGGAGCTATGGGTGAACCAGTGGCCGAATATACTCGCTTTGGGTGGACCATCATGTCACCAGGGACGGAGACAGACCTAGACAGCATGTTCCTAGCGCAAACGGCCTCAAATGATTATGAAGAGCTGTATAGAATGGACGTCCTTGGGCTTGAAGACGCACCTAGTGGTGACCAAAGCGTTGTCTACGCAGAGTTTCGTGAACAGCTTAGACGCAGTCCTGATGGGTGGTACGAAGCACGCCTTCCTTGGAAAGGAGACCACCCTCCCCTACCTTCGAATGAATCTGGGAGCTTGAAACGCCTGGGAAGTCTAGTACAACGTCTAAAGAAAACAGGTCGTCTGGACGAATACGATGCGATAATCCAGGACCAACTGCGCGAAGGAATTGTGGAAGAGGCAGACATGCCAGCCAGTGGGAAAGAATTTTACATACCCCACAAAGCTGTGGTGAGAGAGAATGTAGAGTCGACCAAGATGCGGGTAGTCTATGATGCCTCAGCCAAAGCCCATAGCTCTGCGCCCTCACTAAATGACTGCTTGGAGGTTGGACCGCCGCTCCAAAATAAACTTTGGAAGGTTCTAGTGCGGGGAAGATTCCATCCTGTGGCTCTCGCTGGTGATATCCGCAAAGCCTTTCTCCAAGTGAGAATTCATGTACAAGACCGAGATGCTCTTCGGTTCCATTGGCTAGAAGCTAAAGATCCACAGCGAATTCGGACTTACAGATTCACTAGAGCACTCTTTGGCTTGGGACCCTCGCCTTTCCTGCTAGGAGGTGTGATCCAACAGCATCTGAACACTTGCCGAGATGAACATCCCAAGTGCGTGGAAGAGATTGAGCGTGAGCTATATGTGGATGACATATTATCTGGTGGACCTACTACCGAAGAAGTGAAACAGAAGAAAGCCACAACAACTGAGATATTTGCCCAAGCTACTTTCCATTTGCACAAGTGGCACTCGAACGTGAAAGAGCTGGAACTGGATGACGTACCCGAAGACAATGCGAAAGTACTGGAGCCGGTTACAGTGAATGAGCACGAAGACGACTTAAGCTACGCGAAGCAACAGCTGGGCGTTCAATCTAGACAGTGTGGACTCCTGGGGTTGAAGTGGAACAAGTTATCTGACGAAATTGGGGTCCCTTTTCCCGCGAACGTTGCGCAACCGACGAAAAGAGGGATCCTGGGGAAGGTGGCTAAGATCTATGACCCCTTAGGATTAGCCGCACCTACCACTCTACAAGGAAAGCTGCTATATCGTGAGGCTTGTGAAGAGAAATGCGCATGGGACGCGCCGCTATCTGCAGAGCTAGTTCAGCAGTGGAAGAAGTGGGAGAGTTGTTTACCTCAGCAAATTAACTGCCCAAGAGCACTGACGAGTGCTCAACAGCCTATCGAGAACATCGAGCTTCATGCTTTTGGAGACGCTAGCGGAAAGGGCGTCGCGGCTGCCGTGTACGCCGTCGTCAAACAGCCGACTTCAGTAAACCAGGGCCTCGTCACAGCAAAGGCAAGACTGGCGAAGCAAGGGTTGACAATACCTCGCCGCGAGCTAGTCTCGGGTCACATGGCCGTGAATCTTCTAAGCAACGTACAAGATGCGCTACAAGGGTTTCCTGTATCCTCCCTACACTGTTGGCTCGACAGCAGCGTCGCACTACACTGGATACGCGGGAATGGAGACTTCAAGCAATTCGTGGCAAATCGTGTCCGAAAGATTAGAGAGCATGGTGACATTACGTGGAGACACGTACCAACTAAGGATAATCCTGCCGACCTTGCTAGTCGCGGTGGACCGGTCACAGAAGAGAAACAACTGTGGTGGAAGGGACCAGCATGGCTCAGTGATCCTAGAGCATGGCCCCCAGACCTTGTTACCGTACCTACCGCAGAATCCAACGCAGAAGCCAAAGTGATAAAAGAAGTCTTAGCCACAGCCCTATCATCAGAAGACGAGTTCAGTGTGCTGATGGAGCAACACAGTCTGTTAAAGGCCTTGCGCGTGTGCGCATGGGTGTCCAGGTTCCTAACTAATTCCAGAAACCCGAAGCCAAGAAGAGTGAAAGGACCGCTGACCACCGATGAAATGAAGTACCAGGAAACCTGGTGGACCAGACGAGCTCAAGAGGAAGGCAGAAGTTCGAAGAATTTCGAGGCAGACAAGTTACAGCTTAACTTGCAACCAGACAACAACGGAATACTGGAGTGTAGAGGACGAATCGTCGGTGCATACCCTATCTACCTTCCTGATGGTAACGCATTCACACACAAGCTTGTTCAACGAGCGCATCTAGCGACCCTTCACGGGGGAGTTACACTCACAATGACCAAAGTTCGGGAGACTCACTGGATCCCTCGCCTGAGAAAACTTACCAAGAAGGTCATTAAAAGCTGTTGGGGTTGCAAGAGATTTCGAGCTCAAGCCTACCAGTCCCCACCGCCAGGCAATCTACCAACGACCAGAACCCAAGGAGTGACACCCTACGAAACCATCGGTGTTGACTTTGCCGGGCCCATAAAGTATCAGGTGACAAAGAAGATGGAGGGTAAAGCCTACCTAGCCTTGTACGCCTGCGGTCTTACCAGAGGGGTGTACCTCGATCTACTTCCGAGCTTAGAAACAAGCAAGTTCCTCGCAAGTCTGAAAGAGTTTATAGCCAGGCGTGGACGCCCTCGCGTAATCTACTCAGATAACGGAAGCACGTTTAAAGCAGCAGCGGATTGGCTGAGGAAAGCCATGAAAGATGAGAAGTTTCACACCTGCCTTTCAAAGCTGGACATAGCCTGGAGATTCAACCTTAGCCGAGCTCCCTGGTGGGGTGGCCAGTTTGAGAGGCTGATAGGCGTGTTCAAGTCTGCCTTCCGAAAAGCAGTAGGGAACGGAACCTTATCCTGGGGCGAATTATCGGACGTTGTGCTTGACGTTGAAATTGCCATGAACGGACGTCCCCTGAGTTATTTGGAAGAGGACGTCGAATTGCCAGTACTCACTCCAAGCTCCATGCTGCACCTTCGGCCGAGCCAACTCCCAGAGCTAAATGCCTACCACATCGAGGAACCAGATCTAAGGAAAAGAGCCAAGTATCTCTATCGGTGCAAAGAAGCGATGTGGTCCAGGTGGACAAAAGAATACGTGAGAAGCCTACGTGAGCGGCACAGCAGGAGCGGAGGGAAACAGACCTCCCACCCTTCAGTGGGGGAAGTGGTGATAATTCAGGACGAGTCTCGGAACCGTAACTCATGGAAGCTAGGGATCGTGGAAAGGCTGATCGTGGGACGTGACGGAATCGTACGTGGAGCTAAGTTACGAGCTGGGAAAGGAGTCTTGGAACGAGCAGTGCAGCAGCTGTACCCTCTCGAGCTGTCCTGCGACAGAACAGATGCAAGGTTGAATCCTGAGGCCGAACCCTATCGGCCAAGGCGGGATGCGGCAGTCGCAGCAAGACACCGTATTGCGGATGCTGCTCAGGAAGCAGAGCCGTGAGAACTGTGAAACCAGAACTTCCTCAGGACGAGCAATCAAAAGAAAAAAAAACTTTCAGAACATTAAGGATGTGTCCATTAACCTTTTTTGTTATGATTTCAAGTGATTAAGCCTAGTAACACTCAAAGAACGCTGAACTGTGATTCAACGTGAACACTGTGGACAACGGAGTCATTGAACTATGTGATTTGTTCTTTAAGACTTTTCTTCGTTTTCAAATTGTTTAGCGTACTTAGGTTGAAGCAGTTTCCTTTGCTTACATGTACTTCCTTGTCGAAAGCACATGGGGGAGTGTGTCGGAAACTCGATAATAGCATAGGGTTTTTAATGTTTATTTTGTCACGAGCTGCCAATCTTTGAAGGCGTTTATTTTTATCTGAATGGCAAAGATCACGTTATTCCACGTGTTATTGTGAAATAGAGTACGTTTGTTATCTTTCTGTCAGCAATATCGTTTTAGCCAATCAGCTCATGTTTATTCAAGGTGTGCCATAGATTAGGGATCGCTCGATTGATGCCAGTGAGAGGTGAATCATTTTTGTAGGAGAAAAGAAAAAACTGTGATTAAAAAAAAAAAAACCTGAAAGTGAAGACTGAGGACGTTGTGGGCCTTCTTAACCTATTCCCCACACAATGAACGCCTCGCTAAAATTTGAAATTCCGGCAACGTGAAACTGCAAACGCGTAACTCCAAACTACAGTTGGCGGCTTGCGATTTCCCATGAGAAACCTGATGCTAACGGTCTCTACTTTATAAAAGAATGGGCGGATTTAGAGGGCGTCCGCGAGGGCCGCTGTGCCCCCATTTATAAGAAATTTTCAAGTCTCAGAGAAATCTGTCTTAAATTGCCCTCATTTCTTGGATAGAGATACTCTTAGAGTTCTTTTACCCACGCATAAGTAAACAGTATTTATGTAGCTGGCAAGTTTACCGACCTATTCTTTCTGTATTTTCTGGATTCGCTTCTGCAACGAGAATTTGTGACCGGAGAATTGAGAATAAATCCGTATAAAAATCCATTCGAGAGAAATAAAAGAAATGCTATAAATAAGTCAACTTTATGATTCTAATTTTTTACTTACGTAAACTGTATTTCATCTGGGCTCGTGCCTTCTCGCAACATGACAATTTCGACTGCTCGACAGTTTCTGTCTGTTGTTCACCTTTTCTTTGTGATCTTGGTGTAGAAAGACCCTTGTGAAATCCAAAATGTCGACTCTCTCCGCTCGTTTTGTCACCTTGAGCCTTGAAACTTGGAAAAGATAAACCCCTTTTAATGAAATGTCGAAAATAAAACGGTCATAGTAATGGGGAAACGGTTTAAAATAGTGTGCATGTGTCAACTGGGAATATATCTCATTGTTCTCACACCGAAACGACACGAAACGAAACAAAAACGTGATTTCAGCAAATATTTCATGAAAGTTGACAACCGAAATACTAAATACGACTAATATAAGTTGCACTGAGCCCGCACTTCTGAACAAAAATATAGAAACTAACCTCGTCGAGATAAATCGAGGAGAAATGGTTTTATGCGGGGATTTTGTTCCTGGCGATTTTTCTGGGGTAGAAGAATTCATATTGATTCTCCAAAGAAAATGAATCATGTTTTCATCATATTTTTATGACACATTGTAGACGCCGCTTATGAAAAAACAAAATTACGTACGACAATATAACGTTAATATCGCGTCGTGTCTATCATTACTAAGCTGCGAAAGCGTTTAAGACCAATATTTGTATTTAATTAGTATTGCTTTATTGAAGGCTTTCACCTTGGGGTTAATCTGTTTCTTTTCACGCCATTAAAAAAGTGTTTTTAAGAATCAGTTACAGGATTTTCGGTTCAAAGAACAATTAGTCGTGAAATTATTGTCATATTTATCTTTACGTACGCCTGATATCATAGCGATGCCGTGATTTATACTAGAACGTATACTTCGCGGTCACTGGATAGAAATAACGCTTGACTTCAAATCCTAATAATAGCCTATTCATTTAACTGCAATTAACGGATCGACTCCAATATCACACACGAAGCGTGCCCAAATGAAAAACGATCACAGAAATATTAACAAACAAAACAGGAGTGACAAAGCTTTGCCTTCCTAAACTTGCAAGTCTACTCTTGTTATTTTTTTTTTGTTGTTGTTGTTGTTGTTGTTTTGTTTTCGTCCGCAGAGAAAAGCCAACAATTAAGGGAAAGAGAAAATGATAGGACAGGAAATTGACAGAAAAGAAGGAGAAGTAAAAGTAAAACTGTCGATTTCATTGCCGCGTGTGCACGCGCAAACAAACATCAAAAGCGAAATACAGTCGAAACTTCTGTATTAAAAAGCGGCTAACTAAAACGCTAACGGTGGTGATCACTTACTACATGCTCCAACTCCCTGGAGGAGGGGGGGGGGGGGGTACTGCCATATATGAGCTATATAGGTATGTGCCGCTATGAAGGGTATGGTTTTCAAGCAGTTTACTCTAGGATAGGGTATATAAATCAGAGCGTTTGGGTCTAGAATAGGGTATCATTTTTCGGGAAACTGATCAGTTGGTTGAAGATTTTATCTAGACTAGGGATTGTGGTATAAGGTTTTGTTTTGGCTAGACTGTGCTAGTGACCTCAGTAGTTTCTGGAAAACAGCTACTCTAGGATAAGGGGGATTTGGGGAGTTTACTCTAGCATAGGGTAGCAAAATTCAGCTGAACTAGCTCTGGTATATATTAAGGGTTCCAGGGTCCCAGCGGCACATCCCCACCCAGAAATTCCCAAAGTACCCCCCGCCCCAGGCTTCAACTATGGCACTTTTATGGGGAACCTGATTTTGGTGCTTGCATAGTTGACCTGTACTTGCCCAGAAAATAATTGTTTCTTCTGCCAACAGCGTTTTAAAGCGAAAAGAAGACGGCATCGGGTGACTTGGGTAAATTGATTAAGAAAAAGCCTCAAGTCTTTCTTATTATTTTTCGCGATGAGTGCAAGAGGCACACATTACAGAGTCAAGATTTCTTTGGATCAATAAAAATATACGTCGTTACGATCATACATTGTTTTAGTAGGCATAGGTGGAGAGGTTTCATTTTTAGTGTTAGTTCTAAGTTGCGATCATAAATGGTAATTTTAAACTCGACGGGAGTCAGAAAGTTACGGCAGTGGTTTATTACCCTGGGTTCCAGAGACTTTTCTAGCGCGGTTTCCGGTTTCTGTCAAGTCTTTATAGTGACTCGCGGCTTCGCTGCTCGTAGCTTCGGCCTACGGCCGAAGATGTGTCGGCCTTCGGCCAACACCGAAAATTCCCGCCGTACGCGAGAAAAACCTCTGGTGCCCAGGGTAGTGGTTTATAAATTAAAGCGAAAAATCCTAAAATGAAGTTTAATTGACCTTATTCACGATACCCGCCATCTTTTAATGACTGATGGATAAAACCAATCTCACGCGGTTTTTCAGGGGGCAAACAAGTGGGGAAAAAAAGCCAATGCAAGAAATCGCGGTCGAGTTTGTTTATTCTAGACAACAGAAAATGGAGAACTTTTCACCTTAAAGACGATAATGGCAAATTGTGGGTGGAAGTGATCAATAGCGACCGTAGATGTCCAACAAAAAGACCCGTGGGAAAGAGGTTGATGTCCTCACAGCAAACAATAATGAAGTAAATCGTGTTGAAACTCAAATCGTACATTTTGTATGACTATCAAACCGTCGTCCCGTTTTAATAGAATAAACAAACTCGGCCGCGATTACTCGCATCAGCAAATTTTATCACTTGTTTGCCCCTTGAAATACCGCGTGACATTACTTTTATCCCACTATCCTAAAGCGCGTGCAAAGATGGCGGGTATTGTGAATAAGGTCTATTAAAGGTGATTACTTAGCACACCAACCTCCGTCCCAAGGCCTTATCTGACCAGCCATTCATCGCCTAGGAACGAGATTGTTACTAGGTAACACCGTCCCTTCTGAACAGTATGAAATGTAAATCTTTTAGTCTATTACCTTAAGTAGCGTCGGCGACTCATCGCGTGGTTGCTGACCTCGCTTTGAGATCTGTTAAACGATTTAACTTTAAAGTAAAACATTTGTTATCATGTATTTTAAAATAGACATAACACGTTCAATAAAGAGACGGTGAATTATTATGAGTGACAACAGAGCATTCAGCTGTCAGCATCAAGTGTTAAGAACGTGACGTAACAATAACTGCTGTCAAGGGTGTAAAATATTCAATTTTAAGTTTATTGTTTATTGCTGTGAGTTTTGAAGTCGGCACGTTCACAGGGATAACGTTGCGATAAATTTCTAGTCAATGCTCTATCACTTTTACAAGCATGTGGGAATTTGAAACGCAAAATTCGCCTCCTACAATAAGCCCTCAAAAAAGGCCTCTGAAAGAAAAGCAAGCCCCGTGGTTTAAATATAAAAAAAACAAAAATCGTTTTATTAACACATCTGGAGGTCCACTGATCCTGTCAACACTACTAGGATCCGTCACTATCGCATATCGGAACACCTTATATGGTCATGATGACATGTCAAGAAGAAATCTGATTAACGGCCTAACAAGTGGAAAATGATGTCACAGAGGTCACGTCTCACAACACACAAAAGGTCACACCGGAAACGAGTCGCGTTTTATTATTATTATTATTATTATTATTATTATTATTATTATTATTTTTATTATTGGGTCCCACGTTCCAACTCGTAACACAGGGCAACTAAATAAAAAAACACGTGTTGCGCGATTCAGTTCCGGTGTGACCTTTTGTGCGTTGTGTGACGCAGCCTTTATGACGTCCTTTCCCACGTGATAGGCTCTGACCATCATGCCCATATATGGTGTCCCGAAAGTGAGGGGTCTTTGTAGCGTCAACCAACGTTCTCAGTTGAGGTTTGCGGAGCTTAAGCAAAGATGTTTTGAGCGACGCACGTCAACCGGGGGGGGGGGGGGGGGTGAAGTTTTGGCTGCTTTTGCCCAAATTTTCGGCAAATCGTGTCTATAACAGTAAAGAGACTCACTGATACAAATTTTGTAGTTTCAAGGCATATTAAACGAAAAAAAGGATCACTACAGGTGGACGTACGTCACTCAAAAAAACGTCTTTGCTCAGCTCAACCGACCTCTTTCCATGTCCCATACTCAGCTCACAGCTATTTGATTTGTCAGTGGGAGAAGGCCTACTTAAAGTTATCCCAATTTTCTATTCGCGGAAAATCAAGCGCACTAACCCAGTCTATAAGCTTCCACCAAGCGATTACTAATCCAGCAAACATGTCTCGCGTTTCTACGCAGTACGTTGTGCGCATGCCTGCCTATGAAAGCAAACCTTTAACTAACAGGGGCGCTCGGTTTACTCTTCTAGATGTGTTCCTTTTTCCTTTTGATCTTTGATTTTCGGTGATTATTACCCTGGTAGCCTGTTTCAGGCTCTTTTAGATAGTAAGGATGACGCGTAAGTAAAAGGCACGCGAAAATATGAGCGCGTGAAAGAGAAAAGGAGTGGCGGGAAAAAGGAAGTGTCAGGAAAAAGAAGTGGCGGGAAAAAGGAAGGGAGAAAAGCTTGTGAGCCACGATTTCGATGGCCCAACTATTTCGGAGCCTGGAACAGGTTAGGTGGTCATTAAAGATTAACGCGACAGTCGATTAACGCCAAATTAAGTAAAATGGCAACGAAACGTGCGAATGGAGTTATTTAGTTTTGTTTTGTTTTCAGCTGGCTAAATGTATTTCTTAAATTTGACACACGTATCCATTCATTTACTTCATTATATATATTCACTTATTTGTTCAGTAATTTATTTATGTAATTTTCATATTTTACTGTTTATCTACTTTTTCTTCGAGGGTGGGAAAGTGGGGTGGAAATAAAAAATCACCGCAGGTTATCTCTGCGAGCAAACGCTAACCCAAATGGAGTTTAAGAAAAGCTTAATATTAACTAGGTTTCTCTGTCGATCTTCCGCCTGACAGCAAAATGAATAGCTTACACAACGAAACTATATGCAAAACATCGTCGGATCATGAAAAATTTGAAATGGGCTTATTGACTTAAATATATCCTTAAAGAAAAAAACAATTTTCACACCAATCGTTTTAAAGTATTTTATATCTTAGATCGGTTATTTATTATTGGGCAGGAAAATAGCGCCGTAAGAGCGTTTTACAAGCTGAAAACATCCCCATTTTCCTAGAGTATTTCTTTTTTTAAGGGTGTTACCCAGAACGAAACTGAAAGTGTTTATCTACAAACGCTGTGGATAATTTTGTAAACACAAACGTTTGTGTAACCTTAAAACGATTGCAACCTGTTCGTTCTAATAAAGTAGGCGACACGGCAAACGTTAAGTCATTTGCGATGAACGAGTACTAGGGAAAACTGAAAGCAATAAGTGGAATGAGCCCACAAAAAACATAACAACTTGAAGTACAAACTTACTCTGCAGCTCCGCCGTGGGTCGGCCAATCCTGTCCTGAAATCAAATAAAAATAACCGTCATTTATTTACTTATTTATACAGGTAACACAATGTTTTGCTTTTCACTCAGCATAAAGTTATGTAAATTGCGAAAATCAGCCCACGAAAAATTCAACGACGGTAAATAATAATTATACGACCTCGTGTTGAACTTTCTTTCTGATAACCATAAGAAAGTAATTGCCAAAATTATCGGAGTGAATAATATTACCTGGCTCGAAAACGATCGTACCGATTGTAAAAACTGCGGACATATAATCGAAGAATAATTACTCCCGCCGCCAGCGAAATAGATTCTACAACTGAACTAGTTTTCACATTTCGATCCCTAGCACGAAAAAGTGCGTGGCTTTCGTTCACCACAAGAGTGTTTCACAAGTTTATTTAAAAGGCGATTCAGGGACAAAGAAATCAAACACAACGGAAGTTTTGACACGGTTCTGGGTATAATAGAGATCGCACAATAACATTCCCAGCTGCAGAAATGGCGGTAATGACAAAGAAATGAGATACAGATGAGCAAAACTGTTAAAAGATGACGACGCTTACCCGGCTTTCGACGGAATTTCCTCATCTACAAAACCACGGAGCCAGCAATTTTAACTCGCTAGCGCGTTCTAACCATTCAATGGAGAGTTCGAACTAAAGAATTGAGTATCACAGCGATTACGCATTTCAACAGAGATAATTCAGGCTGTGGACAATAAATAATTTATGCCCCTAAGAAAGTTTGTTACGTCAGCAATCGTGAACTTTATTCAGAATGCAGGCACGTGTGGAAGAACGACCCACACAACAAAGAATTCTTGATTTTTTCAGTTTTGATTTTCTAGATTATATTAACAAGTTGTTCAAAAACAACCTCACTTCCGAAAAATAAAACCAGGCATATAACAAGGATTTTCAATGGCTAATTTGTTAATTCTAAAAGTAGAAATCGCCAGTTGCAACTAACGAACATAGAAGCCAAAAAGTAGTTGTAAAGGTTATTGCGATTGTCTGACAAAAACCACAAGATTTTGTACGAAATGATAACAATATATTTTTAACTTAAGGGTGTCTAAAAGATATGCAAATAACGACATCAATAACACAAGCCTTAGACAAGATAAGCTTTAAAAGATAATAAATTTATAAGAGAAGAAATAGTTTGTGACTATAGTTAAAAAATAACTTAAAAAGATGTTTGTTGCCTGAGTATATATACATATATATTTAATAACATAAAAACATGATAAAGCCATCCCACTTAAAAGTCTTGGAGTTAAAATTAAACAACATAAAAAAATAATCCTTTAACTTCAGCCTTCAACCAGTCAACGGTCAATGTGCCAACAACCAACAACTAAAACAGGGCTATTAACTCCCGGTCGAGTCAATTGTCGGCTATGTAGTCAGGATTTAAATTAAGGGTTTGTTTTAGTGGGACGTTAATTTCAGCCAGCCAAGAACGTTTACTAAAAACCTTGCATTCTTCTGAGCTACAGTGCAAGGCCAACGACAAAAGGGCAAAACATTGTTATAATTCTCAATGCACAAGTTTTTGGGCAAATCCACTCATGTTATCATATAGTCAGAGTAGCGATTCTGGCGAACTGCGACAGACTTACAGTAAGTCCAACCTTAAACAGAGGGGGGAAGGGGGTCAGAAAAATCCAGGCGGGTGGAGGGATAGCTATATAGATATACTATTTATGAGGTATGACCAGCGATTAGAAATTTCCGAATTCATTTTTGCTTTGCTAGTATTTAAACCAATCAGAAGGCACCTCCCCTCCCCCCTTCCCCTCCCCCCTTCCACCAAAAAAAAAATAAGGAAATTCGAGCACTGATTGGTTACTGTGCTGCGACTCTTCTGAAGAAAGGAAATTAGTTGGACTTATCGGGAGAATCGAAAAATTGGGGGTAAAGTTACAGCGTTTGTCTGGGAAGAGGAAGTCAGTGTTGACAGTATTAGTGTGAATTATCAAGAGATTCGAAGTATCCATACTCCCGCACTCTCATCTCATCCGCTAAGAACGCTTAAACCTGAGTAACCTGTTCCAGCCTCCTGAGGTTCAAGAAATCAGGTTTCCACACATACCTGGGGTATCAGCCTGAAGATCAGCAGCCTAAGAAATAAAGAAAGATGATTATGTGAGCTTTTTAAAGTTAAAACTGTTGAGGAAATTAGATTCATCCAGGTATTGGCTAGTAATCACGAAATGAACTAGGTGTTTTTTTGTTGAATTCTCAGAATAAAAACTTCTAACTTTAAAGGCTCTGTGACAAGAGTAACGTGTGTCATGGAGAGATTTTAAAAGAGGCCTAAACTACGGAAGAATTTCGCTCAAACGTAGCTTGTTATACTTATGAGATAAAGACAGATGCAAGTGCTTCATCGGCAAGATGATCGGGGGCTGGAGAGGAATAATGAAAAAAGAACAAGGGAATAATGGGATAATGCCTTTCTGGGTGGTGCAATAATGGAATGATGAAAATTTTCGAGAAGAAATAATAAAACAGTGAACAACCCACTGTTCCTCTTCACCAGTCAAAGACGAAGCGAATCATGCATTCTGATTGGCTACACGCTGCCACTCGGACTTTCCCGCGTTGGTCCCGCAAGAGATAAGTTGTCTTTCTCACAGGATAGATCCTCTGCCAAGTTTGTTCGGTCAAAATGGCTGGATATTGCGGGCCTCGTTCTATACTAACTACGCTTTTATTGGCACGCGCTGGTTGAAGACTAGGAAAAGAGGAATTCAAATACTGCATGAAGCGTAGCAAAGAACAGTAAAAAGAATTTCAAATTCATCCTACAATCAAACACTTGCGTTTATTTCACGGTAAATACAAACAAGAATTCTATAACGCTTCTTGTATTCAAACTAAGTGCTCTGCATCACAAGGGCCACGACTCGCCAAAGCAGCAGAAAGTTACAAGACATATTTTATGTACAAACGTTGACGTTAACAAATCAAAATATTCTTGCAGGGGAAAGATGGTTAAATTGTACATGAATGTAAAGATAAAACAACTCTGAAAAAGAAGTCATCAACGTATGGAAAACGCGCGTTATACGCCATTAACACACCCCGAACAACCAATCAGCTTCCAGGATTTAGCACAGGGCATGTGTTATACGCCATTAACACACCCCGAACAGCCAATCAGCTTCCAGGATTTAGCACAGGGCATGAAGTTTAAGTATTAATATTGATTAAAGATAATAGTAAAAAATACCTGTCCTTGGAGAATTGAAAAGCAGTGATGAAGAGTACTAAGCGCTGCCTAAACAAAGAATAAAAATGACATTTCAAGTTTCAAAGAAAGCTGGAAACACTGTATACAACAATCACACTCAAAAGACTGAAATTCATCGACAAAGCAAACTCACTGTACCTGAGCAGTCGCCTTCAGAATAAGCACATCCTAAAATGAACAGGAAAAAAATAACCAAAGCTCCTGGCAATTGTCATGAAGCTACAAAAAATCTCTTATGTTTTAGTGGTAGAAAGATTTCAATTCTTAATTTTAACCCCTTGACCTCTGAAAATGACTAAGTTTCTCCTTGCAATTTCACTGATAAAACATTTAGACATGTGGTAAGAATATTAAATCTGATCATTCAAGATGAATTCTCTCGATATGTCAACAACTGTTTTTTTCTCTACCAGGAAGAACCCAAAAACCTGCCCCTAGTTGGCTTGTTAGCTCAATTAGTAGAGCATTGCACTGGTATCACAGAGGTCAAGAGTTCATAATCCCGTACAAGCCTGAATTTTTTCAGGATTTCTATAGGCAGCAGCAAAAGTTGCATCTAAAACTGTGATGATCTTCTTTCATTTAATTCTTCACCCTGGGCATAGTTCCTACATATTGTACAATTTTGAAATATTCACTTATATCTCAATAACACTTACTGTTTCCAAAGGAAAGAGTGACTCTTCTCCTTTAGGATCCAACTGCGAGAAAAAAGGTAATTATTTTTTTAAAGGCACGAGGAAGTAAATGCATAAGAGCTTACAGAATATTTTCTTAAACTCCTATAGTTAAACCCCATTAATACGGACACTGAGGGGGCCACTGAGAAAGTCCATATTAAGGGGGTGTCCGTATTGAGCAGGTTGAATTTAGTGAAAATGTAAGCGCTTTCTCCTTCTCCAGGGACAAAGCAAACTGTCCATAATAATTAGGTGTCCATATAACGGGGGTGTCCGTATTAAGCGAGTTGAATTTAGTGAAAATGTAAGCACTTTCTCCTTCTCCAGGGACAAAGCAACCTGTCCATAATAATGGGGTGTCCATATTAAGGGGGTGTCCATATTAAGCGAGTTGAATTTAGTGAAAATGTAAGGGCTTTCCCCTTCTCCAGGGATAAAGCAACCTGTCCATAACAATAAGGTGTCCATATTAAGGGGGTGTCCGTATTAAGTGGGTTGAATTTAGTGAAAATGTAAGCACTTTCTCCTTCTCCAGGGACAAAGCAACCTGTCCATAATAATGGGGTGTCCATATTAAGGGGGTGTCCGTATTAAGTGAGTTGAATTTAGTGAAAATGTAAGGGCTTTCCCCTTCTCCAGGGATAAAGCAACCTGTCCATAACAATAAGGTGTCCATATTAAGGGAGTGTCCGTATTAAGTGGGTTGAATTTAGCGAAAATGTAAGCACTTTCTCCTTCTCCAGGGATAAAGCAACCTGTCCATAACAATAAGGTGTCCATATTAAGGGGGTGTCCGTATTAAGCGAGTTGAATTTAGTGAAAATGTAAGCGCTTTCCCCTTCTCCAGGGACAAAGCAACCTGTCCATAACAATAAGGTGTCCATATTAAGGGGGTGTCCGTATTAAGAGGGTTGAATTTAGTGAAAATGTAAGCGCTTTCTCCTTCTCCAGAGACAAAGCAAACTGTCCGTATTAAGAGGGTGTCCATAAAGCAGGGTTTGATTGTATTTCCTCAGTAAAACCACACATTTTGTTTATCCAGAGATAATTTTTTTTACCTGAGTTTTAATTTTCTATATAGCCTGTAAACAGGCCTTCTGTTTGGGGATAATGTGAAGGGAGAGAGAGAAAAAAAGAAAACAAGCCAGGTGGGAATATAGTTCTTTCTGCTTCCCTGCAGCTTTCCTGCTTCTTCACTATATCTCAAACCAGAGAGCGTCTTCTTCTCCTTCACCAACTGTAATTTCATTAATTTTACAGACCAGCAGCCAAATACAAAACCTGGTACAACTCATCAAATTTTAACTAGATGTAATGGTTAGGTACCTCCAGTTGATCAATAAACATCATCTGTTGATCTTCTATTCTGTATAAATCATCTCTAATCTGGGCCATTCCTGATAAAACTTCTTCTGGCAGTTGAAAACTTTTGTGGACTACTTTAGGGGAATCTGATTTAACCTGTTCTGTACCCACGCCAGCAGACGTTCCCGTTGATGGAGCTGATTGGGCTGGGTGTTTCTGAGGGGCCATCAATGGCGCGGGTGGTGCAGGAAAACTGGGTGTGGTATAAAGTGGGGGAGCATCCTACACAAAAAATATGGTAAGTCTCAATAAGATCTACTGGGATCTAGCATAGGATCTTTTATTAATATCACAATATCAGTACAAGTCACCTACTACTAAATCAAAAATATTCAACAGGCAAGTACATGTATAACTTACATAAGCACAGTCTTCACTTATGAAAATATTGTAATGACGTAAGACAAAATCTCTGGGTTAAAATGGTCAGATGTCTTTATTTTTGCCAGTGGGTTTGATAAAAAATGAGGTTTACCAGGTCTAGAAATGAAAGAGTTTTAAAATATTCCACCTGTCTCTAGAAGATTGTTCATTGTAGGTAACTTCAGAAAAGGTGGCATTCAGTCTTGGGTTAAGGCAAGATATAGACATTTTATTTCAATTAACCTCACAAAAGGTGTTCAAAACAAAGTAATGCTTTGCTAACATTGATAATAATATGTACACACATCTATTCCACAAATCGTACAACAAATGTTTTTATTAACAAAATTATTCACTTCTTCAACCTGTACAAGATAATCAGGTCCAATTATTTATTGACTTAAGAAGTAGACTAACCCAACGATACAAAGTTGAAGGAAGCCCTGGTGTTAGTACTGACTTGGTCTAGGTTGTCTAAAACTTTGATTTATGTACCTCAGCAATGCTTGATGTATGAAACTCAGCAACACTTCGAAGTTTGTTTATCCAATCTTGTCTTTCTTTAGCGTCATTGGCTGAAACAGAACAAAGCTGGCAGTGAACTATCTCAAGCCTAGTAAATAGTTCCTTGATCACATTCCACAGGTCAGAACTCCGTTCACTGAGCTATAGATAAATAAACAAGAACAGAAGTGTCTCCTACCCTAATCCCTATCCACAATGTTTTTTTTTTATCGAGGGGAAACTATTTTGTTTAGTTGCCAATCAATAAAACAGTGACCTGTAATCGTTACCTGTGTTATGCCACAGCAACTTGTAAAAGAAACCTCTCAGATCACAATCAATAGTTCTTTTCTAATTCACATGTCAACTTTAAGACAGCATACTCAACACCCCCTTAACAGAGATGGGTCACACCCAAAGTCTGGGAGAGAGAGAGGGTGAAGGGGTCTATTCAACATCAGGCTACATGTAGATGTACAAGTTAAAATGAACTTAGCCAGTTTCACTTTTAACAAATGTCTGAGGAAAAAGAGGCCCAGTTAAGTATTATATATATGTATACCCAAACAGGGGAAAATGATGAAATAAGCGTGGTTTCCAAAAGAATAGAAAGTTTTCGCTTGGAATGGATTCATGGGAAAAAACATACAGCTGTGATCAACAGTTAACACCTGTAGAATGCGAGGTGCTGACCCAAGTGTCATATGTTTTTTGTTTCCCCATTTTCTTGTAACAGAATTATTTTAAAATGTTTGACTGTTTTCACCATTTGTCAAAATCACATATAAATAAATAAATAACAATTTAGAGGTAGTTCACATCCAGTTAGTGGTTCTTCATCTACCTAATTCCTGACTTCCAGCGATTTGAGGGAGTCCTGTTTGCATACGGCCAGTAATAGAGTTAAGACCACTTACCTCGAAGTTTAAAAATGTCACCATTAGCTGCACTGACAGTGAATGTAAATGAGTCTTCATCACTGGGAGCTATCATACTCCCCTGTGAAAAAAGAAAAAAACACAAAAGTGTTTATGTAAGAAACTTAAAAACTAACAAAACACAGCAAACATAACAGAAACTAAGCTTGACCACCAAATTATTTGGGTATCAAACCACTTACTCCAAGATAAACAGATCCCCTTGGACCAAGCTTCTTCTTCTCTTTGTCCTGGAGGTAAACATAATCAAAACAGTTCAAAGTTTTTAAGTCTGTTCACACATGAATGTTTTGGAGAAGATCAGCTTATCCCTTTTACAAATTTAATCACTTAAAGATATTTCTCAGTGACTGAATTGAGATTATTATAAACAAACAAAATAAATAAAAATTGTGAGAAAGCAAATAAGAACAAGGCAAATAAGGTAAGAGACAAATAAACACAGGAAAAAAAGACAAAATAGTAATTATGTGTACATATAAAGTACCAAACAAATTGAAGTTTAGGTCTCCATGTGGCAACCACTTCTTTTCCCACAGACAATGGTCAAGAGCTACAAATATTTGACCAACCTGTGTGTGTGAGTAGTATAATGAACATTTACATTTCATCCTGCAGCCACAGAAATAACTGGTCAAGATTTTTCCCATCATGTACAGTACAGTACTTTGTAAGATTTTAGACTCAATGGCTATTAAGATTAATTTTAACTAGGAACACTCAGCTGTAAATATGAAATACATGTACTACCACCTTTTGTAACACTATTTATCATGTGATATGGTCAACCATGAATCATGTGAGAAAAGCAACTCTCTTTAAAAAAAGGCAATCTATGACTGATTGCCAACATTTTCATGGCCTGATTATTTATTTGCACAGAGTTTAAATATTTCTCTATGGTCAATTGGTCTTTCTAGTTTCAAAAGACAAACATTAATTTAAATTATGTTCAGAGTTGTTTGTTTCTTTGTGTTTCTTTTACCTCAGGATAACTTTTAAAAATCTGCAACGTCATTGCCTGTTTTAAAAGTCCTATTGTCCATGCTGTCATTAGCCTGCACCACAGGCCAAACTAAAATATTGTGGCTGGTTAAGTCCGTCTGCGAAACAGCACCAAAATCCTTATTGTGGGCCCCCACCTGAGTACTGAGATTTGAGTATACACCATGATTGGCCTGTTAAAATTGCCACTGTTGATTTGCCAGTCGGGTTAAAGGGAAAATTGAAATGCATTTCCTTTAATTCATTAATTCTCTCAGGGGCCCAGAACATGGATATCGGCACAACATCACAGATGTTACTAATGCGGTTAGATTACGTCTACCAAACAGGCTAATGCCATCAACAAGCCTCAAATAACGATCTGGATGTGAAATCATGGACATCTTTATGGCTTATAGAATGACTAATGTTACATTTGAAGCGTACTTGTGTTGGTTTATGGCTAACAGTCCGTAACAGACTGGATTGGCTTAAAATTTGCTTCAACCAATCAGAAGCACTACCCAGATCTGGGTAGTGAAACGTCATCAGTCAGAATTTTTGCACTCCTATCTCAGATGTCATTCATCAGGAAAACCAGTGCTGTCATCAGGCTAGCTTATTAAAGGCAGCCTAAACATAATACCTTCTTTAGCTTACTCTGAACTTACTTGAAAGCTATCAAAACCCTTCATGTGATTGCCCAGTGGGCTGCCAAGTTTGTTACCTTTCTGAGAAAAACCAGTTTTAAAATAGTTTGGCTCTAGGTTAGATTAAGAACCTTAGATCTAGCCTTTGCCAGGCTCTTGGTCAGTGAAGAGGAGGAAAAAAAGAGGGCAAAGAGCGAAAAAGGGAGCAAGCAAATATTTTTCGATCCACTTTCCCCAGGGGGCCAGGAACAGGTTAGTCAGATTAGCAGGCTAGTAAGGTGAATTTCTAATTTTCGTCACCCTATAATATTTCAAATTTTTATTCCAAATCCCAGATTATTCTCTAAGATTTTAATGCTCATCACTAACTGTAATGCCAACTTTTGTTCAAAAATAACCAAGGAAACCCCACAAATGCAGCTCAAAGTATAACTACTCAAGTTACAAAATGGACACCTCTTTTGTTTGTAAATATTTAAATTAGTAAAAGAGAAATCAGGTGTTAATCATGCATTCAACGCAGACTATTGAAGTTAATTAAGCTCACTGTTTGCGTAAAAAATATGATAACTTGTTCTTACCACATAATATTCCAGTAGTCCTGAATGAGGATCTAACGTGAACCACCTAAATTGCCAGCCCTTCATGAGATTTGTCCACTTACTAAGCTGTCCCTCCGACGGTTTCCTTTGAAAACGGTACCATATTATTAAATGGGGTCTATAATAGCTAGACCTTCTTCGTTATCATGATCAGTTTCTGTAATTGATAATTATTATCAATTTGAGAAACTGATCATGATCTAGAAGAAGTCCTAGCTATTATAGACCTCATTTAATAAATAAATCCCCATAATTACGGTATAATTATAAAACAAAAATATCTTACCTAAATCTGTCTTCATCCTTTTGATCCAACACCTACAATGAATAACGCAAACCACAGAGGACAAGATAAAGTTAACAAACTGTTTTACCAAGAGAACAAATTGTGACTCAGATAGAGACGATAAAATCATTACAACCTAATGTTTAACAGGCAAAATACTTGAAATCAAGAGAAAGATCTCCATTATTCTTCACACTAACTTTAGCTTTTTGCATAACACCAAGAATAACCGTCTTCTCTTCCTCGGAAAACTGACTCAGGTCGATATCTAGGTCAGCAAAATAAGGATCTTTTAGGATGTCCTCAGCGACCGCCATGTTGACTGGTGCTACATTGTTTGAGTCTCGCTTTCGTGTGTACTCAAGTTGACTGTCCAGGGGAGGGTGGTCTTGACAACCTCATCCCCGCTCTTACTAATGCTCTTACTAAGCTGTCTGCACGCAGGCTACGGCTGTGCACGTGGAGCCGTGGCGCACAACTGACACTGCAGTCAAATATTTTCTTGACAATAAGCAAAAAAGAAGGACAGGGATGTATTTGAAAAAAAAAGAAAATGTTCTTGTTCTTTATATTTTGGCTGATTTGATCTCTTTTCTAGAGATCAAACGTTTACAACTAGCAGGATCTTCGTGCACGGTTTTTGCAATTAATTTAATCCTTTTACTATCATGTTCTCCCTAATTTCACTCCCAAAGGGACTTACAGGTGAAAAGGGGAGCTTTTTCAATGGAAGGTGTACTAAAGGGTACATTTTCTATAAAAAATGGTACCGAAAAGGGTAAGGGGTTAGACATCAGGACGAAGCCTTCCCGGAAAAATGTTTGTTGAGTAGTCCCCTCCCTCAACCCCACAAGCTGCCCTCCCAATGGAAAAGATTTTATTTTCTAAACTCGTCGATCGTCCCCTAAGTAACTCTCTGTCAAAGAAAGAAGAAAAGAAAACTGGACTATGGAAATGACACCGGCACATGCAGACCTACTCACACCGTTGACGGTAGATCAGCTAGAAAAGCATATTGACTATTGACGGATGGGTAGGTGATCGATTACCTTTTCTTTTGTACTTCAAGTATTTCGCGTTCTCGTTGTTGGAAATACAAGGTAAACTGTTATTTCAGAAAAGTGAAAGCTAGCTAAAACATTAACACCAGCCTATCTTCCTCGTGTTCTTTTCAACCACTCCTTCTTCCCGCTTACTCTCACTCCCCGCCTTCACCCGCACCCTCACCCTAACCCTCAACCTTCCACCCTTACTCCTCTACGCCTTGCTAACCGAATTTGGTTATGCACAGGCAGCCAAAGCTCAATATGAGAGTTAAATGAATACAAAACTGTTCTAGTGAGGCCTTACTGACTGCTGTTTAAAAAAAGTAAAACCCAAAATCCAAGCTTTAACCAATAGACGGCATCACCAGGGATGAGAAAATATTCCGCGCGCGCTATATATATGCAAAGAAGGTGTAGGGTGAAATGTATAAAAGATGTGACGTATGTATGAAAGCTATAGAAACAAACTGTGAATGGAATACAAAGCTGATGGAATGTCTATAGACAAAGGACCTCTAAAAGCGCTTAAAAATGGTCTCTAAAATACTAAAATAGAGGGTCTACGAATTCAGTACATTCCTCCCGGGAATTGAGTGTAGGCTTGCACTAACTAATGTAAAATGCTTCATAAAGGCGTAGATTAGCGGGGTCGTTTTCGCTTATAATAATCTTGACCCCAAGGCCTTTATAGTCTTTGTTCTGGCAGGAATAGATATATTATTTCACAGAGAAGTTTTTATTATTGAGATGTTCTTTTACGCGGTCGCGGATGTCGTGCTATCAAGGTATAGCTGATCGCAGCTGTTACACGTGAGCTGGTACACTGCATTTCTTCGTAAACACAATCCGGTGTTAGAGATAGGGCATTTGTCTCTAGTGCATTTGCGCTCCTTGGAAGTGTGGGATAGGGCTCGTCTGAGAGTGTAGGATTCGTGGGCAAGTACTGGAATGTTTTTTTTCTAAAAACATTTATTTTCGCTGACCCTCTATTTTAGTATTTCCGAGACCATTCTTAAGCGCTTTTAAAGGTCCTTTGTCTAGAGACATTCCATCATTATAGCGTTGTATTCCATTCACAGTTTATTTCTATAGCTTTCATACATACGTCACATCTTTTACACATTTCACTCTACACTTTCTTTGTATATATATAGCGCGCGGAGAATATTTACTCATCCCTGATGATGCCGTTGATCGGCGAGAGCTTGAATTATATAATTTGGATTTTGCTTTTTTTAAACAGCAGTTTAAGGCCTCACTAGAGCAGTTTTATATTTTTTAATTATGCTTCTGAAGGACAACACGGAACAGATAATTGCGAGTTTAATCGTTAAAACGTGTGGTCTCATATTGTGTGATCCTTAAATGGCCGTGAACATCCTTTCTTTAGTAGTGGAAACTCGGGAATAAAGGAAATCGCTTAAAATAACAGCGCCCGGAAAATAACCACACAGCAAGCAAGAGCAAACCAAGTTATTCAGGTTAAGCGTTTTTTTGTTGAAAATTACTGCACTTATTTATCCTCTTGAATTTATGACCTGAATTCCCAGACAAATCTTTTATGTTCCATTTGAGAATTACGCAATAGAACCCTTTTCACAATAAAGCTGCCTTTTTTAGATGCTCAGTGCCTTGTTATGCAAGGAATGCGGAAATTTTTTTATTAGTTTTAGTACGATTTTTAGAGTAGTTTTAGTAGACAGTATTTTTTATTAGTTGGTTATAGTTTTTTTAGTAGACCTTGTATTTTATTAAGGATATCTCTTTTAATATTGTAAAGTTTTTATTATGGTAATTACAAGAATTTTCAATTGTGAATTTTATCTGACTCGTCCCCAGTCGTCTCTCTTGAGAAACGAGAGAAGCGCGAGGGGTGATGGGAAGGAGGAAAAGGGAAGACAGACGACTGGGGACGAGTCAGGAATTTTATTTGAGATTGGACTGCCTGTGGTTTCAGCGACGTTCATTCGCGCCGGATCATCAATTCAACAAAACGATGGTTTCACTGCGAGCCAAGTAAAATAGCTGATGATTTACGTGAGGAATCATGTGGCGCATACTTCGTGTTTGCAGTTCTGCGAAAACTAGACTGTTCAAGTCTTTAGATTCACGACATCTTGTCACAGCACACGATATAGAGACTTTCCAAACACAAGGGGTCGTATGTCTCAGGGGTGCGTTCAGAGAATGGGTCGAAAAGCTGAAGAAAGGTATTGCCACAAACCATGCAAACCCCAGCAACGACCGCGGTGAATGGATCAAAAGCGAAGATTCGCAGACCTTCTACTTCAATGATTATTTTAACTGGCGTCGGATCCCAGAGTTTGAGGAATTTGTGCGTTTATCGCCAGCTGCAGAAATCGCCGGCAAACTGATGAAGTCTGAGGTTTGTTTTGTCGCAAAAAGGTTCGCCTGAGGCCTTGCTACTCCATCACATTTACGAAAAGTTTTGGTACTCCAAAAAAAAGGGCGGTTGGGTTAATAAACTTTGCCCAATTCCGATATAATATAACTGATTTTATGGTATGCTGCCAAGCTACCTCGCCACTGCTTCTTCTACCTGGGATACTGTTTGCACACGGGACATTCCATATTTTATCTCCCCACCCCCCTATACTAAGGAAGGTAGGTTTTAAAATAGGGGGCTGGGCTGCACACAGGCTTCCCAGTGGTATGTTGTGTGTGTCTCCCTCCCTGTCACCTTGTCTCCTCCAATCTTTCAGTAAGCATGTATTAAAACTTCAATTCAGATTATGACATACCATTTTAAGGTTTTGCATGGTCATTGCAGTCTATAATGCATTAAATTTTCTTCAATACACCATTTTACAGCTGTGGACTTAGTACCTTAGCCTTCAAGTGAATGTGAGGCTGACGGTGACCTTGTTTTGATACAAACCTCCTTTCCTTTGTAATGAACATTGTCCTTGAAAAATACTTGTTAGCATTAGAATAACTTGCTTTACATAATAAAACAGGAAGGTTTGTATCAAAACAAGGTCACCATCCACCTAGCAATTCAATCCATAACTGTAAAATGGCCCATTCTTCCAGTTGCCATACCACCACCTATCAGAGTAGTCACTGTGACAATGCCATCACTTGCAGAAAGAGTAGCTCAATTTAAATGATTTAATAGAGTGTTTTCACATGACGTCATGGCAGCCATTATTGGTGTCTCAAAACAATAAAACGGCGGCCATGTTGGTGTCCCAAACCAATCCTGTGGGAGTTGAACTCTTTTGTTCCAATAAATTTGCATAGATGCTGGCCATGTGAGTGAAAACACTCTATACACAATTAAATACTGTAGAATGGAAATCCAGAGTTGCTAACCTGAATGTTGCAGTTAGCAAATAACATGTTTGGCTCTCAGTGGATAACTTGCATCCCATCCCTCAAACTACAAACAAAAAAACAACTAGAAGCCCCTTTACAGTGTATTTTTAGCATTGAATAAAGCAAAGCTGTTTGCAGTTAAACTAAATGTATTGTTGAAGTTTGCTGGCAAATTAAATGTCATACACTGTACATGTATGGGCTCTAGCGTGTATAGCAAGTGTTTCTGTTTGGTTTCGGAGCAAAGATAGACAGAGGAGGGGGATTTTCGGTTTTGGCTGCACAAATAATGGAACGAGAGCCAAAAAATGAAAGCGGGGCATGGAAAGGGAAAGGAAGTTTCCTTCCTTCCTTTCTTCCCCACCCTGCTTTTTTACTTACTTGCCCCATTTTTCACATGGTCTTTGACCTTTGTTCCTCATTCTTCACTCTGAAAGTGCACAGAAACGCTTGCCATACAGGCTATACAGGCTCAAACACAAAAAATATCCACCAATTTTAAGCTATCAAATGTGGAGAGTTTGCAATTAAGTTTGAGGGTGAATCAGCATTAAATGCAGTCTAACTGATTCTACAGGTATATTTACATTTCCTGTCCTTTTTAATTTGAAGTTTGCAGTGTTTTTTCACGAACATGTGTTTATTAAAGATCCTGGTACAACACGTGGGACACCATGGCACCAAGATCAACCATACTATCCTGTGAATGGAAGGAAGGTATTATTGGAAAGTATAAATCTGTTCTTCCCCCTCCCCCCCCCCCCCCCCTGCCTGCCAACAACCCCACCAAGGCAATGGAAACTCTTAGGGGTAAGGAGTCATGTCTTGAAAATAATTTAAAATAATCAAAGCCTGCTTGCCTGGGACAGTTGCAATCCTGTCTTAATAGCATAAAATGAGAGGTTAGTTAATATGATCTAAACTTTTATTCAATTCTTTCTCTGCTGTTTTTATCAGTTTTGGACAAAACAGAGAAAAAGAAAGAACTAGCAATTACATGCTACTTCGTGATCATTCACACATGATGATTGAAGTTCTGAATAAGTGCTGCACGGACAAATGAAAGATTTAATAAGTGGTGGATAAGGTGCATGGTATAGGTTAGAGAGATTCTTGCCTAGGTGCCACCCATCAGATCAGACAAGACTTACTTGTTGCAAACAACCAGAAGAACCCTTATCGTTGGGACAGTTGCATAAGACTTAATGTTAGTCATAGGTACTTATACATAAAGCATTTTAAAAAATGAAGAGTTTGATGGGGCAGATGTCAGATTTTGGTAACCGTTGCTATGTCCGACGTTAAGATTTATGTATTACTGGCCCCTGAAAGATACCTATCTGGCCTACAGTACACTGCAATATCTGGACTTAGTATGGATCATTGAGGTAAAAAATCCAGAAAATCCTGGATCCTGAAAATTTAAATAAAATGCCCATTATAATTATATCAAATATATCCACAGAACTGTTCATTATGGCTGCCAGTGACTCCTGTATCTAAAGACTCCTGTTTGGAATATGTCGGTGGATCTCATAAATGGGGAAAGTGGTTCATTCCCAGGAAATTTGCTTCCTCAAAAAATTACAACCTAATTGATGACTCCAACACTAGCAGCAAACAAGAAGCATTTGAAGCTATCCCTGACATAGATGGAGAACCAGACAAGTATGAACTGTTCTCGTGGGATCTGGAGGTACAATAGGTTACTGACCAGTGAATTTTTAACTGATCGACTTTCGGAGAACAAGAAAAAAATATTAGTCCTTATATTAAGCAGCTGCCTAGCCTGACTCACACCCAGCTTAGCATTGACCAGATTTAGAGGATGTTTTCCGATATCAGCACGACACTAATATTGTACTTACAATAAAAAGATAAGGGGCAGTAGAAGGAACAGTAGCTCAGTGGGATAAAACGGCCAAAGATTTCATGTGTTTTGCGAAGAAATGGCTGAACTACTGTCTGGAAAACACAGCAGAATAGAACAAATTCCTGTTCCAGAATTATAAGATTGTTAATGCACCCTAAATTTCATCCCTGCTATGAGTCAGGGTTAATACCTTGAATTGGCCGGCATAATATTTCAGATTTGCCAAAGAATTTAAGCTCACATGGAGTGAGTCCTGAGTCCCTCTTCTCTAAACCAACACCATCAGTCAGGGTCTTAAGCAAGGTCATGGCAGGTTGCACAAGTTACACCAGGGGCAGGGAGGGAGGAGGGAGAAGGGAGGCTCTGCTTAGAGGTCCAACCCCTTCCCTTTTACATACCATTTCAGAGCAGGAAGGTATCCCTCTCATATACATTTTATTGCCAATGGTACCCCTTTCACATCCTTTGTTTAGAACGCTGCATTTCTTTTAACTGCTGTAAATGCACCGTTTTTCAATTATGAATAAATTACTAAACCAGAATCTTTTGTTGACTTTTTCACTACCATTAAAGTGCCTGTTAGCCCTTTAAGGTCCTTTTACAAACTCCAATGACAGATTTCTCAACCCTTTCATATAGTCTACCTAGTGAAACCCCTACCCATATACCTGAAGTATGAAAAAGGTGCCCCTTCTGTGCGGAGCCTTCTCGTATAGGCCATTACAGGGGGTACGCCCTGGAATAAACCCCTGGTATGAGCTGGCTTTACAGGTCAGCTTGAAGCTTTGAATGAAGAAGGCAGTAGCCAAATTATGAAGGGACGTCTTTAACTCTCAAGCGAGACAACGTCAACTTGCAGGCTGGCTTGTGTGTTATCTTAAATTTTATTTTCTTTATTCTTAGCCCGGTGATTGCATAGCTTTTCATATGCTCACTGTTCATGGTGCCAAACAAACTACTGACATTTCTGGACGACAAGTGATTGCCACTCGCTGGTTAGGAGAAGATGCAACATTCGCCAATAGGCCTTGGGAGACCGCGCCCAGCTTTCCTTTAGGGTTAAAACCTGGAGATGCTTACTACACGAGTGACAGTTTTCCAGTTATGTGGAGATCAGGACAGGGCACTGAATGCACAGATGATAAAACATGGTAAACCTAAAGAGAAAAGAGAAAAACTTATCCCATTTTACCTCGTCTCGCGTGTTTTGCGCTTGGGCCTTGGAACCCGTCTGAGAGCCTCCAATAACGCGTTCTTAATAGTTTGTGCAGGTTACAAGGTCTCGCGATTCACGCAACAAAGTCTCACGCCTATTTATCCGCAGAGCTAGAACAGCTACAGAAGCGCGCCATGCGAATTATTTTTCCGTTTGTACCATTTTATAGCGACGCATTACATCTAGCCAACTTAGAGACGCTCTCTCGACGCAGGCAGTCTATCACAACTAAGCTGTTTGATTCCATCACTAGTAACTCACACCATAAACTGCATGAGCTCTTGCCACCTCGTAACAATTGTGAATCCAATTTAAGACGAAAAAGGAATCTTAATGTCCCTCTGGCTAAGACGAAGAGACTTAGGGACACATTTATATATAGCAACTGTAATTAAATTTTTAGCTACATATGTGTACATTTTTCTTATATTTTTTCTCATATTTTTATTAGATTTTATTATTGTAACGATTAATCCAATTCAGCTTTTGGCTGCGATTTTAATCAGAATAAACTATCTATCTCTATCTCGCCTGTGGATCGAAAACTTCGATCTGACGCCACCTCACAGCTTACGGATCATTTCCTCACGACCAGCAGAAACCTTTGAGCTGTTACAGGTTTAACTGATTCATTTTCCGACAGAAAAGATTTAGGGTAAAAAAAACTGGAACCAATCATTCCCCAAAATCTCGTATATTTTATGTCCGCATGGGTCATATTAAAATCGTTTTCTTGAGAACCTCGGAAGTCTGCGTAGCCTGCGTACAGACGTCTCCCTCCCCCAGGAAAAATCGGGATTTTGAAAAGGATTTGTAGGGAAAGGAACGCTTCCTACTTCAATTTAAAAATACGAACGGGTTGTCAATAAAAAATCGTGCCTGAATTCTCCTGCCTGTTTACTTGTCCGTTATTTGTGTCTGGGGCCACTTACAGCGATTCCAGTGAGACATCGTTCCATAGTCCCCCTGGTAGCCGTTTGTCTACCAAGAAATTAAGGGTTGCTTAATAATTCAACATGGAAAATCGTAAGAAAGGAAAACAAGTATTTCAGGGTGAAGACAATTAACACGACAGTTGAATACTCGACACTAATAGAGTGTTTTCACTCACGTGGCCAGCATCTATGCAAATGTTTTGGAACAAAAGAAATCATTTGCATAAGAAAAGAGTTCATCTCCCACAGGATTGGTTTGGGACACCAACATGGCCGCCGTTTCATTGTTTTGGGACACCAATATGGCTGACGTGACGTCATGTGAAAACACTCTATAGCTCAGTCAGTTCTAAGCATTCCCGCAATTATTGCTCTGTCTCTTGGGGTGGGGCATTTGCTCACATTTTTTAAGCCTTAAGGTAGATATCTGTATGAACCTGCTGGCCCCACCGTGGGGCATTAACCTGCAAGCAATCCCCGAGGTGGGCCCTGGGTTTAGATGAAGAGAGTGGAGGTCACACATCCTGTTAGAACCAGACTCATAGGAAGTCGCAACCAGACATGAACAGCACGGACAGAGCGCAAAAACCGCTGATTGGCTAGTGGATAATGACGTAATTTGGCCTGTTTTGCGTAACTGCGCCTGCGCAAACCCGAGAAAATTGAAGATCGATTAAATGAAGATCGATAAGAAGATCAGCATGGTTTTCTTTTTTGTTAGTTCAATAACGACACAGCAGTTCAATAAGTGGACAACAGATCAATAACCACACCAGTGGTTCAATGACTACACATCAGTTCATTGAGCGTAAACTACATGCAGCTGCGGGAAGAATAGCCAGAAATACGTTAGTTATTTTTTAATAAGAATGCGTAGCATTAAGTAAGTGGTAAATACTCATTTAGCTATGGTACGAGAACTAAATAGATAAATAGCTATGTTACACTGTTATTAAGTACTAGTGAGCTCACTAATATAGACGGGAACATAGACTGATGTTATTTAAAATTTTAGTCCCCTCAGAAGGTCTGTCATTCTCATCAGGGGCACAGTGAACAGACCTGGAAAGAGAGTCAGCGCCGAAAGGGTAAAGCCAAATCGGTCCGGAGAAAACTTCAACTAAATAACCCGACAACGCGTGCGTTAATAAAGCAGAAAAAAATACAGTTAACCGTGGATGAAATCAATCTTGTTTTTTGACTCTCTTTCCGCACGTTTCAAACCGTGGTACCACAGCTGGCCCTACGTGCTTGAGTTGACTACCATCAATCTATGTTTAAAATAGTTATTTTTACCGTACAAGTCCTGAACTTTCAACTCTCTTGGTTGTTTCAAACTTGAAAGGCAGCTGCTCGCTTCCTGACCATATTTCAAAAATCTGCTTTCGATATGATAATGTCTGTGCAAATATGAGAGATCATAACAATTGCAGGCGATGCCTCACCAAGGTACCAACAATTTTCTTTCCTAAACGAATTAGAAATAAAGTTTCAAATGCGTCTAACTCACCGCAGCTTGAATAAAAACAACTGGTAGGATGACTGCACTTTGTTTTCTTCACTCGATGGCTTACGTCATTTCATATCACGCGCAATCTCTTCAAAAGTTAACCGGCAACCGCCGTGAACTTTCGCGCGCAACTTGGAGGAGTTACGTCACAGTAATCCTAGTGTCCAAGTGAGGCCTTTTTCTCACTAGTTCGGTTTTCTTATTCCAAAGAAGATATAGAATTAAATTACATAAAGTTTATGTCTGTAAAAAATGTACAGCATTTTTTTAGTTAACCATTTCCATTATGGGCTAAGCCAAAAAATACATAAATAAATAAATGTGATGAAGGTGACATACAAACACACAAACAATTATTTAAATAACAATAATAATGAGTTATGACGGGGTTTTACAACCATGATACCCCGCCCATAAACATCCCTATCTGATTTTACAAGCAACCAAAAGGATGCCTGTCGCACCGATTTGGCTTTACCCTTTCGGCGCTGACTCTCTTTCCAGGTCTGTTCACTGTGCCCCTGATGAGAATGACAGACCTTCTGAGGGGACTAAAATTTTAAATAACATCAGTCTATGTTCCCGTCTATATTAGTGAGCTCACTAGTACTTAATAACAGTGTAACATAGCTATTTATCTATTTAGTTCTCGTACCATAGCTAAATGAGTATTTACCACTTACTTAATGCTATGCATTCTTATTAAAAAATAACTAACGTATTTGTGGCTATTCTTCCCGCAGCTGCATGTAGTTTACGCTCAATGAACTGATGTGTAGTCATTGAACCACTGGTGTGGTTATTGATCTGTTGTCTACTTATTGAACTGCTGTGTAGTTATTGAACTAACAAAAAAGAAAACTTTTCCATTGTTTGAGAAACAGCAGATCATTATTGTGGCCAGTGAAATGAAAAAGGTTATTATATGTATTAATGACTTCCTGTTCCACCTCTGTGACTTAGTTTTCAATTAAACCACAAGCACCCACCCTCAAGTTTCTTGTGGACTCTTTTATTTTGGTCTTTGATTTCTTTCAACTTCTTTTTAAAAATTGTTTTGGAACGACCCCCCCCCCCCCCCCCCCCACTTGCTTTCTTTCATCGCATAGTAATATAATTTTACCTCCCTCCCCCCCATCAATTTTAAGTTGTCATAATAATTTAAATTTTTCGATATATTTTATTTGTAACAGAAATACAGATTTACATGGCATTTTCTAGAACCTTAAAAAATTTTCCCAAGCCCCCCCACCCCCCATAATCCCTAAATCTTGACCGGCTCCTTCGTTCTCGTGGCCCCTTTTAAACATAGAACATGTCATGAGAAAAATGCCTTTACTGCTGTTTGAAACTAGAAGAATGCACTGTAGCCGTGATTTCGCTGAGGAAACAACGTGAGCAATCACAACGATTCAGTGTCACCAAGGGGTATTTATATTTAGCGCCTCAAAAACACAACGTACATCACCCGAACTTTACTACTTAAAAAAAAAATCTGCAAATAACCACTTTTATAGGTAAGATAACAAAGTTCTAGATTTCAATTTTCGTGAAAACCAGTTGCAAATCGAATTCCTTTCACTGTCAGTAGAAACAAAAATTGCGAAGCAACGCGGTAAACGACGTGAATATTCTTGTAGTTCTTCCAATTTCGCCTTGAACAAGCCTTCCTTGTAATTCTTAAGTCATGAAACAATAGTCCACTTTTAAAGAGCTCTAAAAAATTTTCATAGAAACGAAAAAAAAGTCATATTTGATATGTTTCACAGAAACTATTTACCTCCAACATTTCTCTTTCCTGACCTTAAAGAGTAAGCGACCACCTTAAGAAACGCAAAAAACCTGCCCTTCTTCGAAACAACAAGCTTCAAAATAGGCTCCGAAGCTGGTCACAAACATCGCTGCTTTAGAGAACCTGTTTTAGTCCGATCTTTTCGCTAGCGTCGCCAAGACACGGCTGAATGCTGACAGATTCCGTTTAACGATGTTGAAAAATTCTCAGAGCGAGGACAGCGGCTTGGCAGCGTCCGTAGTGACGTGTTAGATTCTGATTAGTCCTCCGCCATTTTGAAAATCGAAAGGCGGGAATACAAGAAACAGAGTCGAGAGCTCTAGTGCGCATGTCTTGCGGTTTTTGCGCTCTGTCGTTGACTGTACAGTTTGTTTGTTTGTCACTGAGAGAGTTCTGACTAAGACTGAATGAAATGCACAAGGTGTGAACGTTTGCTCCTCGAAAAGCCTTTTTACTTTTGTGTGGTTTTTGTTTTTTGTTGCTTGAAAATTACTTTCGACTCGGAACAACCAATGTTAAAGGAAAAACGGATCATTCCGTCAGTCTGAGGTGGAATAAAGAGTTTTGAACATTTCCAAAGAGGCGAGTATTTCTTTGATTGTTCATTCGATTTATTTGTGAGTTGATTTCACCTTCTTTCGCCGGGCTGAATTAAAACCCACTCTTTTTTTAAATTAGTAAATACTTTTTCACATGCCCAGATTTATTTCCTTTGTAGAACCAGCTTTATCCTTCTCTTCAGTCAAAGAACCATTTTGTGCGCCGTAAAACTTTCTCGGCAAATACCGGTAGAAGGCCAGTAAACTTACTCTAGAAGAAAAGAATCATTTTTCTGTTGCTCAAATACTATAAGCAGTCAGAGTTTTCTTCACTTTTAATTACATAGTTTTGTTTTCCACTGCACTGTGAAAGTTTCTGTTCTTTATGAGAAATAACTTTCTGTACGCAAATTTTCCATTTCACTCGCTGTGAAGTAGAGGACAACTGCCGGCAGTCACTTCAAAACAATTGACTCTCCCCGTAACACTGAATTGCTGGAGCTGGATTTGTCTGAAGCGAGCAAAACAAATACCCTTATGTGCAGTTTTCTGAATTTTGTAACGATTGGCTGAGTTTAATTTGTTTGAATGAAGACCCTCACATGAACCAGTTATTCACTGAGTTTTTAAAGCGAGGAGAAGAGCTACATTGTGAATCATGGTTTAGCTGCGAAGCTCACTGCAACTGATCTTTTGCTTTTAAGATCTTTAGGTAGGTTCTTTTCGTACAAAAAATTCATTTCTTCATTGTCAGCAAGAAGTTTTTGCAGTAATGTAATTTTAACTTTGTTTGAAGGAAATCCTACTTACGTGTAGGTTTTTGACAGATGTTATGTATTTTCAACTTGACACACAAAGCATAATTTATATTTATAGCTTAGTACGCGAAACGATCAAGTTTAAAAATAAACTATAGTTGCTTTAAAACCGATTTTTGGGAAGATTTTACTAGATAAAGATTGACCTTTTTTCTGCCCGCTTATCAACGCAATAACATCTACATTGAGCATTTTGTTTACATTTTAGTTATCTGCGAAACTATGAGTGTCCGATCGAGCGAGGGTTTTAAAATATCAGCTCGAGTGCGACAAGTTCAGTGCCTTCAAACACATTGTGGGCAAGCGTTAATTTTTTTGGGCAAATCACTGTCCAAAGATATGTTGTTTTTGTGTCCACAGTGGAGCTCCGGACCTTATATATCCAGGAACTTCCTTATATGAACCCATTTTGTGAATGCATCTTGAAAAAAATCGGACCTACGCATGCACATTTCCAGTACAACGCAAGGAAATTGATGTAGTTAAAGTCCGTTTTACTACGAGGTATTCTTCGAGAAAATTAAGTAACGACAAGGTTATAACCACAGCTTGCAACTTTTGAAGACAAATTGCCTGTTCTTTCCAGGTTATGAGTGGAAACATCTTATTTTTAGGCAATAAAATATTTGAAATCCCGCCATTTTTTCAAACCCGGCCAGGGGATCTGGGCACAAAAGTTCACGCATGCTCATTACGTTTTTCCGCCCTGAAGGCCAGGGGACACTTGGTATTAAATGTAGCATGAATCGCATTAGCATGCATCAGTTCTCGACGTAACTCAACAAACTGATGATCATCATTCGCCGTTAAGAGAACTTTTCTCGCAATTTTGTTGCGACAAAAAATCCAAGACTATTCTCACTGAATAATTAATTAACGCATCGCCAAACGACCGGTAAAATACTCCGCCGTCCTTTGGGACGCATCAATGCACTGCGGGCTCCCCTGATAGATAGGATACACCACGTGGCTTTGATTTCACTGTGTCACAGCGCCGACCGCCGAGACGACTTATCGAGGTTCGCTTGTATCGGTTTGTCAACCAACACCAGCCCGCCTTCGTTTCCTTGTACTTTCCGCTAGCATCAAACCGTCTTTTCTTCGACTACATGGCGGAACCAGCGGGAGAATTACCGCCTTTACCTCCGGTGGCGGCAGAACCGCCTGCTAACCCAGAACATCCAGCAGAACCTCCTGCAGGACCTCTCGCAGAAGTTCTCGCAGAACCGGCGGCGCAACCCGCGGCTGCTAATCAGGTAATTTCTCGTTCTGGTGCTTTTCGTTCGCTTTTAGCTTTAGCTGCCCGTTTGTGCGCATTTCGTGTTTTTCTCCAACGTTTCTAGTACTTTGTTTAGCATATTTAACGTTCCACGTGTCTCTAGGGCATATTTTTGTTTTTCTCTTCGCTTTTGTTAGCGTTGTTCGTATATGTATTTCCTTTTACTCGGTCCTTTTGTTTCGGCTTGTTTGTGTCTCATTTGGCTCCGGGAGCCGATTTTTTGTTTGGGACGAAATATTTTTTGTTTTGTATGTTCGGTTTTGTCCAAGACACGAGTTATTGCGTTTGCTGTCCGGGACCGCTCGGCTCTGGGGCCGGCTTTCGTTTCGGAACGACTTGCTTTATATACGGTCCGGGACCGTTCGGCTCCGGGAGCCGGGTTTTTGTTTAAACCAAGTATTTGGTGTATGCGGTCCGGGACCGTTTAGCTCCGGGAGCCGGGTTTTGTTCAAAACCAAGTATTAGTGTATGCGGTCCGGGACCGCTCGGCTCTGGAGCCGGCTTTCGTTTCGGAACGAATTGCTTTGTATACGGTCCGGGACCGTTCGGCTCCGGGAGCCGGGTTTTTGTTTAAACCAAGTATTTGGTGTATGCGGTCCGGGACCGTTTAGCTCCGGGAGCCGGGTTTTGTTCAAAACCAAGTATTTAGTGTATGCGGTCCGGGACCGCTCGGCTCTGGAGCCGGTTTTCGTTTCGGAACGAATTGTTTTTATACGGTCCGGGACCGTTCGGCTCCGGGAGCCGGGTTTTGTTTAAAACCACGTATTTAGTGTATGCGGTCCGGGAACGTTTGGCTCTGGGAACCTGTTCTTTATTTAGAAAGAATTTTTGTTGGTCGGCTCAGGGAGCCGGTTCTTTTTCTTTTGTTTGGAGTGAGATATTATTGTGTATGCGGTCCGGGACCGCCCGGCTCCGGGAGCCGTTTTGTTTGGGGTGACATGTTTATTGTGTTTGCGGGCTAGGTCCGCTCGGCTCCGGGCGCCTGTATTGGTCATATATGCGGTCCGGGACCGTTTCGCTCTGGCAGCCGGTTTTATTTGCCAATGATTATTGTTATACGGCCCAACCGTCCATTTTGGATCTAGCATATCCTCGTTTCGGGATCTTTCGGTTCTGCCTTGGGACCGAAATTAATAACATATAAATGTTTTACAGACGTTAATATATACTTCATATTTTGCGTCACTCTTAGGCGGACGATCGAATTAAGCTTCTTGAAGACAAATTGAAAGCTTTGGAGGAGAAGCAGGGCGTTGACGTGGTCACCACTGCTCTTACCTCTGTTCGCAACGCTCTTCAGAAGCCGGAAGCTGTTTATGACCCTTGGGAGGCTTCTGCTCACGTCGAGGCCCTGGTACGGGCAGCCAGGTCGTCCGCCCACGAAAAGGCAGACTACTACGCGGCCATTTTGGATGAATTAAAAGGAAGATCTAATGCCCTCTCCCCCTCTGCCCATAAACGGCTGCTCATGGGCCTCTTAGGCGATCCGGTTAGAGCCAAGGTTGCAAAGGAGTCCTCTGCGCTTCTCAAGACTATCCAGCGTGAAGAGCCTGGGTTTCAAGGTCGTAATAGTACTCGCCCGTTTAGGCGCCAACGCCCTTATGTCTACAGTTCGGTTAATTGTTACAGATGTGGTCTACCAGGGCATTTCGCCAGAGATTGTGGCCGCGGACGCGGCCGCGGAAATTCTAGGCGTTAGCATCATGTAAATATTGTAAGGGTATGGGATATGTTTTTTCCTATATTATCCTTGTTTATTGGCTGGAATAAAGATTTTTTCCCCTAGTTATTAGCGTCCTAGTTTTCGCCTCATTTCTTCGTTGACCCTGGGGGGCCTTCTCAGCGCCTTTATTCTGGTCTATGATCAGAGCTGGGGTCAGCGAAGGATAGGGGATCCCACCTTCTTTTCTTCCTCTTCTTATTTTTGTATTTTCGTTCTCCGTTTTCCCAGGATTTCGCGGTTGCACTACGGGCAATCCTTGCGCTCCCGAGCCGTGACGTTAAATGGTGTGACATAAACGGGGAACCCTTATCCTTCGTTGGCCCCACCGTACCGGCGGAGCTTGTTAGTAAAGATCCATCCCTTGCAGACCTGGCCCAATTGCGTTTTAGACACCCAGATTATTTCCAAGCGGGCAGCTTACATAATCATGTTGACTTCTGGGAGGATCTCTTTTCTTCGGCCGGTTACACTTGTCCTCAAGTTGATTTGCTACAGATAATCCGAGAGGGAGTGAGGGTCGATAGTTTCTTCCGTCATTTCAAGGGCAACTTCAAAGGGAAAAGTTATGATTCCGCTGTACCGCCGATTTCTAGTTTCCCGAACTCTCCTTGTTGCCATCAATTTACCGATTTCATTGACACTACAGTCTTAGCCTGGGTCTCTCAGGGTGTTATCAAAGTCTACGGCAAGATTGGCGAATGCTCTCCTCCTCATTTAGTCCTCCCCTTGACAGTCGAACCATCTAAGCCGCGTTTATGCCACGACGAGCGCTTTCTTAATTTATGGTTTCAAGATCTCCCTTTCAAGTTAGACCACCTCCCAGACCTGCCTCGTTATGTCCTCCCAGGGCATTTCCAGACAACATTTGATGATAAGAATGGATACCAACACCTCAAGATTCACCCGGACTCCCAGGAATTCTTCAGTTTTTCCTGGAGGGGCTATTATTTTTCTTTCTGCACCTTACCTTTCGGGTGGAAAGCAAGTGCCTTTTTATATCATAACGTTGGCCTTGTCGTCACCAGTGCCGCGCGGTCTTTGGGCGTACCTGTTTCGCAGTATATTGATGACAGGCATGTGGGCCAGTTATTCCTATCCGGTCCACTGGTTTGCCAGCCTAGTCGCCAACTCGCACGAGCAGCAGCCTTTATTTTGTTATTCCTTTTGATCTCAGCGGGGTATTTTGTTAACCTTGCAAAGAGCTCTCCACAGCCATCCACTTTTGTTAAATTCCTGGGTTTCATCTCCGATTCTGTCTTGCAAGCTTTTTTAGTCCCACTGGATAAAAAGGAGAAATTTAAAGCGTTGCGTGACGAACTCCTGGAATCATCTTTTGCGCCCGTAAAGAGCTTGCAGCGTTTCGCGGGAAAGGCGCTATCGTTTAGTCTCGCAATCCCGGCTTGTAAGCTGTATGTGCGGGAGGTATTCAAGGCTATCAGCGCTGTTGCCAAGAATTCGAAGCTCTCCGTTCCAATCCTGGGACCTTTGCGACAGGAACTTCAGGAATGGATTTTCTTGGACAATTGGTCTGGTCACTTACCTTGGCGGTCGGAACATCATCTCTCTGTCACAATGTTCAGTGACGCCTCCCAGAGGGCCTGGGGAGCAGTCTTGGTTAAAGATGGCCTACGCCAGCAAATACGAGATTATTGGATCGACCTTGAAGGTGATATCAATACCCTTGAGGCCAGGGCTTTGTGTAACGCTTTGAGCTCTTTTTTCCCTTCTATCAGAAACGCAAGAATCGATGTGTGGACGGACAACGCGACTCTCCGAGCAGCCTGGGAAAATGGCGGTTGTAGGAGTTCTCTGGTGAATCAGGAGTTGAAAAAAATAGAAGAAATGTCTCGAGCAGGAAACTTTGTTTTGCATTTGAAATATGTCCCATCGAGTGAAAACATTGCTGACGCGCCCTCCCGTGCTCTGACTGACATTGATTGTTCTTTGTCCGAGGAGGCGTGGGCCCGAGTTCAAGCGCGGTTTGGACCACACACATTTGACTTGATGTCTTTGGACAGCAACTGTCGCAGAGGAAGGGATGGGAGCTTTTTGCCTCATTACTCGCCTTGGCCGACTCCGTGTTCTCTGGGCGTTAATGTTTTCGCACAACCGATACCAATCGAACATAACGTCTATGTCTTTCCCCCTTTCGTTCTCGTGGGACCGTTGCTGCGGTACTTTTTTGATCAGCGCCAGCGTTTCGCTTTTACCATCGTTGTCCCTCGTTTCCGCCCGCATCGCTATTGGTGGGCAATACTCCAAGCAATGGCAGTAGATTCTTTTCTTCTTGGGCGGAAAGGTGACCCGGCCATGTTGCTTTTCCCTTCCCGCACCTCCCCCGATTTCATTGCAAGGCCCTTGCCTTGGGATCTGTGGGTTTTTCGTTGTGTCTGCTCCTGGTAAGCTAGGTATTTATGCTTGTCTCTATAGATCGAACGCCCATGGAAGCCTGCCTGCCGATGTCCCGCCTGCTCTTATCCAAACGACAGTGACGCGAACTTTTGCCAGGCCTGCGGTACACCCCTGTCGCGTGAGCCACCGCAAGGGACCCGTCCACATGCGGACATGCCTTTGATCAACAAGCGCTTTACAGAGTTCCAAGAATCGTATAGGAACAAACCTTATGAACGGCAAAAGGACTCTTTAGAAGTTCAGCTGTCGAGTTTCTTGTGCTCTCTTGTTCCCCCGAAGAAAGTTTCTGCTGCAACCGCGGAAGACATCGTAAAGTTTTTGATTAGCAAGGATGCTGCGGGAAAACAGAAACTCCATGTGCGCTCTTGCTCTAGTAAGACCTGTAGTTGCCCTAAGCGTCTAGCGGCCGGAACTGTCGATTCATATATAGGGAAACTTAGAGCGATTTTCAATAGGTTAGGCCGTACAGGGTTTTCTAACCCGTTGGCACATCCTTGTGTTAAGGAATATCTTAAGTTTGTAAGAGAGGAGCAAGCCCAGCAACCTTTGCCCCCTCGTCAGGCTGTCCCTTTGTTCTATGACAAATTCACCCGTTTAATTGCCTATCTTCGCGGGCTTATTGCCGAAGGCTCTGCGCTTTCTCCTCTCAATAGATACCTCCTGGTCAGGGATATAACATTCTTTGTTATTGACTTTTACACTGGTGATAGAGCATCCGATTTGGGCCGTTTGAAGGCAGATCAGCTTTTTCGCCTTAAGGATAGGGAGGGGTTCCTTCTCAACTTTACGTTTAGTAAAACAAGGCGTGCAGGTCAGTTTCGCCCTTTTGCTCTGTTACGTATTCCAAATGTACCTGTCTGCCCGGTTTTTTGGTTGAACTATTATATTGCCGCGTGTGGGGCATTAGGTGTCCCTCTTCATGATGAGTACCTCTTTAGGTCTTCGGAGCATAAAAAGTTTGTGTCACATCGTCCGTTCGGAGGGTCAGCCGTATCTGCACGGCTCCAAAAGTATCTTAAGGCTGCCAACATTAATGACGGAGAGACCCCTCACAGCTTTCGTGTAGGAATTTCATACACCCTCAAGGGTTTGGGATGTACTCCGGAGCAGATTGCTCAGTACGTGGGTTGGCGGAGCACAGAAATGGCTTTGTATTACACGCGCCGCTCCAGTGCTTCTGCTTCGTTGCAGTTGTTAGAACGGGTTACGCTCAATCTTACTTCTACGAGCTCTCCGCCCGCCCTGCAACTTTCCCACCAAGGAAATTTGCAGAGAATTTCGTATAGTTGCATTAATACATCTTTCATGACTAAGGGACTTTCATCCCAGTACTCTCCGGTGGTTATTAGTTTGTTGTCAGTTAATAAATCTTTATTGAGTTATGGAGTATTGGGTGTTGAGTGTTGGGTATTGAAATTATAAGGTCGATGTGTTTTGGGGGGAGGGTCGGAGACCTAGGTTATGGAAGGCTGCCTCAGGGAATGGCAAGGAGCGGATCTCTCTCCCATAACTTAGTTTCGCGATGTGTTAAGTGGTAGACAGTGAGGATATAGTACTATTCTCACTGAATAATTAATTAACGCATCGCCAAACGACCGGTAAAATACTCCGCCGTCCTTTGGGACGCATCAATGCACTGCGGGCTCCCCTGATAAATAGGATACACCACGTGGCTTTGATTTCACTGTGTCACAGCGCCGACCGCCGAGACGACTTATCAAGGTTCGCCCCACCCTCCTCCCCTGGTGTTGGTTGACAACTCCTCACATATCGTGATCTATTCTTGCTGTCTACCTCTTTCCACAACAATCCGCGGATCTCTCTCCCATAACTTAGTTTCGCGATGTGTTAAGTGGTAGACAGTGAGGATATAGTACAAATTGGCTAGTGTGACAACCCAAGAAATGAATATATCTCGAAGTGTGTTCACGACAGCAGTCAAATTCTAAACAAAATTAAGGGATGTTAAAAATAGTGGTGCAATTGACTGGACAAGACACAATGAGGTGGCGAACTCTTCAGTACGGTTCCAATAAGCAATCCTCATCTGTTATTCACGTTTCTTGCCCTCTTTAGATTTATCTTTTTTCTTCTTTTTCTTTCGATCCTTCTTTGCCACAAATTCAACATTGGCCAAGTCATGAGAAATACAACTTCTACCCTTTTTCCCTTTCTTTGCGTTATTGTTTTTACTTTCTTCTTCCTCACTAATGTCTCTTGGCTTTTCCAATTTAACCTTCTTGTCTTTTATCACGCTTTTCTCTACATGAGATATATTCTTGTCCTTGTTTTTACAGCTCTTGTCTTTTCCCTTTATAGGTTTCGCATCCTTCATTGTCGAACACTCTTTGCTGTCACTTTGAATTAAATCAACGTCGCAAATCTCAAAGTCTGTCATTTTAGCATTCTTTTCCTTTCTTTTCCAGTTCTTTTTCTCCACTTTTCGTGCTTCCTGGACTACAACTACATCCTCTCTTTCTTTGAGTTTCACGTCCAAATCCTCGTTTTTTTTCTTTTTCTTTGCGCAGCGCTCATCTTTATCAACCTCTGTACTAACTTCCTCGCTTTGCGGTTCAGGATTCTCCGTTGACAATTTCCTCTTTCGTCTCTTCTCCTTCTTCTTTTTCCTTAACTTCGATTCTTTCCCACAGTTTTCTGGATTCGCCGAATTATTCCCCTGAATTTCATCTACAGATGCTTGTTCCTCTTTGTTCATCTCTTGTCCCGCTGCCTTACCCTCCCTCGCGGCCTTTATTTCTTTCATCTTTTTCTCAAAGTATTCTTGAATACTCTGGCCTGAGGTGATGGTTTTGACACCGTGGATGGCTGGCGGCGGACAAGACGATGTGCTTTCGTCTGACTCTTCACCCTAACACGGGAAACAGGAAGACAAATACGAGAAAACGCTCTCAATTTCACTTCCTAACAAAACTAAGAAAACTATGTTTACTATACCATCTATTTCTCGTGAGGTTTCCATTGAAAAGTTCCACTGAAGGTTCATACAGAATTTGGACAGACAGCTAGACAGTTTATTGCAGCTAAAGGGCTTACCTATTTACCCAATATGGCGCAGACACGTTCATACAATAGAAAGATTTGGAGTCACTTTTATATTACGGTAAAGGGCAGACTCGAGTTGAGAATTTCTCAAAATAGAAAATGAGGAGATAAAAACACTCTAAAACAATTCTTTTGGCTGAAAAAACCGTGAAACTACTCATTTTTTTGTAGAAGTAAAGAACAGAGACAAGTACAGGCAAAACTTGGTCACGTGGCACAAATTCACGTTTGCCGTAGACGTGACTCTAAATCTCTCTAATTTCCTTTTCTTATAGGTTGTAAGTTTGTTTGCAGCAAAAAGAAATCTTTGATGTCTACCTTCTACATCTAAAAATAATTATCGCGCATTATGAACTCAACAGCCTTGTGAAAGCTACTTAAATGTACTACTCAGGCATTATAATGATTTCTACACCTAAGGAAAAAAAACGGGAGTAGTCAAGAGAAGATAACTGGTGATCCATATTGAAAACGTTTCTGGAAAGACGTTGAATTCAAGTGTATTGCATCTTTGTAAGATTCACCACGACAAAAAACACACCTTTGCCTCAAACTCAAGTACGTAAGCCAAGATTTCAAGAAAAAAAACAGTTTACTATTCATCTAAAGAGTAAACTACAAACCAGTAAACGAAATAAAATTGAATGCTACAAATTAATGTTAAAGTACTTTTAGGTTTATAACAACCTCTGAATAATCCTGAGGAGTTCCAGGGGCTGACTTGCTTCGCTGACCAAAGATACATGCCATGTCTTCAGCGGATTTTGATGATAAGTCTTTGCTCTGAATGAAACGATTGTAGCTATAAAGGGGACAACATTTTTATGTGCAATGTAAGTCAGCTTCAAAACAAGGATAGTTTGTTAAACATAACTAAAAGAGTGATTACTGAAAAAGAGTATTTAGGGGCGGATCCAAAAAATTCAGAAAGGGGTGGCCGCAACACTTGCCAGCTATATAGATGCTTTTTATTTCACAGAGAATTCTTTAATAGTTAAAGAAAATTTTACAAAAAAGGGAACCTCCACTCGGACCTACCCTTAAATCGGCCCCTGGTACCAAAGTACAATGCTGTTACCCTTGGTTGAGACTTAAACTGTCTTGTGAAACCAGGGTACATTGACACACCCATGGTACTATTGATAGTTACCACTTACTTGAGGTATACTCGTGACACAGGTTAGGAAACTAAGGGAATTGAATTCAGCCTAGATTGAAACTATTTTAACCCGAATTTCATTTTTACCTACAGTACAACATCTACATAAGGAGCACCTACAAGACTCGCTTTCTTGACTGCCGAGCTGTCTTTTCCATGTCATGTTTCTTTGCCTTTCCCTTTGGTTTGCCTTCTCCTATGTCAAAGAAAACAGCAAATAATAGAGTTGTTAATGGGGTAGGATGCTTTGCTGTTATCTCACAACTTTGCTCTTTTTTGGGGGGGAGGGGGGGAATAACATTTCAAAAACTCAGTCACTGAGCTGCTGTGACTGTTGGCTAATCCATACCTCCAGGAAAGGGGTTGGGGGCAGAGACTCTCTGCTGTGTCTAAATTGAAGTATCTCAGCAACTCAGCATTGTGGGCCTCAATTTAATATAAACAAAAGGACCTTCTTCCTCAGCATCTGTCATTAGATGCTGGTTGTTTAAATGATGGATAGTGATATCTACCAGATAATCACTATCCAGTGGATAAGTATCAGGGAAACCGACTGTGTTATGCAGTGGATTAAAATCTATCCAGATGCTAGCATTAGTCAGCATTCAAACAACTGGGGCCAGAAGTTTATGATCCATGTTTTCAGATCGTTTTTCATAAGTCATTAATCATAAACACAGAAATCAAGGCTACTTCAAGTGAATTCAAGTTGTCTAGGAAACTCACCAATTCCACTTTCTGTGTTGTCATTAAGCTTTGACAACAAATCATCAAATGCCATTTGATGTGATAACCAGTTATCTTCATTAGATTTGTCAGCTCCCAGACCTGAATGTTATTGTAACAGAGTAGATAATCATATATCATCATGGATCTGAATTGAAAAAGTGGGGGGAAGTTTAACATTTATCTCTACTACACAGTCCGAGTAATATAATTTTATATTACTATAGTGGACATAATTTATCGTGTCCTCTACAAAATCTCAGTTTCAGTAATTTGATGAAGGCGTTGCTAGTGAGCTGTGCAGTTTTTCAGACACCAAAAAAAATTAGGTAGTAAGTTGCGTGTACCTATCAAAACCATGGTTTACATGGACTATATTATTAAAGAAGCAAGTCAGTGTATGAAAAAAGGTAAATATTAAAAGGAAAGCAGTAACATAATACAGTCAACTCTCTCGTAAGTGACAACCCTTGGTGCATGACTAAGTGGTCAGTTACAGGAGGAGGTCGTCTATGGGACAAATCAAGAAAATAATCATACATGGTCGCTTGCTAGAAACAGAAAACAATGTAAAGAATACAGGGGCGGATCTAGGGGGAGGGTGCAGGGGGTGCGCACCCCCCCTGAGATGACCTGCAGTTTTCTAATACAACTGGCATTCTGCAAAAAAAAAAGAACTATGTGGTTTGTTGGTGTTGAAGTAGAGCAAGAGACGAGTGCACCCCCTCCTAAAAAAAATCCTGGATCCGCCCCTGGAATATGTCAAAATTCTGGACTTAAAAGTGGTCACCGTTGCTTAAAATAATTTATTGAGAAGTGGTCGTTTACAAGAGAGTTTTTGAAGCAGTATTTGACAAAGAAACAAAACAGTTATTTACAAAGTGGTTGCTTACAGGAGGTGGTTGCTCATGAGAAGTGGTCGCTATGGGAGAATTGACTGTATAATGATAAATGAAATGTTTACTTGTATTCTTAATCAAAACTGCCAAAACAAGGATGAGTTTGCAGTTCCTATTTTCTTGGGAAAGGTTATCGAAAAACATGTTGTTTACTATAAGTTCACTGATCTAAAAAGAAGATTTTCAGGCCAACTGATAAACACTCCTGCTCTTTTTCTGAAAAGGACATCAATCTGCAAAATATACTACTCTTCCTTACCCAGGTTATCTCTTCTCTTTGTAGCCTTGACATGAGTTGTCGATCCATCTTCATTAGCCCCCAGTCCTTTACCACTCTCCCATCCCATCTTAGTTAACATCTGGTAACCAAATCGGCTGGTGTCTGATCATTTAATAATAGAAGAAAAATAGGCAAAATAACTCAAATTCTTGGGCATAGAGTTAGTACAGAAAAAATACTTCAGTCTAACCTCTCCTTACGGACACCTCTATAATACAGAGAGCTCTCTAGTACGGACAGTTTGTTTGGTCCCAGAAATGCCACAACTCATACATTCTCTACCTCTATAATATGCACACCTCTGTAAAGGGGACACTTGGTTCTGTCCCGTTGGTGTCTGTATTAAAGAGGTTTGACTGTATTAACAACATTAAAAAAAGTTAGATTGAAAAAAATGCTAAAGAAGTCATCTTCAGGAAAATAATTTGTTTAATGTTATTGCAATTAAGCTTTATCTTTATGTTAAATTTTAATTTTCTTTGCTCTAAGTCAATTCCTGGTTTTTCTAGTCTAGACTAAAATCTTCAACCAGTTGCAGGCGCGGATCCACACCGGCTTCCAGCGTTTTACGGAAATCGGTCAGATTTTTCATAATAAATATATTTTCAACAAAAATTAAATAAAACACTTTCCAAAATGAACTCTGTCCAATATCCCGTCCAAATGACTCGGAAACCGATGCAGGAAAGAGGACTTAAAGGAGTTAAAAATCCAAAAAACTCCCCTGGGGGAGCCTGCCACTGGACCCTCTAGCTCATTTAGGAAATCAGTCAGTATTTATCCTAGATCCGCACCTGAGTTGATCAGTTTCCTGGAAAATGCCACTCTATTCTTGGTCTAAACTCTCTGGTTTCTATACATGCCCCAGAATAACTACTTGAAAACCATACCCTTCACAGAGGCCTACAGATATAGCCAATTTAAAGCAGTCTCCCCCCTCCCCCCCCCCCCCCTCCCACCTTCTCCGGTTATACCACTACCTCCACTTCTGAGACAAGTCATTGAGGTGCACTTCAAAATCAGGTATTAAACCAGAGTAACGTATGTTGCATTTGCTCCCAACCAAGTTCCACATGCAATAGCCTGCAATAGACTTGCAATAGCCTGCGGCCACACGTTCGCTACATTTGCAAATGGGGAATGGGGAGATTCCGCATAGTGACATTCAATGAAAAATACCGGTACTACGAAAACAAATAGAAACTGTGGTTACTGTAATGTCAATATGAATAAAACAACGTATGCAGAAGTGCAGAACGCTTCCTTTCTATCAACTCCTTCCATAGAAATGAATAAGCACACATAAGCTTTTTAGATCATGATCATATTTTTGGTCGCAGTGCATTCAGCGGGGCCGAGCATTCGGTCGCAGTGGTCGTTCGGAAACACAGAGAAACATTTTTGAAATCGTTAAACACGGAGAAAGAAAATGTTCAAGGAGATTCAGCTATTTAAACTATCACACAAAATAGTTCCTTACCATTTGTCCAAGCCGTGTTACGTGGATCATTGCTCCATTTCTGCTTCGTTTTCTTCTCTGCAAGCATAGCCATCTTGCCTATCCACGAGTGTGTTGCAATACAAAAGAGCCTGCATTACAACAATTCAGCGAAAAAATACAAAATAGATGCGCATGGGTTTATCTGCGCAAACGTGGCGGACGCGTTGTGTTGAGATGCCGAAGTAAGTGTTCTCGTTGATTTATTTTACTGTCATTTTGGGGCAGATTTTTTTCATTCGAAAATAAATGCTTAAGAAATGTATTAATTTAGTTTTCAGGCATGTTTATGTAACTTTTTGTGATATATTCTTAGGTATTATTGTGATTACTGCGACACCTACCTCACACACGACTCGGTAAGTACATGTGTAAAATCTTTTATATCAAAGTTTCTAGTTTTCTGTTTCTTTAATTAATGTTCAAAGTCACTGGTGCAGGTGCAAATTTATTTTGTCAATATTCTCTTATCTGTTTAATGCTCTAATTCATGTCTAAATCTTGTCTAACAGGCACGTTCTTGACGACCATAACTCGCAAACCACATTTATATCCATGCAGTCGTGGTCTGATCATGAATGAAATAAGCTTAAGCTTACATTTTAATTAAAAATCATTACTTGTTAAAGGAACATTACAAACAGTGCGCTATTCATGTACCGAATTTGATATAATTTCCCTTTTATGAAGCAATTTCAAACAGTGTACTTATATGCATAAGGACACTTGCTCCGGTGTTAGATAATGTGAAAGCCAGTGTCAAACTAGATTTTCATATATAACTCACATAGATTTTCTGTGTCATACCAAACAAGAATGTCAAATTTGAATTAAATTAAACTGCATTCTTCTTCTGTACCTTTGGTAATTTATCACTGGTGTTTGGCATATGAGTGGCACAGCATTTGAACAGGACATTACATTAAATACCTAATGCCATTGATGTTCTCAAGTCACCTTTTGTCATACTTGAGCTATAAAAGAAAGATATCAAATAATTATATCAAAGGAGTAACATAGCGTGATGGTTGTAGGGCATTTTTGACAACTTAAGAGTTTAACTTCTCAAGCTCATTAATAATTATTCATAAAGAAAATACAAGGGAAATTAAAGTTAAATGAGTGTTTAGAAATCAGATGAAAAACTGCTCATTTTTGCATCCTTAATTTCTCCTTCTAAAATCATTTTGTTTGAGAAGTAATATCAAGCATTCGACACAGTGTTTCATCACCAGATGAAACACTGTGTCAAATGCTTGATACATCTGCTTGAACACCAGATGAAACAAATGATCTTGAAGTTCGTCAAAAATTCTCCACTGTGCATCACTTTTTCAACTCTCTTCTCAGTGTTTCATCTGGTGATGAAAACATTCACCCAATTTTTTTCAATTTGCAGTCTGTTTCCATCTTGGCCATGGAAAGCCGAACACGCTTATAGTTGAGTTGTTGTAGTAGAGTAATTTTAAATAAAAGTTAGCCATCGTTTCAGGGTTTCCTTTGATTCCAGTATGTTCTCAGGGTTTTACAGTATATCAAAAAATCATGACATACCTCCTATTAAAACCCTAACTGGCAGAAGGCAAACTAGTAAGCTATAAATTTGCAAGCATGGTCAAGCATTTGAACTTGTGACTACTAAGAAACAAATCCAGCAAGTGGTTGGAGCAGGATTCAAACATGGGACCTTTAGGGTGCGTTCCTTTGATATGATCCGGATCAGGATCAGTGATCTGAGATCATTTAGATCATGGTAGATCAACCAGTGAATTCTTGTCCATAGTGGATTCATCAGTTCATTATTTTGATCTACCATGATCCGAGTGATCTCGGATCAATGATCCTGATCCGGATCATCCCAAAGGAATGCACCCTTAGATATATTTGAGATTCTAATGCACCGACCACACAGCTCAGTCTAGAATATAGTTTGACTATTTTGTATCTCTTAGGGCAAAAATGGATGGAAACTTTGTGGGTCATGTCTGAAATATGTTAAGACATTAAATTAATTTTAATTAAGAAATGAAAAGCTAGCAAAAAATTCACTCATTACAGTAATAAGCAAAGTTGTAAGTTGTTTAAATCTGGAACCTGGATGTCTTATATATCACTTTGCTTCCAGCCATCAGTCCGAAAGACTCATAATGGTGGTCGAAAACACAAAGACAATGTGCGTTTTTACTACACCAAGTGGATGGAAGAACAGGCACAAAGTTTGATTGATCAGACAAGTATGTAACAAGAGTTATATAGGTAACTGGTCAGTTGGAGCCTTGTCACCTGGCCTACTTAAAAATTGCCTGCTTCTTGTAAGGTTACTTACCCTGAACATATTGTTTTTTGAGTTGTGATCCATTATTACTATATTTGATGAAAGCGGTACTATTATCTCATTTCATGTCTTTTTTTCGGGGGGGAATAGTTTATTTATTTAAGCATTCCAAGTTAGTTTGCTATGGACTATTATTAATGCACTTGATAATATATTATTTAGATAAATTTACCATGATTTTCCATGGTTAACTTTCTTATGACTCTTTAATTTCAAATAGTTATTCATTCATTTAGATAGATAAATGAAGCATGATTTTCCATGGTCAGCACTCCTATGACCCCTTTTGTCCCAAAAAGTTTAAACCCATGGTTTCTCTGCAAAGTTTTCAACAGTAGAAACTGTAAAGTTGATGATAAGATCCATAAGGTTACAATTTATAGGCAGTGGAAAAGAATATTATTGTGGTTGATGCACTTTCTACATTAACACTTAAATTTTGAATGCCAAATTCCAGCAACGTTTGCATAGAAAGATAATACTGCAGTACCTCCCCTCTCTATATTTTTCAAGGACATTAGCCTTTCACCAGTAAGCTCACAAACCAGGTGTGTTTTAAGCATAATTTCAGCTCCTTTGTTCTCATTTTTCTCACATTTATCTGTCTTTCTTTTACAGCTGCAGCATACCAAGCCACCTCTACAGCTCCACCACAAGTTCCCCACATGCCACCTCCTGGAATGTTACCACCCCCACCCCCTGGAATGATGCCACCACCTGGTGCACTACCTCCTCCAGGAGCACTACCATTTCCCATGCCCCCGCTTGGAGCAATGCCACCACCAGGGGGTATAAGACCACCTCCTGGAGCACCTCTTGGACCCCCACCCAGAATGGCTGGACCACCGCCAGGAGAGAATCAACAGCGACCACTTTTTGGAAAATCTTAATGAAGAATTTTATCGCTAGGAAAAATGAAATTTGATTTTAGACTTTTTTGTACATCCTTTGGTTTATATTGTTTTTTCTCTTGGAATCTTCACTTTTGATGATAGAAACTTGTCCCCAATGTGTTACATATAAGTTATAATAATTTGTTGTAAAGAGTAGTGGATGTTCATGGTGCCAGATAGCTCAGTTTATTTCCCCTAGAGCACTTGATCATGAAAGGCATTCAAAAGTAGAAGAAAATGAAGTCTTTGAAAGTGAATGTTGTGTAATTAAGAATTTTTTGGTCCAACGATTTTCTTGGGACCTTGGGAAGTGCACCACAGATGGACAGTTATTATTCTAGATAGGCAGGGGAACCTGTTTATGCTACTACATGTACACACTAAAGCAGACAAAATAATTGGAGTCACTGCTAAAAAAAAATACTGGTCAGGCAGTCATAGGTATCCCCATAAAAAGGTCGAGTATAATATGTTGTGGTTTAGTTTATATTCTTGGTCTACCGTGCGTGACTTTCAAAATTGTTTTTGCACGTGACAGAGGTTTCCTAGCAAAGCCGCCATTCTCAATTTCAAAGCATCTCCTCCACATTCTCCACACATCCCCCCAGCTCCTCTGCCAAAACTTTCCTCACGTGAACGATCCGGCCAGCTGCACAGGTTATCCCTGGTCTAGTTTTAGTTTCCTTTTTTTAATTTTATTTTTCTTCATACCTTACCATTCACAGAAACAAAGGTAAATTAGAAATTGAACCAAGTATGAAATTAAACCACATTGCATGTAAGATAGAAGCCCTGGACTTGAATCTCGGCTAATAACTTTTAACTTAATTAGTTGTCCATTGCTTGTAAATACATGTAAGCTTTCTGTGAAATCATACCGTTAAAAGAACTCAGTTAATTTTGAGGTTGGTCCTTTGTTTAAATAGTTTTTAGATGTCGTATGGTGACGGCACCATCTGTTATACCAAAAAATCCTTTTTTGCCCCAAGACTCTGATATCTCTAATTAAATTTAGTTTTTACGTTCGAGATTATTTTAGTATAATTCTTTATTTTTAATATGCATACGTTTATTGATTAAAACGACTTGCTTGCTTCACGCAATATTAAACCCACAGACTCATAGACATTTCCAAAAAAAACTTCCGTTTACACTATAAAGCCACCTGAATATATTCCTGGCAAAAATTCATCTGCGAGAAATGGGTGGAAAGCAGGAGCCCATATCCATATCATATTAGCCTGTGAATAAGTTGTCAGGGGTGGGTAGGCTGCTACATTAACATATGTTTGCTTCCTGGCAACATAATTTTATGGCTTTGTTGATGAACATGTAGAAAGTACCATTGCTATACAACGATATTCTACTACCCGCAAAAGTTTTGTAATTTTCACATGTAGTTATTTCAAATTAAGCAGAAATAAGAAATACCACTGCTTTAAGCCAATCAAATTGCAGAAATTTCTCATGTAGTAGTATAAACATGAAAATAGAGTTCAGTTCTAAGAGGAGAGAAATGCTTTTGTTCTTGACTACCAACAACGTGCAAACAAGCAACTGAATTTAAGTGTATTTTATTATTTTTAACCCTGAACACATGCACTCCTCACTATTAAAATTTTGATATTGAACTCACTTATCGCGAAAACGCATAGTGAAAAGGGCCCCCAGCGGAGGGGTTAAGGGGTTTTGGACCCCTATCCCCTTTTTCTCTGAGTGTAAGTGAGTTTTTAGATGTCAATGATCACGGTGCTGCGGCTGGAGCATTAGCAACGACGACAGCGAGAGCAGCGAAAACTTGCCTACTGAAATGAGTTCGCGTTTTTTCAAATTTAACTTTGTCGCGTTTCAGTTCAACTCTGCTTAAAATGCCAAATGTAGGTGATTTTCCCTGCAGTTAAATTCTTGGGCATCTCATCCAACTTCAGCAGAAAGGGAAGAAAAACCCGTAGTTTTGTGTTCATGTCCTCCATAAAACGTCGCATTAGGATGTTTCACGTCTTGGTCGTGCAGGGTCGACACCAAAGAAACTACCAAAAAGTCTGTGCTCCACATGTAAAATTGTTATTGGTTGATTAAATCTATTACTTTCTTGACGTTTTGGCCTGTTCACACACCCTCTATTATTTTTCTCTTTAGAGATCGTCGAGAGCGCGTATGAAAATAAAAACTGCGGGGTATTTTTTTGTCGCGTGATGTCGAATTTTTGGGAACAAAAAAAAAACAGTCTAATGACGTCTTAGATATAGCTCCTTTGTGTTAAATACTTAACGTTTTCGACAAATCACCCACAGCATAACAGCGTACCGGTTCGGTACCACTAGCTTATGATCATGCCGTTCCTATACCGGTATCCCTTTCGGTCTGTCTGTTCCCGTGGGTTAGCATCTTCATTCTAGGATAAAAATCTCTTTTTTGTGTGAACAAGTACTCAATACCTGTCGGGAGGCAACGTCACGTGTCAAACGGTTACTTGTTATAGTCAGTTTGTCAGTGCCCTTTCGGTGGGACTTGTTTCCCTTTGTCCCTACCCATCAGGGCTTAACTATTTTGACATGGCTGCAATGAAGTGCCGTAACAGTTTGCAGTTTTCCGGCATCTATCGTCATGTTGGCGCCGTCGGTGTCCTATACTAGGGAACTTAAGATAGAGACGTTTTCGGGGCGACGGCAACTTCAACCGGACGTGACATCATCATTTGTTGGATATTGCGCATGCTCGTGGTCACCACCTTGCCGTCGTGGTCCCGTCGGCGACGTGAACCTGGTCTGTTTGGCGTTGTGGCGAAAACGTGAGTATTTAACTTTCATTTCAATCAGGTTTGTTGCGTTTAGCAACCAACATTTTGCAGATTATCGTTCTTAAATTGTCCTTGTTTTCTTTGAGGCACATTTCAAGCTCGATTTCCAAGCTCTGTTATCTAAACTTACATCTTTGAATGTTTCTATGTTTTCATGCCACAGGGTCAAGTTCCACCTTGGCAAACAGCCAACCGTAAGTGAGCTTGACATGGGACAAAATTTTCCCACGAGCCAAATAAACGTATCCAGACAAAAAATATGAACTCCGATATTTCAATTGTGTGTTTTTAGTTCGCTCTTTTCGTTAGAATATCGTATGAATGAAACGCATTAGTAGGTAATACCATGTACTATCTCGGCGTGGGAATACTGAAATAAAGTTGTTGCCGTTGTTGTTGTTGTTGCATGCAAGTATTTCCCGGCAATTATTTCAATACCAAACTAAGAATACGGTTCTTTGGTAGCATTTTAATGTTCCTGTAATTTGCAAGGCTTCGGCAAGCCTGTGGAGATCATTTTTTTTCAACACGAAATTCTGCCTTAAACTCAGCTGCATCCCGCATGTTTTTTGGCGTGAACGGATCGTAACTGTCCCGAGGAAAATCGGGATTTTTGGACTCATAATTTTCCCACAAAACAAGAAACTCTTCATCCGATACATGTTGTCTGCATAGCAAATATTTATTCTCTTAATTCTTTATGTGAAGCCATATTTTCCTCTTCGGTATTCTTCTAATTAAAGGCGCCGTCCTTCTGAGTTCACTGCGATCTTAATGTTCTATTTTTGACGGGGAGCGACGGCTGCCCTAGTTCCAAGCTTTCTCTGCCAGTCCGGTCGCCGTCGCCCCGAAAACGTCTCCATCTTAAGTTCCCTACTACCAGATCTGCTCGTCGCTTCTCCGGATCTGAACAAGGGTCAGCTTCGAGCAGTCTTCGTGCTGTCTGCCTCACCATTTACAGGGTGTTACGCAATTGTCAGAAGGCTGGGTGGTTTTGTTGTCTGCTGGCAGGGGCGTAGCCACGATCTTTAACAGCGCTGTTATTCGGCCACATTGTTTATAACACACAGAAGCACCCTAAGTTGACGAAATCGTAGACTGAGAGCAGTCTCTTATCTTACTCTGCGAATTTAGGCAGTTGCGGGTGGCTGAGATAAGAACTAGACGGATTTTAAGAGAAAAGGGGGATTGCAAGCAGTCTAAGGAAATCGTGCCCTACTTTGTCTACTTGAAGATAGGCAGAGGAAAAAACTGAACGCAGTTACGCTATGATACCATGCAGCTTGCTTTTACGGTCTGTTCGCTGTTTCCAGAAAAGAAATATTTCGAAGAAACAATCAGTTACTGATATATTGAGACAAACCGTGCTTTTTAAAAGAATCATCTCTAATTTATTGGCTTTTTTAATTATCCTATTTTTTATATTCTTTATTTCTATTTTTCCTCTCTACTTTTACAGGTACGAACGTGCGTGCGTGTTTTCCTCTTCTTTTTTCCCCATTCCCGTTCCCATAATGTTGAAGAGAACCTTCGTCTTCACGTTAGCTCAGAGAGGGTTTTCTCCATCCCGTGGGGAGGGGGGCACTTGGGTATTTTTTGGGTGGGTATGTGCCGCCCGGGACTCCAAATTGGCACCCCGTTCCCGTTGGCACCGCGCATGAAAAGCCTCTGGCACCCAAGGTACCGAGCTCCAGGCACCTTGGTTAAACGACAACAAAAAATTTTGTCCCGTGCTTTTTACTCTCCCTGGCCTCCCTACGACACAGAGAGGTCTCTCGGGAGGAAAGAGAACCGATCGACCCAACCCTAGCCTTCCAAGCAGACGTTCCCCACTGCCCCACTAGTAGGGCAGGAACGCATGACGAACCCCTAAGAACTTCTGCGGGCCAGTAAGGAATTAGCGTGAGAATCAGGCGTTTCTGAGGGAAAAGGGGAAAGATGGAAGCAAAAAACCCTCCCCGCCTCCCCCATCTAAAATCTCCTCTCCCCTAGCCCCTTAGGAAGGCCTGATACTCAGGCTAGTAATGAATTATATAATCAGTCCCTAAGAATCGTAATCTCCTTTGCAGCCGCTCGGAGACCCAGGGGCAGATAGTGGGGGCGAGAGAAAGTCTAAACGGGCGGGAAATATGGCACGAAAAAAAGTAAAGAACGGCGAGAAGAGCTCTTCTGGCCGTTTTCGAGCCATATTTTCCCGCCTGTTTAGACTTTCCCTCGCCCCCACTCATGATCTGCCCCTGGGTCTCCGAGGATGGCCGGAGTCACGCAATGCTCCCCGTCCCCAGAAGGAGACATCTGTAAGAATCGAGATCAGAATTTGCCAACGAGTGCAAACTGGCAAAAGGGCGCACTAAAACAAAAGAAATAAATCTCTGTTTGTTGCTTACACGTATATTTTACTACAACAGGGTTCGTACTCATTTTGAGCTCCTTAAATTTAATTCCATGACTTTTTTTACGACCTTTTTAAGTTTTCCAAGATCTTAGGTTTAGCTGTCACTTTCAAAAGATTTAAAAACGTTCCTTGTTTAGGATATCCTTGGACCTTAAACAGTTCAACAGACACAAACTCTGGTGTCCGCCACAACGTGTGCCGTTTGCGTTGGTTAATTACTCCTCTCTCTCCTCTTTATCTTACATCGTCATTGCTTTGTCATCTGGAGTAACTTATCTGTCAAACAAAACTTTAATTTTCCATGACTTTCCAAGACCAATAATTAAATTCCATTACTTTCCAGGCCAGAAAAATTAAATGTTTAAATTCCATGACTTTCCAGGTTTCCCATGACCTGTACAAGTCAAGACTACTGGAGCACCAGGGCTGCTTGACTTATTTCTTCATTTTTCTCAATGTCTGCGTTTGTACAGTGTACCATTTCAGTGAACAATTTCACACACCTCTTTTGAGGTGTGACGGTATAAACTTTTATAACTATTTACAGGTGCATACAATCAAATAAATGCCAGATGAACTACTTGTTAAGTCCATACTTTAATTCAGAAGAATCAGTAAAAGAGCTATTTACATTAATAGTGATGCATTTAATAATAAATTGAAACGCTCTTTTTTAACAAGTGTTAACATTAAATTTCACATTTTCATAGTTTCTGGAGGAGCGATTTAAGTCTAAGTCGAAAACACCCTCTCTTAATATAATGGGTGAATATCTATCTTTTGACCAAGGGGAAAAGCTAAATAATTCTATTCACATGCTAAACAATTAATGTAATATTTTCTTCAATAGCTATTTGTGGGTCAAATGTTATCCATTCCTAGTACTGTATAACTGAAAGAAAGTAGGGAATGGGTAATCCTCTCAACGTTGTCATATTATTGATTCATAAGTATGAATTGACAATAGTACGAGAATTTGATTTTTGCTGTCAAAGCGCTGACCGGACGGACGGCAAAAAACCCGGAGGCGAAGATTCAAACATTTAAACATCTAACAAACAGCATCATTTTCCGAATATGGGTTGAAACTCTTGTGATTTTAAAATTTGGCTGTTTCAAATTCATCAGTTAATTAATTACTTTTTACAGTTCCAGTGAGAACTTAAATGAATGCCGCTAACTATCGCGTACGGGCACAAAGATCAAACCAAAGTGACCGTAATAATATTATCACTCGCACTATAATTGACTTAAAAATTGTAGGAAGAAACAAAGATTACTAGTCCAGTCTCTAGAATCATCTATTTACATCCAGCAACAAATCATGTGAACGGAGAAAAAAACTAACTAAGTCTTGCATAAATTTAACAATAAATAATCTACTAATGCAGGAATATTGAGTATAAAAGTTTACCCATAGGGCCATCAAGTAAAATGAGAAAATCTCCATGTAAGTCAAGCCTAATTGTGAGTAGTGTACAGCACTATATTCACAAAGGGGGAACTTCAGAATGCAAGGGATCTCTGAAGAAGTTAGGAGAATGGTAAAATATTCATAGCATTTACACTGTTTCATAATTATTCCTTTTTGCCGTTCTGATTCTCACTTTCAGGTAGCATGTGCTTTTGAATCATTTTGCGAGCATAATTCACTCGGGTATACAACTTTATGGAGCAGCCATGTTTTTCAATGTTCTTTAGTGGGAATGTCCTGAGCCTTTTCTCTTCATCAATGAAGGTCACAGCTCCCAGCAAAGGACATACAATAATCTTGGTATGGCACTGAAAAAAGTTAAGCTGTGAAAGAATAAAAAAGAGCAAGGCAATGTTAAATTTTTGAACACTCAAAACCCCAAAATGGAATGCAAGGTCAAACGAAGAACTGTTCATTGATTTAACTCTTTCAATCTATATATACCCCTTCAGGGTTTATTCTAGAAATTGGCCAGTGAGGGTCAAATGTATAATCGATGAAAACAAGTCACAATTCCTTACCTGAAGAGTGCCATTATTAAGATGGAGTATAATGGCATGTTTTGTGCGGAACCACTTTTTCAAGAAAGGTAATCGGGCAGATTCATCCTCTCTTGCAGTTTTAGCACCTGCACCAGCCTATGAAATCAAACATTAAAAATTAATTTTTGACTGTTGTTCAAGTTAAGAACATTTCGAAAACAACTAAGAAAAACATTTAGAATTAAGGGCACACTGGAGGACAAAGACAATATCAGTGTTCATTTTTTTATTGAAGTTTTTCAATGTCCTGTACATGGCTGTCAATTAATGTGCCAAGTTTGAAGAAAATCTGGATATAGTACATCATTTTCAAGGCAATCACCGTCAGTTGAAATAGTCTTGGATCACGAAGTGCATGCACAAGCTTATCTCGTTAAAATTTACGCAAATTAACAATAAAATAAATAGGGAATGCAATTGAGTCAAAACGTTCATTGCATACCTTCAGGAGATGATCATTCATGTAACTGAGGAAGTATTTAAGAAGGGTTACTTTCTTTTCAAGTTGGCTGGGGTATCCTTTGAGCGTGTGAAAGTACTCTGTTCCATCAGCTTCTATGTATTGTAGATTTCTGCAAAAAGGGGGAAATAAATACTACTAATTAATTAAACTCAAAGGCATAGATACCTGCGAGCTAGTATTAGGGTTTTGTACATTATGCTAGCATTTTGTTCAAGCATTTTGGTGAGGTAAAAGCATTAAGCATTATTCGAAAATTTTAGTGGAATTTTTTCAAAAAACATTTTTTTTAGAGAATGAAAATCAAAGAAATTTGTAAATCAAAATTCCAAATTCCAAAAAAACATGCAAAACATGGTCCTACATCCAATAGAGATGATTAACCCATCATTGTTACATTAATAAAAAAAAAAGTCCAATCACCTGAAAATAAAAAGGGATTTGGAAGACATGATAGGGTAGATTTGGAAAATCATGTCTATAATGCAATGGTAACTGTTCATAAGAAAAATGTAAAGGGGTTTTAGCTTACGAAAATTTGAATGGTGTCAGTGATAACCTGTGATCAGGCGGTCTTTCTCTCTTCACACTCCGTGAAATTATGAACACTCCATCACTAGATCACAAGTGATGGTCCTTCTTTTCTTTGAGCCACAAGGGGTGTGCAAAAAGTTAAATTATGCAAATCTATAGTAAAAAAGAGGAGAGATTGGGGCAGAGAGAGGAAAAGAAAAACATTCCTCTCACTCCTCACACATGCTCTCAATCTATCGTGATTCAAAAGAAAGATAAGATACTGCTCGCAGTCTATTTGATCACAACAACCTCAGAGAAGGGAACAGCATGTCGAATACTTACACTTCATCCTGGTAAAGAATAAGTCTTGTTTGGTCGTTGAAAAGAACACCCACACTGTTATCACTTAGTTGGTAACCAAATCCGTACTTGTCTGAATAATCCACCCATTTACTAACCCAGTACACTGGAACAGAAGCCGGATCCTCTGCCTCATCTATTGAGGAAATAAGATTATAGTATTCATTAGCCTTCAACCACGCTACAGTTACAGACAAAGTCAGTTTTGCAGCTTTTTGCCCCAAGGAAAGGCTGTAGATAGCATGTACTACCCAAAGAGTCATTTTAACCAGCTTGAAATTTTTTTTGACAGGCAGGATTATATTTTACTTATTAACCAGGAGTAAGGTCATGTAGGGAAATCTCAGACCGAGGCCTTGAAAGAGAGGTCAATGCATCAAAGCCAAAGTCTGAGATTTCACTAGGTGTAATGACTGTATGGACGAGGTTAATAAGTTACTTATTACATGGCCTAATAAGCACTATTCAATAAAAAACACAGGCAGTAATTTTCAACATCCACGCATAAAAGGTCATTCAAGCTCATTTTCACTGAACCGAAACGATCCTGGCAATGCTATCAAAACCACAAGACATAGTATCTTTGACCATGAGAAATTTTGGACCTGAGCCCACTATCAATCAAAAACCAATAACTTGTCAGTGGATAACTGTAAAAAAATGTCACCTCAATGAGTTGTACACTTGAGCCCACAATACAGTCATGTGACACTGGTCAGAGGATAGACTTTTTTGACAGCTGACAATTGACCATAATATGGATGTCCACTATCAAGTTTTGTGTTTAAAAACACAGATTATATATGCCTTGGACACCTAGCTAGTAATGCCCGGTCATTACAAGAAAATCTTAGCTTAGTTGCCAATCAGAGCGAGGGTACAGTACTATTGTAGCCATGTAATAATAATGAATTAATGATTTTTTATTAAGTAATTACACATTTAGTTAACTAATTGGTTTATTAATATTATTCATAGTTAGTAAAATAAGTGTAATAATTTTACTTTGTTAGATCGGCTTGGAGAACACCTTTCAATCCACATGAATTAGAAATTTAAACATTTTGTTTACAGTACTCCTGTAATTGAATTCCCCCCAAAGCTTTACTTGCCCATACTAGGGCAAGTTTAAAACAGAATTCACTAGCCTGATGGCATAATCCAATAGCCCCAGGATACAGGATGAACACAACTTTCTTTACATGCTAGCTTCGACATCGTAAAGGAAACAGTTTTGCTATTAAGTGGTGAGAACATTGGACTAGCAATAATGATTAAAGAAGACAAATTTTAGTTAAATAGAAGTTTATCATAAATAGAATGGTTTAAGTAGTTAAATTTACCTTCATTAAAATTAGCTCTGACGGGATTGGATTGCAAGCATGAAACAATCTGGCTGAGCAGCTGCGAGGTATAACAGTCTTTAGGGATATCTGTATAATGAGAGACAATCAAACACCACTTAGTCACCCACTAACCAGGATCTCAACAACTATCATCTTCCACGCAAGGTGAAGTTCTTGTGCTCCTCATGATGAGAAAAAGGCATCATTAGGAAAAACAATGTACACCAAACTGATCCTCACAGCAAATGTGAGTAAAAAAAGTAACATATGTATGATATATTACATAAATACAATTGTCAATTCAACAAACAGAATTGTTAAGTGGAAACATACACCTCATTAGCGAGACTTTAAATTTTCCAACATGTTGTTTTAAGTAAGGGCTCTTTGATCTTTGCTCAGTCATATCTCGCATAGAGATGTACAACATTTGAATACAAACTAAACAAACACAGAGCTCTGTCAATGTAAAGTGTAACTCAAATTTTCCAACCTACCTTCCTGATCTTCGTCTTTCAACTCTTCAGCAACAGCTTCTCCTGGTTGAATGAGTTTGCTTTCTCCCCCGCAGACTCTTACACCCAGGGATCTCCTTTTGCTGACCTTCTCCAAAAAGGCTACCTTGTCTCTTCTGCCAGTGGTAGCAGTTTGTTGTTCTTGAGTGTTCAGTTCATTAAGCGGCTTCCGAGAAGATGCACCAACCCCAAGCAGATGCGCTGATGAACCAGTCGCAAACCTGGGTGCCATTGTCAGACAGCTGATTGGCAAATGATTGGGTGTGAAGCCTGTAAAGAACTCATCTTCAAGAACTTGCCGTAGGTTGGGTCTGGTTGCGGGATCTGGTCTCAAGAGTTTAATGATTAACAGTTGGGCAGTGTGGGAAACTTTTGACGGAATGTAATATTCATTTCTCTTTATTCGTTGGTACGTTTCTTTCAAACTCTGAGTTTCAAAAGGTGGCTTGCCAACAAGAAGAGTATACCTGCAACCAAGGTATGCATCAAGTAAGATGTCATCATAACAAAGTCTACTAGGTATTTTCTGTGCAAGAAAACTGAACATATCAGTGTAAATCATTCTTTGAATAAAGGATTTGATGTTTTAGCTCATGTCCAGTGCTCAAAATAATAGTGAGAGGTCTTTGCGCACCCTTCTAGCCTGAGAAAACAGCCAACATCTCGCGATGCCACCAGTAGTTTCCCTGCAAAATGACATCTGCGAAATGAGCACAGAAACCCCATACTGATGATGTGTCAGTACCTAGATCTGGGTAGTGCTTCTGATTGGTTGAAGCAAATTTCCCTTGCTGCACAACCAATACGAAGCACTACCAGGCTGCTCTAGGTAGAGACAAGTCAACAACATGGAAAATCTATGCTCAGACTGAATCATTTCTCAGATGTCATATCCTGGGGGAATCAGTGGTGGCATCGCAAAATGTCGGCCATTTTCTCAGACTCTAAGTAGCCTTCTTGAAATTTAACTTTACACAGCACTCCATTCCTAGGTACAGTTTTTGATTATGACTTGCACTTTTGGTTTTCCCGACTTCATGTGTCTCAATTACTTACAAGATGCATCCTAGTGACCAGACATCTACTTCAAAGCTGTGTCCTTTCTTGTTAAGCACTTCAGGAGCAATATAGTTAGGAGTACCACAAAGAGTCCTGGAAAATTACAAAACCATTTTCTCAAAAAAGTTCATATTAATTATTGAAAACTGACATTACCATTAAAAATAGAGTGAAGAGTTATACGCAAAATTACAACATTTTTAGTCTGAAAAGTAAAGGGATATTAATATTACTAATTGAACAACAAATAAAAGTATTTGCATCTAAGCCCTGAACCAAGACCTACTGTCTAATGATGGCCTGGTCTTGCTAAATGTTACTTCAATTTAAGTGCATAAGAACTGTTGAAAGTGTTTTGGCTCAGCACAGGCTGGAATAATGAAGTGGACGATTATTTGTCAAAGTTGAGATGATATTTTAAAAGCTTGAAGACTCTGTCATTTGAAGAAAATCCCTCAAAAACATTGCCATGGGTTAGCGGGCTAAAGAAATAAAGTAATGATTCACTTCTTACTTCTTCCTTTCACCATCAACCTCTACTTTAGTTGCCAGACCAAAATCACCAATTTTGACCTCCATTTCATCATTTAGGAATAAATTCCCAAGCTTGAGATCACGGTGAATGATCCTGTTGTCATGCAGATATTTACAGCCCTCTACAATTTGCTTCATAAAGTACCGTACTTCTGGTTCCGTCAGGGCCTTTCTGCGCTTATGAAGTTCCATCATGGACTGAAATGAAAACAGCAAATAAATGATTGCACAACGGGGGCGGATCCAGGATTTTTTTTAGCAGGGGGTGCACTCGTCTCTTGCTCTACTTCAACACCAATAAACCACATAGTTTTTTTTTTGCAGAATACCAGTTGTATTAGAAAAGCGCACCCCCTGCACAATATAATATTGGGAAGGCCTAGTGGCCCCTGGCGCCCAACGTTTGATCTTGGATGCCTAGAAAATCTTATTTTTTTCATACAAATCATATGCTGGGCACCCTAGATTTTACTAGCACAGAGTACTGTGTTCCCTTCAACTTTCCTTCGCACACAGCCTTGAAAGTCCAAGTGGCTTCAAATGAAAAAACTGTATAATTCTTAGAAAACAAAGGGAGAATTTAATTTGTTGAGAGAAAAAGAGAGCTACTCAGGGCATTTTTGTAGAAGCCTTCAGGTACAAAAGGCTCTGGCACTATCGTTTTTCAATCAACATAAACAGCACATAACCAACAAATTACTTGATTTGGGTGCTGGGGAAAGTCTAGTGCACAAAAAAACCAAGACAGCAGCTTTTCTGTGCAGTTATAGAGACCAATTTCATATGAAAGAAAACCCAACATTCAAAGAAATAAAAATAAATGTATCAAACACACAGCATGAGACTGACTTGAACAGATTTTCATTTTTCTTTAATATTTTGGTACATACATTAAAGAGTAGAATTTAATTACATTTGAATCTGCCAGGGAAGCCAATATTAAAATAGATTATCTTTCCTTATTTCCATTAACTGGTTTCTTCATTAGATTAAAGAAATTTTCAAGTCTTGTTCCAGGATTACACTAACTTAAAAGGTAACATGTTAAATGATATCTGAAAAGCCTGCTGCACGGTGTGACAAAACAAACAACATTTTCTTAACATAGTATATTTCTAAAAGGAAAACATATGTAAGAAAAAATACATTTTTACAATAAAGATACCAGGAAGGAAGAAATACAACAACAGTTTAATAATGCATTTGGTGATTCATCAAATAAATCTCATGTTTATTGAACATGCCTGATGAAAATGTAAATTTGAGATCGACTGAGCTTTCCCTGCATAAATTAAAATTATTGCTATCAACAGGTTGTCCTCCAAAAAGGTTCCTGAAACAAATCTTGCAGATACATTGAGCTGAAGGATGTGAACTAGGCTACTTGTAACAAACCAAATATTTTGGAATATATCATCACAAAAAACCAGAGAGTAAAACATCATTCTGTTTGAAATCATTATGATCGTATTTCCTTTGTCATGCAGTTTTCATGCAATATTTATTTTTCAGATTCAATAGAGCATCAACAGGTGTCCAAAAAAACAAGAGTTCTTAAAAAATAAACTCCATGAGCAGTACTTTATCTTCCCACTTAGTGAGTGATCAAAATTGAGGCAAAAGCAAAAAACAGGGACAAGAAAATGTCTAATATATTAAGCAAATTATAAAAAAGAAAGTTTAATCAAGAACAAAGGATGCAAACAGAACCTCTAATCTACGTGTTTGAGTTTTTAAAATTCACAAATTCTACTCTAAACCAACGACTAAAATCGAAAAATGGAGAAACCTTTCGCTAGGATCTAAAACAAGTAAGCAACATTTTTATTTCACTTGCTTTTTTAAATTTATAATTTTCTCAACTTCGCTCGACTAGACAAAACTGAAGCAAAAAACGCCGAAAATTAAAAAAAAAAAAAAAACAAAAAAGTGTAATTGAAATCCAGAATAAAGGTTGTTTAAAAACAGTATCAGAAGATCGAAGAAGATTCAGTAAAGAGAAAGAGACCTTAAAATGAAACAAAATATTTTAAAAAGTGGATTTCTCCTGTTTTCGCCACTTACCCTTCGTCTACAGAGCTCAAGAAGGATGTAAATGTAATCCGAGTCCTCGAAGAAACCATGAAACCCGACAATCTGTTTGTGCGTTTCTGAGTGAACAGCTCTTTTCTGCCCGACGGAGCGATGGATTGCAATTTCCATAGACATCTACAAACATCCGAAGAAAAATTGGGAAAAATTAAGGATCAAAATGAATTTCCAAAGAATTTTCGGTTAGGGTTGCTTCATTCTCACCTTTTCTTTTTGATGTGGCTTCGTTAACATAGTTTTCGAGATAATCTTGCCAGCGAAAACCTCTTTCGTTTCCATATCCGTAAGTTCGTAGCATTTTGCAAATCCACCCTGAAGAAAAAGAACGAATGATGAGAACAGCAGTTATAGCATATGAACTATCGATCAAAGATTCGTTTGCTCGTGTTCTGCAGGATTTAAATTTAAATGGCGGTTATGCATATGTTCAGATATGTTGGAGCGTACGCCAGGGTACCTTGCCGAGAAAGCGGCCTCGCAGATAGCGCTTTTTTGTCGTGGGATCCACTATATACTGATCCAGCTCCCGTGGAATTTTCGCATAGTCTGATGAAGGTCTTTCTGTCTTATGCCTTGCGGTGTATTTATCCTTCGTTGCTGGTCTACCGGCATACATCTTTCTATTGTAGCTCTGAGATGGAACTTGTACGATCAACGCACATATAAATCCGCTTGGATATGTAAGAGTATATTTTACCGATTCCGCTGTCTACGTACAAAGAAAGTAGCTAGAAATCAAAACGGAGAAATCTCTTGGAAACTGTGAAAATTTTAGCCAAATATCTGGAAGAAATTTACAAAGCCAGTGGAGTGTTCGCGTGGAAGGAATGATCAGTTCGAAGAGGCTCGACAGTTTGGAAACTCATTCAAACAAACTGCGTCTGGAGCGCTGGCCAATCAGATTCCGCGATGGTAAAGCGCACGCATTATTTCGACCAATCAAATTGAAGAGTAACACAACAATGAAAGTTTTTCATGAATCGTGGCAACTCATGCGTCACACATAACAGGGTTTAAACTGAAACAATTCTCAATTCCGACCCCGTGGCTGTGATAATGGGACGTCTATTCTTTTCTGGACTATTTCCCGTATGGAAGTTGCCATAAAATGCTGTTTATTGTTTGAGACTGAAGAGTTTAATTTTTTTTTGGAAATTTTAAGCCAGCAGCTGCAGAAACAAACGAAATTAATGCATAATTATAGAATACTTTATAAAAATTCGTAAACAAATAAAACGACCTATGTAGAAAATGAATTTTCTGTCGGTTTCATCATGATTTCACTATACTATTTACAGACTTTTATGAACTCCAAAAATAGATTTTTCTAACTTATCTAGCATTATTCATTTTCTTCAGACGTAAATAACTATACTTAGAAAAATACAATCATTTCAAATCAAAGCTTCCCTCTAAGACTTCTTTTTCTTGCTGTTTTTCAACAGAAAATTAACTGACCCAAGACTTGCATGACTCAACACAGCAAAGCTTAGCACAAAAATTAGCAAACTTCCCTTCTTTTTTTGAAATTCCTTTTACAACATCATTCGGCCAAGTATTATAACAAAGAATTTTGTCCTATAGATGACTAACTTTTAAGAATTTATTTGACATCCAAGACCTTGCTTTTGCCTATGGTTTAGCTTTCCTTCTACTACAAAAGCTGAAGTGATTGGTGTTACACTCTGTGAATTTTGTCAATTTTGTCTATTTGTAACATAATTTTTGCGTGTCCAGTGCTATGCTGGCTTCACTCGTAGAAGGGAGCAGGTATGTAAAGGTTTGCAGTGATAGAGTTTTGGTTATTTTGGTGCAATTTGTTCTGTGACATTTATTATAATTTTGCAGAGCATGTAGTTTTCAAATGCTATGTGGGATGTGTTTTTTTTTTTAATTTTATGTCACCGTTATCGATGAAAAACAGTGTTACGTTAATCTGCTTCCAGATGTTAAAACGGGATCAGTAATCTTAATGACAACAAATTAATGTAATAATTGTAAATCTCAATGCAGTATTGCAGTTTTTTCGCTCTTTTCTGTGTGGTATTTTGGTGTTCAGACACCCAACCCCCCTCCCCTCTTATGCCCCCTCCAAGTGAAAACAAGCTTTACGTTCAATTATGCCAATTGCATCAATATGGCGACGTGGTTTAATTTTATTGATCCTTGGTTTAAATTTAAGTTTCCATTATTTGCAAATCATTATCATACACAACAAACATAACCATAACCAAAACCAAAGGAAAATAAAGTTTAAAAAAAGGATTCAAAGGATACCATAAAATTGAACCACGACCACAGAGTCATTAAATAACATTATTTACATCTACATTCATCCCGAGGATGAGGAAGGAGTAGGAAAGAGGAGAGGATTTGGCTCTGAAAACAATCACCTTGATTGTTGAAAACTACCCCCACCAGAGGTGGATAAATTTGACATTGGCCAAGAGTAACCTCACCTGCATGCAGACAAGCTAGGGTAACAGTTGTGAATTTAGGCATCATTCTTCTCCTTTCTTGCATCCTTCTTTTTCATTCTTTCAACAGGTTTGTCAGCTACCTACTGAGAGATAAAAATGTGGAAATCTTTTTATCTTTTATTTAATATCACTCGTAGCATATTCCGAAAGTAACAGCGTCCCCTATATAGTGGATGCATATATAGAGGATATTACATGGCCGCGAGGAGATACAAAATTTCTCTTCACATGTTGAAAAATATTTGACGACTGAGTGCAGCGAACGAGTGAAATATTTTTTCAACATGAGAAGAGAAATTTCGTATCTCCAAGCAGCCACGTAATGTTCTATTTAAACACCAATGAACTACCAAACCATTTCACTTTAACAGTTTTTTGGTGTCAAAGGCGCGATTTATTACGTAGTCATAGCAACGGTAATATTTTCACATGTGAAGATATCAAGTTTTCACGTGAAAGCTCACCTGGTATTTCATTGGTGTTTATATAATAAATAGCATTCTCACATGAAGTATATGCCAACATACAGGTACACTAGCCCTTGCCCACAAAGCAGAAAGAAAACAAAATTCAGCTGAACCTTGTTTCCACATTCCTTAATGCCATAAAAGGGTTCATACAAAAAATTGCAACCACTTGTTAAGGACTTTTCAAGGATCCATTGTCCACATTTGATTTTCAAGGACTGTGAGTATATGATAGCAAAGATGTAAGATTACTCTTCACGTGATTTGTTAATTAATGGTTGTTTCTTTATAGCTTTTCGGCTACCAGGAATGTTATACAGATTGTACAAAGGTGTACATTCCCAGTCCTCCACCACTTTCTCTACATTTTTCAGTTCCTAAATTGATAGTTAATTATTGCATAAAACACAGAACGCTTTACGCAAATCACCTTTAACTTCTCTGAGCTATGATTCGTTTTCCGTCTTGGATAACCAAACAGCATATAAAAAATATTTTCGGCTCATACTAGCTGTAAAAACCTGTGAAACTCACGAGTGACGTAAAACAGTGAATACAAAAGAGCCACTGAGAAGTCAATACAGCCAAGGAAAATGATAGCCAGAAAACAAAGAAACACTCCACAGGTTTTTACACCGAGGTAAACCCATATTTTCCAGGGCACTTACTACATTCAAAGTTAAAGAAAATTCAAGGACTTTTCAATTACTAACACAGAAATTTAGGGACTTTTCAAGACTGTGCGAACCCTGCATCTGTTCTTTAAACGTACAGATCATTCTCTTACACTGTTCTTACCCCTTCCAACTTTCAACACTTACTATCTCATCACCCTCCACTGATCCCGAAGGACCCCGAAGAAGCCGCAAGGGCCCCTCCTTGCGGTGAGCCTGCCATTAAACAGCCCAGCGTTAAATTTCAATTACGCAATTTTCCTCATTTATGTTTCACTATAGTGACTCAACATGGATGCCAACTTGCCAAAATTTGTTGCAAAAACAATTTCTCTTCTAAATTTAGAAAGGAAAGCTGAAATAGAAGAGACAAGGTCTCTCCAAGAAAACATTAGTCCGAAGGAACTTCAGAAGAGAGGAGTTTGTTTGCGAAAGCTTCGTATTAGAGGCCGAAAAACTGGATTGTATGGAAGATGTCTTTTGACTTTTGAACTAAACAAGCCAGGTTCTGACGGAAAACTTCCTTCACATTCCTTTACTCCAGGTAGTCTTCTTATGATTTTCAAGATAATGAGAAATTTGAGTATATAAATAATACCGTTGCACTTTATTACTGAAACTAGAGGCTACAAGGTATGCAGTGAAGAATATTTAAAAGTGTATACATTAAGTTTAAATATTATGGCAACTACAGAATCTCTTCCTCAAGCAAATTCCTTCCATCATTTGTACACATCAAAGAAATAAAGCATTTGATGTGTATTTTATAGGGGATATAGTTGGGCTTGGTTGGTTAAGTGGAGATGTCAAAGACATTGCCTCTGGAATTGTCAGCCGTGTCACAGAAACAGCTGTCACAGTGGCATTTGAAGAAACAGCTGACAGCTTGACATTTGATGATGATGGGCCATTTAAACTAGTAAAACTTGCAAATGATGTTACTCATAAAAGGATCAAAAGGTTTGTTATTATGGGAATTAACATTTTCTATGAAAATACCATCAATTTCACTTTCAGTAAATGCATACCTGCCAACTCTCACACTTTAGGCAGGAGTCTTATGTGTGCAGATCAAAACCTTCGATCTCATGCCAATTTATTCCTACAGACTAATTTCTCCTCCTTGGGAGAAAAATGAGCTATTGCAGCCTTAACTTGTGATTTTTTAAAAATATATAAGGAAAAACAATCAGAACCAATGCAAAAAAGAAGAGTCCATGTGAACGATCATACTCTCCCTGAAATCTCCAATTTTATTAGGAAAGTACTGAAACTGAGAAATTCAGAAAACCTCAGAACATCTTTGGATATGATTGGGTTCTCTACGTAAATTTCTGGCACTCTCAGTATAAAAATGGTATGCCTTTGACTCCAAAAATGTTAGCATGTGTATTTAAAATAATAGTTTGAATGAACCTGAGTCCGATCATAAGTTGATTGAATATGCTTTTCCAGGTGACTGTAGTCCTGAATAGAGCTGTTGTTGCCAGTGATTGACATTTTAACAACCTGCATTTTTGGTTGTCTTTGTTACACTTTGTAACTATTACATGCATTTGTACGAAGGGTCCAAATTTAGCTGAGTTGTTAATGCCTAACAACTAGACTGAGTTGGATCTTTTTTACAACTGGGTCAAGTTATATAAGTTTTTAATAATTATTTTTGTGTCGGCCATTTCTGTAGTGCTCTTGATGCTTTGACGAAATACAGAGAAGGTCCTGCGGCTCATTTGATTGATGTCCTGTTTGGGAGTCTGTCTCCTGGCCCTCCATTACAAATTCGACCTTTTAACGAAGAGTCGCCATGTTCGTTATTTAATCCTGATCTTGATGAGTCACAGAAACAAGCGGTAAAGTTTGCATTGTGTCAAAGGGAGGTAGCTATAGTGCATGGACCACCAGGCACTGGTAAAACTACAACTGTGGTGGAAATAATCATGCAAGCTGTCAAAAAACTTAACATGAAGGTGAGGTGCCTTATGTTCAAACGTTAAACTTTTGATGTATGAAACATAATCCCCATTTAAAAATTCTTGAAATTGGTAAACCAGCTTTCCAGACATGGAAAAAGTCTGGAAAATGACAATAAGTGTAGATTTTTTTTTTAGAAAGAAAAAAAACTACAACAAGTGCAAGTGTTTAATGGTTAAGTGTCAATATTATTTTTCCCTTAGTCATGTCTAATTTAATCTCAGCTGTAGCCAAAACTTTCAATCACAGAATAACAAGTCTCAGAACTATCTTTTGTCTACATTCAAGGCTGCTGCTTAAGAAAATTTTCTGTTTGCCTTTCAGGCTCCAAACATAAAAAGTAAGGAGCCCGAGCCACATTTCTAGGAGCCCATTGATCAATAAGCTTAAATAAGGAAGCAGATGCTTGAAACTTGATTCATGCATCTCAAAAGTCGATTTGTTTGAGTCTCGAATTTCCAGAAAAGTGCTTGTTTGTTTACTTTTATCGGGGGAAATTTTTTTGTGTAGTGTAGACAAACACACATTTTACGTTTCCATTTCAAAAGCGCAAAATGAGCAGAAAATTCGGTTGTTCGTTCATTGGAAGTAGGCGTACAGGCCATTGCCATAAGAATCATAAGTTTGAGGCATCCTTGTAGAAGACTCCTTGTTTAAAAGTGTAGACTCGCCCGCGAGCAAATCATAGGAGTGTCTGGCGACCGGGCACCCGTTAGGCAGTAGCCTTGACATTGCACTGTGGTTCCTGACTGTTTGCAGTGCATTATGGCAAATTTTGGTTCCCATGATTGTACAGGTTTCTATTGATCACTTAGTTGATAACGTTGAGTCTGGATTATCGTACTAGTTTCGCAAAAAGTCTGTAAAAAGTCTTGAATTTTGCATCCAGAAATCCCTACAAACCCTCATGCTATAAAAATCAACAACCTCCTTGAACCATACCATTTTTCAAGACAATGAGAATGCATCTTTTTGTTGATTTTTTAGGTTCTTGCTTGTGCACCTTCCAATGTTGCTGTTGATAACTTAGTTGAGAAGCTAGTGAGAGGCAAAGTCAAGGTAAAGCTTCATTAATTTGTTGTTGCTTGTTCAATTAACCTTATTAATATACAACAAACTCAGGGCTGTGCTCTACCTCTTGGGTGACAAGGAAAATTCTTAGCTTTTTCATAGAAATCCTATGCTGGACACTCTGGATGTCACCAGTTCAGAGCACTGAGTTCCGCTTTGAAACAGGACACTTGGTGACATGTTCACCAGTACAGTAGATACCAAGGTCAACCCAAACACCCCACTAACACAAACTAGTAAAATTTATTACTTTTCCATTAAATCAAATTTTAGTTAATCCTGACCCACTAATTTAAACTGCCTTCTCTAAAATAAGATCTAGGTGACTCAATCTAGTAGGGCATACCATAAACTTCCGATTATAGCACCCCTTCCCCCTCGCCCTATTTATAGGCCCATCTACCTGTAAACTAAAAATACATCAGGTTATTAGCCCCCCTCTAGCATGCGTTGAAATGAATTTGACTTTTATGACATTTTGAAGCTTAAAGAAGCTATCAAATTCAAAAAGTACTTTGATCAGCACTGCTAAGTACCTTGTTTTGAGACACTTTTTTTAGTCTGGTTATAACCCCGCCCCCCTTTAATAAGCACTCCTAAAACCCCTTACAAAGTTGTGTAAGTCCAGGACTTATAATCGCAAGTTTCAGTATTACTGCGCAGTCTTGTTCCTTGGTAGCCCCAGCAGTGTCAAGCTTCTGGGGGCAGTTAGAAGTCAACTTACATAGACCAACTTTGGTGTGACACTAGCGAGTATGCTGCTCCTGGCAGGTCATTGCTACTTGTTCCCAAGGAGACTTGACCTGATGATGTTGACAATGAAGCCAAAATCCCCCCAACCCCTTATCTTAAATTGTTTTGTTTCACTTTAGAGACACTGTTGTGTCTTTTTTTATTATTATTATTTCAAAAATTGAATTTTATGTAGGTTGTGAGACTTGGTCACCCTGCTCGTCTGCTCAGTGCCGTCCAAGAGCATTCCCTTGATGCACTGTTGTCTAATTCGGAAGGAACAGCCATTGTGAGAGATGTGAGAAAAGACATTGATGAAACACTGGTAGGGCAAAAGTATATTGTTTCTTTGGCTTTAAATCATGTTGATTGATTACCTGTAAAAGGGGACTGACACATGGTGAGATGAAAGTTAAAAGGATTACTTGCCAAAGGCAGTCATGCCAGCCTATCACATCCCTTACACTTATTACATGTACTTTATCTTGGAGAAAGCTACATGCCTGTCGTTTAGCCTCAGGCATGGATCCATACCGGTTTCCACTGTTTTATGGAAATTGGTCAGATTTTTTATAACAAATATATTTTTAGTAAAAAACTTTAAACTTTCCAAGTTGAAATCTGGAAAATGATTTGGAGAGTCAGTAAATATCCTGTCTGAATGACACAGAAACCCAGGAAAGGGGACTTTGGGGCGTTCACATCCAAAAGGATGCTCCCAGAGCTCTCTAGAAGTAGGAAGTCGGTCAGAATTTATTCTAGATCCACATTTGACTTGTACTTGAAACCTGCTTGCCTGATGGGGCCCTCCACCAGTGCCAGGCTACTGGACAGCAGTTTTGTTGTGCCCTGGATTGAGCTTTGTATGATTGTTCTGTTTGAGTGGCTTTTCACACTCACCAACGGGTTGTAGAACTGACATAGATATCACAAATAACAATGTTGCATCTGCAGAAAAACACAAGAGAATTGCAGGAAGGCCAAACTTTAATATTGTTTATTGTTTATTGTTTTGTTTGCCAAAAATTAAACAAATCAAATAAAATCTAATTACCTTAACTCTCATGGCGAGGAAGCCCAAGAGAAGCCACCGGGCTTTAATATAAGGAATGGGCTCCCTCAGTTAGATAATTAGAACAAAATATTATCATAATTACACACGGGAAAATCAATGGCAGAGCTACAGTAAATCTCAAAATAAGTATATTAGATAGTCGTACTAATCATAGTTCTAGGCTAAAAAAAGCGAAATGACAAAAAGAAAAAACAAAACAAAACAAAAGAAAATAAAAGAGCAAAGGAAGAAAAAAAATACATATATATATATATATATAAATTACTATTTATGATAAGAGGAATGCTTTCAGCTTACAGCAAAAGGAAGCGCTACTTGTTGCATTTCGAATTTCAAAACTAAGAGAGTTAAAAAATTTAGGACCTTGGAAACTGATGGAGAACTTTCTTATATTAGTCCTGCATTGTAGTAAATAAAAATGCTCCGAACTTCTAGTGCCATAAGAATGCACCTGGCGTGTCACCAGAAACATGTTATTGAAGCTATAAGGAAGTAAGCCAGATCTGTATTGATACATAAATTTTCCTATTTGAAGTTTGTAGATACTCTCAAGATTCAGAATTTTTAAATTTTTAAATAAGGGGTCAGTGTGAGCATCGAAAGCACTCCTCGACATTATTCTTACGACCCGTTTTTGAAGTGTGATTAATCTTCTGAGGTTTGATGGGTAGGTCGATGTCCAGACGCTCACGCAGTAGAATAAGTATGGGTAGATAAGGCTAAAATAAAGCATCCGTAAGGAGGAATTATTAAGGCAAAAACTTGATTTATAAATTATACCTATGGCTTTAGACACTTTCCTAGCAACATTATGTATATGTGATTTCCATGTTAAATGTTCATCCAAAATTACACCAAGAAAAGTAGCTTCCTTAACACGGTCAATTGAATAATTACTAATATTAAAAGCTAAATCAAGTGTTTGCATGTTTTGTCTCGGTCTGAATATGATAAAATTAGATTTCTTAACATTAATAGATAGCTTATTTGTATAAAACCAACACGTTATCTTTTTCAATTCTAAATTTACAACTTCCATAAGTTAGGAAGCATCAGTATGCGAATAGAAGGTATTAGTGTCATCAGCAAATTAATAGTATCAGCTCTAAGACCTTTGACACATTACATAGATCATTTATATATACTAAGAATAACAGGGGACCTAAGATAGATCCCTGAGGGACTCTGCAAGTGATATCTAATGATGAAGAGTTGTAACCATTATATTGCACAAATTGTTTTCGACAAGATAGATAACTTTTAAACCATTGTAAAGCAATACCATGTACTCCATAATGTTCTAATTTGTCGAGCAAAATTTCATGATTTACTGTATCAAAGGCCTTAGATAAGTCAATGAATAGGCCTAAAGTTACCCTTTTATTATCAAGTGCATTTGAGATCTTGTCATACAATTGGATTAAAGCATGTGCAGTAGAATAATTTTTTCTGAATCCATACTGATTCTGGGAAATAATATCATATTTATTTAAAAAATTAATGAGGCGATGGTAGACGATTCTCTCTAGGAATTTAGAGAAAACTGGTAACACTGATACGGGATAATAGGATAAAGTACATTGCATTTGAATAAATTTATAGGATTTCTTGGATTTTAGGTGTAGCATATCTGGGAATTGGCTCTTCATCTACCACATCCCAGATCAAATTAAAATTAAAAGATGTTGGCTTTTAAGAAAATGGAGAAATTGGTGTACACAAAGAAGGTCCTAAAACTAAAAAAGAACTCAAACATGTAACCTAATAACAATGACCTTATCCTCTTTCAAATTCTTTTTCACTACTGGTCATATAGATAGGATCTGTCTTTTCTCTTTGTAGAGTTCTTTACTCTTTCAAAATGTACAATTGTGTTCTTCTCTTCGTCTCTACTTGATAATGCAGTAATGTTTATATAAGTAAGTAACAAGCATGTAACTGTATAAATTTCTCTTATTATAACTGTAACTGAAGTTTTGGCCTTTCTATCCTTTGTTCATTAGTAATGTTTATATAAGTAAGTAACAAGCATGTAACTGTATAAATTTCTCTTATTATAGCTGCACCTGAATTTTTGGCCTTTCTGTCCTTTGTTCATTAGATAAAGGTTAGAAAGACACGAAATCCCTCAGAGAAGAAACATCTGAAACAGGAAATAAAGACACTTCGAGAAGAGCTCAGACAAAGAGAAGACAAGGCGATCGCAGAAATTCTCACGAGAGCTGATGTTGTCTTAGCAACCAATACAAGTGCATCAGCAGATGGTCCCCTTAAACTTGTTAAAGCAGAACATTTTGATTTGGTTGTTATTGACGAGGCTGCACAGTCTTTGGAAGCTGGCTGCTGGATACCTTTACTGCGGGCCCCAAGGTACAAGTACCTTTTTGGCTACACTAAGACTGTGAGCACACATAAGCAACAAACACCAAAGCTAGAAAAAACGAGAGTGGAAGCCCGAACAAAGAAAAAAGTTTTTCCTCTCTCTTCCCCAGTCTCTCCTCCTTCTTATCATTAATCTGCATAATTTTGTTTTTTTTCTCTCTCCTCGTGTGTAGCCATGAGGAAATATGGATGACTGCTCTTGGTCTGGGTTACACTGGCATGTCTGTGAAAAAACCTTAGGGGTTCTTAACACAACTGATTTTATGGCCCCACTTGTACTTTACAGATGTCCTTTTGGCTCTTCTCAAAGACAACTATTAAGAAATGCAATGCTGTATAATGTACATGCTGGAACTTTTTCTAATGTTGGGGGGGGGGGGGGGAGAGAGAGGCTGCAAATGCACCTAAAGAATGACACCATCCCTTTAAACCATGTTTAAGAGGGATCCCCATAGGTTTCCCAGTGGTTATTATTGGCTAATCCTGAACCCCAACATACGTTCCAAAGTGGTCTCTTTCAAGGTTCTAGATTCTCTCATCTTAACCGGAACCAGTGACAGAAGAGGCATAAAAAAAGGACAGGGTAAAAATAGTCTAATGACAGGGTCAAGGAAAATGTCTGTATCTTCTGTTAATTAGTCAAGGAAAGGATATTTGAGATAATTTAATTTAGCTGACTTTCCTTATCAGATATTGGTTCTTTTGAACGACATTTCCCGAATTCCGTGTCACAAAATCTCCAAATCCTGCATCCCTTTCATAATGACAATCCCGAGTACATGTATCACCTCCTTGTTCCTCCAAAATCGTGAATCCCAATCTTCCAATTAGACAAATCCCGCATCCCGAAACATTGGGCACCCTCAATTGACTGAAAAACTTTTACTTTTGGAGGGGAGGAGGGGGGGGGCGTTTGTTCTCTTCTTCTGGTTTGTTTTTTGAGGAGAGGGGGGCGGCTGTACGCAAAGGCTAGGTTTGACATGAACCTTTGTTCTTGCCAGGTGTGTTCTTGCTGGAGATCACCTTCAATTACCGCCCACAATAATATCTGTAGAGGCAGCGAAACAAGGCCTGGAAGTCACTCTGATGGAAAGACTCACAAAGCTGCTGGGAGATTCTGCTGTACGTATGTTGACAACTCAATACAGGTGTGTAAAACAGGAAAGTACATATCGTCAATTTGGATCGTTATACGTTTCTGGGCAAATGCTGTTCAGTACTGTGGGGACCATCTCATTATTCTGAAATGGAATCATTATGATGATGTCGATGACGTCACCGCCTTTTGTCTTTATCTCATGAATAAAATGCGTTGGTTTATCATTAGGGGCCGACCATTTAACTCTTGAAGGTGGGGGGGGGGGGGGGGGGGGGGTGATTTCTGGTCATCAAGAATTTTTTTTTCTGGCAATCTGGTGGGCAGGATATTTTTTTCCCTTTTTTCCCCATAAGCTTTCTATTACATTTGTGCTGCATGCAATGTTTTTCTTCGGACAAGCGCTTGCAGGAAATTTTTTTTCTAAATCACCCACCCCTTCCCCCCCCCCCCCCTCAAGAGTTAAATGGTCGGCCCCTTATTATGGTGGTGGTGGAGAAGTGAACACAATAAAAACATGGTGACAATGGAGAAGGGAAAACGATACAAATTTGGTGGTGATGGTGTTGGTGGTGGTGGAGGAAAAAATAGAAATGTGATGGCGGTGGTGGAGGAAGAAAAACAATGTAGAGGAGCAAAAAAGGGAGGAAGGAAAATGGTTAATTGTTTTTTTTGGTGGTAGAAAGAGCTAGTTTGCCTTCATCCTCATTACTATGCTTAATTTGCGTGCCGAGAATCAGTGAATCAGAACTTTATCAATTGTTGAACAATAAAAGCGGCATGAAATAGAACTTGCAGAATTACGTTGTGGTTAAGTGATTCTAAGTCACAGACGAGTTTGAGCTTATCCCTTCGACAACATGAATTAATCAATGAATACTTGAACCCCTCCCCCCTAGAGATAAGAGGGATTATAATTATAAGCCCCTACCTCAGATAGCAGCGATATTAGCTGCTTAATCTTACATCTGCATCATAAAACAACCTGAAAGGAGTGGTTCACATTGTTACACTGAAATCATTCGTTTGAAAAGTCAACTGCCTTGTCACTTCACTTCAATTACGACCCTCTTAAAATGATGTTTCTTACTCAACGCAGAATGAATGCAGCGATTATGAACTGGTCATCAGAGAAACTCTACGAGGGTCGACTACAAGCGCACAGTTCCGTTGAATCTCATCTTTTAAAGGATCTTCCTGGAGTACAGGAAACAGACGTGACCTCACTTCCGCTGATGTTAATTGACACCACCGGATGTGACGTCAGAGAGAAAGAGGTAGAAGACGAAGTCTCCAAAGGCAATGAAGGTGAAGTTGACATCGTCGCCACGCATGTCATGTCGCTTATGGCCGCTGGTGTTAAGCCAAGTGATATAGCTGTTATCGCACCTTATAATCTTCAGGCAAGTATTATCACATTCATTCCGTGTTGTTATATTAATTTCGTTTTATGCAAAAATTCGATAATCTTTTAGAAACAGAGCAGAACATGACCGGTTTCGTACCAAATTGTAAATTAATTTACAGAACGGTTAAAAATCCCTCTTTGCAGGTGATTTGGACCATACATACTTTTTTTATTACAGTACATGAAGGCATTCCACCATTCCGTTCTGAGTTCTACCTTTTATCCAATGCCAACTCATGCCTGGCGGCTGTCTGTAGTTAGGCGGGCGCTAACAGCTTCTTACCTGCTAAATACTATGCAAGAAAAAACGCTTTGTTAGCGGGATAGACCAGTGAAATTTGACTATGACTAGCTTAGTTGTTGTTGTTTTTATTGAAGACAAAAACCCTTTAAACATTATAAGGGCTCGAAATAAACTTAAATTCCAGCTTGAATTTCATCACACTTTTTTCCAACCATGTTAATCTACAATGTTTTGAAAGAATATTGTCAACGAAATTTTACATCAATAAGGTTATGTACATAAGAAACTTTATGACAAATCGTATTGCGATTATATCCTATCTATGTTGTACAACACCTGTTATCAGTCGCCTAACATGCAATACAAACAGCTTTCTTGTTTATTATGGTCAGGTGTAGTTAAGTGCAGGAGTCAATTTATTAAACTATTAAATCTGTTACAAGTGTAATTTACAATTTTAAATTACACTTGTAAACTTTGTATGAAATTGACCCTATGGTACAGTCCTTTCTTCCCTACACCAGAGTAATCACCTGCAGTGTGTCTTTTGTCCAGGTTGAGTTGCTTAGGCTCCGCCTCTCGTCCCAGTACCCAACGCTTGAGATCAAGTCTGTTGACGGATTTCAAGGAAGAGAAAAAGAAGCTGTTGTGATTTCACTTGTGCGCTCAAACAGTAAAGGTAATGCACGCGCGTGCCGCATACAACAGGAGTTAAAGCAGAAGAACATATCAGCTAAGACGTTTTTTAACGCGGAATAACGAAGCCTGGGACAAAATTCTTACTTGAACGGGATTCGAATCCATTACCCTGCGATAACAGAGAGTTTAAGCTTCACGTATACGGCAAACGGCATACGTGAGATTCAAGTTAAGAATTTCTCAAAATAGAAAATAAGCAGATAAAAACTTCTCAAACAATTCTTATGGACAAAAAATTGTGTGAAACTACTAATTTATGTGTAGAAATAATGAACAGTAAACGACAGGTAAATGAGAAACTTGGTCACGTGGTACAAATACGCATTTGCCCTTTGACGTCACGCGTAACATGTGACCAAGCCCTAAGAAAGAACGTCTGCGTGCAAGGCTACTGTTATAATGGTGCAATACCATCTCGGAGTTAGACATTATGTCGTTTTAAATCCCCTTCAAGCCTGAATTTTTTCCCGGACTTACAGGCGAATCTTCGCTGACGTCATTGTTGCATATTTCCTCATTAGGTTACGACTTAACTCATAGAAGCCGTGGCCGTATACATATACACGAACTCAATTCAAAACTTGAAAGAGGTTATTGACTTATCTTTGCAGGCAATATTGAAGGAAATATCAGCCATCAAAAGCTGCGAAAATGCTGGGTGGCAAAAAAGTCAACGAGCCATACATTGTTTCTAAAATTTCGAGTTTTTAAAAGAGAATTCCTCCGAAACGATTCGGTATTTAGGGCTCAAATTTCCAAAGATAACTGAAATTCTTCTGCTCTTTCAATATTCAGAGATTTCGTTGTATTAGCTTTATCAGATAATAATAAGCATATGTTGATGAGGCACAAAGTGTAAACAAAGATTCGCTTATTCATGGGGGATTTAAAGGACGGCTTTAGCATGTTTTTGTTACCTGGAGAGTCTCTCTTGTTACTACTAAATTCGTGTACACATACTGTAGAGGATGTTGGTGCTGTTTTTTCTTTTTGTTTGTTTGTTTGTTTTTTTGTCCGAATGCCTAAACTAATAACTAATTTTCCAGCTTTCTCTGTTTATTTTGAAAGGCGAAGTTGGTTTTCTAGCCGAACACAGACGAATTAACGTAGCCATTACTCGAGCCCGACGCCATCTTGCTGTTATTGCTGATTCTGAGACTGTAAGTAACGACGACTTCTTGAAATCTTTAATGGAGTACATGGCCAGCCAAGGAGAGGTGCGATCTGCGCATGAATATATCCACGACTCTTTTCCAACACTTGACGCTTCGTCTTACCATTATGAACACCACGAGGTGTTTATAAAAGGAAAAAATAAAGATTACAAGAACAAGAAAGAAGTAGAAGCTAAGAATGGGAAGTCCAAAGATCGAGTCCCCTTGAACGCCTCAGTTAATTATGAAGCCGAGTCAGGCGTAGTCTGCAATGGAAATACCGAGGAGAGCGATCAGTCTCTTTCATCTCATGCAAGCGTTATTTCAACCCAATCTTCACCTTCTGTAGATTTCAAGAGCAGTGACGATTATCGACAGCTTCCTGGACCATCGTCTTGTGATACTACCGTTACTGCAAAGTACAGTCGTGAAACTTTAGAGAAAGAAATTTTGAATTTTACGCAGGATAAGTCGAAAAATGAACTCTCGTTTCCCAAGACTTTAAACTCGCAACAGAGATTTGACGTGCACAGCATTGCGGAAGAGTTAGGGCTCGATCATGAAAGCATAGGAGAAGGAAAAGAGAGATACATTGTTGTAAGGAAACCGCCCAAGTCGGTTTCGAAAGGTGGGTTTAGCTGTTGCATAATAAATGTTTTCTTTGCCAACTGATGGGGATTGTTAGCTTGGCATCAGTTATTTATATCCAGCATTAGTATTTACCAAACCGGTAGATAGCGATTTTCGCACGTTCGGATTTGCTCCCGTAATTCGGGGTATCCTTGGCTATTCACTTTTTTAGGACGGGAGTCAATATGGCGTCCTGTTTCACGAAAGTTTTAGAAGACGACATTTCTGCAATTAATGAAGCAGCTGTACCAAAAATACCAAAAAAGCGACGAAATTTGACTTGTTGATGTTTACCAGAAGGAAGACAATTATTTTCTCACCAAATTTGCTACAGAATTAGACAATTGAAAATAAAAACAATTAAAGCGTTTTTACCAAAAGTATAGTTTCATTTTTGTCCAACATATTTGGTAAATACGTAAACCACTATCCTCTCAAGGTCGGTGCATAGTGCCAGATACAAACCTCGACGCTTTGCGTATATATCCATTACTTTTCACCTCCCGTAGGGGGGATAGTTTAATATTATTTGCAAGATTTACTTTTGTTATTTAGGGCAGTCTCTTAAACACATGAACCATCGCTACGCCGAGCAAACAATTTTCTACTCCTTGGGGTCAGATTTCCTTACATACAGAAAGAAAAGTGTCGGTAGATTTGGCATGATTTAAGTGACAAAACATGAATAAAATGAGCCCCCTCCACCTTCCGCCGCCTCACAATCCACACCCCACTTCGCAAAGTACCTCGCGAAAGAAGGTATTGGAGTCATCACTAATAGAGTCATCACCCAGGGGATATGTCCTGGATTGAGACTACGAAAATTACAAATTTTGCAGGAAATTACATACAATGGACGGATAAATACAAACAGGTTCATGGCGGACCCTCAACGATCCCCCAGTGGATTTACGAATGTCACATTCGTATCTTAACTTTAATATAGGTTATGAGTTCTTTAAGGGGTTTATTCATTGTTTAAGCGCAATTTATTACTCATTCAAAATATTTCCCCCATTCTTATTGGCTAAAAGCACACGTTTAATTCACCATAACCAGTTACTGATGACCAAATTTGGAAGAAATTTGACTTTAACGAGGAAATGAGGTCAAAAATGCAGCGTTTTCGCAGGTTAAGGCACCGTCAACGGAGAAGACCTGGGGACGAGGTTGAGTTGTTTTGGTTGTGAACTTGAAAAAATGGCGCACATTTCACTCGTTTCAAGAGTAGGAACTAGGCGAAAAAATAGCTAAAAACATGGCAAGAACTGCAAGAAGACAACTCGAAGGGCGACATCTGCTATTTGGAGAATATTTGCGGAGCAGGACAAACCTAAACGTACACTATCGAAGATGAAATGAACATCGATGGATCGATAGAGGCAAGCATGTTTTAGCTATGTTTTTAAACTAGGAATTGTTTTGAATGAATAATAAAACAGTTATTGAATTCGGCTTTCGTATCATATGAAGAATTATGGAGATCTCGGAGAGTGTTATCCGCCTCGGCCTACGGCCTCGACGGATAACACCCTCCTCAATCTCCATAATTCTTCATAAGATACTCCGCCTCATTCATCAATTGTTAATTATTGAAAAAAATTATCCTAGGAACGTTTCTCTATTATCTTCTACTTTTGCATTTACAGACGAAAATGATGACAATGATCTCGTTAGCACTTGTCCTTTGTGCAAGAAGCAAGTTCCAAGTTGTAACCTTCAGCTTCATTCGCTTCGCTGCGAGCAGCAACTCAGGTCACTAGTCAGGCAGCCGGACGAAACAAAACATAAAGAATATTCTCCAGGAAGAAAAACCCCCAAACCGGTGAAAACCGGTGTAAAAACTAAACTTCCTCCTGCCAAACAACACGAGGAGGATCTTGACAAGCTGTTGGCTTCTTTTACGAAGCTAGACACTCAGTGCGCTTATGAAACTTGTAAACAGAGCATAAGAACGTTGGGACAGATTTGTAAATGTTGTGAAAGGATTTACTGTTTGTCCCATCATATTCCCGAGGTTCACGGTTGTGGCGAGGCGGCTAAAATTCGCGCCAAACAACTTTCCAGTCAGCCAAAGAGTGCTAAACCAAAAGCGTCAGACGCCTCGCGGAGAGCGCAGTTGCATCGCAAGCTGGACAAAAAACTTGATGACATGTCGGAACAGAGAAGAGCAAAAAAGAAAGGAGGGGACGGCAAAAAGTAGATTGGTCTTTACTCTCGGCCGATTGCTAAATCAAAATTCAAGAAAACAAATATTCCTTCTAATGTCGGTTTGTTTGGGTGATTTTTTTGGTTCGTATTTATACAGCCGCGCGAAGTCAAACGAAATAAAGTTCGAGAAGGGGACGTGGGCAGAGAGAAAAATCCCTAACCCCTCTCCCATCGTTTTCTGGTTCGACCTCGATTCAGCTTTCGCGCGGCTCTATCTTTTACTTAACGAAACACAAAAGAAAAAAACAACCCCTCCCTCCCCCCACCCCCCCCCCCCCCCCAAAAAAAAAACCGCCAGCTACGCAGGCTAAATTAATTGACTGGGGACCAGCAGTGACGTATGTGTTAGCCGTTCTAGGAGGAGCCCATTGAAAAAGTTGTTATGTGCAGTCATTATATTGACCAATGGAAAAAACTTTCAAAATTCTTCCCAAATCTTTTTGTAAGAAATAAACAGTACTATGCAAAACTAATGCCCCAGAGGTTTCATGTGAATGGTAACACTATAGAATTTCGTCACGCAGAGATTTCGGAGTTACTGAGTGACAAATGATCTCGCACTAACTTCGTCTAGGAGAGTATGGGTTAAGATAAGATCCTAGATTTTTCTGGGGACTTCAAAACTCAGTTGAAAATTATTAAATTCATTGGCCTTGAAAAATCTCTACCTAATTCGTAAAAAAGTTTAAGGTCCTGTTTACACGGAGGTGGGGGACCCTAGGTAAGTGAGGTAACCCGCTTAGGTGAGGTAACCCGCCTGTCCATATAATCTCTCATTTTAATTTGACCATGTTTACATGATAGGTGGGGTAAATTGCCGAGGCGGATTGCCCGGTGTACCAGACCGGGTAACCGTCTCAGCCAGGGTCAAGTTTTGCCAAGGTGGGGTAACCCGCCTAGCCGGGGTCGGATTCGTGTTACATCAAACTCTTGCGAAAAGCTTTTGGCGGAGGCTTTTTTTTTATTAAAAGACTTGACAGTGACAAGAATGCCCCTGGCCACAGCACTGAAAGATTGCAACAAGAGCAGCAAGTGAGCATAGGAAGGCATTAACTGCCAAAACGTCGTTTGCCCGTCATTTTTTTGGTTACATGCTTGGCGAATATTTACTAACCTTGAGAAAGTGCACAATGGGACTAGGGCTGGAATATTGCACGTGAACGCGGGTTACTTTTTTTACCCCATCTGAGCGGGTTACCTTACCTCGGGTCCCCCATTTCCGTGTAAACAGGCCCTAAATGTGGCATAGCGTGAGGTAGGAATTATTCGCGTTGGCTAATTAACTTACTTTTTTATTAGAAGCAGGCTGTTCAAGTTTTGGGTCCTAAAACATTAGACAGTTTTAGCTTCATGTATAGGGCAAACGGCAATCGTCTGATAAAAGTTGAGAATTTCTCAGAACAGAAAATGAGCAGAAAAAACAGCTCGAAGCAAAATTATTCTTGTCGATAAAAAGTTGCGTGAACCTTCTTATTTATGTGTAGAAGTATTGAACAGTAAACGACAATTAATTGGTCACGTAGTTAAAAACTCGCGTTGGCCGTTTGACGTGTACGTGAAGCTTAACTCTCTATTTTCGTTTTTACAACTCGGAAAATCCTGGACTGGAAATTCTCTCCGTGTAGTTCTAACTGGCTTCTTCCCTTGATCGGTTTAAAACCGCTTAACCAAGTCTTGTCTCGCATAAATTAAACATAGAGTGTCTTTTCTGAGTCTAAAGGGCATCCTATGACCAAGAAAGGTAAAGCATAACCCCCCTTCGGCCTCGACCCCTGCCGGTTGGCACCCCTCAGGGGCGGTGGCTTCGGGGGCTAAGGGTGGCAACCGTCAGGGGACGCGCCGCAAGGGGTCTTCCCTTCTGCCTTTTGTGTTTTGAACTTTCTCATGATCCTTCCCACTTTTCCATGACCCATACAGTCGAAAATCCCAGGAACGGCCTGGGTATTAGGCACACCGCGCTCCACTATCTGAACGCCTGGGCTCAGTTGTTCAAAGCTGGGTTAAGATAACCCAGGGTTAGTACGAGATTTGAATTCAGATTTGAAAGCTTAAACAGCAGTTCAGTTTTAATTCTTTTTGTCTACAAGTTGATGATTGGAACCTCTAAAAATAACAGAGAAAATTAAATTATCCGAGAAAATGCTTTTGAACGGAAGAAAAAGAAACCCGGGTTAAATTTAACCCCGGGTTAAGCGCTAATCGGCCTTCGAACAACTGGGTCCTGAACACTAAATGTTTTGCGCATTGATATATCCAAAAACTTCCTGCACGATCAACCCGTTCAATGCGTTTTTATCGTTTTTTAATTTGTGTTTTTTTGTTTTGTTTTATTACCACTTATGCGAGTAGCGGGGGAAACTTTTGGCGGCGCAGCCACCAGCGTGCGAGAAAAGTGTGACTTTTCGCGCGCAGGCAACCAAAATGTTTACTCGTGGGATACCACTCGAAAACATTGCATAACTTCTGAATAACTACTAAGCATACATGTGCATCATAGGAGGCCATCATAGGACCCTTACAGGAAAAATCAAGAAGACCTGCTTGAGCAAGTTCAGAGAAGAGCAGCTCGCTCCGATCAGTCCGATCCGTGACCAGTACTTATTCAACTGGATAGCCGAATCTAAGAGTGGTTTATTTCTGTTTTTGTTCATCCGATAATTGTGATTTGAGATAGGTCAGCTGACCTCGAGCTGTAACGGGCCTGTTTACATCCAACATCAGGCTAGGAGTGATCCAACATCCAACACCAGACCCTTCTCTTAACCGGTCGCTCCCACCCTTCAAGTATATTCTGCACTAAGTATTATGCAACGCGTGAAAAAGCTCATATCTTTTCTCTAAATCAACCCGGTTAATACGAACACCGGTTCATACGGACAGTATGCCATGTCTCGTCAGTCTCTGTATTCTCGGGGTTTCACTGTACGGAGTATGTCCTAGGACGATCAATGACCTTAAAAATTTTTGCCTTTGAGAAGATGATGTTGGGTCTAGGTTGTTTCAAGTCGGCTCTGATCTGAACGGCCCCCACAAAGCCGTTTATTATTTCGTGGAGTGCCGACTTTTGCATCGGTCTTGTTCGGTTTTTAATTCCTAGTTGCTCCAAGTGGCCTGCCAGCTTCTTTGACACTGAACCCAACGCACCTACAACCACTGGCACCACTTTTGTCCTTGACTTCCAGATCCTTGTTATTATTATTATCATTATCATTATCATTATCATTATCATTATCATTATCATTATTATTATTATTATTATTGAACCTCAATTATTTTAATTTCCGACTGTTCTGATCAGGATTTTTGACAGCATGCAGATGTGGTTGTACTATTGATTGTATTGTATTTTTTAATTTCCGGCCGAGTTAGATCGCGAGAGAAGCCTGAACAAGTCCCCTCTACCCACCCCTAGTGTATGCACGTGACGGTCTCTTGACAGAAGGAAACATGGCGACTTACGAACAAGAAGACACTGTTCGGGTTCGAACCCTCGTAAGCAGTTTAACAATGGATGTTCTTGAAAAACTTGGAATGAAGCTCAATCCAAGACATCCTATGAAAGATTTCAGGTATTTGGCAGGCAAAATGAACTATAACTACGAAATGGTAAGAAATTTCGCGCTACAGAGAAATCCCACAGTCGCTCTACTGCATGACTGGTTCATGTCCCACACGAAGAACGGTGAAGCCAAAACAGTGAGTCACCTGATTGAGCTGCTTAAAAATATGAAACGAGACGATGTTGTTGAAATTCTTCAACCCTTGGAATTTTCAGGTAAATGTCTCGGTTGTCTTGAGTTTGTTTAGATGTTATAAATTCTTTGTAATTGAATATGCCTAACGTTAGCTGTTTAATATTTATTGTGATTTGTGCGTGATCTCTTGAATACTACAGTAGAACTTTCTGTCGTGGCATATTTTTCATTTTCTCTAGTTGCTTTGTCATTAATCTTTTGGTTAACTATTTCAGATTTGAAAAAAGTGTGATTAGTTGTCAGTCTCGGCGGAAACCAATGCGTGCAAATGCAAACAAAACGAATTACTAGGAAATTGTTTTCTTGCGTGTATCAAGTGGTGGAATGTGTAGTCTAAAGGGGATATTGATCACCGATAGGCCTAATATTTTGTGCGCTTTCACAAATATTTAGAACAAATTTATAAAAGTACGCTTAACACTTAAACTTATTCGTTTTAATTAATGACAGAGTGTAAACTAGTGTGTAGGGCAGCAGTAAAACACCGAATCCGGAATGATGGAAACGGAAACGGAATACGGAATCTTTGAAAGAAGGTTCCAAGGGATCGATTTGAAAAAATATATATTAGCAGTGACAATAAAAGTAAATGAATAAATTTGATACCTGGGCAGAGAAGACTGCTGTATGACTAGAGGAGTCGATTTCGATGAAAAGACTCTTCATATCCCTTCCGGCAATGAATGCACATTCTCATAGGACAGCAAAGCGAGGAGAAAAACTATAGCTGAGAAGACGTCACTGGCAATAACTAATTTCTCTAGAAAGAGGCAAGTTATATGGAGACAGACTTCGTTTAAATCAACAGAGGCATTGTTTATGTTACTGAAAGGCATCGTCGTCAAGTTGTTCCTGGGTGTCTTTTCTGGGTTGTCTTCAACAGTGTTCAATTTTATTTATCAAGACAACTTACTCAAGAGAACCATGGCATTGTGGAGTCCAAAGAGAAGAGAGAATTATGCATGCATTTGCTTGATTCCATAACCGATTACATAAGAAATAATGCGGCGGGTTTAATAAGCCTAGATTCAATGTAAAATATGCACACCGTTTCCATTGATTCCATTTCCAGATTTCCATGATTCCATTTCCAGATTCCAGATTCCGGATTCCGTGTTTTAGTGCTGCCGAAACTAGTACAGTGTAACAAGACTAAAATCTTGTCACTCCCAAAAAAATGAAAGGGGAGGGACGCAACTTGTTGTTCTGTCTATGTTTCCAGTTTGTTACTCGCCTGCAATCATGTCCTCTCTATATATACCCCTATATAGCTCTATGTGTCTCTCATGGGCTGCAGGGGGTGATACATTTATTTACCACATCGCATGTGAAATTTAGCCAGAATCAGGAGTTATTTCTGTTGGTCCAGACAGAATATTCTACAGGGGTGGATCCAGGATTTTTCCTGCACCACTAAGGAATGGCGTAACTGAGTGGTGATGTGACGTGCCAAACTACCATTTTTAAGTTGTGGATTACGCGTAGCGTAAGGAACAAGTTGTCATGGGCGCTGCAATACGCAAGTGATTGACTCAAACATAGACACCTTTCGTAAATCAGTCGGCTCCCTACAAAAGTGCCCGATTATCAAAACAACAACTGTAACAGAAGAGAAAATCTTGAATTTGACCAAAATTTGGGCTGAAAGACACTCAGTAAGCGCGGATGCAAATTATAAGGGGTGTATAACTGTGCATAAGTACTTGGAGGGTTTGCCAGACAAGCAAGTTTTCACAATACTCATAATACTTTGATTGGAAATGATTTATCAGACACAAAATCACTTTGGGGGAATAAAAGATTCAGTCCAAAAACAAGCAAGTTTCCCTAAGGGAGTGAGTGAATCAAGCTAGCTTATCAGCGGAACCATCGACAATTACAGAAATTCACCGACAATTAAATTTCTTTTCAGAGATACCCCTCTTTAAAGCTTGTTTAAAACAAAGTAATTGTCTTAAACGCCATTTTAGTTTAAACTAAGGCTAATAAAATGAACTGTATGTAAAAGGTGCAAGTAGAGAAATACGGAAAAATTTACCTCTTCTTACTTTTTTTTTCTTGTAGTTATAAACATTGTCTCGAAATGAAGAGTGTATTTTTACAGATGGCTTTGATGATCTGAAGGGATGTAACCAAAAACGTCTTTTCCATGCAATTTGAAATCTTAGGACTTGATATATTTTACTTTAGACTACCTTTTTGAGCAAAGAATCTTTTTGGACAATTCAGAGTTCTTATTAGTTGGTCTGAAATTAATTGATCCTTAAGTTCCAGTAATTAACTTAATATTGTTCCCAATCTTAATTTAATTCTTTTCAATGCAACTGCTTAAAATTTTGTTTTCTATCACAGAAATTCCTCAGAATCGTCCTGTGAACAACCTAAGCAACCCACATGTGCCTTATGACCTGTCTACTGCATTTTATGGTCCACCTGGACAAAGAAATATATTTGGAGAATATTCCAAAGGAGGTTTGTTTCCATTTAAACAAGACATTTGTGTAATATTTGTCATAGCTGACTACCAGAGTGCTTGCCAATTAGGAGAGTGGCACCTTCTGTCAGTTATCAATTACTGGATGAGCCTGAGTATGATTTTCAATAGGACAATTGCACGATGACGATATTTAATTGACTACAACCACCAGAATTCATTTCGGTTTTGCTTTGTTCTTTAAATTTGTCAATCCGGCTGAGGATTAAAGAACAATAGCCTTAATTTGCCCAAGAAAACAACAAACCCAGGGATTCTGGTAATTGTAGTAAAATGTCATCATCATGCAATGTTTTATTGTCCTATTGTCACCACCTGGGCCGATAGCAGCCTCTGAGTGAGGTACATAGTAGAATGGTTCTATATCTGATATTATACAGTATAACTGCAGGGTTCTCAGGTGAAGAGTGTGATGTAAAAGGAGAATATTCTGAAAGATTCTCCACATCTGGATAAAAAAAGTCATAGGCTACCAAATGTTAGCAGGAGAAATCTGCGTAGTAAACAGAGAATTCTCCAATCTCCGATGTCCAATGAACACCTTGTAACTGACTAGAATACACCTAGGCTTTTTGTGGTATTGCAACCAGGTTAAGCTTCATTTACCTGTGACTCAGACCTGCTTAAGTTTAATTTATTTGCATCTAATACAAAGCATATGTTTAAGTAATACAGTAAGTTGCTGTTAATCATTGGCTTTGATTCTTTATCTATGAAAGTATTAATTGCCTAATCTATTGCTGTTGTTATGCTTTAGAATTGGTCCATCTTACAGTGCTTTATAACCCATCCTCCCCTTCTAAACTTAGTATGCTTCAAAATACAGACCACTCAAACTGTTTACAATAGTAAGAAGGATATCTTGAGAGTAGCAGACAGCTTTTAGGTCTAAATGTTTGTGGTTGTTACTCAATTTACAAACCTAAAGTAGTAAGTAGGTGGCAAAAATTCCACTGGAAGCAGCAACATTGCCAGCTCCAGCTCATTTTGACTGAGCTAAAATAATGAAGAGGATTTCAGTTATTCCATCATTAATGTTTTTTTGTACCACTCCATGGTATTGCTTGACTGTGAACTGATTTTTGTATTTATTTGATCAGATTTAAAAGAAACGCGTCCTCCTCAAGAAAATGAGTATCTCCACTGTAACAACTTATCTGGGAGTAGACTGTACAATAACTATGAAGGGGATGAAAGTAAGTGTCCAGTAACTTAAGTTTGTAAATGCAATGTGGAACTTCATTAATACAGTCACCAATGGGTCAGAAAATTTGGCCATATTAACTGGGTGGCGGTATTACCGGGGCAAGGTCAAATTTCATGACTTGAGGGCCATAATGACAAATACACCATACATCACATTCACACTTCTTGAACAACTGTTCTATTTATTAAAAAATATTATATTATAAGATCGGCTACTAAACCACCCAAAATATGCATTTTAAGTCTCCTATAGTCTAAAAACAATACAAGAAGACTGGCTCAGCTTACTATATATACGTCAATGAAATTGACATGTCACCGGCATTTAATTTTCTAAACTTTGGACAAGTGGCCATATTATAGGGATGAAATTATAAAAGATTCTACTGAGATGATTATTTTAAAATGCGGCTGTTGTGCAGTTTGTTTATTAGAAAATGTATGGCCATTTTGCTGGGTCAACAAAAGTGGCCATTATGACAAGGTGATCTTATTACCAAGGTGGCCGTAAGGCGGGGTTTCACTTTATGTTGAAAAATGTACTACAGAGCATGAGAAAAGCGCTGTCCTGTACCCTGTATTAATTTTGTAGTAGACATGAAATGCCATAAGCTGCCATTAACGAAGAGTAAAAGTATTGTTATTGTAGTAACGTAGTTATACATAACTCCTTGGCTCATTGCTTTTATTTGCTAAGGGTATTGGCGAGAGGTTACATTCAATACTCAGCAGAATATGTTTTATGATTTGGGATCACCACTGGCAGCAGAGCCAAGACCACAAGGTATGTACTATTAATGTTATTGACTGCTGCATGGAAATGTATTTTTGTAGAAGTTTAATTTTAATTTTGCAGATTAGTTACCACGTAGGGAGATTGAAAGGGAAAAAAAGGATCCCATGGAGTAAGGTACCAGGGATATGAAGGGGTCATTTCAAAGGGAACAGTCAGGAGCATAGGAAAGATGCAGAGAAATAAAATGACAGCTGACACTAGAGGAATGGTTTGCTAAATAATTTATTATTACTTCATGAAAGTTTTTCTTGTAATTTTTTTTTCTTTTGCAGTTCGACATCCAGCAACTGTTCTCCAAAATGGTAGGGACAATAATTCATTAGAAGAACAAGTTGTGGCCTTTTTCAAGTTGCCATGACAAAATTAATCAAGTAACTTTATTTAAAAAGACAAAAAACTGTCAGTTGGAGGCTCATTTTCAAGGTGCCTTTGTGATAGATTTAAACAAGAGATAAATATTATATGTACGTAGAATCATTATTAATATTAAAGGTATTAAGACTCAACTATTGATTGTACTTATCTTTGATCTTTTGTGACCACCTTGGGAATCCATAATGGTGGTTGCATCCATTTACAAGAATAGCGCTAGGCTCTGCTGTAGGACTCGGGGACATCTCATAAACTTGTTATGAGTGGTTACTTACAAAAGCGTTAAGCTGAAAGCTAATGGTGTATAATTACCTACATACATTTCAGCTAAATTAATGTTAATAGTTTCTAATTTATTAATCATAACATTGAAAATTCACTAGTGGTCCTGTAATGTATCATGTATGATCAAGTGTTGACTGAGTGGTTCCTTACGAGAACTTAAAAGCAAAGGAAAAGCAATGGTAGATTATAGTCCTTAGAAAATTGTTGACTTTATTTGGTCTGTGAAACTGTAAATTTAATTTCACAGGCTCATCTCAAGGTGAAGCAAGTTACAGTGAGCTACTGACTATGCAGCGGCCGCACAATACTATCCCACAAAGCCCACCAGGTATCAAAATCATAGCTTTGGAATGAACATTTTTGCTTACGTCTCTTTTGGAATATTCAGTAATAAGTTACTTATCACCTGGACTGATGTTGTGCGTAACTTATTGAACTTATTATTTCATTATATCTTTGTCCCTAGGATCTCATTATGGTGACGTAAATGTGGAATTACCACCTGTTTACAGGCAGCACAATTTTATTCCTCCTAGCCCATCACGGCTTCCTCCAAGCCCACCACGGCCAGGTAAGTGAATCCAAAGTTGCAAATAACAGTTAGAGAGCGTGCAACTAAGATATGCTCCATATTCAATGAAGTTCTGCCTGTGGTCACACATAATGACCAAATAGATAAAATACCAAAGATTTATATCATTTTAATTAAAGCTAAAGATTTATGGAAGGTGACCAGAGGAGCCTGCCATCCTAATCTCCAAGCTGCTAGCTTTCATTTGGGCTTCAACTAAGAATGAATGGAATGCAAGGGACACAAGAAATTTAAAGTCATATTTACAGGTTGCATGATGTTTGCATGACAACAACAACAACCAACCAACCACGTTATTTTACCAACTTAAAACATTGACAAGAACAGCATAAATTAAAATAGGTCAGACAAAAAAAAACACTCAGAATAGCAAAGAAGAACTAAACGACCTGAGTAGTTACAACAATTAAATTACATTTTATAGGGTTGCAACACACAAAAGATAGAGGAAAAATGTCATAAATTTAGGAGAGAAAAAAATTGATAAAAAATAAATTAATTAATTAATTTAATTAAGATAAAATAGAACAACTTAAAAGGAAAAAGCAAACAAACAAAAACAAAAAATGGTACCAGGGAATCATAAAGTTTTTATTAATAAGGGTAAGTTATTCAATACTATCCAGCATCCACAGTAAGTTGATAAAATATCTGTTTTCATCGTTTGCTTGAATAGATTCAGAGAACTGCTTTTAAAATTTTCATCCAGATTATTCCAAACAGATGTAAGTGAAAAGAAGTTGTCAAAAGCCTTAGGTAGCAGATTGTGATGGAATTGAAACATAAAAAAAGGGCAGTATGAATGGTCACAAGATCAATGAGGTTGATTAAACCTAGCTGTGAAAACAGTGGGCTAGAATGAGGTCATTAAGATTATAGTCCTTAGAAAATTGGTGACTTTATTAATTTTGGTCTGTGAAACTGTAAATTTAATTTCACAGGCTCATCTCAAGGTGAAGCGAGTTACAGTGAGCTACTGACTATGCAGCGGCCGCACAATACTATCCCACAAAGCCCACCAGGTATCAAAATCACAGCTTTGGAATGAACATTTTTGCTTATCTCTTTTTTGGAATATTCAGTAATAAGTTACTTATCACCTGTACTAATGTTTTTTTGTGCATAACTTGTTCAACTTATTATTTCATTATATCTTTGTCCCTAGGATCTCATTATGGTGACGTAAATGTGGAATTGCCACCTGTTTACAGGCGGCACAATTTTATTCCTCCCAACCCATCACGGCTTCCTCCAAGCCCACCACGGCCAGGTAAGTGAATCCAAAGTTGCAAATAACAGTTAGACAGTGTGCATAAGATATGCTCCATATTCAATGAAGTCTTACCTGTGGTCAGGCATGATGACGAAATGGATAAAATACCAAGATAATCATTTTAAAGCTAAAGATTTATGGAAGGTGACCAGAGGAGCCAGCCATCCTAATCTCCAAGTTGCTATATGCATGCTGTGTATATTAAATTTACTGTAATTAGTGCTGACCTGATCGATATAATAAGTTGACTTTGATGACAGCCTAGCACTATACCCATAAGAAGGTTGAGTTTGATCGTCCGGTGAATGTAGTCCTTAACAGTTTTACTTTACCCATGCTTAGACGATATATAAGTGAAAGGAAGTTGTCAAAAGCCTTAGGCAGTAAATTGTGATGGAATTGAAACATAAAAAGGGCAGTATTAATAGTCACAAGATCCATGAGCTTAATTAAACCTAGCTGTGAAAACAGTGGGCTAGAATGAGCATCTCGATTAAAATATGTAATTATTTGCACTGCCTTTTTCTGTAAAACTACAACAGGGCTTAGAGTTGTAGCATAAGTATTACCGCAGAAAAATATTATTAAGCCATAAGTTAGGAAAGAAAGATGGTTTACCAATATCAAATAACAGTGACGTTTTGAAATTTTTCTTCATAGTCAATGTATATTTGTGTGGTTTTTGTTTCTGCAGTGGTCTCAGACAAGGTTGCTTTGGTCATTGGAAATCAAAATTATGAATGTCAAATGTTGCAAGGACTTGCTTATCCTGAAAAAGATGCCTATGATGTGGCTTTTGCTCTTCAAAGACTTGAATTTAAGGTTGGTAGGGAGGGAGTCATCGCAAAGGTAGATTTCAGAGATCCTCTTGTCTAATGGACAGAAAGTAATCTTCAGTAACTAAGAAAATTTAATTACTATGATCCAAATGAATGCATGTGGTATTTTCATTATTCTTCACATGAAAGCATGTTTGTAGTTTAGAAAGTTCATGTTAAATTTCTATGCCATACAGCCTGTTGACATCAACCATAAGAGCAAACACTGCAAAGCCAATTTTTACGGGTCCAAAGTAGAAGAGCTAAGGGAGATTGACCCTAGATCGTGGTGGAAGAAGGTGCTAAGACTCAGTGGAGCAAAATCATCCTGCTCTAGTCACCTGCTTGCCCAAATGCATGTTGATGAACTTAAGAATGTATCTACACAGAAAATAGCTGATGTGATCAACAGCTCTCTTTTGGAGCACTTAGAAGAGTATTGGCTTCTTAATGCCATTGACAAAGCTTGTGGATGATCATGCCCCTGAGTTCCTTCTAATTTCAGAACAAGACATTATTTTATTATAAGAAACTCTCCCACCTTAACCCAGTGAAAGCTAGTGGGCCAGATGGAATTCCGAACTGGATACTGAAAGACTATTCAGATTTCCTTGCCAACCCAGTAACTACAATCCCAAATGCCTTGTTTAAGGAGCAGCATTAGCCAAGCACTTGGAAACTGGCTGATGTGTTGCCCCTTCCTGAAATGAAACCTAGCAAGGAACTTAAAAAAGATATCAGACCGATATCACTCACACAATGTACCTCCACGGTTGCTGAGGACTTCATCATCTCCCAGTACGTGAAACCAGCTGGGCTAAGTGTACTTGATCCTAGTCAGTATGGCGCCATTCCAAAGTAGAGCAAAACATTAGCCTTATTGG
>OZ037776.1:42372876-42497876 GCA_964035525.1 Porites cylindrica | reverse complement strand
TCATTTGGGGCAGGAAAACGGCTGCGAATGTCTGTTAAGAATGGTCGAAAGAGCTCCAGGATGTCCAGTTCCAGGACTCATTCGAATGCTTGTCTCTGATTATTTTTTGTGCCCAATCGGAGGCCAGGATCTATCGCACTGCTTTCATGACCTTCTAATATGAAGGAGTTTACCTGCAAACTCGACTGTTCCCGTACCTGTCTGGCTCGTGCATGAGAGCTTACCTCAAGATGAGTTTTCAGTGAAAATGGGCTCCAAAAAACCAAAGAATTCCTTAATTTAGCATGTTAGCAATACAAAACAAAACGAAAAATGTACCAACCAAAGAAATCAGACTGTGGACTGGTCGAAGGTAAAATTGTAAACACCAGAGTACTTTTAAGTTTGTTCATGCAACTATTCAAGAGTTTCGTTCGATCCACTTGTGTCACTGAGGAGAAAATCTTAACATCAAACTTACAGACACTAAAGGGCAAAGAAATTTCTCCAGCACGTGCCTGACAAGTATGCTGAGCAGGCGTAAACAGCCACGCACACGATTTCGCATGAACAAGCCTAGAGGAACTCTGGTGTTAACGAATTCACCTTTGATCAGTCTAGAGTCTGATTTCTTCAATATTGTGACACGAAAATGTTACCAATTATGGAATTTGTATGGCTTTTGGGGCCCATTTTCACTGAAACCTCTTCTCGAAGAAAGATACACTACCCAAACAGGTATGGCAAACAGTCAAGCAAGACCAATTTCTCTTCCAGTTTCTAAAGTAGCGAATTCCGTTTGTGTTAACAGATTGCCCAATAATGGTGGGTCTGTGCAATATTGCAAAAGAGGAGCTAGAGGAAACAACATTTTTGCTTACTCTTGGTAAGTGTTAGATCATCAAAGTTCCAATGGCGTGCTTTGTAGATTATTATTATTATTATTAGTAGTAGTAGTAGTAGTAGTAGTAGTAGTAGTAGTAGTAGTAGTAGCAGTAGCAGTAGCAGTAGCAGTAGCAGTAGCAGTAGCAGTAGCAGTAGCAGTAGCAGTAGCAGCAGTAGCAGCAGCAGCAGCAGCAGCAGCAGTAGCAGTAGCAGTTGCAGTTGCAGTAGCAGCAGCAGCAGTTGCAGTTGCAGCAGTAGCAGTAGCAGTTGCAGTAGCAATAGCAGCAGCAGTAGTAGCAGTAATAGTAGTAGTAGTAGTAGCAGTAGCAGTTGCAGTTGCAGTTGCAGTTGCAGTTGCACTAGCAGCAGCAGCAGTTGCAGTTGCAGCAGTAGCAGTAGCAGTTGCAGTAGCAATAGCAGCAGCAGTAGTAGCAGTAGTAGTAGTAGTAGTAGTAGCAGTAGTCAATTTAGAATTGTCGGACGTTGACTTAGATATTGAAAAAGGACACGCAAATATTCATTAATAAGGCATTGAGAACGCTATTTAATTTCCTTTTTTAGTAATTTTCTTAGTAAGAATGCGTTTAACCTTGAAAATAGTTTTTTGAATCGAAATGGATTGTTTTAATTGAAATGAAATAATTTTAATTCGAATAATTTTTTTAATTAAATGAATCTTTTTCTTATCAAAATTAAGTGTTTTTTTTTTAATCAAAAGGAATTGTAAATAGTGTTTTGACGGAATAGTTTTTTAAGCGAGTTAATTGTAAATAGGATTTTAATAGTTAACATTGTTAATATTATTATTATTTATTTAAAATATTTATTATTATTATTATTATTATTATTATTATTATTATTATTATTTGTATCTTTGTTGATGTATTTATTTGGTTAATTTTGGTTTATTTTGGCGGCAGTTGTTCTCAGCATGAAGCATATGAGGCGCCGGGTAAAAGAAATGGTCTATATGCCTTTCATTTGCTAAACCACCTAAGACGAAACGAGAGAATAGAGCTTATTCTTATGGATGTGGCACGTGGTATGTTGAAGGAAGAGTTGCTTAGTTAAACCATAGTTAGAAGAGGAAATTGGTTAGAAAACCCGGCAAACATCAAAGTTGAAAACAATGGTGCTGTAGGTTAAGTTGGGAGCTCCCTGACCGTGCACAATCCTTTGTTTTCTGTTCACAAATTATGAAAAATGAGTTAACAGTAACTGCGGTCGTTTCGTCCCGACTTATTTGACTACACAGCAAACTGCGCACCGAACGACGAATAAATTCCGGGCGAAAAGATCGGAATTACAAAGTGATTTTAGCAAGAGGTGATTGGGTGAAAATTCCACAAAAAAAACAGCCCCACTCCCTGGTGTTAGGAATATTTGTGGAATGTGGCTGGTAATGACGTTCAGTGTTATCAGCCTCAGTTACTGTAACGAAAATTTGCATGGCGATTGTCGCACTTTTTAACTTGGAACATTCTGAGGACAAAAAAGATAAGTTAAATTTTCATTTTGACGGAAAGGAGACCACCGGGATTTAGCTTTGTCAAATGCTTTTTTGTTTTTGCTAAAAAAAAAAGAGAATTAGTGGATAGTTTTAGGTATTATTATAGCTGCTATGAGTTCATGCATATAGCTGTGTATATTTTCACAGATGTTACCAGGGAAAGCACTCGAAGCCTTATTCAGCGACCCTGCCATGAATCTGATGCAGTGGCTGATTGCCGCTTAACAGATCCCATTATCCCTACAGTGCGTCCAAGAGAATTTGAAGAAAGGATTCAGCTCTGGAACCAAGCTCACTGTGAGTGTACCGTATTAACTCGAGTAAATAAGCGGCACGGCCCGATATAATCAAAATCAGAAGACGATAATTCTGTTAGTTTAATACGGAAAATAATACTTCTGTATTTGAAACAATTCTTTGTCTCGTCCAACTTTTAAATAGGCGCCGCTTGTTCGAGTGGATACGGTATTGACTGTTTTCTTTCTGCAGTCATCAAATTTCTGCCCGTGCCACAGTTACAATTTCACTCTCAGAGTAATTCGCAAAGATAAGATGCAGTTCTTTAATTTGAATCCTATGGTGTGCCTAGTCTAACCTCAGCAGTACTTCCACGCGGTAGTGTTTATTTATACGGCATAAACTGGTCCTAGTTTTTTAGTTTCTTGGCAAAATCAAGTCGTGTGAACTAAGAGGACGAAAATTGGTGCTTTGGTTATTCAGTACCTTGCAGTTTTAAAATGTGAAATTTTATGTGAAAGTTTGCCTGAACACCTTTCAGACAAACGGCAAATGAGCAGAGAAGGTCATTTTTCCTACTGATTATTACGCGTGTCGTTTGTTGCCCGATTTGAAGGTGAAGAGGAGTGTTTTCGTGCTCATAAATTGCGTGAGTGCGAACTTTTCTTTTTAATCGTTTCCTGAAACAGTAGCAATCGTATGGCCATCCCTGCCGTTTACCGTCAGCGTGGTACTTAACTTTGTAGAGTCTTGCCGCCAGCCTGTGAGAGAATGTGACTTAACTTACTCACAGAAACTTACAGTAAGTTAAGGTGCGTAAAAACGGGCAATAAAAAAACGTGCAACTTGTCTTGCAACATTGATGCAGAACAAGTTGAATAGCGATATTACGCGTTTTACAACCTAAATCAAACCTGTCTTGCAACAAATCAGGTTGTTAACAGGTTTAAAGGTGGGTGGTAAAACGCGCAACATCGCTATTCAACTTGTTCTGCAGCACTGGGTGTTGCAAGACAAATTGCGCGTTTTTTTGTTGCCCGTTTTTACGCATCTTTACTGTTTGTAAGTTGTTAACTGTTAAGTTGTTAGGCAACTGAATAAAACTCAGCTAGGATCATGAGTTACAGAGAGCAATTTATTTTTATTTTACAGTTCTTCCAGGAGATATAAGACCTATAGAGAGAGACGGTATAACCATCACTTTTAATTATCGACCAGTATTTTCCAATGTCCTGGACATAGCAATAACGGCTCGCAACTCCAACCCTGTGACACTTCACCAAGTTGTAATGGGACTAGATGTACCTACGGTAAGTTTACAGTCTTTTCTCCATATATTGAAATGCCATATTTACAATAACTGAGTGATTTTTCGCGCGCTGATTGGTCGATAAGAGCATAGACCATGGTAATCACGTGATGGTGGCGCAACTTGTTTTTCTCTTTCTCTCGAGCGCGATTATCCGAGAAACTTCAACAGAAATGGAGGTCAAAACTGTCAATGTTATTGTAAAAAACAAATCGACAACAATTTTCCATGGTCTATAGAGTATGATAATAATAATAATAGTTTATTGATATCCCTCTCGCAGCCTAAAGGCTGAATTAGAAGGAAGGTCAGTGACAATAACAGAAGACAATACAATACAAAAACAATCAAATAGATAATTATGTAAATATGATTAAAAGCACTACATAACAGAGAAAAAATAACAGAGCACTGGATTACAACTGGTCTTGAAACTTAATGGTGCAGAAATCTGCGAACCGCTTTGTCTTGGGGACAAGGCGCACCGGAACACGTTCGCCTGAACGGAAGCAGTATAGCCTGTCAATTGACACACAAGGAATTAATGGCTTGAGTACCGGAGACGACAGGCAGTCACGCTTGATAAAATTTATGCAAGCTTCCTCCCTTCTCTGGGAAAGGGCAGTGATGCCAGATTGAATTAGGGCGTCGTCATAGTGACAATTCGGCAAAACGATGCGTAGGACCCTTTTTTGTACATGACGTCACGGCGGCCATATTGGTGTCCCAAATAATGAAACGGCGGCCATGTTGGTGTCCCAAACCAATCATGTGGGATTTGAACTCTTTTCGTACGCAAACGCTTTCTCTTGTTCCAATAAATTTGCATAGATGCTGGCCTCGTGAGTGAAAACGCTCTATACTCTTATCAACAATGGAAATGACGTCAAAATGTTCGCTTGCGGCTCGTGGTTACACTTTGAGTTCTGAACATTTTGACGTCATTGTTGTGATCGATAAGGGTACAGACCATGGAGAACTGTTGTCGATTTGTTGAATATGCTGTAAAAGGTAAACGACGCCCGGCCCACACTAGCGACGCAAGCATGACACAAGAATAAGCAAGGGCGTCACAAGACTTGCTACAAGTCGACCTCTCAGAAGTTTCTAAAATCGAGAGAAGTGAGCTTCAATGAAGTCGCGCAGCCATCGAGCGTGCGACGTCGACTTGTTTCGCCTGAAATGTGAATGGACTTGAATCATATTACAAATTCACTCGAGAAAAAATGATTGACATATGCTATGTCGGGAGTGGCGTCTAATATCACTCACTCTCCTATTGGTCAATTGTCATGACGTCACCGGTGGAATTTTTCACCGGTTAATTTCGCGCCAAACGGGTGTGAAACTGGCATAAACTGGCATAAACAGGAAAAAGTAAAGGACTTTTAGAAAGTCTACAATTTTCCCCGAACTAAGGAAAACTGTGTCATTTCGCTAACTCCCAGCAGCAGTTGTTGCTAACAGGAATTGATTTCACATATTCTGTTTCTTGACAATATATATTTAACTCTCTTTGAAGCCGGTTATGACTCACCTTCGACATGTGACTGGTGAAGTCCTTGATCCCTATATGGGGACGATAACGCAAGTTGTGCAGCTGTACAGACTACAAAAGTTAGAGGTAGAATTTTTGTTGTTGTTCTTCTTTAAACATAGCCTGCGTAGCGGACGCCGGTTTTTTGACGTTCTGTGCTCCCTCATAGAACGTAGAAAACGGAAAACTAAGCCTTAGGCTGTAGGCGCCTCCTCTTCCCTTCGAGCGTTCCCCTCGCGAGGTCCATAAAACACGGGCGCCTGCTACGCAAGGCTATTTAAACCATGAAGTTTCATGTGTAAACATCAGCATAATATTAAACAATTATTCCTCGAGCCCGAATGGGCTCTGAGTCAATAGCTCATGAGGCCGAAGACCGAATGGGCTATCGACTCAGAGGCCATGAGGGCGAGAGGAATAATTGTTTTTGTAAAATACAATTAGTTGGTCAAAAATATCGAGAATAAAAAACTTTTAGCTAGTTAAAGCTGGAATTTAATCCTTTTTTGCCGCCAAAAACCCCGCGCTTTTCGCTACTAGTGGGCTGTAACATATAGCCTAGTAGTAGCTCAACCAATCAGAACGCAGCATTGATAATAGACCACTAGTTGGATTTTACTAAACAATAATACCAATCAGTTTTATTTTATTTTAGTTCAATTCCCTCCTTAGTTTTTCCTGGAGGGAAACAAAACATTTGATGGAAAAACAAAACGAAACAAACCAAAACATAAGGCGGAACGAATTAATGTGATAGGTTGAAGATGAAAAAAAAAATGAAGTGAATGTTAGGGACACCGCAATAGCAGAGAGTTATTTCGAGTTATTTTGTATGCCGCTCACCATGTTTGACATACAGCTAAATCACAAAAGGTTGCTTTGGCAATTGGTCATTGGTAATTGGGCATTGGGCATTTGGAATAATGCACTGATTTGATTGAGTAATCACCAAACAAAAGCTTCTTAATACGCAATTGCCCAATTCCTAGTAAGCAACCTTCATTGAATCAGCTATATACTGTGTGTATGGTTCACTACTCTCTGTCCGAGTACCCTGCGAGTAGAGGCTACATTTTCGCGGTATGAGATGGCGTGCGAAAAGTAGCGGACGGATTTGAACGGTTGTCGGCAGAGGCTACTTTTCGCACGCCATCTCATACCGCGAAAATGTAGCCTCTGCTCTTATTCAACCCATTCTGGCTGGTTTAAGCTTTACTCGTTTCGTTTTGAGATGGAGACACCGGTTGTTTACTATTTACATGGGAAAACTGGTCGGGTCGGTTCACGGTTTGGGCAAATGATAAGCAAAATTCAAGACTGGTGAATTTCGTCTCGGAATCGCGTTTACCATGTGCACTAATCAGTTACATTACCGAAAACGGCCGCGAAAGGCTGAAACTGGTATCAAAGATGGCTTTGAAGAAATGGAACACGAAATCAGACTTTCCGTTGCTCCCGGAAATTTTCTACCGAAACGACCCGAAAAGTCGCGTCCCATTTACTTTCTATTCCGGCTTTTTATTTTCCAAAAACTTTTTGTAAATGATAAACAACCACCGCGGACTATTTTAAAGCTCCACCCCTCTACCTTGTTTTTAGCATCGCCCACGACGAGGGTAGTGGAAACGTCAATTTTAAAATGGATTCGTGTTTTTTCAAACTTTGTCGCGTTTATTCCAATTTGCTGAAATTGTCAAATGTAGGCGAATTTCCTAGGAGTTGATTTCTTGGGCACCGCACTGAAGTTTAGAAAGAGAAAGAAAATTCGTCGTCGCTTTTAACATCCTCCATAAAACGTCAAGTTAGGTAGTGTCACGTCGTAGTCGTGTAGTGACGGCGAAGAAATGTACAAAAAAAGCGTGATACACGTGCAAAGTTGTTGTTTTGCCTAACAAACTTATTGCTTTTTTGACATCCTCGTTGCTAAAAGCTCCCCAGTAAGAAGTTTTCTGACACTTTGTTTTACCACTTAGGATCCCTTGGTGGCCAAGTTCAAAATATACTACGACAACGGTAACGAGACAAGAGATTTTGAGGAAACAGTTTGTCTCGGGTGTCCTCTGATATCGTCCGTTTTTGCTCGGTGGGATTGGTGGATAACATGCGGACAGATACCTCAAGGAAAATGTACCCAGGTTTAATTGCAGCAGAGTTAGCAGAGGGCATTGATGGCAATGGCTTGCTTTGAAACCTAGGCAGTTCTGTTAGGAATGTTGACGTTATTTTTTATACAGAGTATCGTCAACAGAGTCTCTTGGTATCGTAAAACCAGCACAAGTGATTTTCTCTTGGCTTTTTGTGGCCAATCACGACAGATGCTCACATTTCAAGGAACCAATCAGAACTCGAGCAAAATTCATCACGAGCACGAAGCTTGCCAACCGCGGGAAAAAAAGACTGCGAGCAAGGCGTGATTGGTTTGGGTTCGAAGCTTGGTGTTAAGACTTTGTTTAAAACAATGGCACGAGATATTTATAGTCATAAACCGAGTCATGGAAAATCAAAGAAAGTACCAAACTGTATTCGTCGCGACCGAAAACCCCTCTGTTGTCATCTTAAGTATCTTTTAGCGCACGCCGTGATCTTAGACAGACTCCACACAGAGACACGATAAATTCAGAATTGTTTGGTCCCACATCAGAAATGTGGCCTCTTCGGATCGTCTTCCGACGCACAAGGGTGCATTTGAGAAACTTTCGGTATACCTTGAATTACTACGGAACCTTCCTGATATCAAATTACGCTTCTAAATTGGTACCTTTTCAGAAATTGTTTAACCACGCCGTGATCTTAGACAGACCCCATACAGAGCATAAATTCAGAATTGTTTTGTCCCGCATCAGAAATGTAGCCACTTCGGATCGTCTTCCAATGCACACTGGGGGTTCATTTCAAGGATTTGAGAAATCTTCGGAATACCTAGCCTCCCCGCAGACGTCCTTTGGGGTTCGTTTGTCACGCATTCATTTCTCCCCCACGGAGGGGGAGAAATGAATGCGTGACAAACGAACCCCAAAGGACGTCTGCGGGGAGGCTACGGAATACCTTGAGATACTACGGAATGTTCTGGATACTAAATCACGGTTCTAAATTTGATGAATGTCATCATCATCATTGTCCTTGGTCCCCAAATGGGAAATTGAGCCGTGTTGATAAATGTACTTTAAGTGTAAATGGTAGTATTATTCATTCAAAATATTTTGCCGTGTCTGACTCTGCTCCAATCCTCTGGCTATCTTTTCATGACCAGCCGTCGCTTTCTATTTTTGGAAAATGTAGGCAATATACAATCGATACGCTGGTATATTGGCCCTACATAAAATAGCCACCTCATTTCCAGGCAGGCAAAAAAAGCGGAAGAGTTTGCTTAACACGAAGAAGCCGAATTCCTTAATGACTGAAAATGAGCAGAAGAAAAGCGAGAATACGCCAAAACATTTAGGGCCTGTTTACATGGAGGTGGGGGACTCCAGGTACGCGAGGTAACCCGCTTAGGTGAGGTAACTCGCCTGTCCATATAATCTCTCATTTTAACTTGATCACGTTTACATGTTAGGTGGAGTGACACGCCACATGTTACCTCACCTATCTGGGGTCCCCCACCTCCATGTAAACAGGCCCTGTCATGTACTTTTTAAAGAGTATCTGCAAGAAAAAGCATCTCAGTGCCGAGAAACAAGCAAATGTTTTTAAGAAATTCTACGAGGAGGTAAGGTTGTCACGAACTTAGAAATTTTTTGAATGAATAATAAAGCAATTATTGAATTCAGCTTTCGCATGACGGATGTGAAGAATTATGCAGAATTCGGAGGCTGTCGGCCTCGGTGGATTCTTGCTCTGTATAATTCCTTTCATCATACTTAGGTTCATTCAATAACTGTTAATTATGCTATTTGTTTTTACTACCTTATAAGTAAGAAAAGCTTGTCATGCCACACTGTTTGATGGCTCTCTTTTAAACGGATCAGATTTAGAATTTCATTGAAATATTTACAGTTACAATGTTTTCGCTAAGCGAAAGATCTTGTTATTATTATTATTATATTTTTTTTTTGCTTATTGTAGTCTCTAAAATCAGAAGGTATCAGAAAGAGAAAAAAAATATTTTCTTTACCAAAGGCACATTTTCAAGTAACCATCATAGTTTGATGCGTATGTGAAACTTAGCGATGATTTCTATGAAATCGGTTTGAACACTTAATCAGACTTCTTTAACTTGTATGTTTTGTTTTCCCAATGAAGGTGTCGGGGAAATTTGAGCCTTTGTCTTGTCATGTATTATGCGTACAGATGCACGTGAGTGAGACGAAATTTGAAGGAAACAGTTTTCTTGAGTATTATCACATGACCTGCATCGGAAAAAAACATACAAGCTAAAGAGGTCTATAGTCCATTTCTACAATAAGTCATTTGACTTCAACTCAACTAGCAAATGTTGTAATCTCAAAGAGCTTTAACTCTTTGATGCTTACATTGAATGATTACGTCCTGTAAAAGCGATTCCAACTTTTTGAGTCTGCGGATGAAATCCTATGGTATGACCATGCAAGTGAAATTTTTTCGTAGTACTGTTTAATAGTACTTTTTGATTTTTCGGATTTAAATAATAATGAAATTTGAACTTTTTTGCCAAATTTTGACTCAACACAGTTCTGGGAGTGAACGGGTTAAGAAACAATACCCCTAATATGCACAAGAAAACAATGTTGTAGTCAAATGATGTCATCGTGCAAATGGCCTTTAAAAGAAAAAAACTTGCCTCGTTTTTATGAGGCTTACAAAGATTTTTTTAGCAAGTCCTATTTTTATGGCTTTAAAAATGCCGCGGGTGAATGGTTTTTCAGAGATTACCTATTTCCTTGATAAAACGAAAACAAATGCTACAATAGCATTGCTAACTGTAAAGTCAATAAACAGTTGTATTTTGCCACCTTTCTGATGATAGCCATTTATGAGTTGCATATCACTTTGTCAGGCCATGTTGGGGTAAAATTTCGACAAGTGACATAAGACAAACCAAATGGCTACAAACGACGTAAAGATGGTTTAAATACCGACAGGAACATGGCCTACTCCGCAAAACGTTTGAAACTAAGACTAGGGACGTGCCTACCCGCCCTCCCCCCCCCCCCCCCCCCCCCCCCTCCTTAGGAGAGCGATATCTAAAAAAGACCTGCTATATATGATTATGGTACAGAAAAGAGCCACAACTCAACTAACTTGTTCTAGTACCTCCTCTGCTGTCGGTTTTTCTCTCACGCTGGCTTATTGACTGAAAGCAAAGCCTGCAACAGACCACCCTCTTACCCCCCCCCCCCCCCCCCGTGCCACATATGACGTCATAACTTACGATGTTTCGATGTACCAGTCCCTATTAACTACAACCTATCTAGAGATATCTCTTTTTTTATTTTGTTTTTGGCCGGGGAGGGGTGGGGAGAGAGGCTGTTTTCACAATTTCCATATAAAGACAAGTCTAGGCAGGCCTCGTAGCTACAATAATGAAATTAGTTACTTGTGAATAAGAATAAAATAATCTGGGAACGATCAGAGTTTATTTAATAATAATTGTCTAAGAAAAACAACTGTCTTGTGCAACACACAGAATTGTATAATCACTCGTTTTATTTTTAACAGCTTTTCATATTTAATCGCTAGTTTTCACAACTTTATTTACGTGTCCACCCATTAATCTGGTTTACTTTAGACCGCGTAAAATGAACAGCAACATTCAGGCGACTGCGTTTTGTTTCTCCCGACAGCACGCCGACGACTTTCGTACCACTACTGTCTGTTACGAACACTCCCGATCCCGAACTTCCACGAGTGGCGTCACACTTGTTATATATGACACCACCTTGTACCAGAAACACGGAGCATTTTGTGGTCCAGAGACTATTACGAACTTTATCCCCAGGAAATCCTTGAGAAGAAAAAATAAGTCAAATAAATACTTAACCATAAAATGATAAACAGGCTTGGCCCATTCAACAAATTCTGTTGATAGGTACATACTGCATACAGCTAACTTTTTTAGGAAATAATCAACAGTTTAACAACGATAGGGCTCTATAAGGCAGTAAAAACGTTTTTTACGGTCACCCCTCGCCTCATGGACACCTTACTGATACTAACTAGAGGCAATCATTGATTACGGATCCGTGTTCATCACTTATGGAAACGAAATCGAGTCGAAAGGAGTCCAGTTTCCGGGCGAGATGCCCCTGCTAAAAGTTAACAGGGGGGGGGGGGGGGGCTAATTTGCAGTCGCCGGTGGTAGCTCGAAAATTTCTGCCTTTGTACCACAGGACCACCAGATTAGGATACGTTCTGACGAACGCGATGATACGGAAGGAAATTGCTTTCCGGCCAATCAAAAATTATAGTTTATAATTAGTTCATACTTATGTATTTACCTGTAAAAGAAATCACTGAGCCTTTCCGCAAAGCCAGTGATGCAATTTTAACATAAGTTCGCCTTGTTGGTGGCCTTCTCAACTTCAGTACAGCATAATCACTCGACAGAGCTTTTGAGGCTGTCCATCTTAATGGAATATAAGCCTTCATTACATTGTACCAATGCAGTCGGCCGTTACGCTCTAAGAAACCAACACGCAACGCGCCAGCGGTTTCACCGTCCACGCAGTGCGCGCTGGTGAGCACGTGACGAGAACCGATTAGAATACCCGAGCATGACCAACAGAAGCCTTTACAAGCCACTTTGCATGCGGCTGAGTGAGGGATTTTCTGGGCTTCAAAAGAATTCGGCAGAAGTTGTTTCCGATCGTCGTTACCAAAGATCCGTCGCTTGGATTTCACGCGAGGTTGTTCCCTGAAATAGAGAAATGATGAACGTGCTTAGAAAATCTCACTCGGTTTAGCTGATTCTTAACGTGGAGAGAAGCGTTTCGTGACGACACTGAGGACGTACGGATGCGTCGGGGACTGAAATATCGATATTTATACAGTCAAATTTGACTTAACTTTCACATACAAGCGGAGATACACCAATGAAAGTCAGGCCACAATTTTTCTCGTTGAACGTTAAACAAAATGCAGCCTGATCCTATTTTCGCCAATTTGACCGTTAACTCGTTTTTGGCTTACAAAATACTCGTGTTTCGCGGCCGTCCGAGGGACTTGATTAAAAAACCTTTTCCTTTTTTCGAATTGAAATTCATGAAATGAATCATATCTTGAACTGTACGCAAAGACATGAAAGTGAACATAATCTTCGCGGTAGAATAAAGATCACGTTCACCTTTTAAACGTTTTCTATTAATCATATAGGCATTGAAACTTCAGTACCTGTTGATTTTTATTGCATCACGTTGAGTGTCCTTGGTGTCCAGATTCTCCTCTCGGGGTGTTTGCTCCCCTGCTCGTTTTATTGTTATTGAGCGTCGTTCTTCGCCGTCCAAATACCATATTGTCTCGTAGCTAAGAAACAAACGTTTAATGAAAATCACTGTGTTATTAAGCTATAATCTCGCGTCTTGAAGTCTTGAACGTTTTTCCCGTGGTACAAATGTTGCGCCAATCCACGAAGGGACATTACTCTGCTGATAGAATGCATCAGGTACGTAGAATGCATGTATTAGCAGCTGTAAGGGGGAAACTAAAGTAGAGCTTTGTGGGTTTAAGACACTTGTTGAGCCTCTTAGCTGATTCAGTGTTCGTAAGGTCTGTATTTGTTTTAGGCAGATGAATACAGTAAAAAAACTAGCATTAAAGTCAGTATTGTAAGACTCCTTGTCGCTTTTCACATCAAACAATGCCAAGATGTGAGGGTCGGTCAGAATTGAAATGGGTTAGAAGGCGGTTCCGTTAAACACTGTTTTAATAACGGGCCCAACGCGTGGTTTTAAACCTTCCCGTCATTTAAGTTTTTCAGTGTTGCGGATGAATCGTGAGGTAACAGGGTTTGAAAAGGAAAAAAACCCAGCGATCACAGGTAGTAAAATTGCCTGAGAGCCAAGCATTTCTACTCAATGCTTTCCGTGTCGTGTATGCGTTTTCATTAGATGAAAAGATTAAAAGCAATCAATTAAAAACGTTAATTTCTATTGACAATCAATCGTTTGCTGACTCATGGCCGCGTCTTTAAAATTCTACTTAAATTTGATTGACTGCGCACGAAACGCCCAGCCGCATTAAAGAATCTCCCTCTCAGCGAATGCTTGACGCCTATAGCTTTAGGAAGTTGTTTTTTCTTGGGCGTTCTATAGTCTTTAGGTGGATTTAAAAGGCCTAATCCAGCAAAAGTCGAAATCACAGCAGTTATCGAATGAAGCTATCGAATTCAACTTCCTACATTTGCTTCCTGTAACATTCGCCTTTTTGCAAGGTCATCGCGGAGTAGTTTAATCAGTAGAATAAAAGTCTTTCCTTACCCTACCTTAAATCTAACTCTTGTTCAGTTAGGTTTAACGAATTGCTTAGATATTCCAATGAAAGGTTACTGGATGAACCTCCCAGTGATATTGTCCACTCACTATCTGCGCCACTGATCGATTTTCTCAGTACTTTGTCTTCGAGTAAACCTGCATAATCCTTGAAATCATGGTACGATGTTTCGTTGAGGTCAAATCCAGATCGTCCCGATGCCCTGGAATACAGAGAGAAAAATACTGTTGAAACAAGGACCAGCCGGGCCAGCGCTACTTTCCCGTCATGTGAAAAATCCAACTTTTGCGGTTAACAAAAGTCCAGAGACTACACGCGTCTTTTTAATAACTTTCAGAGTGCAATTTAATAAGGTGGCTGGGAAAAGAAATGGCAGATAAAAGGCTGATAATAAAGAGCTTATATGCGAGGAACCTAAAAAGATTTTTAATTTTTATGCGGTATCAATCGTTCGACGCCAAAACCCCGCGAAGTGATAGTGAAACTTAATTAAGCCGAGTGACGCTTTCGCTCATCTTCCCACTCAATTTATTTTATAGTCACGATTGTCCAGTTTATTCTGCAGTTCCAATCCTTCAGTTTTAGGATAATAATTAATTTTAGCCGCTTTTGCATGACAGGTGTTTTCGTGAGGAATTTCTATAAGTTCAAATTACTTTTACTGAAACGTTGACTCTATGTAATTCAGAATTGGATCCCGAGGGCCACAGGTTTTGTTACAACAGAACTAAAATTTCTTTATTTTTCACGTTTTACTATTTTTTAATGGAAAATTAGAAACTAATATGAAACGCACAGTCATTTACAGCCAGGGATAAAGTGCTAGTTGCCGGTTATGATTGAAAGCAGAAATTTTTTCAAGCTAAACATTTGCTAGACAACAGGGTTTTCTGTAATCCACAGAAAAAGGGGATTTTCTCTCTATGTTGAGTTTTCCGTTCGTAACTGAGTTATTACAAAGAGTTAATTCTGAATAGAGTAATTAACCCAAAGGCGCTTTTCAATCAAAGAAACTGGCCCTTCTTCTCTTGGGTCAAATCTTTCTATAATGCTAAAAAAAACACAAAAAAACCTACCTGCAAAATAGAACATCATATGACAACAGCATCACAAATACCACAGCCGCCTTGGGGATCATGTTGAGGCCAGAACCGGGTGGCTTTCAAGTACGTACTGGTTCAGTTCGCACGGAGCCGACTACTGTAATCTGTCCTTGCTAAGCAAGTCACATGCACATTTATTCATAAATGCGTCAAAAAGCAAATAATAAACGACAATTGCTTCCTTCCTAACCAGCCATGTTTTCAAAAAATGTTTTTTTTTTTATTTTAAGGAATTTGTGGCAGTCGCTGAACAAAGGATGAAAACAGGAGGTATATATAGCTTGTTTGCTCAGCGGGGAAAATCTAAATATATTTTCTAGTTCACAAGTTTATAAACTAGTAATTATCGCCTCTGACCTGATTTTATCTTTGAAGACGTTTCTGGAACCTCTGAAAAAATAAATAGTCATTTTCCGCGATTTACATACAGAGGAAGTTGCTTATTGCTAAAAAATTCTCAATGACCTTTAAATGGATGAATGAAAATTAATCGCGCCATTTACTGAGGCGATCTTGGACCACCTTACCGATCAGTCGCAAAATTTTCCTTTTTGTTCTGACTCAAAAAAAAAGTCTTTTAGTATAATTACAGAAATTCCATGTTTATAGAAACACGCCTACAAGTATTCAAAGATTATCAAGGCGGCCCACTTGCGTGGAAACAACTTCATAATCCAGAGTAGTGAAAACTGCAACTTTGAGGAAAATCTGCTGATTAATTTTGATAACACTTGCCAAGCCTACAAAAGAACGGGAAACCAGCTTAAAATTACCACCAAGGGAGAATTAAACTTGTACTCGAAATAATGACTTTCCTAGGAAATAGCTAAGGTTTTTCTTTTACAGTTTTGACCAAGAGCCAAACGCCCAAACACAAACAAAGCAAAGCCGATTGAAGTACTCCCACTACATTTACTTTGCGGACAAAAGCTTGACTTGCGTTATACCAAGCAAATTTAGTTTTTAGATATGACATAAGAAAGTTAGTTTCTCAGTTTATCAGTGGCGCATTTGTTATAACTCATATCTTGTATTTTAAAGAGAGTCTCTTACGCATCGATCATTCGGTATTCGCGTCAGTCATCCAAACATAACAAATAATGCTTGCTGAGCTAAGACGTACGTTTTTAAAGCCGAGCGTAAGAGAACATCCAATTTAATTTAAAGAACAAATTAACCAACCAAATGTTTACTAACAAAATATCTCCCTAAAGGGGTAACGACAATTTGAACGTGGCTTCGTAAAAACAGAGCGATAGAATTTGTTAGCACCATAACACAAGAAATCGAACCAAAATAAGACAAATTTGTAGACGGTACTTCAACTGGTCTTGGTTAAATGATTTATCATCAAGACAGGCGAAAATCTGGTTCCTGATATTCAAGTTTATTTAAAGACAAACCCTGAAGGTTAGCTAATGTGCATTTTTAGCGACTTTAAAGTTCATACTAGTGTAGCAACCTTTTTGGTCCCGGTTCTTCTTCGTAGTCCACCGGCCTTTTATTAAAAGCGTACGTTCTGATCTTTTCAAGTCCAATGTTGGCGCTTAGGGCACCTCTCTTTAATCTACTTATTTTCTGTTTTATTTCTCTGCCTTAAAAAAAAACGTTACGTGCACTCCAGATGAGCTAAACTCCTCTGGATAAAAATATAAGTATAACAATTTGTCAGCCCACAGTCAGACAATTGATGTTCCTTCTTCAGTTTCCATAAGTAAACAAGATTAAGTTATTGTCTTGTCAGCACACGTTTCGTTAAGTCCGGCAATCCAACTGTGCCAACATGGTACTGTTAAGCCTCCTCAAAACGGAAAAAAAATCGCATTTCTAAATTACGTCGTTCCTCATTGTTGCTCGGATATCTTAGACAAGGAGGCTGTTAATATATTTTTGTCCTGTTGTTTTATTATATTGTTTTAACACCCGAAATGTATTTTACAGAGGCCAGGCGACTTCAAAAATAGCTCCTAAATAGTTCATTAGATATCCAGAAGGAGAATCAATCTGTTGAATGAAAGAGTTATTTTTTTTTCAGTGTTTATGTTTTGGTGGGTGCTGACGGAAGAACATATAGAAAAAAGTTCTAATTAACAAAATGTTGCCTGTTGTTTGACAAAACTCTGCAAAGCAATTGATTTCTAAGTTAAATTGTACTGTCACTTTTGACATAAAAAAGGAAATAAAAATGAATCGACATTAGTTGTACCCAGCTGGTGTAATTTTTAGACACTGTCCGTTCAAAATATCTGCCTAACTTTCTGACCTAACAATCCATTTCCATCTTAGGCTGTTTCACTCTTCTCCTTAAATTCGCAATTAAAGTTTGATATGATCGAATTTGATAACATGCAACGAAACTAGATGTCATTTTTTTGGTAATTTAAATTAAATTTTCTTTGGATTTTAATTTTCTTCAATGCGATACTAAACAGACATAGGACACATTAGTCAAAGGGAAGTATCTCGTTTAATTTGATGTCAACGGTTAAACGAACGAGGGCACTCGCGACAGAGCTTATAATCTTACGTATCAAGTATTGTAATTTCAATCGAAAGGAAAGCTTTAAAATAAAATGTTGCGGGTCGCGAAGGTTACTGTGTGTTCAAACTGAGTTCAAAATGGTTTGTTTTAAAAGCTAAGGAATGAGATCTTTATAACTGAAACAGGATGTTCGTTTCCTACAAAAAAACGTCTGAAGAAAATACGATTTTAAAATATATCAGTAAAACCCCGCGACTAAGAACCTAGAGTTTTCCACGTTAGCCTAAACAGGTTCTTATGTAAATGGTAGTTCATCGTTAGCGCATTCTTAGGCTATTTAGGTTCTTATTTTCTGAAGAAAAAAATACAATATCTAAGGGATAGCTAAGGAAGTAAAAAAAAAAATAATTCAACCCTAGATTTACGTTGACAAAAAAGTGAAAAAAAACAAAAATACAAGAAAGTGAACGTGGTAGGCAAAGTCAATTCGACCTGTGACCGGGACAGGTCATCACTAATTTCCAGCCTAGTCCCTAGGCGTTCTCGGCTCGGTCAACCCTGGACTCTATCGTGAGCTGTGACGTCACCGAGAGTCCCAGACTTCGCTCGGACAATGGAGCAAGAGAGAACGCTTAGGGACTAGGCTGACTAATTTCCATATACAAGATCTTTCCACTTCACATAAATATGACGAACCTAACGCTCATGCCTGAAAATAAATTGTTCTCCAATTTGTCGCATGTGAAGATAGACGTTTGGCCAGTATGATTTGGCCTACTGGATGGTACATACTTGGGAGCCGTATTAACCCAGTGTGGTACGAAAAATGTCTCTGTTTCATTCAATTATTTAACGATCAAATTCTGCGTTGCTAGGGAGTTAAAGCAAAGACGGACGTGCGACCGAAAGAGGACTTTTTCATTCTTGGGAGGTGAATTTTTGGGCAAATCGCCTCTATAAGCGTTAAGGCATTTAGCAATACAATACACTTTGTATTAAGGCCAAACAACAAAAAAACATTCTCCCGGCCAATAGACCTCTTTCTGTCAACATGTGACAAACTCGTGTGTGCTACGAACACCCCATAGCTTGCGTAGCAGGCTAAACACCCCACAACTAATGTCATCGTGTCACATTTCATGACACATACATAACCGAAAGATGTACCTTTCAAAATGGCGGACAAAGACGGGCGAAATTTTCGCGCTCTTTACTATGACACTTTGGGGCTTCGAAACGTAGAGCAGAGAAAAGCACTGGAAATTTTACTGAAGGATGATCCCATAGGTGATTAAATATTCTCTGAGATCAATGATGTTTTTAAGAAACCAAGGCTATGTACGTCCCTTGATTCAGCTTAATATTGTCTAGCTCGTTTCAGACTAGCCTGCTCAAACGCCTGGAACAGGGTACTTTTTGTCTTTTAATTTTTGCAGACGTGAAGCGAATTTCGACGTTTAGTACACGGTTTAGCTTGCCCGCTATATACAGAACTCACGTGTGGAAAGTAATTTTAGGTAAGCGAGTTGCTTTACTGGCCTTGGTTTACGAAGCCTTATAAGTTACAGTCAAACCGGGAAAACCGTGAGCGCCAGAAATATTTCTGGAATGTTATTGTCTTGCAAGAGAAAAGCCAATCAGGCATGAGAAAAGTAAACTGCAAGCAAGGCCGTTAATTAGTCTGTGGTTTTGTGGCTAGTCCGAATGTCCTGATCTTTGCTGTGATTGGTCATAACACAGTGAACATTCCTGAGATATTTCAAGTGTTCACGTTTTTCCCAGTCACACTGTAAATGGTCATGCTGGACTCAAATTCATGCTTCATTAAAAAAGGCTGCCCCAATCTAAGCAAATACGTATGCAAAATTTAGCAGAATGTAGCAGTTGAATATTAAAACTGGTGTGTTCTTAATTTCAGTATCAGGATGTTATGAGATGCTTTTCTGCACAGCCAGTTGGTGGGGTTTTTAAATATGGTTGTTTCCCCTACGAGTCTTTTCGCCAACGTCCTGTTTGCTAACGTGTTAAATCATTTCGCTTACGTGTTAGCAGGGTTGTCAGAAAGTTTTGAAGTAGACCGCTGAGTTGTCAAAGTAAGCGGCCAATCCAGGGATATTTTATTTTAAAAACGCCATCTGTAAAGAAATGCCAAGCAGAGTAGCCGGCCGATACTAACTAAGTAGGCGGCCATTTTTGTCGGCAGCCGGCCACTTTTGACAACCCTGGTGTTAGGTCTAAAGGCCTGTTTCAAACGTCGTGCTACTGCTATGCTAAGCTGGCTCGACTGTAGCTCGACTGCAGCACAACACTAGCACGACTTGGTTTAAGTCAAATAGAATGACCGTTCATGAAATTAAAGCGCAAAAATAAAGAAACGGTTTAGCAAACTTTTAAATGTATTCTAATGTATTTATAACTTATGAATTGAGTTCGGCACGGCTGTAGCACGATGTTTGAAACCAAGTCGAGCCACTGCCGTGTAGCACAACAAGGCTTGCCATGCTACACGGCAGTAGCATGACTTGGTTTCAAACGTTGTGCTACTGCCTTGCTAAAGTCAAATTTAATTTGATCAATTGAGTTAGGCACGGCAGTAGCACGACGTTTGAAATGGGCCATAGTTCCCTACCTGCTTTTACCTGATCAGTGGCTAAACGAATAAGGTATACAGCTATTTCGAGAAAAGTTGTCGGAAAAAGTGCACGCGACAATCCCGAAAGGTATTGTGGGTGGTTTTTAGTTCACTGTTTTTTCAGAGAAATTTCAAAGAATGGCAAGAGAGGCCATGGATGTATGTTAGCGAGGGCTAAAGGAAAGCAACAAAAGTAAGTTCGACGGCTACAGTGTCGGGAACAGTGTATTGATCATATCCCATATTACCTTTGGGACTTGTCGTGTGCACAGTTTTTCCGACAACCTTTCTAGAAATAGCTGTATACATGTACATGCTTATCGCACTTTTTCATATCATGGCTGAGACAACAAGGTATATACATGCGCAGTGCTCGTTTCATTTCTGAAGCAGAACAACATAAGACATTAACAAACACGACGTTAGCTTAACAACTCATAGGCAGAACGACAAGTCACCAATGAAGGATTCTGACACCAAGTTTAAGAACTTTCATATGAATCAATGAAGGGAAAACTCTGCTTTTCTCACACAAATACTGAATTATCAAAACACTCTTATCAGTGGCCAATCCAGGGGACAGCCCCGGGCCTCCCCAGTATTTTTAGACTAAACTGAGGCTCGAAGGGCCGAAAAAAATTTTTTTTGAGATCGCCCCACCCACTTATCTCAGGGTCTGGGTGACCATCCCCACCCCATGCCCCCTTATCTGAAGGTCTGAATCAGCCACTGCTTATGATTTAAAGTTAAGTGGTACGTGATACAGTGTTATTTTTGTGAAAAACAGGTGTCATTCCTCCCTATCGTGATGCACACCAGTTTGTCATTCAGCAGCGTCGTGAACATGTTAATGACCTCAAGCATGCCTTGATAGTCATGAGAAAGATATCTGATGAAGATGAACTTTCCCTCCAGTTATCCATGATGTACCTGTTAGAAGAAGGAGCCTTGAGGTTCGTCAACCTACCCAAGGTAACCATGTTCATTAAACTTAGGAAGCTACTAGTGATGGATTGGGAAGGTTTCTTGGGATCATTTTATGTTTCTGGGAAACTGCCCGCGTACCCCTCCCCTAAGCCAACATAAATACTTACTTCTCACTTAGAGCAAAATGTTGGCTTAGGGGAGGGGTAGGTGGGCAGTTTCCCAGAAACGTATAATGATGCATTACTTGAGATGGAATCCTTGGCTTAGTATGAACATTTTCTTTAAGAATAACAAAGAAATTTCTGCTCATCAGTCATTATTTTATAAAGAAAATGCAAAGACCCCCACTCTCACCATTGTGCTAGTCAAATGCATTGATGTTGGGTAGCAATCTGGGGTAATGGGGTGAGAAATTCTTTGGGAGTGTCATATGTTGCAAGATGCATTTCTGTGATATTAGTACCATCGAAATGGCATTGAAAGATCTACACAAGAGAGCATTCAATCCAGTCCTGCTGGTTTAATAACCAACAAGTCTAAATTACAATAATTAGTAGAAAGATGAAACTCATCATTACACAAACTTTGGACAGACAAAAAGCTCTTGACTCCTAAATAGGAACTTGAAGTTATGACCTGCTAAAAACTGGCCGGGACCCTATCAACTGTTTAGAATGTCATCTGGCTTTGAATCCTATCAGGGATTCAGGTTATTTTCATTGTTACACACTTGTGCCAAGACAATGTTGATAACGTACCGTAAAATTCCGAAAATAAGCCCCTCAATGTATAAGACACTCCATGTATAATCCCCTCAAACCGGAAACACAAAAAACCCTCCATTAAATCGCCCCTCCAAATATAAGCCCCCCAGGGGCTTGTACTTGGAAAACTGCCCTCAAATACAGAGTAAAACAAAGCAAAAACAGTAAATTTATTTCCAACTATAAGCCTAGCTTAATCGATTTTGAAATGCAAATTTCTCTCCGTAGATAAGCCCTTCCAAATGTAAGCCCCTCAAAAAATAATCCCCTCAAAAAGGACCTTTGAAAAATATAAGCCCTGGGGATTAATTTTCGGAATTTTACGGTATTTTTCTCATACTGCTACTGTTTTGTCCCCACTGCGGGCAAAGACTGCACTATATTGGAGAGCAAGAAAACCACTGAAAAAAAAAACAAAAAAAGGAAAATACCTTTTCAATTAATATTGTAAACTCTTTGTTTGTCTTGTTTCAGTGCATTTCTTACACTCCAGCGTGCATTCTTTGTACCAATGACTGAATGGCTGCAATGACCTTACAGGCTGATAGACATGTACCATGTGACCATGCTTTCACTTAACTTGTCATTAACTGTTCATTACTTCTGCACAAAAATTAGTAGTTTCACGTGAGGAATATCCATAAAAATTGTCTTGAAATTGTTTTTATGTGCTCATTTTCCATTTTTTGAAATTCTTTACTTTAATTCTTTACTTTACTTAATGTTACTAACTCTACTTCATATAGAAACTTGAAAGGAAAGCAGAGGCCATGAGAGCTGTGGTGCAGGTCTTCATGGATATGTTTGATGATGAGGTTGATCTTTACTGGTTGTCTGTCAAATTTATGAAATGTCTGGACCAATCAGCTGCCCAATTAGATAAACTGGTAACATTTTAAGTACTGAGTAATGCTCATTATTCCACTTCCATTAAGTTTTTAGGGCAATGTTTGTCAGTGAGTAAGTTCTTAACTGGGGCTTAGGGGTATGAGGAAAGTGAGAAAGCTCTCAGGTGGGGAAGACCTTCCATCCCGTGCCTCATACCCAGACGTCTCTGTCTCAATGAAAATGTTAGCCTGCGAAAACATCCGTTTCTCTTCGCTCTTCACTGCTGGGAACATTTCGCGTGGAAGAATGTCTGCGACTCAGCGGCAGAAATTCCATACTAATGATGCAAATCAATGTTTACATAATAAATCTGGTAGTCATGGGGTTCCAAATACAAATTTGTCCAATTTTACATGTCCTCTGGTCGATTTTGGTAAAGTGTTGTGTTCATCTGCCAACGAGCTCCAGCAAAACTCAAACACTTTTTCTAGAGAAGAGTTTATTCCACAAATATTGAGTGTTTTGCTCGAGATTCTTTGTGTTTACATTTGTCCTTTGTGGCCTTTGGTCTTTTGTCTGTCATTCGTAAACAATAGCTAAAACAATGTAACTACTCCGTCGACCAATCACCGCTTCTGACTGGATTCCGGACAGATTTTACGTCATCAGTATGGAATGTCTGTCGTTGAGTCGCAGACGTTCCTCCTCGCGAAACATCCCCAGCGGCAAAAAGGGAGGAGAAACGGATGTTTTCACAGGCTATGAAAATTTGTGCACAAAGGAAGGCAGGAAGGAGAAAACATGTGAGACATTGCTTCCCTTCTTTACCCTTCCCATAGTCTGTTGCACTTCTTCACCAGTCACTCGCGTTTTGTGCTGGCCTCTATGCGAAACCATGTGAAAAATGAAGCGCCTGAGGAGGAGGCAGCTCCTACCCCCATGCGTTGAGAGCTTGCTTGCATGTTAGCCACTAGCCTAACATCTGTATTTTGTGGCTTAAAATAAAACTTATTCAGAGCCAATGTAAGGACAGACTTGAAAACGGAAATCTTTCAGCAGGCATGTAGCTTAAATTTATAACACACAGAAAATGGCATTTGATGGGCGGGTAATATGAGAAGAAAACAGTTGCCTTTTTAAAGACTGCAATTTTTTATCAGCCAGAAAAAATATGTGGAGAGGCGGGTATTTTCCCCGGCTCCCGGTTATCATCTACATCCCTGCTTCGGTTGCTTGTCATTTTGTCCAGTCACCTGAGTTGTTATTTTGCCAAAAATGTATTTAGAATCCTTGAAATCAATTTTAATGTTGTAGGTCAAAATATTGATTTAAGTCAAAACGGTTTCAACATAGGTTGATTTTCAATATTTCCTTTGACTCTTAGTTCTAATTAATCATGATCATGAATAATTATGGGTTTAATTAGTAAAGGAAGGTAGGTTTGACCTGAATTTCATTTTGATTAGCAACATACAACACAAACATTCCAAACATATAAATAGTAATGACATTCCCATACTTGTGTATTTGTTATCCAGGGTTTGTATGGGCATGAAAATCCTTTCCATGCCTGGAAAGTCTTGGAAAAATAAATTTATGTTTGGTATACTATTTACTGCAGTTGTCAAAGCAAGGACAAAGATAGACTAAGTAATTGGACAGTACAACAACATTTTGGTGGACACCAGAGTTTGTGTCTGTTGCATTGAATTAGGTCAAAAAGTATTGTACATTGTAAAACAACGAAAGTTTCGAAAACTTTTGAAAGTGGCAGCGTGAAAATTGATAAGCTCAAAAGAGTATGAACCCTGGTTATCAATATTCAAACTGCAGTACACAACTGCAAGGGTTTTTATTTTGCCAGGACTAAAGATACCTGTCATCTGTGGTAACAAGATGATTTTATGCAGGTGTGCAGAAAGCTAATGTGGCTTGACTTTTATTGTAGCTGCACATGTATATCAACTTGAAACATCTACCTAACACTGCTATTTGAAATTTTGCAGGCAAAGTTGATTCAGTATTATCTTCAGACTGAGGATTTACAACTTTACAAGCATCTCTTCAATATTGAAGCATTTGAGATCATACCTCTTAAAAGGTTACTTTGAATTGATTTTGTGTTACGTGCATAAACAGTATTCTTATGTCTAGAGGAAAAAACTTATTGCGCACGATTGAACATAATTTGATCATCGACTGTCAGAAGAAAAACAAGCTCTACTTAAACCCAACTATCCTATTTAAAGAATACAGCTTATTTTAGGACTACCTCTACAATGGGCATGCCTATGCACTATCATGTTTCACATCCTAGCCATCAACTTACCTTCGTTGTGCTATGACAATGTTAAACATATTTTGTGTGTTAGAAATATTATTCCTAGAGGAGGGATACTCCCTTATATGTATTTGGGGCACTAAAGTGTATGTTATTTTGCCTGCTTTGGTCCGAGATTGTGTATAGTTTTTTCGCCATTTAAGTTTGGATGAAATAGGATAATGTTTTTTCTGCTTTTTGGAACCAGGGTCTGGAATTAGGTATTCCTCTTATTTTTCCTCATTACAACAGCAGTTTAGTCCGGAAATAGGGAGGGAAATTTACGTATTAATTTGGTCTGAAACTGGTTATTAATAGCCTGCGAAAACAGCCCTTTCTACTTGCTCCTCGTTGCTTGGGACGTTTTGCTGTCGAATATCCCAAGCGGCAAGGAGCAAGGAAAAACGACTGTTTTCACAGGTTACAAAGAAGGGTGCCCCTTAATTAGTTCAGTTGCCGAATGTAAAGTGGAATAATTAAGAGACCCATAACAAAATATACTAAGGACGTTTGCTCATCCTAGATGGACTGTCGTGTCCATTATAAATTGAAATAGTTGTTACTGGATCCGAGTGGACGGTCCAGTTTTAAAGTAATTTTGTCACCAACAACAACAACAACAATTTATTAAGGTATTTCCATATCTATACATGGCATTACCTATCTAATATTTATGAATAAAGTACAAATATATCATTTATAAATATATAGCAAAATAAAAGATTATATTCTTTTCTGAAATAACATATCATGTCTGTAACGCATACATTCAAAAACAAAAGCAGCAATTGATCTACAAACAGAGGGATCTATACTATTAAAGAGAAATAAAAGTTTTGAAGTCACATCTAAGTCCTTGAAAAGTGTATATCTATCAGATATTTCACTGAAGAATTTTAAACGTAAATTGTCATAAAGTTTGCAGAAGAATAGAAAATGAAGTTCATTTTCAACTTCATTTGTCTGACATAGATAACATATTCTTAAATTTTCGGGAGTTTTAGGTACTGTGTGTCTGCCTGTTTCAATATGTAATCGATGATTTCCTAGTCGAAATTTATTGAGTGCTGTTTTGTGAAGTGGGTTTTTAATCATATTTAAGAATTCTGCTTTTTTATTATCGTTCTTAAAGGTAGTATAAAAATTCAATTTTCTATTTGTTTTAAGGAGAATCACCACATGATTGTGTTCTAGATAAGACTTGTCCATTATTGCACATACCGGTAAAGGTGTTGATAAATGTATCTGGTTCTAATGGTCAATTTTAGGCCAGTTTAATGTTTAATAGTAAAATAAGCCTGTTGTACTACAGCGTCTTTCATTGTACCCTATATTCTGTCTAACTTATTTCAAGGTGGTTTGAAAGTGGTTTTGCTGAAGATATTCCTGATTCATGCATGGAAAGGTCAGTCAGAATATGTGAAAAAAGAAACGTTAACTCTTTCCAGGACTACCTTAATTATATAGTCTACAAAGTATACTTTATATTCAGTTAGTGTAAATTTTTGAATTAGCGCCCGCATGATTTAGCAACAGGACGGGAACGTCAGTTGACGACGGGAAAGCGCGCGGAAAGGACTAAACACGACTTCCGGTGCCCAATATGCCCCTCTGCCATTGGTTAAGCCAGTTGTTCGATTTGCGCGCGCCGTCGTCAACTGACGTTCCCTTTCTGTTGCTAAATCAGCCTATCGTAGTAGCAGAGTTGTTGGTGTGTGTGTGTGTTTGTGTTTTTTTTTTTCTGTACTCACTAAACCTATTGTTTTCCTGACGTTTTCGTTAACGTTGCCGTCTTAGTTCATGTTAGTTTTTTAAGGCCCCCTAATTTGTTTCCTCTCCCCCCCGGCAGGATCTGGGACAAAGTAGTTTGTGGCTCCAGTAAGATACTTGTTTTTGTCGCTGTTAGTCTGCTGCTGGTCTTCAGGCATCCCCTGCTTATGGAAAAGTCAGCCCAGGGAGTAAACACGTTTCTCAGTAAGGTACAGAACGATTCAGGTTTTCAGAGGCCATACCGATATTTTTCAATCGCCTTAACTGTGGTTTTTTCCTAGTCCGATCGCTATAAAATTTTCACCAGTAATTGGCTATAGATTGAAATTTGTGAAAATGTAGTTTCAAGTAAAATCGATATTACTATGACGACAATAAACAAAAAACTTTGAAATTGATAAAACCCGAATTTTGTGTGATCTAGACCAGCTACTGAAAATCCAACACTAGGAACTTAAAGTTTGGTGTTTAGCAAATAGCCTGCGTAAGAGGTAAAAAATTCTGTATGTTTGAATTCGACTAAAACAAAAATATATTTCAAACCTTAAATTTTCAATAGCCGTAATAGATTATTCAATAAAAACGTTATAAACGACTCAAATTATTCTTAAGTAGGGTCAGAATCCTGCTTAATATCATATTTCGATGCTAGGAAATTTCGGTGTGTTTTCTTCCTTGCGATCTTAAAAACTAAACCGTTTTCTCACCACCTGTCTAAGTGCAACTTCATTCAAAATTTGGACTTTTAACCCTTTTTGGTATATCCCTGAAACGACTCCAACGAATTTTTTTAAAATCTCTTCAGATAATCTTCATACTGTATACAATAATGTCTGAAACTTTCATTGAGATTGGTTCTCTGCAACACCTTGAAATTTCAAGACAAACCTATCCTACGAACCTGTCAAAAATCTGCGTTACAACATTCACTGTTTTGACGTTATACTAATTTTTCGAAAATAATGCGCACTATACATACCTCATGATTAGTACATTTTAGTTTGAATTTATCGCATCTTTTGAATGTAAAACATTGACAATACTCACACTGAAATGTACTAGTAATGTCCTCGTGCCACTCGAAAATAAAATTCATATCTTCGCGCCACCGTGTAATGTCCTCTTTACTTAAAACTACATTTTCACAAATTTCAATCTATAGCCAGTTACTGGTGAAAATTTCATAGCGATTGGATTGGGAAAAACCACTTTTAAGGCGATTGAAAAATATCGGTATGGCCTGTGAAAAACTGTATCGAAACACCTTAGGCCCAGTTCAGACGTCGTGCTACCGCCGTGCCGAACTCAATTCATGAATTATAAATACTTTATAATATATTTAAAAGTATGCTAAACAGTTTCTTTGTTTTTGTGTTTTGTTTTTGGCAACAGTCGTTCCATTCGACTTTCATTGTGTGAATTAAATTCGACGTCTGAAACCAAGTCGTGCTAATGTCGTGCTGCAGTCCAGCTACAGTCGAGCCAGCTTAGCTCGGCAGTAGCACGACGTTTGAAACAGCCCTTAATTAATGAATAGAGCGCGACATTTGACAGTTATGAAACCGATAATCTAATGGTCAGGCGCGGTCGTTATTATGAAAGGCATTCCTTGTTCGCTATGTTTGAAATCCATATCCTGAAAGCTATTTTTTAGCTTAGCATGACGTATTTCTAAGCTGTCTTCGTGGCTACCGATCCCAGGGAAACCAATGAATTTTTGAATTTTTATCCCCAGCCCGTGCCTGAAGACAGTTTTGTCAGAATGGTCAGTAAAGCTATGGAGCTGTGGGATAAACATGGAGCTACCGTGATCTCTGATGCACCTACAGTACACTGAATGGTTCAACTACATCCTTAGTGCTCAAACATGTGCCAGTGGGACTACTGGAATCAGAGCTCATTTGGCGGTGTTAGATCAGAGAAGCAATAAGCGTTCGCTGCTTTCATCCTCGACATTGCATGAATTACATGGGGCGCTCAAAAATCTGGCATCGCAGATGAGAAATTAGCAAGCTCTCTGAAACGCCTGATGGTATGATTATGTTATCCATGAACACAACCGTTACAAATGGCTGCAGATCTCCGCAAATCTAGCCTATGATAGGCGGATGTATTGGTCGGCTACTGGAAATCAAATTTGTGCTTAGCAGTGAAGTAATGACCGCCTTCAAAGATAAATCATAAGGCTTCAAATTGGAGCATGTAGGGTGTAAGAATAGTTTTCACGTGACAAAAGAGAAAAAATTTTGTACTACATGTACATAGGTCATTTATTACTAGGCCTAGTGAACGAACATATGGACTAGTGATTTATAAACGAGAATTGATGGTTAAATATGTAAAGCAATTTATTGTATAGTCTACGGGTATGTCAGTTATATTCCTTATGGTGCGAACTAACAGGAACGTTTTGATAGAACGCAGTTCTTGTCACTTAAAGTTACTTAAAGTGATGAAAAATTGTCACTTGCCAAAAAGTTGCGGCAATTTTTTTGGTCAACGGAAATTCACTACTTGTCAACCGGAAGTCGAGTGGGATTTTCGTGACAAATTGGAAGACCAAACAAAATTTTCGTGACAAAAGCGGAAGAGGACAGTAAAGTAATAAGCACGAAAAAGAGGAAACAAGAAACTGAAATTTTGTGGAAAATATAACAAAACAGGAGGTCTTTAGCATACTTTTACCGGTAAAAGACAAAGTTATAATGTGACCAAACAGGAAAAAAAGTAAACAACTGAACACAAATTCGTGACCAGACCGGAAGAAATCAATCTTTATACCGTGAACTAACCGGAACAGAAACAATCTGCTTTTTCCGAGAGGTTGTGTCGTTAATTGCAATCATAATTTAGTACCTTCCGTTTTCTCTTGTAATACATGCGGTCTTGGAACTAAGGAATACGTCTTTGTTGTGCTGGAACATGTGTTATGTGCAATTTTTTATTTTTGACTTTAATAAATATAAACGAAGTGGTTCTGCGAAAGGCAAAGTTAGTAGAGGTTATTAGAACTTTGTATTCGATTACGTGAGCAATCATGAAATACGAGACTGTGATATTGAAATAATCTTTCATGCAAACAATATGAATATGTTATCCATTATTTCTCCCCGTGGCCATCTTCCTGTTGAACTATCTATCAAAGGATTCGGACACAAAATTTAGACGTGTAACTTTCCTTGTTCTTCCAAACTGAAGGAAATCCCGTTTCATTTATATCCTATCTTTTTTTGAACTCATAAATTTGCGCAGGCATTAACAAGAAATGGGCGCGTCTTTAACGCCGTCACGCCCTGTTTCGCAGAATTCTACTTGGAGCGTGACCAAGATCATTTACGTAATTTATTGAACCTCCAAGCGCTAGCCACTTGTCACTTGCCAGATGGAGCATATCATTTGCATCTGAATAGTACCAAACTGGACATATTTAACGCACAAATTTTATAATTGTTTGGAATAAAGACAATTTTGTAAGGAAATATAATTATCTCTCCCTCTCCTAGCTTTTCATTTATAATATAGGCCGGTTCCCGGGGGATGTTCAGCCATACATATACGGGTATCTGCCAACCAGCGGGTAACATGAATGTCCTTTTGACACGAAACCAAGTCTCTCCCCCCCCCCCCCCCCCCCCCATCCCGCCCAGTCTGCGGCTTCGAAGATATAAAGCAACAGTAAAGATCTACCACGAATATCAAGGAATTGCTTGTTGCTTGTTGTCGTGTATCAGTATTCCTTGCTTTTCAAAAGATTGCGTAATGAATCATTCTATTGGCTGGTGCATGGTGCACGGGACCCCCACACGATGTGAGGGTTTTTCCCGTTTTGTAGCGACTTTACTAAGTATTCGTCGAGAGACAGAAATAAATTTTCCACCTGTAAGGCTTTATAGGGCATTGCCTTCACCCATCTCCCTCTTCATTTCTCATCTTTTAGAATTAAAAACGTTTGTTAGGAGTTATTGTTGACGGAGAAGCACCGCGCGGGGGCGTCTTTCACTTTCGCGCTGCAGATGACCCTGTACTCAAAAGTTGATACCATCCCTTGGGCTGGTCAGAAATGCGGGGGCAGCAACCGCCCAGTCCTTAAAGCTCGTGATTTCTGAGAACGAACCAGCCTACCCTCGTTTTATATCTTGCGATTTCTGAGAAAAAAAGGTCTGATTAGTTAATTAACCAAATACGAATTTTAATATGCCTGTTCACTGAATGCTCGATGGCCAAGCCCATGTTTACAGCGTCTACAAACACACATCCTCTCGGGTACAAGGAAAAAAGCAGAACGAGATACCTGACCGGGACACTCGAAAAAAAAAAACGAAATAGCGTTTCTACTCGTGACCGGTTTGTGACTGCACCTTCGTTCCGGCCATTGATTCCGGTTTATTTTTTTCCGGGATCGAAACCCACGTGCGACTTTTTAACACCGCTACACTACACTGCTGAAAAAAAGTGTGATATTAAAAATGTCTCGTGTTTCGCCCACTTCGGTAAGAGCCTCATCAGTCCTTTCAGAGCTAATAACGGGACATAAAATGTTGGCAATACATCAAGTCTAAAACTATGGTATTTATTTAATATTTCGCATTGTCGCATTTACTACGGTTTTGTGCGTTTCCATTCGTTTTCCAGACGCCCTCCGGTCCGCAGTACACAGAAAGGACGTTGCGTGACACCGGAAGTTCATTATTATGCCGCTTTTTCCAAGAATCGCTCAGCTCTCTTTTAGTAGAAAAACAAAACAAATAACCCCAATATTCACCTAATTCTTGTTTTGATACCTAAAATAGATCGTGACAACTGTAATGTACGAAATGCAAATTAGTTCCGAAGAGTTATATATCTTCGTTTGATAGCCTGGACGCATGAGATATGGGGGTTTTCCCTCAAAGTTATGAGTCTTTAAATAAACCCCGGAGAGACAGCCTTACATATTCACAAAATCGAAAACCACCGTGGAAGACATAGACCAGCAGCATCTTTGGCCGACAGCGTTAACTTCATCAACGATGGCTGCAAATTTAAACGGCGCATTTCAGCCCCAAGGATTTAATCAACCATTCTTGTTGGTAAGTTACAAATCACGCTACTTTCTATAATCTGAGCTATTTTAAAAAAACTTATTTGGAATATGCACAGGCTACATAGCTTGTACGAGGAGCGAAGGTTTTTAACATAAAGATTTCAGTTAGTTTATTTCAGGTTAGTTGTAAACATTTCTATATTAAATTTTCGTGACAAAAGAGTACACTTGTTCCAGACGTCTTCCTTCTCCTAAATTGTAAGATATCAACTTCTTTCCTAATGGAAAAAAGGGGTTAACAAACATACACGTTGCATAAAACGGTAATGATTATCTGCTTCAGGGCACAGAGAAGGCTCAATAAATTTTAAATATTATTGTTGGCGCAATTCCTGGAACTTAGCTAGGATTACAAGGAAATCAACACTAGCAGCAGTTCAGGATCACTGCGTTTTCGGGTTCAGGTTTTACTGCTGTTGAGTTAAGACAATAGTGACATCTTCAACGGATCTGAAACCATCCTTAAACAAACGTCCGAGCTTTACTACAATAAACGAAATTGATGTCAGTGTTTTCTCTTGTGGATATAAATATATATACAGTCCGAGATAATCAAGTCGAGATACAGATGTCAGTGAGCTAAAAGCCTTCAGTATACTTTAGTTCTGGTTTGTCCAAAAGGATCAGAAGGATTTAGAGTTAACATAACGTAACTCGCTTTAGAGTTAGTTGGAATGAACTGGGGAGTACCTGTATTAACAGGGAGATTTTAGAAATGACTGCTTTCTTAACAAAGCGCTTCATTTAGATGTTTCGGCCGCTTTTATACAGTCTAACTCTTACTTCTAAAACTGAATGCCCTTAACGCTGATGTGGTGCTTTACCCTTCTTAATACACCTTTCCAACTGCAACACATTTGATACAGGGATAGAATAGATATCATTGATTTACTCAAATGAATTGGTCTTATTCTTAGCTGAAGAAAAGGAATAATTTTAACTCTTTGTTTCTTTATTAGCCACCAGTAGGGTACAGCCACGAAGCCGCCTTATTGGGCATCGAACCTACCGCCCAAGTTGAAAGTACTCAGGTTAAAATAGAGTTGAAGGAGAAAATCAAGACAAAGTATAACGGAACTGAACTTCCACAAATAGAAATAAAGGAACCAGAACCTCCAAAGAAAGTAAGTAAAGTACAAATTTACGCTGAAGAAATGTTAATATGTGCCTTATATCAATGTACATGTATAAACTGTGCGGGCAGGGAAACGTACGGCGACAAAGCGAAGCCCTTGTTCCTGCGAGCTCGGTAAATCGAAACATGCAAGTCACCACTATACGAACATTTAGCTTTGAATTTTCAATTCAAAAACACCTCAGATTCAGCTCATTTTCCTTATATATTGCAAAGAAATGTATATGTTCATAATGACTTATTTCTTTGCTGATATAATTTTTGAACAAGAGAGAATGATTATGGATACGTATCAAGAACAATGTCATCATATTTTTTTGACATTTTTGAAACTATTCCTGGGCCATTCCAATTTTAACGCTTTACCACCAATATTGCAGTTCTCTCCATTGAAAATGAAATATTTTCCCATAAGTCTCATCGCAATACGGTCAGGCAAAGTGCGTTTATTAATTCAAGCGGTCATTTTATATGGTCCAACTGATCGTTTGATTATTAAAGCAGTTGTAGCTAGTTGTCCGTTTTGTTTTATTTTATTTAATTGCCTTTGGCAGTGAAATTTTTTCGAAACAGTGAAATTGAAACTTATTGGAAAACGAAAAAGTGTCCGTTTTTTTAGTTTCTACTCCTCCTACGAAAATATAGAGTTATAAAAAGAGTTAAAAATTGCGTTGTTTCACTTTTTTTTTCTGTACCAAATTTCGTAAACTCTCGAGATCTTTTGCTTTCGATTTGTTCGGGAAAAACGGATTAAATGCCACCTGTTTATCATTATTTTGGGGGATATGCCGTTCTAGTTATAATTAATAAAAAAATCCCATCAGAAATCAGTCCCATAAGGAATAAAAATAGCCAACTTGTTTAATATCATGGCTTTAAAATTCTTTCTCGTTTTTTTTTTTTTTTTTACGTTGTATAGGTCGTTGTACAAACGTGCGTCAGACTGCATGAATAGAACCAATATATATGAATAAGTTTTCTAATGTCATGAAATGTTCTATAAATTTTTTCTCACAGAAATCTAGTATACGTATTTGTTAAGAAAACAGTGCATCGGGCTATCGGGCCAATATCGATACTCTCGTGCTCGTCCAGACCAAGAGAAGTCTCAACATACCATGATTTTAACAAAGGACGTGATATATTTCTATCAAAACAACAACAAGGATATACTTAGAAAAAAGGCAGCGACAAAGTACAGATATAAAAAAAATAGAGGTCGTAAGTGGGTCATTACAGATATCTAATCTCTTATCTCAGTTCTGATGAACTAAACTCGCACTCAGTCGCGCCAATCAGTTCAAGCGATTTTAGGTTCAACGGCGTACATTCCTACCCAAACATATGACCGATACTCGTTTGGATTATTTTGGGTGTTAATTCAGTTGCTTTTGAGAATCAGGGGAATTCTGTTTCTTTTATTGATTGTTTGTAGAGAGACAGATTCGATCAGTGTGTCGCGTTAAAAGACAGCAAAAGGATCTCTATTTATTAGCAAAAGAGACGGACGGGGACTCCCGGTCCTCTTCATTTCTGCAAGAGAGTTTTTACAACGGTTACATCCAGAAATGTCAAAATATTTAATTGCTAAGAGAAAGAAAAAAAAAGCACATGTTGTATTCGCCATTTTCACATCTCCCATGATACACCTTGTTTGCCCTCTCTCGCGGTTTGCCCCCCAAAATTATGTTTAAGAATTGCCTTTTATTTCCCTTGAGAGGATTGTAATACCCAGGAGAAATAAAAACTAAGGTTATGCAAGGTTTTGGCGGGCAAACGAGGTGTATTATGGGAGATGTACTAATAGCGAAATATTGAATCATGCGCCTACATCCTTGACCTATTTTACGAATCTCTTGCTTCGGTCAAAGCTTTGTAAGAGTAATTTTTCATGAAGAAAAGTTGCGCTAACGTTGTAAGGTGGTGACATCCATTGCAGTATGATAAAGGAATAAAAGAAAGTACATGAGTTGTACTAATCAGTCCGGTTTTAAAGTTCAGATTACAAGAAAGCATAGACCAGTTTTAAATTTATGTATTCAGAATTCATTGTCCGATCCGTTCGTACCGCTTCTTCGATTCCAGTTAATAGAGTGGAATACTTATGAAACCGCGTGAGACTCCTTTGCCCTATTTTTTTTGTGGACTTGAAGGTGCACAACGCTTAATAGCATTCCTATCATTTGGATCTTGTTGACAAATAAAAACGTCCCATTAATTTATTGTGAACCGTCAGGGCGCTTCCAACATAAACTGCAGCACGGTCTTTCATAACCAGTCTCCTTCACCAACTATGATTCCATGCCATGCATGCAGAGTCTGTACATTTAATTTCCTGAATTTCATGAAGTGTGGTTTAGAAGTAATAGATCAAACATGAGACGCAGTGTTTCATCACTAGAAGAAACAGAAAGAAGAGAGTTGAAAATACGACGCGCGGCCGAGTATTTTTGATGAACTTCGAGGTGTTTCATCTGGTGATGAAACACTGTGTCGAATTCTTCGCTTGATATTACTTCTCAGACAAAATAATTTAAGACAGAGAAATTAGGCATGCAAAAATGAGCAGTTTCTCATCCGATTTCCAAACACTGATTAAACATTTAACTTCCTTTGTATTTTCTTATGAATTATTAATAACTTTGAGAACTGAGTGTGATGGATGTGTTTATATTTTTCCTTTTTAGAAAGTGAAAGAAGATCCAGAGGTTGTAAAGAAGAGAAGGGAACGAAACAAGATTGCGGCAACAAAATGTCGAAAACGAAAGAGGGAGCGGATTGAAAAACTCCAACAGGTATTGCTTACTCTTAGAGTAACTAGTTATGATTGCTTATCGTTAAATTAGAAAAACTGTCTGAACTGTACAGATCTAAGCAGGAGGATCTTTAAGCCCGGGTCTCTAAGCGCAAGTGAAAGGCAAAGTTCTGAATTGCAAAATCCATTAGAAATTTGCGTGTACCCGTCTATCTTATTTCAACCGTAAACTTCAACATTATGCAATTTTAAGCTTTTCTGAAGGTATTCCAAATCATAAGTTCTATCATGTCTATGATCGCATACCAATCATGTCTCCATCTGAAGTGGATATTTTCACAAATTCCAGCAACACGAAGACCCGTTTAAAACCCTGTCCATATTTTTAAACTTCAGGCATCTTTCTGCCGGTATTTGCAGGGGCCACCGAGCAGTTTTTAAAGTGCGGGGGCGAATGACCACCTCTTTTAAAGTGGGGGTGTGGTTGCCGGGGGTGCGGGGGTGGGCTCTAAATATACTGAAATTACTTTTCCAATAGGCCATTTAACAGTTGTTTGCTCAGTCCCCGGCTTTTCATGTGCAAATCGTCGTATTCTCATGCTAACAAGCCCGTGAACATGATCATTTACATATGAAAAACAAGAAGGTTTGTAACAAAACAAGGTCACAGCCATCCTTGCTTCTATTCAAAGGCCAGAGCACTGAGCACACAACCGTAAAATGGCCTACTATGGTTAGGATCAGCAAATTTATTTGCCACGTCGGCAAGGCACATTTGCCAGTTCTCTCTTTGTGGCTGTTTAGTACTGTCAAATTACTGAAGATTTCTTGAATAATTGTCAAGCGGAGCCATGTTTTTAACCTTCAAGCCGCCGAAAAGGACCTTTCTCCTGCTGGGCCTGATTACACATGGAGGGTTCAGCGGCAGAAGTTTGCAAATTGTGACAATTTCACTGATTTATCATGATCTTATGAGGTTCTTGTGACCCATTCATTTTGTCTAGGATGTCATCGAAACATGTAATTTCACAACCATTGATCAAAACTTTAAATTTCCAGTCGGGTTTTTAATGCATCGTGGACTACATCATCAGCCAATAAAATTCGTTTTAAGTAACCATTAAGTTCCGTCAATATTAAAGTCTTCAGATTTAACACGGAACCTTGCAACAATGAATTCCGCATTGCTGCAGAAGTCTACGACCACGTGCAGTTTTGTAAAGATAGGCGTTTTGAGGCTTATTAGTCATCAGCTACATGATCGGAGGGCCAATAATAAATTTAGATACCTTTGCGAGGTCCGCCAGCCGAACATTCTTACTCCAGCAAAGTTACTTTTTACTTGAAAATGTCTATTACTTTTTTTTTTTTTTCAAAGAGTAGTGGGGGAGGGGGGGCTGCCCCCCCAGCCCCTCCCTCTGCGCGGGCCCTGAATTTGCCCGACCGAAAAAAAGATCCAACCCTGTATCTGTTATTGGTGTGTGTATTCAGTGGTATATCTGAATACACACGGAAAAGGGTTAAGTTGAACTAAGAATAAAAATGAAATAAAAATGAATCATAACTTGTACACCTGTTGTTTCTTAAATAATTATCTTTTTTTTCCTTTTTTGCTTTATCGCAGAAAACTAACAAGATTCGAGCTGAGAAAAGAATGCTTGAAGAGGAGAAAAAAGAACTTCAGAGAGAGTTGGCAAATCTTAAGGTTGCTTTTGCAAATCATAAATGTAAAAGACTGCCGGTGATCAGCGACGAGTCCGAATTTATAAACCTTCTTATTCAAATGACTCCGCCCACTTTTCAGTCAACCTCCATGGGGAAGCGTATTTGAAAGAAGATTCCACAGTGACACCTCAACTGACTTCTGTTGAGAAAGTATGAAAAACAAACCGATGACTCAGTACATCTTTCTGAAGGGCACCCTCGAATACAGTTCTTCAACCTTCAGTTCTGTGCATAGGAAAATAGCTGAAATCTACTTCTGAGGTCAGGCCTGACGAACACTCCTTTTACGGAACTTCCTTCACTGTATTCGATAAACTTAAGTTTCATATCGAATATCAAATATTCGAGATGGAATATCTGTTACTTATATTAAGCTCGTAATGTTGCTCTTTTATATAAAGAGATATACAATTTCTTTGGATTTCCAAAGGACTCCTAGGTTATATACTGTAGCCGAAATTTTGGCTTTAAATAAACGCATGTGAGAAATCCTCTGATTCGTAAGTTTAGATGCAAAATATGCTCATAAGTATTATGCTTAAAAATGATGTAGTACTTATTCAGCTTTGTAACACCTTAGTTTGTCAGCTTTTTTTCTCGTTCCCGCGATCACTGCGGCATCCTTAGCCTTCATATCACAAGGGAGCTTTAGCCACGACGACAGTGACGGCAACGAGAAGGCAAAAATGCGACAGGTTTAATTCGCAAAACAAGAACTTTGCACGTGCATCACACTTGTTTGTACATTTCTCCGTCGGCACTGCACGACTACGACGTGAAAACGCCAAATTTTACGTTTTATGGAAAGTAGGCCATTTTACAGTTGTTTGCTCAGTGCCCTGGCCTTTAAATAGAAGCGAGGCTGCCGGTGACCTTGTTTTGTTACAAACCTTCCTGCTTTTCATGTGCAAATCATGTTCTCATGCTAACAAGCCCGTGAACACATGATCATTTACATATGAAAAACAACAAGGTTTGTAACAAAACAAAGTCACCGCCAGACTCGCTTCTATTCAGTGGCCAGGGCACTGAGCACACAACTCAAGAAATCAACTCCAGGGAAACTCGCCCACATTTGACATTTTCAGCGAATTGGAATAAACGCGACAAAGTTTAAAGAAACGCTAAAAAGTGACGTTTTCGCTGCTGCTGCCTCTCGTCGATGCTATACCTCCCTGTTTTAGCCCAAGCGGGCGAAGCAGTCATTCGCGCCGGCTGGATTCCAATGAGCTGGTCAACAGGCAATGACTCTCTCACTGTTACAGTGAACCCCCAAAAACAGATATTTTACAACCGAAAGACGAGGGAGACTTCAGAGAACTACGACCGCAACTTAAAGCAGAGTGCATTTGCATTCTTTTAACTTTACTCGCGATTTTTGCAGCATCCTATTCTTCCCGAAGTTGACTAATTTCTCCTGACCTTATACAGAGGACCGAGGCGTGAAGACATTCCACTCCAGAAAGAGTAGTAGAGCTTCGTCCTCATGTTTCAGGGGCACCCAACGTCAATTTTTGGAAACTATCTGTTCGGAAGACGATTTGAGATCTAGAATTTTCGGAACATTTGTTGTAAAATTTCTTGCTTGCCTTCCTCTCCTAGGATTTTCAAACATCTGAAAAATGGTATAATTGCCCATTTTTAACGGATTTTTACCCTTAAAAGGTCACCTAGAAGTTTTGACCCCTATAATTTTCGAATCACTAGACTAAGCTAGGAAATCCGATCAGATGAAAAATTGTTAGGGGATAAAAATATGCCTATATCTAACGTTTAAGTACTAAAATACGTTTAACAATGCTATCTTTAAGTGGTTTTGAACTATGCTCTTGTTGGGTGCCCCTGATGTTTTTACCATCCTCTATAAAATGTCACATCGGGAAGTTTAAAGTCGTAGTCGTACATTGACGGTCGAGAAATCGGTACCAAAAAGTGTGATACACTTGCTGAGTTGTTGTTTTGCTAACTTTATAATCACTCCTTTTTTACTTTTCCGTTGCTTTCGCCGTTGAGGTTCAAAGTGCTTACACTCCCTATTCCAATCTCTAGTTACAGTTGACTGTACTGAACTGACACCCCCCCCAAAAAATACCCCCGTTATGGCGGAAGAATTTTCTAGTCTCTTGGCACTTTGTTATTGGGCTCCACTGTATCAGGGTATTTTGAAATCGTTTTTCATATCATATGTAGAATCTGCCAAGCCACCCGTAAAGGATGGAATCAGTGCAGCGTATTAGAAATATCTGTTTAAAAGCCAGAAGTGAATATTAATTAGTGACAATAAATTAGTGATAATATACAAGGCAGGTAAAACACTTCCCAATCACAAAAAAAGAACAAAATAACAATCAAACAAAAAAATAAAACAAAACAACTTCATCAACAACAAATTAAAAATGCAGTTGATGTAAAACATCAGATGCGTGTGATTTTAATGTTATAACAAATTACTTAGTCTGAAGGTTCAAATTAGCTATGTTATTTCACTGTCTTGTGCAGCGATTGGGAACGATTGCGCTGCAGACGTTTTGACTTATATTTTTATCTAAACAATTCAATTCTGACCACCAAGGTTAGAGTCGTTTTTTTGACATTTTTTGGGGGGTTTTCTGCAGGAAGTGTTTTAACATAGAGGGAAAAATCCCGCACGGGGAACAAATAAGACTCATAACGGGTAGCAAATAATCCTCGCGATATTTCAATTTCACGAATTTTTTGCTTTGTTTTCTAAGTATCAGCGTAAATGTAAACAGCTTTTATCCTTTAAACATTATTAACAATAAAAAATAAAAAAAAGATCTCTCAGAGATATCAGTGGCCGATCGTTTGTGTGGAAAAGCGTTTACTTATGACTCACGGTCCCTGGCGGCAGTTGTTCAAAACGTGGACAGGGCTATCTAGTATACCTAACACAGTTCGCTTTCCTAATACTTATTCACTGGATAGAGATTTTTCAAGTAGATAGCATTATCCACCTTTCAGTTGATCAACTGCAGGAGCCAAGAGGTTAATGGCTTTCTTTGGATGCCATCTAGCAATCACAATAGACCTTTTTACCGATACGGCGTCCGTATTGAATTAATTCGATTTAAGGAGTATTACAGGATGCCCAGGGGGCATGAGCACATTTCGTTTGTATTTTCGAGCGCTTTTCGGGACATTTTTTCTTAAAGTTTTGTTAGAATAAGATTGTAACGGGAAAAAAGATCCTTGTGCCGTGTTTGGATGTATAATAATGATCGCCTTTTTCTATAGTTTAGTATTAGAAATATGGTCTTTCACTGTATATTTCTCGGGAAAAAGGCGATCATTCTTACATCAAAACACGGCACAAGGATCTTTTTTCCCATACAATCTTATTCTAACAAAACTTTAAGAAAAAATGTCCGGAAAAGCGCTCGAAAATACGAACGAAATGTGCTCATGCCCCCTGGGCATCCTATAATATTCCTTAAATCGAATTAATTCAATATGGCCGGAGTATCGGTAAAAAGGTCTATTATAGCCCCGCGCGGCTTTGCGCCGTTAGCTTCTCGGTAGTTTATGGAGCTCGCATTCTCTCAACACCATGGCATTCTCCATCCATTCCATTCTAAGATTTGCAATCATTTCCTTTGTTCTCTTGAAAATAAAAATTGGATAGTGACTCTTTTTATAGGGCTTAAAAAGTTTATCACGCAGCAGGAAAATAGAATTAAAACTTGCAAAACCAACTGTAAAATAGGCCGAAGGTCCATGACCATGATGGTTCATTCGCCGAGTGTTTTTGGATTTAGAAACACTGACGATATCTTTGCTGATAAGAGGGGGTTTTTGACACAATCAATGCAAAGTCACAGTTATGTAATGTAACAGGTAGAATGACAAAATGAAACACGAAAGCGCTAAGGAATATTCACTTAAAATCAAACATCCGTCAAAAGACAGAATTTGAAGACACAAAATGGCTTAAATCGTGGAGAACTACTTCTGACTACTTGTTTAATTTCAAATGAAGATTGTTTAGTGCTTCAATTTAATTGTTGTTGTTTTTTTGCTGTCTCTTTTGTCTGTTTCTCATCATCAATCTTTCTTATAAATTTATCTGCTGGGCCAAGGTTTTTTCTTCCCGTTATTTTTCTGCTGTGTAAGGTTTTTCTCACTCAGCATGGGTCTGGAGGACATCAGTTGTAATGTAGCCAGGGCTATTAAATGGCACTAGCAGTAGTTTTCTGTTTCGTAAGCTTTACTATTTATTTCAAAGTGTCCATTTAGAATGGAAGGTATTGGGGAGTTCTGTTAACTAATCCATTTTCTTACATATAGAAACAAACTAAATACAAACTTTGTAGAACGTATTTAATAATTCTATTCACAAGATCTAAAATTTAAGCAACGTAGGTTTCGATCAGACAGTCTCACTGCCTTCCTGTGAGAAAACTTAGCTAAGTGCTGTCCAAAACTCATGAGTATTTAGTCACGCGACAACGAATAATATTGTAATTCGTAGTCCCCATGTCTTTAACTTAAAGATACGGTCGAAAACTGCTTTGCTTACATTTCAGACCAAGAATTATTACATAAGTATTACAAGTCCAAGGTCAGGAATGAACATTGATAGTCTTCGCGGGGCTTGTTTTGTGGTGAAGGCGTGAAAAGGTTAGAGCACAACATTAAATTGTCTTTTCTTAAAAAACAGCACATTTTTCTCTTCAGGCATAGTACATCAGGTTAGCTTTCTTCTTAGCATTCACTTCCATAATTCCGTCCATGTAATCTTCATGAATGACTTCTGTGGCCTCACGTCGAAGGGCGATCATACCCTGTCGAGAACAAGAATTTTACCATAGATGAGAAATTTCTCATACGCTGATTGGTCAAGAGCTATGTTCAATAAGAGTACAGACCACAGAAAATTAAGGGGAAAGGGACCTAGTTTTGTTACCAAACACTACGTTAAATTTACTCTTACTGTCATCTCTTTCGCAATTGATTGAAAAGACGAAAACGGACAGAACCATGGCCGATTTTTGCAAGTTTCTAAGAAAAGTTAGAATGTTGCAGTGCTATTGAGTGTTAAAAATTTCTGGGCTGGAACCGGCAAAATTCTATGACGTACAGTACTGTGCAATGACTCTAAAAACCGAAACCATGATACTTAGCATGGCATGAAAAGGGGTTTCTATAAAACCGGAGACAGGCCCGGAACATCCCAAAACAACCCTGAATCATGAGGTTGGAATAGTCCAGGCCTGTTCCTGGTTTTACGTACACTCCATAAAAAAGCAGCAGCAGTGGACCGAGCGCGCACGGGTGACCTAAGCTCTGAGAAATCCACGTTGTTCTGCGCCCGGGTTCTGCGTTCATTACTGCTTTGACTGGTTAGAAGTGAACCAAGAGTTTACGTCTTTGACCAACCAATTACAACAAAGAAAAGGTAAAGCAGGCACTTACTGTTTTCTAAAACCAAAACAACTGGCAAATTTAACGAAGCAGATAACAACCAAAGCACCAATCAGTGCCAAGCGCGGAAAACCGTAACAGAGGCAGCCACCATTGCATTTAATTCTATTTAGACACCAGTCCTACTCACCAGTGAATCATTTGAGATATGTGCGAGCAGCCCGTGAATTAGTTGCGCGCGCAATTTGTCTCGCCTTTTCGTAGTCCTTCATTATGGCGAATGACTGGTATCCCATAGAATTACAGTCAAACTTCAACTTACAAGTAAGTCTCGTTTAACTTAAAAATTTTACAGTGATTCATTACAGTGACTGAATGAAGATGATGATGATGATGATGATGACGACGATAATAGTGAGTTTACGCAACACGACGGCAGAAAGAAGAGGACGGCAAAACGCTTGTGTGTGACAAACGTGACAGGCCTATTACTTATGTGTTTTGTGGTGACCTTCACTCAAGTGAATGTTTTCTGATCTTTAACAAAAAGACCTGTTTAAAGGAGGGTGAAGTTCGGCGAAAACGTTTTTCAAACAAAGTTATTGTCACGCTTGTCACACAAGGTTTGCCGTCTTCTTTCCTCTCCAAAACCGTTGTGTAAGCTCACTAATAACGCTAGAGGAGGGGAGAGCCACTTCACCAAGTAAACACAAATCATATTTGACACTAAGACTGACAATGCTCTTCTGGCTTACCGCTTCAACGCAAACTGCTTTCAGCATTGCGCCATTGTAGTCATCTGTACAACGGGATAACTCATCAAAATTTACGTCGGGGCTGCAGAAAGGTAAAACATATCACTCTTTTTCTGTTACGTCAAAAGATATTGAAGCACAGTGCATGCCTAATATAACTTGTTTAGGGAAAACTTTAAAACTAAATTTAATAATAAGTAAATAAAAACTGATAAGATTCAAGTGTACGCCTGTTGCATGAAATGTCTCTCGATTTACCTGACATTCATTTTTCTGGAGTGGATTTGCATAATTCTTGCTCTGGCTTCTTGGTCTGGGTTAGGCAATTCTATCTTTCTATCCAGTCGTCCTACAGTCACAAACAAGGGAAATTTTCCTTGCCGTTAGGTGGGTAAAATGATAGAAAAGCACGTTGATGTATTGGTTAAAGCATGGGACTTCAGATCCCTCTATTGTAAAAATACTTAACAATTATTTCTCGAGCCCGAATGGGCTCTTCGTCAATAGCCCACACAGGACTATAGCATAGCGAGCATAATTGACATTATTCCTCGCGCCCGAATGGGCTCTGAGTCAATAGCCCATGAGGCCGAAGGCCGTACGGGCTATTAACTTAGAGGCCATGAGGGTGAGAGGAATAATTGTTTTAGTAAAACCCAACTAGTTGGTCAAAAATATGGAGAATAAAAAAATAATAGCTTGTTAAAGCTAGACTTAAATCCTTTTTTGCCGCCAAAAAGCCGGCGCTTATCGCTACTAGTGGGCTATAACATATAAGTAGTAGCTAAACCAATCAGAACGCAGCATTGATAATAGATCACTAGTTGGATTTTACTAATGAGGTTTATGCTGTAAATGAATTCCCACAAAATAAACTGTTGGAACTGTTGGCAGAAACCTTTCAACGCACTCGCATCTCATCCAGAGGAAAACAATAATACTTCTGGGTGGTCCATGTTAATAATTTAAACTAGTCTATGTCACGGGTATTCATGTGTACAAGGTCAAGCAAAACCGGATTAGCCCCGTTACTTGACTGCACTGGTCTCGTAGAGTTGCATAACAAGTCGCTCCTGCGACTGACCCGGAATCTACAAAAGAATGTGAACATCAACACCACACACACACACACACTTGAAGTGAAAGATGGTGTGTAAATTGTCAAACCTGATCGTAGCAAGGCCGGATCGAGAATATCAACACGATTTGTGGCAGCTATAACCTGCAAAAGAAAAACCAAGACATCAGGATGTGGAAAAGTCTATAGGCAACTTACACTGTAGTAAGCTACAGCTTGTTTGTTAAAGAGATTCGACTGTTTGATTACTCTAAAATCATGCAAGGATGTAAATTTGAACCTTCTGAACTCAAAACTGGTACAATGAATGAGTTTGAAGGAAGTTTAAATACTGTGAGGATCACATCTCCATTCATTACGTTCATCTACAGTTCAGATATTATTGTTTTCGTTTTTGTTTGTTTGTTTTTTTCATATAATAATAACTATTCACAGTCATGGCTCGCTGAGTTCCTTACAGAATTTGACAAAAGGTCAAAACATTTTCGTTTTGGTGATCATTTGCATGTAATTCTCAACACCTTTTCTCTTAACTGGGTGCAGTGATATTGTTGGGAGAAAACTGATGTTAGTTACTCTTAGGAATTCAAGGGTTGACAACAAACAAGCATCTTCTAGCACGACATTTCAACTAAGATATTAAAGACACAAGCATGCTCTGTGAGTGTTCCAGGCTTTTTGGTGAAGTTTGTAAATAACTAAATAAAGAAACAATTAGCTTTAACTTTACAAACTAAAATTGGGAAAACTTCAGTGATAATAGCCAGTAATAATCATATTTCACCTTGATATCATGGTGAGAACTGAATCCATCCAACTGATTCAGCAGTTCCAACATTGTTCTTTGTACCTAAAAAATCAGTCACAGAAGATCAAATACTGCACTCAAGACTAAAGCTTGGTTTCCATGTTATTGCTAAAAATACTAGACTGCTGAATGAAGTATAACAAATATAATCATAACTATAACAAAATTCTCAAATCTGATTGGCTATCAACTGTCCCGATTTCAGCGCTGACAAGTCAGTGTAATAGGACAGTACATGTCATGCCTAAGTAATTGGACAGTATGCACCACTGAGCGCGTGTACTTAAATGGCTAATTTCTTGTGTTTTAATTTTAAAAAAGGATCAAATCTCACAAATTTTGTTGTTAAGTAGTTATGATTAATTACTAACAGAACTTCGTGTCATCCAATTTGGTCTGTAATCATACTCGTGATTAAACAAATCAGACTCCTGCTATGTAGTCGTCAGATTTTGTTAATCACTCGTATGATTTACAGACTGAATTGGACTCCACTCAGTCCTATTACCATTATTAATTTTCTATTACCTCTCTGTCTCCAGCCTTTTCACTGTCAAATCTCTATAAAGACAATCAAAGAATCAGCACGTTCACATTCCTAGTTTCAAACAATCAGAATTGGCTTTGAAGATTCTTAACATGGCAGATAAACTGCAAAAATTGTAAACAAAAATAAAGAGATGTTCTAAAGCTTACCTTTGTTCCAATAGCATCCAGTTCATCAATGAAGATAATGGCGGGAGCTTTCTCTTTAGCAAGAGCAAATGCATCCCTTACAAGCTTGGCACCATCACCTATAAACATCTGCAAAAACAATTAAGATCTTTTACCAGTCCTTTGCATTTGTTTCTTCACTAATCTTTTTATTTATTAATTTTTATTTAGTTTTTATTACTTAACCTACCACACAAAATTAATTGGAATAATATTTTTTATCACAAAGGTTAAGAACAACCTATACATTCTGTAAGTTAAGACCTTACCTGAACAAGTTGAGGACCAGCAAGTTTGAGAAAGGTAGACTACAAAGAAATTAACAATGATAAAAAATTTAGAAAATTATCAAAACCTCAATATACATGCAAATAACATACTTTTCATACTTTGTACATGTTTCAAATTGTTAAAAGACAATGTAGAAGTAGCCCAATCCAGATGCTTTAGCAGTTTATACCTTTGTCTGTGCTGCACACGCTCTTGCCATTAACGTTTTGCCGGTGCCAGGAGGTCCATACAATAATACACCTGAATAAAAGTTAATGTTAGGTATTTAGAATAATGGCCAGAGTCAATAACATTAACAGAATAGTGAATGCTATTGATATAATCAAGTGGCATGTGTTTTTAATAATACACGGCCCTTAGGTAAGCAGTGTTGGATGCCAAAAGAGTTAGGTTATTTCGCAAAGCAAAGTTGGCACCATTCCCAGACAGAAAGAGCTTATTCAGTTAAGTAAAGATAGTGGAGGGGCAACAATAAGTCAAAAGGAATACAAAAAAAATCCTTGAAACAGCAATAACAATATTACTTTATAGATGCTTTATTGCGAACATTTAGGGTCGCACTATGAATCAAATCTGTAACCCTCCTGGTGCAAACCAAGTTTTCTATACATGTGCCAGCTTCAAAACTGATTCTGAGAGTGGTGACAAATAAATGGCAGGTTTTGATCATGTTTAACAACATACATTACCTTTAGGTGGTGCAATTCCAAGGTTCTCAAATCTTTCTTTGTGTGTCATGGGCAAAACAATGGCCTCTACAAGCTGTTCAGATATTAAAACAAATAAATAGAGGATATTACATGGCTGCGCAGAGATACAAAATTTCTCTTCTAGTGAAATATTTTTAATATAAACACTATTAAATGAAATAACAAACCATTTCACTTTAATTTTTTTCTGCTAAAGTTGTGATTTATTACATGGCCATAGCAATGGTGATCTTTTCACAAATGAAGATAACATGCTATTTTTTATTTTGTTTATATAATAATAATAATAAACATTGAAAATGGATATTATCCTCCATCAGTCAAACAAACAGCCTAAGCTGAGTGCATAATGTGGAAACTGTAAACATGCATTAATAGTGCTTGCAGGTGTAGGTGTGGCTACAGCGGAGAGTGTTTAAGGTTAGGGTTAGCCTTTGAATTGCAGAACCTGTAGTCGCATCTTCACACCTAGAATTTAAACCCTCTGGCCATTGTCTAAAGGTTAGTTCTGCAATGCAGTCAACTCTCAACAAGATGAACACCTCCCTAAAATGGATACCTAGAATCAGGTCCCAACATTCTTCATTCATTTAACACCGTCTTTATTTAGCACAGGCTCAGTGGTGCCTGTTCCCCATGCACATTGAAATCCTTGGGCTTGAATACCACTTTTGCTTTGAAATGTACAAGATCATGCCAAGTATGCTTTTTTCTCTTTGGTCAAGAACTACAACTGGAATCACAGAGCTAACAATCTTAAATGATAGTAATGCTTCTGGTGCCACATAAAAGCCTACTTCGAGTAGTATGATGTGATTTGAAAGCAAGATCTTCATCAACAACCCTTTCAATAGGTCCTTCAATCTGGATAAAAAACTGTTGTATCACTATCATCAACAAAACAAATTTACTGGCTAACTGGTTATCAATGTGTAATATTACATGCATTGTCCACAGTTGACTTTCGTTGACTAAATTTTAATACATGTCATCATCAATGCTGTTACCTCTTGTATTTGTGTGTCCAGTCCTCCTATGTCACTATACTGTTCAGTGGGTCTCTCATCAACTTCCATGGCTTTAACACGTGAGTCATACCTGTTAATTTTCAAAATCAGAAATTATTAGATGCTAAAGCTTTTTAAACAGTGCAGTAGTACCAAACTGAAAAAAAAAACACAAAGAAGTTACAAAGCTTAGAACACTTGGTATGATATGGGTTGTCACTGGTGATAATGATCACATATACATGTACATGTACATGTACATACATGTCGCCATTGAATTTTACACAAATTTACCAACATGTATTTGCAGACTACAGTTTAGGTACTCATGACTCAATACTTACTCTGGGGGCAACTTTTCCAATATTAAGTAAGAATCTTTGTTAACTCCCTGAAAACAAACAGGAAAAGTACTTTACACTTGTTGTATCTATTAAGGGTATCAAATAAATCCCCCTAAAAAAATCAATGAACCATATAAATGATCAATACAATAGGTAAAAATTTTTGTACAATTTCAAAATGCTCAAAGAAATCCACTTGCTGTACATGTAGTAAGGGTTATTTTCTTTTATTCTCAAAGTCAAAAAGGAACCGCTTTTAACATACTCTCAAATTAATCAAAATTTACAGTTTGACTACAGATATACATGTAATGTGCTATATTCAACCATCGTGAAGACAAATAAAAATTTATAATAATCATCATTACAGTGGAATCCAGAATGGAACTTAGACATAACGAAGGACCAAGGGACTGGCAAAATGAGTTTGCTATACCAAGGTTTCGTTATATTGAGGTTCTTTTTCATATCATTCATTATACCGAGGAGTTTGTTATATCAAGGTTCATTATATCGAGGTTCCACTGTACTTTAATGCCTTTAACAAGTAAAAATATTCCTACCACTAAGTCTCCTGGAGTTAAATTTTCAGGTTCCACCAAACCAATTACAGGTAAAAAATATGTCTAGAAAGAGAAAAAGAACAACAACATGGTACATAAACTGTGTTGCTGGTTGTCACTGTCATACCATAAAAAATCAAAATCAAAACACTTCAGTAGTTTAAGTCCAGAATCTAGAAAATGAAAGAAGGTAAATATTGAACCTTAGACCTTGCCAAGATTCAGGTCCGTGCAATGTTTCATAAGCAAGATTCAGAAAATGTTATAGCTAAATTTATAGAGCTTTGTATGGAGACGCCATGCTGAGGGAGACCAACATGGTGGCTGGAAACCAAAAGTAACATCTGTTACAGAGTTTCGATATGAAAGTGTGAATTTACCCCTTGAGGAACTCATAAACACTAAAGTAATACTTTTTCTAACACAAAGACTGTTCAGATAGCAAAATTCCCCAAAATTAGTCACTTTCTTAACCTAAATGACAGCTCTATCAGCCGCAACGTAAATGCCACATCACGCTGCCAAAAGGTTAGGCGACGATGTATTATTCCTTAGAACAGTTATATTGAACAGCATCTCACTCATCAGGATAGCACTTGAAGCGACCCTCATTGCGTGTTCAAGACAAAATGTTAAAGAAGAGTATAAAGGTAAACAAAAGGATATCATTTTTACCTTTTCCATTGGATAATGTCTGGTACTTAGCCTTCTAAGTACCAGTCAAAGACAAGACAGAATAAACCTGAAACATTTTAAATAAATTTGTTGATGATAACAAGTATTTTGTACCTGTCTGGTGGATGTCTTTATAACTGCACATTTTCCCTTTCGTTGTGAATCCAAGTCTACATTGGCACCATCTTCCTCAGCCTGAAAGCAGGTCAAAGGTTCTTTAACTAATTATGTAAAGAGTGGAGCACTAAAATAACATTGAAATGCTTGCATGTGCAGAGAAGGTCAAAAGAAAGACTTTGGTTACTGGAAATAGCAATAACCTGCAGAGTACACTAAAAAACGTTATATGAAAATTATTTATATCCACTCTGCACACTACACCAGATTTCAAATCAGTCTGGAATTAGAGTAGCTCATATTTTATTTTAAAAAAACCTGCTGTCTCCCTTATTCCAGGCACAAAACTACTCTGGGAAGACAAACAACACCATCCAGTAATTTCTTTTTACATTCCATCAATAAATTGTACAACATTTTTATTATGAACTATTTCTCAGTATTTTGCCTTGTGTTATGATCTATATATCTCCTAAATTGAGTGCAAGGAACATCAAACAAATATAAACATACATTGTCTTGAGGGTCAACATCAAGCAGCTGCAAAACAAAAAAACAAACACTTTTCAGCCTGACATGCACTAGTTTTTCCCTTTTTTACATGAGACAGGACAGGTACATGTGTAAGGTAAACAAGAAATGAACAATATAGACGTAGCAAAGTGATTGCACATTTTCATTTTTCAGTCTGGAGTAGGGGTTCAAATTAGGAGTTTCAGTATTAGCCAAAATAAAATGGTTAAGACATAGAGACACAATATAATTTTTATATGCTCTTATTGTCACTGGTAGATAGGAGTCCATCCATTTCATGTGACAAAGTTTAATAAGCAACTCAAATTGAAAATTGACTGCGACACAGAATGATGTGAGGACAAAATGAAACCAACACAATGTGATAAACTAGTACCAGACATCTATCACTGAGTTAATAGTGTCCAGTCCCTTACCTGCACATGAGAACTATAGACTTCAAATTACACTGGCAAGAACCAGCAGTGACAGACAAGTAATAAAGTCTAGGCACTGTGGTTGACTTAGTAAATACATGTAAATAACGTCACGCATGGATTTGAATGCGATAATCAACCCTGTGATTCAAAAGCTAAACTAAGTTTGAATTTAGTCTTCTTTATTTGGGTAGAAACTACTTGCCAAGATGAGAAACTGTACAAACAACACATCCCACAATCGCCTAGTTTTTCACTTGCTCAGGCAAGTGAGTGAGTGACAGATGGTGTTAATAAATTAAAATTATTGCTAAACAAGGCTTTCAGAGTAAGTTCAGTAGGTAGAGAGCTGGTTTGTAGAGCTACATGTACAGCTTTGATCCCTTAGACTGAACCAAGAATTGGGGCAATAAAGTACTTCGGAAGAAGGAACTGCCTTTATCTTGAAATGGTTTGCCCTTTGTTGGCTCACATGACCATGTGGAAATACTTGTACCACCTCCAGAAGGGAACACAAATACAGCTGTGTAATATAAGCTTAACACATATTTATAGTTCATTGACACTTGCCGTTTTCATCACATTCAAAGCTACCAGACTTGGCAAGTGAAACATTATGGACCCTTTTAGTGCCAAAATTGTTATCAAAAATCAAGTGAGCAAAAGAAGTGTTAATGCTGTAATTTAGGCATTGACTGATGGCCACCTTACCTCGATCACATTTGACACAAGGTATGGTAGTGTTTTGTTCACTTTTATTTTCTCTGCATTTTCCTGAATAAACAGAAAAGTTTGAGCAAGTTACTGCAATGTTGTTAGAAGAATTTTGACTCTTAATGAAGAATAACAGGAAGAGAAAATGGAATTTAAAAGTAAAGTTACCTTGATTTTCTCTTTCATAGCTTGTTGCTCATGATTAATCCTCATTATTTCACTTTTCATGATCTGTTTATGAGCAGTAAAACAAGGATTACTCAATGGGGCAAACAAAATACAAACCAAAACATTGTATTAAGAAGCAAATATTCACAAGTTCCCTGAAACATGGTCTTTCAGTGAACACAGTATTAAATAAGGATGAGAATGTCAGGCATTTTCTTTTCGGAACCATGAATGCATACTGTAAACTGGCACTTGTAAGCCCTAGGCTTGTGCATCTTCATAATGGGTTTTAGGAGGGCTTCTAAATGAAGAGCGGGTGGGGGGGGGGGGGGGGGGTACATATTTGGGGGGCTTTTAACCAGAATCAAAAATGCATTTTCAAACAAGCTGGCAGCATTTATCAAAATACCTTTTGCATTTAAAGGTTTTTTTGTTAATAGGGAGCTTAAGCTAAAGCATTTGTGAGCGACGAACGTCAACCGAAAGTGAACTTTTTGCATAATTGGCGAGTGGTTTGGTTGAAACTCTCGGGTAACTCGTCTTTATAAGAGAAAAGAAACTCAGCAATACAAATTTGTTAGCGTCAAGGCATATAAAAAGGAAGAAGGCCTCACTTCCAGTTGACGGGCGTTGATCAAAAAAATTTTTGCTTAAGCTCCCTAATATAAGCATTAAAAACGTCATAATAAATCGAATTCATTTCAATACAGAAGCTGATGGGAGGCTTATATTTAGACGGACTTATAATTGGAGGTATTTTCTTGTTAACAGATTAATGGGCCATAACTTGGGGGGTGGGGGGGGGGGGGCTTATAATTAGAAGTTTACGGTATGTTTGATGATTGGAAAAAAGGAATAAGCCTAATGACAATTAAAAATTTTAAATCAAACGTCATTTAAACTTTAGACTAAGACACTGGGCCTTTTACAACATCACGCTTTGGATTTTTGAACATTCAAAGCCAAAAAAACATTAGTCACCGGCGATGGCAACTAAGAATACATGACAAACTCGCACGAAATCTTACCTTAATTTCATTGTCTAACAGTCGAGCTCGACTGACAATTTCGTCTGTCTGCATTCGTAGAACTTCCTCGTCCATTTCCTTCGAATAAAGGCAAAAGTAAGTCATTAGAAACATAGTAAGTCTCTTCATTGCTTATTAAGACACTTATACCGCACTTCAGCGGAAACGTATGCAGTTAAAATTACCTCGCCATCTTCCCAAATCGCTTTGTCTTCCAAGGCCGCCATCTTGTTTCGCTGAGTAAGCGTGCTAGTGCCAGTCTATTTTAAACTTAGCGGTCAACATCAGCCGCGCAATTCTGGCCTACCCAGTCCCTCCAACCGCCTGGAAGCTGCTCTCCAGGGCTGGGATCCTGATAGAGAGGGTTTTTCGCTTTAATCGAAACTGGAAACCTCGCATCAAAAGCCTCTGGCACCCCAAAACATCCGAAATATTACGCACTCGTACGTCTCGCCACTAGCCTGCGAAAATATCCGTTTCTCCTCGCTCTTCGCTGCTGGGGACGTTTCGCGCGGCGGCGAAGAACGAGGAGAAACGGATGTTTTCGCAGGCTAGTGGCGAGACGTACGAGTACGTAATATTTCAGACGGTTGACACATAAACTTTTCTCCCAGGTTCCTGGGCATAGGTCTACGTAGCCTGCTTGGCCGGGCGTCGACAGCCTTAGGAGGGGAAAGGAGGGATAAGTAAGGAAGAGGGGAATTCGCGCTTTACATCCCTCAGTCCTTCCTTTTTCCGTCTGCCACGCAGGCTAATGCTCACAACTTTGATTTTGCAGCCACGTTTCAAAGAAAATGAAAAACACACCAGGAGACTGACCACACATACAGTAGTTCTTACTCCCAGAACCCATTTCGCCTATAAAAATCGGTTACTATGGCAACGTTTGTGACTTCTATTTGTGTGACACATGTTCCACGCGCGAACTTTTTCTTCTTTCAAGCGCAGATATCATTCGAAGAAATGGATGGAAAAATTATTGTAACGTCTCATCCACGTTACGGCTATTTTTATGACATCAAGACTACTGACAAAATTGTCCCCATAATTCCTGATCTTGGGGTTTCGCGGAAAAGCGTTTTTGATGAAGTAAAAACACCAGCTTACAAGTAAGTTATGAGATATCATTTACTACGGAGTAAACACCAGACGTTTAACCTTCGCCAGCTGGTCTGAATGCCGGAATGCAAAGCTTGGGAAAATTCTAAGCTAGAGATCGTAGACGATTAGTTTTGCTCATGATGCGGCGTTAGTCAAGCCCATTTAACGAATCGTGCTTCCCTTTACGTTTGGCCTTGCTTTTTATAGCACTGAGTGATTTCTTAAACATAGTGCGGAAGATAAGCTAAGATACGGCGTTGCTTGACTTTTCAACTGAATATTTGTAAAACATCTATGATTTCTTATTTAAGTTAAAAGTACGTACTAAAAATCGCCTGGAGTTGTCCGTAAAAAAATTTGGTGCTATTTAGAGTATTCTCGAGGTTAGTTGTTGTCTAAGATCTATAGAGGATAACTATAAAATTAAATAATAATTATAATGTGGATATTAGGAGATGTCATCTTGATCATAACGCAATCTTTAAAATCTAAAATATTTTGAGAAGTCTTGGGTGATGTTTCGCAATCAACAAGAGTCACAATATGGCTCTTGTTCGGAAACAACTCGTATTAAATTGCACGTTCCTCGGGTCTATGGGGTCAAACCGCACGGAGGAGAGGAATGATGATCGAGTTTTAGGGTGTAATTAAGAAATTTATGATGAGCCACATGTAACTCACGGCAGATGATAAATATATTCATTTATATTTAATGGGACATATAACTACTATCTTTAAAATACAAATTTTGGCGAGAAAAAAAAAACTATAGCGAAGAAAAAGATCAAAGTTACTTGAAATCCAAACATTGGTTCAGTATTAATTTTCTAGCAAATTTGTGACTGAGTTCTTTGGTCATTTCAGGCTTTTAATTGAAGTTTGCCCAAAAAGGAAATAAAGGACATGTACTGCAAAAAGGCGTCGCGTCATTGGTCTAAAAAAATACTCAGTTCTCCAATTCATCCTCGATTTGTAGCATATGCTTGTTCCTCGAACTGGCTGTTTAACCCTCCGCTTACAGAACTCAAGTGTATTGCAGCGAATTTCCGTGCGAGTCTAAAGCTTTTAGTCAGAAAGTGAAAAGGTCTGTTTTGTTTTAGAAAGATTTTGTGTTTTGTGCCATTTTTTTGAAACCGCGCTCAAATAATGGTTGCATAAACAGCTATTCCGTCTAACACAGAAAATTTTTCAGAACTTTTACTCATCAGTAAGGTATCATAGGACGCTATTCAGAACAAAGATCTGCATAGAAAACGCTTTGCAAAGCGTGATTTTTTGTTATCATTAATTCCTCAGGGACTATTGCCCTTCAGTTTGTCATGGCTTGTGAGTTTGTTTCTAGTCAGCACTACTTAGTTCGCGTTGCTTTAACAGTGGCTCATGTCTCTCTTTAAATTCCAAACACGTCTCCAATAACTTCTGTTTACAAACGACTCATGGCAAATTCATAAAATGAAGTTTTCATTTTCTTAGGACTTCTTTTACCAAGTTTTTCATACAAAATCAATAGTGAATAAAAAGTAATGGAGTATGGCTTAGATTAGCTTCTGGTTGTTGAACTTCATAGCTTTTCAGGACAGCAACTATGTCTACAAGGCAGTAAGACAGTTCATACGATGAACGAGTTTATGCAAAGACTAATAAAAAGTATGTACCAGTTTATGAAATTATAAGACTCTCATTCAGTCATCAAGCTTGTCTACAGTAGCCATTGTTTGCTTATAGATTAGTTGGTTGGGAACACACGTCGCCTTTGTTTGTTCTTTTATTGACATTCAAGGGGGGTTTGGGGGCGTCGAAAATTTGAAAAATAGATATTTAATTTACTGAATCACCTGTTCTGTTGGTTATCAGCCTCAGCTCGTGTTCTAAGACTTCCAAGTGTCAGTTATTTTGACAGCGTTTAGCTTCAATTCCCAAAAAACCGCGCAACAAAGCCAATTTCAAATTTACCAGCTGAACTATCTGAACACAGTGTACTGTGGACAATATTTATAATATAATCTAGACTAGCGGTAGACCTCACATCTATCTGCTGAAAAAAATCGGCACTTGTTAAGGGGCATATAGAGAGTCATTGCTTGTCTCAATGTTTGCCAAGTTCTCATTTGCACCCTTACACATTTCCTATAGAATATTGGCGGAGAGTTTTTACAATGTATACAAAAGTAACGAGAAAATTTATCTTGAGTTATCACGTCCTTTTCTATACCTAGAAGGAAATGTATAGAAGCGTAGAGCCGTCTGGCAAAATGAGGATTATGCTACACTTCATTCACCCATAATTCTTTACTGTAGTTCCACGCTTCTAGACGTAAGAAGTGTAAAATAGCCTGATCTGATGAAGTAAAAATAACATGCATTTTTGCCCAATCATGATGGAGACGTAATCATTATGGCTTGAAAAACTTGCATTTTGAGCTGAAATCCTATGATATGATGGCTTAGCGACATAAGATCAGAGCAAATGTCATTGAATGTGACCACGTGCCATTAATTACATTAGTCTTTGTAGCGCAAGGTAGTAACTTCGTCCTCAGTCAGTTTACGATCCAAGTTAGTAGTACTGATATAAGCAGGGGAGGCAAAGTTTGGAAGTGGATTCAGGATTCCTTGTCAATGCAACATGGATTCCAGATCCCAATCGTTAGCGGGGATTCCGGATTCCTTTGAGCTGAATCACGAGGCTTTGAACGCCCGGTATTCCGAATTCCTTGGATGTGGACTGGTGAAACTATTAGTTTGTTGAAATCTCTTCCTAATGACAGAGATGGAAACATTTAGGTCCAATCTTAAAATTTCTTACCATTAGACTCTCATCATCCCCTGGAAAACCTGTAACATTTTATTCCTTTTATTGTTAAACTACAGAAAACAATACAACGTTTTTCGAGACTTCACCATTGGACGCTCATCCCCAGTTTGGAATGTGAGCAACGCAGCGATGAAAGCGTCACCTAGTGAACGCCTGGTTTATCTTTCACAACACAAGAAATTTCACACAGACTATAAGCCCTGCCGACCGGTTCAGACTACGGTTTCCTTAGCTGCACAAAAGGCTTCTGCCTCAGAGCGAATTGAAAACCTCTCTGTGGCCAAGAAAAGACCTACTATTGTGGAACGTGAGTGGATTATAAAGAAAGGGGCGCTCACCTCACGGGCCTCTCAAAGAGTACAGCAACTGTCCCATTCTAAAGGAGTCCCACTGGGCTTTACACCAGACAAAGTTGAAGTGTGGCAAGTGTCGAAAGCCGCTTTAAAAGCGAAGCCATCTAAGCGAATCGATGATCTGGCCCTGCCAATAAAACGCGAAATAGCAGCAAATTTACCAAATCCAGACGCCTTTGAAGTGAGCAAGGCGGCACAAAAAGCAAGGTGTTCGGACAGACTAGCTGAATTGGCCCAACCAATTATCAGAGGATAACATTAACATAACACACATTCTTGTTTACTTACGTATTTATTTATTTATTTACCTATTTATTCAATCTTTTTTAGGCCTTGATATACTTCCTTGTTGTCTACTTGCAGACCACCTTTTATCATCCTCTTATGCTTTTTATTGAATAAAACTTCTCGTTTTGGAGTATATTTGACTTTAACCCAAACGCCACGCCTTGAGTTAGCTGCTGCCCCTGCCTGGTACTCACTCGTCTGTATCTCGATGAAAAATTCCTCGCAAAGGAAGGCAGATAGTCATTTTCTCCTTCCCACCGTCCCTTTCACTTCGTTACCAGTCGCTCGCGTTTCGCACTCTTAGACTTGTGTGCGTAAAGTGCCAGAGGAGCTAGAGGAGGCAGCTTCTGCCCCCTTTAGTGACGGAGAGTAAGAAGTTAAGATTGCAGAGAAATACTTCGCGCTGCACCCACTATTCGATCTGTTTTCGCGCTTTAGCTTGCTCAATAAGAATAACTGCAATTTACTTCAGTTTATGTTCGATCAAGCCCATGTCAGTCGCAACTGAGTCTATTTTAGGTGTAACACGTATTAATCGCTTTATGCAACGAGCGCTTTTACAAAAAAATTGAATTCCCCAAGATTTTAATTTGTGGTATTACTTTAAAACCCCCCAAATCCATTAGAATCAAAGAAAACCCTGAAATAATGGTTCGATTTTATCTAAAATTTGGCTACTAGTATATGTCAACCATAAGCAAATGTCTTTTGCTTTCGATGTCCAGGAAGGAAAGGGATCACCACTTTAAAAAAATTGGGCCAATTTTTCAAGTATTGTCGAAAATGTCAAAATGCGTTGCGCTCGTTCCTTTTGATAGAATCATAAGAAATCTTTTCGTTAGAGCTCCGAGCAGAGATGACAAAGAATGCTTAGTCATAACTTCAGCGCAGATTTGACCAAAAAATGTGGAACTTGCCATGACATAGAGTCTTTGAGAAATCGGATCCACATCCGAAATCCCTGAATCATTTCTCACACAAACCAAAAATGATAAAGTAGTGGTGGCCCCATGCACCCAAGTTCATTTCACTCAGTAAGTGGGTACTACTAGTCCATTCACTCTGTGATAGAAAAACTTACAAACAAACAAAAAACATATTACACAGAGTCTTAGCTCCTCCAGACCTATTGATAAGTCATAAGAAGGTGTAAATAGCTACTGAGACAGTCAAAACAATTTAAAAATCACTCTCTAAGAAAGGAAAGAACGAGATAAGAGAAACGAGGCCAAAACGAAAATTAGGTCGAACTGATGGTAGACCTGTGCTGTAACCATAGCAACGCTACCTGCCATGGCCAGACACGTCACTCATGGCAGACTTGTTTTGCAGTTTTTGGAAAGGGCTTAAGTTTTATAAGGAGTTCCCGTCAATTTATGCAGACATGAACTTTGATACCATTCCCTGTGCTTTCAAGAAGCGAATAGAGCTAAAAGCAAGTGAAGATCTACAGGTGATTAGTGAGCAGTGCGCGTGTAAAGATTCTGGTAGAAAAAACGAGGGGAGCTTTACAGAGACACCCAATGTAGTTTTAGAAGAGACTGAGAGCAATGAAGACTTGGGAAGTCTCATGCACAAAATGCTTGTTACTGAAAAGGAAAACCTTCACAGTGTGGCTTTCAAGACACCGTTATCAGCATGGCAAATATGTCATTTCGCAAAGCAACATAAAGGCGGCTATCAAATTGAGCCGGAGGTTGCAACGAAAAGGATCTCTACTTGCGGTAAAAATGAGCATGTTTTCACTCTACCACGCTGTCATCGTAATTTAAGCATCACAAAGGAAAACATGGATGAAAAAAGTCTTATTGAGAGAGACATGGTGAAAGATGCGAGAGCTAAAAGTGTGTCATATATTGATGATCAGGCAAACCGCAACGCGCGAGATGGCGGAAAGATTTATAACCTGGCTAGAACTCGGTCTGCTTCACCGTCACCTCAGCCGGGATACACATTTAACCACTCAAAATCTACTGCACACTATATCAAGAGCTATCGGGAACAAATTACTGACGATTTCATAAGAAAACACATTCAGTGGCGGTTAAAGGAAAATTGCCGCAGCAATGTTAAGAAATCACCCAAGAGAACCAATGAAACGAAACGTAAAGCCCTGCTTCCAGCTCCTTCGTTCACGTTTTACAGATTACGTATGTCTAAAACGAAAAACCCTTGTGATTCTGGGTATTTGAAAGTCGGGCCTTGTCCAAGAATGTCAGAACAAAAAGAGCATAAAAGGATGGGCGTTAAGAGCTATAACACTGCGACTTCAAGTGAGCAAAGAAAAACGCAAGCAAATTCGGTATCAACAACCGCAGTGCAAAAGGTCGATCGAAAGGAAACCAATTCAGTGACAAAACTTCTTAAGTTTCAAAATACTGCACCGACAACTCAACCAGATGACATCGTTCGTAGCGTGAATAGTGAAGCTAATGCCAAGGACATTAATAAAACGGAAAGTAGGGAAAGCGACTTGAAAAAAGTTGAACTTAGAGTGAACAGCAGGATCAAAGATTTACCAAGAATTGTGCCCAAAACTGTCGGGCGAGCCAATAAAACCAAGGTAAATTTAAACAGACGGGATTTCTCTGCTTAAATAAAATATTTCATTAACCTTGGACTTTTCAAAATGCCTTTCTAGGGAAGAGTTCTGGGAGCCTTTCCGAAGCCTACATTGAAGTATTGCAAAAGCAGTTCTGAGATTACTGTAAGTATATTATTAAAGCAAGTGCTCAATCGCGCCAGTCATTATTTCATTTTTATACAGTTTTCTCAAACTTCAATTCTTAAATCACTGTGAAAAACCAATTAATTGCCATATGCTGGGCTTCTTTTGACCAAAATGAAACGTGAATCTTTGAATACGTTTCACATATCGAGTTGATTTAAGCTCAAGTTAGCTTACACGATAAGTCGAAGGTGGTCTTTTCACTTTCATTGAAAAGCGGGGACGGATAGAGGCTTTCATATGAATTGAAAGACAAGACACATTTCCATTCATAAAAGCTTTAACAAGCGAATATTTGATACCAATGTTTCTTTTGTACACTTGAACCAGAAATTGACAAGAAAGCCAACCTTTGGCGAAAAGGAATTTCTACGAATTACAACTCCTAAACCACTCATTCGCTACCACAGCCAGACACCAAGTGACTTTGATGAGTCGCTAGGTTTTTCTCCAAACAAGAGCTCTGAGATAAGCCCTTCACCAAGTCTTGTACCAAGTTTGTCTGGCACAGGTCTTCGCAGCCAAGTTATTGCTGAGATTTTGATGAAGAGAGAGCGTCAGGTGGTTTTTCCAAAAAACAGCAAATTTCAAGCATGTGTTACTCCATCGAACTACTCTACAAGCAGTGTAGAGACACATTTAAGAAACAGAAAGGACATCTCACCGATTGACAGTTGTCAGAATGGAGCAGAGGACGAAAGCCAGAGTGAACTGAGCCAACTACGGAGAATGCCCTCCAAACCTTCTATTACCAGGATTGGCCCCTTCATTTCCGGTTAATGTTTCTAGTTGTTTGAACTTCTTGATTACTACACAAAACATTCACCAACCCACAGGGTTATCAGTCATTTAACAAGACAATTATTACTGTCTCCATCTCAGACCAGCTTGTTATCCAGTAGGTATATATCTTGGTATACTAACGTAATGATATTGATAAGGACAGTTGTGATAACCTTTTTTAATTCAATTCTGATTTTGAATTACCTATTAGTCAATTTTTACTCGAAAATTATAGCATTGATAAACTACAGGAAAGTATACTCCATTTTAGAACAACAGTGTTACTGCAGGCATTTCATTAGCAATAAATTACAATCTATGGTTCAAAACAGTTCGTGGACTAATTATTATTTACAATATTGAAAAGGATTTGCTGTTATTACACTGATGATTGTAAGTATAATTTTAAATTTTTTTGACAATATTGGTATGTAAAATAAGATATGCTACATTCATCAACCAGGTCATTCTTCATGGTTTTGGTCAGTTTCTCCAGAACGATGGCAAAATCTGCCACTTATTTTAACAAAAAAGCCACCAACTTGAAACTTTCTGACAACCTTGCAGTCATGCTTGTCAGTAACTTTCACAACAATTTTCTCCCTCTTGCTGCTTAATGTTAGTAATTTTACAACTTTGACCCATTAAGATTCCAGTTATAATCATTATAACTAATTTTAATCAAACTGGTAGGATGTTCTAATAAACTGTTCAATTTCTTTTGTTCCTCTTCTGGAAGATGCTGAGAAATCCACCTAAATGATAGTGTTAAATAAGAAAAAGAAAAAAACAATAAATTTTTATAATAAAACAAATTTCTATTGCAACTACCAAAACAAAAACATCATGTATCAATCAAAACTACCATGGCGTACTGAACAGAGGAGAATGTAACAGGTTCAGGGAGCAAGGGTGGTGTAGTGGTGAGAGTACTCGCCTCCCAACAATGTGGACCGAGTTTGAATCCTGGCGTCGACATCATATGTGGGTTGAGTTTGTTGTTGGTTCTGACTACTTTGCTCTGAGAGGTTTTTCTCCGGGTACTCCGGTTTTCCCCTCTCCTTAAAAACCAACACTTTCAAATTCCAATTCACTCTGGAACGAAGGGACACCTTTCAACGAGTTCTTATGAATTCCTTAGAGCTTCGTGGGTAAACAAATTACAAAATTACAAATTACATTGAAGGATTATTGCAAGTTGACACACCTCAAACATTCCTTCTCTGTTGAACCAAAATCTGCTTTGTACCAAAGGAATATTTTTGACAAGGTAACCTTAAAAAAAAATTCATGTTATACAAATTAATATTATTATGACCTAATAAGTAAAAGATATTGAAAGATCACACCTAAAGCCTCTATTTAGTTTGTTTAAAATCTACCTGTTAGAAACTGAGTAATTCTGAAAATCAGTAAAGTTGTTGTCATTTAATAAAAGGCGATTGCCTATTTTGTCAGCAGAGGAGTTGATGAGTTCTAATGGCAGCTTAGTTGTCAAGGTTTGGTGTAGTCATGTGTAACTTTTGTATAAAATACTTTTGATGCTATGCACTCAGAGGACTCTGAAAGCAACATTTGCAACTGACATACAGCTGTATTCACATGGTCCACAAAAGTTACTTCAATTAAAGCAACAAAGACAAATGTTTTAATACCTTGGAATCATCAACACACACTTCCTGTGAGCAAAAGTTCTGTGCTGCTGCTTGCAAAGCAAAGTCCAAGTTCTTTGCAGAAAACACATTGATGGCTGGACAAGACTGTTTGTAAAAATGACAAAAAGGGTAAAATTAATACAGCGGAAGCCCTCCAAACAGGCACTCTCATAAGCGGACAGCTCAACTTATGGCCACCTTTACAGAACCCCGTTTCCTCAACTCCCATACAAACTATGTATTTTTACATCCTTTGTAAGCAGCCAGCTTCAGTTATGGACACCTTTTTCACATTATTTTAAGGGTGTCCGCTTATGAGAGCTTCCACTGTAGAAAGTTAAGCAAAAATGCATGTAACAAGATTACTTTCAAATAAAATTAGAAATCAGGTTTATTTGAGATGCACAGTACATGGATATTTTATTCAAGATGAACAAATTGGTTTAGAACATTCCTTGCTTTCTGAATATATAATCCTGACTGACCCTAAAAATTCTACCCATTTTCCCCAAGTATTTGGTACACAGAAAAGAAGATCTAAAAAATAATAACAAGGAAAAACCCTGATTAGTACCTTCGCTCCACACACTAACGCAAAGTGAATCCTAGGGTCAACTTCTGAAACAGCAAACTGCAACCGAGAATCGTCTTCAGCAAATAATGGTTTGGCATCAGATGGGTGTGGTCTGTTACCTAACAAGTTAATCACCCAATTGATAAAGATGACACAAAATAAAGCTTTCAGTGAGGAAATAACTTAGAGGTCAAGCCATGACAGCCTGAGATTAAAGCCTTAAAATGGCATAAAAAAAAAGACATAAAAGAAGTAAACATTATATGAAGTAGGAGTTCCTTACAAACAAAAATTTTAACAAACTGAAAGACAGCTACCATTAAATTTTGTGAAGTCTCATGAGTAGGTAGAAAACAAGTAACCTTTACATTAAGAAAGATTTTACAAACAAGTAAGATTGTGACTGAATACAAGTTAGATTTCTTTGCTTCTATTACCTACAAATTGTAACTGACGCTATTTCTTGTTTTGCTTATTGAAAATTTTCCAGATGGCTGGACTTACAGGAAAAAAAAATCCAAGGCTGCTCTAGTACTATCATCACTGTCATCATGATGATTATCATTGTCACTCTGTCACAGGCATTAAAAAAAAAAAAAAATTGTTACCTCTGAGAATTCCATGTTCGATGTCATCAAGTGAGAATACATATCCTCCAATGTTGTACGATGTTTTTCTCCAAAAGTTGTTAATCTCAAGCACTGATTTAGGTACTCCAGTATCACAGGCTGCCAAGCCATGAATTGTGAGGGAATTATAAATATCTTCATCATCATTAAGGAATCAGAAGTAATAGAGTAGAGTTTGTTAATTGCACTGGAAGATTGACAAGGTGACCTTAACGAATCAAGATTTTATATCCAGGAACAGGTGTGGTGGAGTGGTATTAGATAGGCACGGTGGAGCCTTGATTTAACAAACCTTTACATAACAAAGTCCTCTGTGTAACAATAGTGAGTTTACGCAACAAGACAGCAGGAGCAGGATGGCAAAACCTTTGTGCGTGACAAATGTGACAGGGCTGTTACTTGCATGTTTTGTTGCGATCTTCACTTAACATTAAGGTTTTCTGGTCTTTTACAAAAAGATCTGTATATTTAAGGAAAGTGAAGTTTGGGGAAAAGTTGTTTCAAAAAAAAATTATTGTCACATAAGGTTTGCCTTCTTCTTTCCTCTCCCATCCTGTTATGTAAATTCACTAATGTTTCTCACCCCAGTTAAAATAACATCTAAGAAAAGGAACCTTAATATATAATGAAACCTCCTTATAGCAAACATATTTTGACAGTCCCTTTCTTACTAGCACTTTGTTATGTCCCTGGGATGTGTGTGTGGGGGGGGGGGGGGGGGGGTACTCCTGGGAATTCTTGGTGAGGGTGTGCCATCTGGTTCTCCAAATTCTGACCCTATTTCAGGCCAAAAAATGTAATTTTCCAGACCTGTTTTCAGACCAGACCTCTAAAGTCCATACCCGTCGTCAGACCTGTCCTTTAGACAGATTTAATGTTATCATTACTAGATTAGAGCGCAGACAAAAATCTCCGTTGAATTCGCATATTTACCTTTCTTTCTTACTCATTTGGAATTGAAACGATAAATATGTTCATACACTCCTGTAGTTCCCTCGGAAACCACACCTGATTCCAGCAAAATGGTGCAAAAACCCTACCCGGTGGGGCGGCACATACCTATATATATAAGGGAGTACCCCCCTCCAGGGAGTATCCCCACCATCTCCAGGTCAGTATCATTATTTTGTAACTGCCCCCTCCCCCAGGTGACTACCCTACCCGCTTTTCAATTTTTTATCTTTACCTAATAGAGAAGTAAACCTCCAAAGGTGAAATCATTTGTCAATGCTTCTGAAAAAAAAACAAAAATGGCCTACTGCATGAAAAAATCCTATCTTCGCTTAGCTATGGGTTTTAAATAATTATTACTTTTTGAGGCGGGGAGGGTCCGGTTTGCGCTGTGGGAGGCCCAACCTATCCGGGCTATTTCTACCCTATCCGCTTCAACTAGCACTGGTGACATCTCAAAAAAAAGATCGGGCTGTTGCATGCATGCAAGAAACAACGGAGTTCCAACATAAAAGATACTTAGGAAAAAAGCTATTTTCTCCTTTCTTTCTAAGCTCCCCAAGTCCACGACTTTTAGAGCTTTCGTTCTCTCCACATATTCTCTGAACAAGTCGCTGTCTTTTAAAGCAGCATAGTCGACTTCGTGTCCTTCATGGGAGATGAAGTTTCCCTTGATGTTCAGCATAAGTTTCTGAAGTTGTCTAGAAAGTTCAATAGCAGAAGGCAAACTTTGCAGTGAGGAATCGCCAGAATTTAGAATTGCAACTTCACCGACAGCTTTTGCTGCCGCCATGATTTCGTGCGTGAGCCAGCGGTAACAACCGGCAATGTTGGGTGACCTGTGGAGACCAAGGAGACAAGATGGCGACCGCTAGTGGTCCAGTTGAAGTCGACGCTGTGTTTATCAAGGCATTGAAGCTTTTGCATTCTCGACACCCTGACTCTTTAGATCAACTTCGTGCACTTCGAGATGATGTCATTAGACAGCACAACCAACAAGTTCCTGTCACGAAAACTCCCAAGGTACAGTAACATTGCTTTTAATTGCTTGTTGATAGTTGGGACAGATCAGATTTTCAATCCCAAAATTAAGTCAAAGTGAACCGTGATATAACAACCGCGTTTGGTAATCAAATAAGCGATATGAGCAGTGAAGTATCAAAGGTCTTCACACGCCGCTCATTCTCTTTGGGATCACGAGAGAGATATCTTTAGGTTAGGTAAGAAATGGGTATGTTGTGGTTCAATTTTATCCTTGGTTTAAAATTTATTTTCTTTTTTTTTTGGGGGGGGGGGGGGGGTATTTACTATAGTAATTTATGATAATGAGTTTTGAACAAAAGAAAAACACAACATATATAGCTCTAGAACCACAGGGATTAACAATGGAGACGTGTTCTGCGGTTTGAAAATAAATTGTATTTTTTCTCCTAGGAAAAAACAAAGGAAAAGAAGCTGGGGATTAATTCTGACAGGAGGCCCAGTGCCATAGTGTCAACAGCTGAAGTAAAAGTTAAATTAGCAGAGAAAAAGCATGATGCTGATGCCATGCAGATCATCTCTGGTCAGGCTGATCAAAACCGAACTGTTGCAGTGGAGGAATCTAATGTTGAAACACTGGAGATTGGTTCTAGCATGATAGAAACAGTTGAACTTAGCTCAAGCTCCTTCATGGACCACAGTTCAGTAAAGAAAGCCAAACTACATTTTGATGTGGAGGATGTTTTGAATGAAGGTGACTTGGACTCCCATAGTGCATTGCAGCCCGTGGTAGATGACTTGATGATTGACCTGGGATCTGTCTGCAGTATTTGCTATAGGTGAGCAGTGGTATTTTAAAGTAATGATCTGGGTAAGAAGGGAAGCAATTTCTTTTGTTATTGCACAATACACTTTCCTCACATTGGAATGTTTTCATTTTCACATATAGAATGCATTAACCTACAAAAAGGAAGTCTACGAAATAAAATATATTTTGACTCTATTTGTTAAAAGATTTCGACCAAGCATAAGACTTGCAAGCAATAGCCAAGAAAAGTTTACAATTTGAAATGTTCCTCACATAGGATTTCTGTGTCACATAGACTCAGACGAGATTTTGTTAGAAGGAAGTTGGTTAGAAAACAAGGGATTAATATACATGCTGCTTTCCGGAGATTTGGTAAAATTTGATGTTTTAACCGATCAGAAGTGTAGTAGAGACAATAGCAAGGTTATCACCTTTTTTGCATTCCGACATGTTCATTGCGTTTGGCTCTTTCCTTCTTATCTAGACCATTACTTAAACATGTTTGAAATTGGTGTCAGAGCAAGCTCTTCCCAGTCAAATCCCTATAATCAGAGCCTCTCCAAAACAACCACCTCCCATAAGCAACCGCAACCACTGTTTGGCCTGATGGTTTTATTATTTTCTCTTGTTTTGAACCTCTTGTAAGCAACCACTTGATGCATGATGTGGTCTCTGTTTATTGTATGTACTATGCTACTCAGACTATAGCAAAATAAAAACTTTCAGTGACAACATAGAACCACACCAGCACTTACAGGTAACTTCAAAATTGCATGCAATAAAATACAGTCAAATCGGGAAAACCGTGAACACCAGAAATATTTCTGGAATGTTATCATGGTGCAAGAAAAAAGCCAATCAGGCATGAGAAAACTAAACTGCAAGCAAGAATGTGAATTAGTTCGTAGTTTTGTGGCTTGCTTGCATGTCTTGATCTTTGCTGTGATTGGTCGTAACAGAATAGACATTCCTGAAATATTTCAAGTATTCGGGATTTTCCCAGTCGCACTGTAATAACAATAATAATGAAAATGATTTTAAAATTTATAGCACATAAAATAATATCCATGTAAATATAATCAAATGTGCTATGAAAATGTATAATTAACTTATGAAATTGTGTAAATAAAGTATTGTGTGCATCAAATGTAGAAATAAAAAAATTATAGAATGGTGTACAGGTATATGTATATGAAGGCATTACTAACATAATAAAGTATGTTTGTTAAGTCTTACATCCTGTTCAAAACTAATCCTGATTGTAAGTTAAATTGAAAAAATAAGTCTTAAGTAATGATTTAAATTTTGTTAAAGTTAGTTTCGCTAGGTATATTGTTATCTTCCACAAATTTGATGTGTCTGGATGTCTTGTCAGATGAGACTGTAAGTAACCACTAAATCTTCCCAATTTTGGTGGTCACTTCTGGCAGGCTCATATGTACTTTTATGAATTACACTAAATTAGTAGCTTATATTGTTTGATTATTTTGTGCTCCTTTCAGAGAAGAGAGTAAAATTCCGGGTAATCAACTGGTTGAGTGCCATGAGTGCCATTCCCTTTATCATCAGGTAAAACAACATTTAGTTTATAAACTTATAAAAGGTGTAATAATTATTCATTGTGGTATGTGTGTGATAGGCTCATTTATCATGTGTCCCACCTCATTCACTTTGTACGTTTTAGTCTGCATCACAGATGTATCCAACCCTGACTCATAAAGTCTGTGAAACAGGGTCCGGGGCCTTGTGATCTGGACCTCCAATGAAGCCAACAAATTTCTGGCAGTGCATTTTGAATTTCCCTTCAAACTGATTGATCAATCAAACAATACTTTTTAACAGGCCAATATAACCATGGCAGGTACTCAAATCCCACTACACAGCTGGGGGCCCAGAACAAGGATTTCGGCCCTGGCTCACAGACAGACTTAACCAGTTATAGTGATAGTTTTGTCTGTGGTACAGGCTTCTTTGTTATTGATCACAACATCTCAAACATCAGCGTGGAAAGAAAGTAGTGTCCAATAGCCCGGGGCTAGTGGATTTTGCTATCAGGCTAGTGATTTTTGTTCTAACTTGCCCAACGGTCATGTACTGTGTTTTGGGGAAATTCAAGTTACAGAAGAATTGTAATCAATCCTGTTAATCAAAAAGGGTTTTGGGGCTAGTTGAAATGACTTGTGGGCTAGTACATGCTAGCTACAGCTTGCCCAAATTGCAGGCTGTAAAACTTACTTTCTTTTCACCCTGAACATGTGCCAGTGGTCTTCATCAGGTGATGGCATCAATTTACTACGCAAGACTTTTATTATCGCCGTGGGTCTTGCCAGTGATTGCATCATTACGAGCCTTGTTTATGGTTGGTGGGTTTTGATCCAAAGCAATGTTGTTGACAATGCTTTTATACACTTATTTGTCAGAGATGTCATGAGCCATGTGTGATGGACAGTGAAGTAAATGATCCAAGACATGTTTGGTATTGCAGTCAATGTGTGAGAAGGATGAGGGAAATGGTATGTATGATAAAATAATTATTTATTTGATCATTGTTTATTGGCATTTAGCATCCCAGTTGAAGACTACCCTGACCTAGAAAACTCCTAGTCTGAAGTGTCACAGACCACTCCCATGGCTTCCCCTTGAAGGACAGCAGCAAGGAGACAGCTTACACTTCAGACTAGATCACTTACTGGGCTAGCAGAAATTAGACTGAAACTTTAAGAGTTTTAGGAAGCTGTAGTAAATTATGGTCTGTACAAATACAGGGCTCGAACTTGGCCATGGTCTACTAGCCAAATACCAGTAGATTTTGATTTTTGGCTTGTGGATTTAGCTCATTATTTACTAGCCATCTTGGCTAGTTAATTTTCGCTCCTGTAAACAACACAAGCCTTGAAATGTTTTCAACATTTTCCCAATTGATCCACACCATCTAGTAACCTCTTATTTCATTCCCCCATTAACAACTGGCATGAATAAAAGAAAGAAAAGTAATTCTACATAAGAATAATATTTGTTAATTCGGTTTTCAGTTTCGCGTTTATTCGCTGCCATCATGAACTTTTGTATGCTGTACAGAAGTGCCTAGACTAGTAGAAACACGTTTATGGCTAGTAAAGCCCGAGCATGTACTAGCCATTTGACTATTAAGTTCAAAAGTTAAGTTCGAGCCCTGCAAATAATCGGCATAATAGCCAGTTCATAGACAGTTTGCTGTCAGCTTATTGTGCTTGTATGTAATCAATTTGAATGATATTCACAGGCAAGTAGTGCATCTCCCAAGTCCCGGCCTGCGGAATCAGCAGTATCAAGTAAACCACATGTACCTCTCAGCAGACCCACCCCAATGACTTCATTCAAGCGGCCATCCATCAGTGAGATAAAGGTATCTTTTGTTAGACTGTGAGCAGTCTTCGTTTCAAAGTTATTCAACACGTAACCCATGCAGGCCAGCGACGAGTCATGATAAACGAGGGCATATGCCCGAGAAGAAAAATAAGGGACTGCTGAATCTTTTGTTTGGTCTTTAGATTTCGAAGCTGTCAAAGTCATTTTAAATAGTATCCAATTAAACCCGAGTAACTTGAACCATTTTATATACAGAACATAAACAATTGATAAATTATTCTTTTTTTTAATCCTCCAAGATTGCCAGCATTTTCCTTCTGTTCTTCAAAAGGAAGATATCCTTAAACGTTTTAGCTTATCTGTGGCTACTGCTTGGTTTGTCATTGTTCATAGTGAGTTACAACAGACCTGTCTTCGACTGTTCGTGACTATTTTCATCTCTTGCTTTCTCACACCAAACATACCTGCAGACATGTAGACAATAGTAAAATTGACCAATTGGCTACTTGTTTCTGGGCTGCCGGAGGGTTTGTTTACTTCATTTCCAGGCCATCTTTTCTCGTTGTACGCAATCCCTTTTCTGTAATGGCATTGGCCCAAATGCCCTGGCTGGAATAAGAACTCGACGGGTTTTAAGAGAAAAGACATACTGCAAACAGTCTATTTTAATTACACTTGATCCTGTTGGTTTTCTCCATAACTGTTGTTAATTTCAATATCACTGAATGCCAACCTTTTGAGACAATCTAGAGACTCTGTCTGTCCTAGCCTGTCAGGCTAAAAGATTGAGAATGTCACTGGGAAATGGTATGCAGTTCGCAGAGCAAACTTGTGAAACTTTTCAATGTGTACTTTGTTCATTTCAGCCTAGTCCATCCCCAACCACACATCAGTCATTTGCCATCCCAGCTCTCAGTTCAAATACAGCCCTATCTTCATCATCAACAGCGACAAGCAAGCCATCGACAAGCACTGGATCTTCCTCTTCACAGAATGTTGCCATGCAGTCACTAGCTTTGAAAAGGTTACAGATGGTCAAGAAAAAGGCTCAGCAAAGGGTGTTTAATCATCAACAGATTAGGATTCCACGCAGATAAAAACTGAAAAGAACGTTTTTGTGCTCTGTCCTTTTATTTCACAAAATATACATGCTCTGGTTTAATTCTCACATGAGGACACTCTTCGGAAGAGAATCTGTCAGATTCTATAAATTTGAAACATCATTCCACACTGCTTGTTATGGACTAGTTTGATTTTGTCCAGAACTAAGAAAACTGTTTGAAAAAGGACAGTATTTGAATTAGATATTTTACATGTTTTTCCCTAAACTATGCTTTAATAAGCGCCTTAAGTGCCATTGAGCTCATGGAAATGGCGCTATATAAATTCTTGTATTATTGTAAAACAGCAGTAAGCTCGCCAAATGTACAAAATGGCCCTTAAATAAACCCTTGTTCTCCAAGGTGGTAGCAAAAATCATAAAATCAGCAAGTGTTTTTAGAGCACTATGTGACGGTGGTTGGTCCTTATTCCAAAATCCAAGATCCCAAAACGAACATCAAAGATTCCAAAACGATGATCTGGAGAAAGGGTGGAAGCTGGGTAGAGGAGGAAGGGGAGGAGGAGGAGGAGGAGCAGCAGCAGCAGCAGGAGGGTGGGGGAGGGCTGGTGAATCAATGGAGAATTAATCTTTACCACATAGAAAAAACAAATCAGACTTGTTTGTCCTCAACTTTATTTGTACATTGACTTTGCAACAGTTCTTGCAGATCATTGTAATAAAATAGGCCACTGATAATAATTAAAATAAGTACTTATTCGTAAATAAAAAGAGTATCAACGGTGAATTAATCATTCTTAATCTTTCTTTCATGATCACTATCTATTACTAATTTACATAACCCCTTTTTTAGACCACAAGGATTTCACTAATAATTATTACAAGACTGCTTTTATCCAAGTTAGTTTGATATCTTGGTATTACAAAAAGCTAAGGTGGCTTTGTTTAACCCTTTCGCTTCCAAGTTGCCAAGGTAAAAAGGACGAAAAGTTAAGTTGAAACAATTTGTCTAATAAGTAGAAGTACTGTTAAGTTTCAAAAGTATCAATGACCCAATAAAAGTAGCAATAAAATTTCTTGGTCTTTAGCAAATCCTTAAAGGGGTCTTTGAGTAGCAACCCCATCACAAGTAATGAGGTTTGGAAATAACAAACCTCTAAACTTTTGAATGTAGCCTGCGAAAACATCCATTTCTCCTTGCTCTTCGCCACTGTGGATGGTGAAGAGCGAGAAGAAACGGATGTTTTCGCAGGCAGGTACTATTATTTTTTGGGGTAACTAAATGAGATTTTGGAATTCTTAAGTCAGAGGCTCTTGGTGATAAAGGGTTAAGGCTGGTTAAATTTTGCACCTGTAAAATCTGTTATTTACAATCAGCTACATTTAGTCAGAAATAATTATTACTGTTACAAGTTTTGGCACACATCAATTTAAGCCAAGGGGGATTTCTGAAGTGACAGAAATATGTTAACAAGCAGCAGACGAGTTATGGACATGCATAAGAACAAAAAATGCAAAGAGATAATGCAGACAACCTTCACATAAATTATTATTGTCTTAAGTAAAAGCTGAGCCTGGATATTTTAAGGTATAAAACCTACCAACTTCACAGAAGTTTGCTGATGAAAGGAAGGAACAAAAGTTAATTTCTTCAAGATAGAAAAGAACATTCCTGCCTTTTTCTGTAAGTTCATGTATTCATTTTGAGGAATAAGTGTGTATCAAAGCAAAATGCTAGTTGCATAATAATGTCACATGTACCGTGACCTCATAGACGATACACACAAAACCTTTACAATAGCAAGATAAAAAGAAAAATATCAATTTCTCATCCATTTGAAATTTTCTATAACATACTTCTTACTACTGTGAACATACATGTTCACCAATTGGTTTAGCATGCAGGGTTCTATTTAAAGACCTTCCCGACTCACTCTTCATAGACATTCTCTTTATGAAGGCCTGGCCTGTACTTAGACTTTCACATAAAGTGGTCCTGAATGCTTACTGACAAAAATGAGCACGGTTATCAAATCCAATCATGTTAATTTTGACCGAAACGTTCTGATAAAAAGAACTCCCTTCGTGCAAAATGAGATCTTTGAATAGGGCTATTAAAAACAGTAATAATATTCGCCACAGAAATCTGCTGATGCGGCATTGTTGAACACTTAACACTTCTCCTTAGAATGACCTTCTGAACTGACTTTCCACTTTCAAAAGCATTAACCCTTTAACTCTAAGAGTGAACAATGGAGTCCTGTAACGTGGTTCAAACTTTTAAATCGGTGGACAAAATCCTATGGTGTGACCATTCAAATGAAAGCTCTACAGCAGTACTTTTCATTTAGCACTGTTTGTTTTTCAGCATCTTGCAAAGTGAAATTTGAAGTTTTTGTCTACGTTTTAACTTTCGCTCACCTAGTCCCTAGGCCTTATTATTCCCCATTTTTTTTTTACTGAGAAGGCCTGGGAAAATGTTGTATGGGGAACAGGCAAAATTTGGACCACTTCGGGGATTGAAAGGGTCAAAACAAAACCTGAGTTTAACTATTAAACAGATTAGTTCCATTGTGTGTTTCCTAGTGTGAGGTCACAAGTGGCTTAAATTAGAATAAAACGCTCAAAACTGAAAGTCAAGGTTCTTCTCAACTGCTGCACTGCATTTCTATAACACAAAAATTTAATTCATAAATTTCATCCACAATATGAAGGAGCAATATGAGAAAATGTACAATGTATAGACAACAAAACATATTTCATAAAAAAAATAATGATTGGAGACTTTAGCTTAGGGCATCAACACAGTTAAGTGCATTAGTCATTCGACTGCACTTACACACTATCTCACTGGTTTTGATCTTTGTAAAGTTCTATTATTACCCAATTATTTAAAACATCTTCTTGTGGTTTTGCTTTTTTGTTAAAAACTGCAACTTACAATGATATTATTGAATGGTCACTTTAAAAAACAACTAGGCCAAGTGGAATATCTGGAACCTCATTGATATCTCTGCCCATGTTAAGTACAAGCACATTTATTAATCACACTACCATGGGGAATTAGATGCTAAGACAATTTTATGCACAATATTCATATCTATCAGAGATAAACTTAAGTGATTACTGCAGCTTTGCTATAATAGTATGCAAAATCTAAAGAACTACACTCACAATGCCTTGCATATTTCTATGGTACTGAAGACTGGTGAAGAACCAGAAGTCGTGAGAAATCCTGCATTAACAGCAGAACTCTGTGCCTGCCCTTAATTGGCTTATATGCTTCAAATCCATGTATCCTTTTCAACTGGCTCCTCTTAAATTAAAAAATCTACTCCGTTTCACATTAAACAGCTGCCATAGCTAAGATGCTAACAGTGCGGACTGTAAACAGATAAAACCAGTTATTTATAATACTCTGGAAAGCACATTTTTATATTGATCATACATCCGATGAAGGCACCATTCCTGCCTGACTCATCATTCCTCTGTATGGGCCCTGGATTCTGAGGTACTGTCAAATAAGAAAAGTTTACTTTGAATGCTTTTAAGGCACAGCCATTAAATTTTATGCAAGGCGTGATAAAATTTTGGGGCCTCGTTTTCAGGCCCCAAAATTTTCTCATGCCCTTGAGTAAAAATTTCACAGCTGTGCCCTTTGCCTCTTATAAATATGGCCAGACCTTCAGTGTTTGTGGCCATCATTTTCTAAGTCACAAGTTATGGCTTAAATACAGGCGTTTAGTGTTTGTACGTAAAACTCCCTGAAGAAAATTATGTTAGGTAGACAAAATGCATAGGAGAAGAAAAAAGTTTACTAATTTTATAGCTACTGTTTGCAGAGTGCTGCTCACTACTTAAGTATCAAAAAGAAAAAAAAGATTAAAAATTAAAAAAGAAAATAGAGTACTTAGGTAGAGGTCAAGAAAGGCTTGCATTGTACCTTCCTAGTCCTCTTTTTAGGTGGATGCACCCTTGTAAAGTGTAAAATTATTGACTATTTATTTAATAGTAATAATAATAATAATAATAATAATAATATTAATAGTAAAGCTAAATTAAATATTCACTAGAATGACAGTGAGCATAAAATTAATGACAGTGTTAGAATCACTTATACCTGAATGACTAATGAAGGACCACCATTTACGACTTCAATAGGAAAACTGCCAAGAGGACAATTCTCTATACTCATAATCTGTAGTGCACTGCAGAGGGCCAGCTCATAAGGAAGCACTTGAAGACTGTCATTATCATTAAGGTACAGCTGCTCTAAAGATTCCATTTTACCTGCAACAAAAAGTGGTTTACTGTGAGTTTCAGCCATAATGTGTTTATTTTCTGCAAAGTTTGAAATGAGTTACCAAGACATCTGCTAGTACCTCACATGAAAACTAGGCAGGTATTTTATGAATTTGCCTTTTTGATCACTGAGAGCGTGGTTTTTAATAATCACTTGAACTTTTATTGCTATGTTACGAGTTTTTCTCTAAGCCTTCAACAATTAACAATATTCCCCTTTGTACAGTAAGGAATGCATTATGGGATACCAGTACTCTTTAAGTTGGAATAAATTCTCTACTACTTTTCACTGAATAACACTGTATTAAAGCCATGCCCTATCAATAATTATGAGACCAACTTAAGCTATGAAATCTTGGGTACCAAGTGCTTTTTTATGTACTCAAGTGTTTTTCAAAAACTAAAAATTTAATTCCTGGTACCCCAAAGATAAAATAAAAGGTAAGTTGACAAGTGCCACCAAACTCCATCAAAGCACAGCCCTGTACAAGACCAATAACTAGACCAATACTAGAAAAATCATTCAAATGCATGCAGGGTCTCCATGTTCTAAGTCACAGTCAGTCATACTCTTGCTCTTTATGCTAAGTATTTTTCATACCTATTTCATCTGGAAGTTCTGTGAGATCATTTTCACCTACGCTCAAATACTGAACGTTTGTAAGGTAACTGGAAAAGAAAGCAAGTATGGCATAATTAATATCATAAACAGTTGAATCCTCATTTTTAAACAACCTTGGGAAAGGCAATTTGTTTTCAATTGTCACGAGGTTTGAAAAATCAGGGGAAAAATTAAAGTGTTTGCCCGATGAAGGAAGCTTGGTTAGGTTCAAATTATCAGGAATTTCAAAAACCAAGGGTTAGAGAGATCAGTGTTTTACTGTAACACCTTTAAAAGCAAAATATCAAGGAGAAAAACTGATACCCAAAGTTAGCTTGGAAATGTGAGAAGTAAATAAAAATTTAATCAATGCTGAAAGCATTTCACATTCCTCACAACATAAACACAGCAAAAACATGGAAACAATATATTTATTCTATTAGGATGTCACATGTCCTTACAGTGTATATCTCCAGCTCTAGCTCATACTTCAAGGAGGCCTAATCTCTCACAAGCTCCTATAATTTCCGTTACCCGGTAGGTCTCCTCGCCACTTCTTTTTTTCTACTTTTCCTATATTTTTTTAAATTATTGTGTGGCAAATAAAATAAAATAAAACTAACTACATAAAAATGTTACATAACGCATTAGAAAAACATGGGGAGCTAAAAATCACCACTTGAACAGTCTCTCTTTTTCATTCAGTGTTCATGAATTTGCAGGGACTTACCCTATTGATTTTGGAAGAGTGGTGAGGTTATTTGACTGCAAAACTAATCGTTCTAGATTCCTCAGATATGCTGAGAAGAAAAAAAATGAAATGTTTGATTACACACTTAATTGCAAATTAATTGATAGGACCATGATAAGCACAACAACAAAAACAGCAACAAAAACAAACAAAAAACAAACAAAATGGAGACAAACTTACCAATTTCATTGGGTAGTAGTTCTAGCCTGTTTTCCTCAAGGTCCAGTACTCTTAGTTTCTTCAGTTCACCCACTCCACGTGGAAGTCTCTATCATTGATCAGAAAATAAAATAACCTTAACTGATAAATACTGTATACAGTCTGCCATTCACCTGTCATCCACAAATGACACAGTCTACAGTTTGCAGATTTTAATTTATTAATAAACTGTCTGTTACAATCCACTTTTTCACCAACAGATCTTATTACAGCCATCCTTTTTTAAAGTCAACTGCTATAATCTTAGAGGATGCTCTGTCAGTGCTTTTAAAAAATGAACTTTTGTGACATTCGAGTAATAGTTCTGCTACAATCATACCTGATCATACCAGGGGGTCATTTACAAGAAACAGAAAACAAAAGAATATGTCAAATTTATGGTTTAAAGTTTAAGCAGTGGTCTTTTATGAGAGAGGTTTTAAAACAGTATTTGACTGAGAAACAAAACGGGTATTTTCAATGTGGTCGCCTATGTGAGGTGGTCGCTTATGAGAAGTGGTTGCTATGAGAGAGTTGACTGTCATATAAAACTGTCAACTTGTTCTGACTGAAGGCTTTAGCATTTTTATATCCTGTGAGGATAAAATAAGAATACTACTTATGCACAATGGTTTCTGCTCTAAGTTAAAAATAACAATATTAGCAACTTAAAGTACGACTTACCCTAAGTAAATTGTTACTAAGAATCAAAACTTCTAAGTTTGTAAGCCACTGGATATCCTCTGCAACAACAACAAAAAAATTCTGCTACATGTAGATATAAGAAAATTAATATATATTCAAGAACATCATCAATAAATTGACTGTGATGATTTCTGATTTTGTTAGGAATATAGGATAATACCTAAGAAATCACTATTAAACTTAAATTTCATCCTACAAATTAGTCACCAAATTAGTGACTACACCTAACTTGATAACCCTGTAGATATTCCAAGTTTTGTAAACATAAATCTGTTGCAGCAATTAGCACTGAGACATCCTCCATGTTTCACAAATTAACAGATCTGCACATGTTTTAAAACAAGTTGCTTATTGCTCTCTTGGATTACAGGCAGTTGAATATACCTACTAAATAAAGGTTGCATTGGCAATGGGTTATCGGCAATTTGGGCTAACAGAACTCACTGCTGTGATTCGACTGAATGACTGCCAAAACGCAGCTTTCCAAGGTGCAATTGCCCGATGTCCAAAGCAACTTTATCAATTCAAGTGTTAAATGGTTCTTTCTGGTGTGCCCTTAGTTTACTTTAACCCTTTAAGACCCAATAGTGACCAACAGCAATTTTCTCCTAACAATCTCCATACATTGTCAAGAGATCAGGTTGTGAGAATATAAAAAATGATCACGAATGAGAAAACACCTTGATGTTTTATTAAATTCTCTCAACTAATTCTTAAAGGAAATGTATGGCGATCAGTTTGGAGAATTTGTATGTGGATACTAGGGCTTAAAGGGTTAAAGCATTTATCACTAAGGAAATAGGTTTGAATCATTACCAGGAAGTCTTGACAGCTGGTTAGTTCCTAAGTTTAGCTCAACCAAACTGACCCAACTACCAAAGTCTGAAAAAAATTAATTATAAGAAAAGCAGTTGTAAACAGGATTTTTTCATCCAAGAGGAAAGTATCAGTAATGAACTGACCTTCCACAGCACAAGAAAGTGGTAAGTTCTTACCAAGCGGAAGAGCAGCAATCCGATTTTCCTTCATGTTAAGCTTAGTCTAAAAAAATGAAATAATTATAGTATCTTAAACTCTGTGCAAGACAAATAAAAAATTACAACGTAAAATGCAACAAACAAAATTAAAATGGTAAATTGGTAGCATAAATTCTGAATCAAATTGGAATTAAGACCAACGACAATAATCAATGATTGAAGTCAGTCGCAGATCAAAATGAGAATAATGTAGAATTTTCTTTAGTGTACTGGCTACTACTACTGTACCCATAATAATAATAATGATAATGGATCTTTATTTCACACAAGATAAAGATACATATCCTATGTTACATACAACTGTTTATGAATACTGCAAAACATAAAATAAATAAACTAATCATAGAATCTTAACTATCCTGTACTAAGGTTGTGTTTAAATATTAGTCTGTTGACAAAGGCAGACATGAAACGTTCCTGAAGTAATAATTTTAGGATGGGTGCATTGTTTGTTACGGAGATTATAAGAACAAACTCTCTTTGTAGGAATATATGGAGCTAGCGGGTATTATTATTATAGAAGTTACTTTCTTAAAAATTTTACAGTCTTGCTTCTTTAATAGATCCTTAATTGAAACAGGGTAAGAAATAAAATGGCGTTTATGACATCTATCTAAAAAGTTCTGTATAATATTAAGATCAGGTTCAGAAGCTCCATATACGGGTAAACCGTAAACAAAATTAGGCAAAACTAAGGAAGTGAACAAGTGATACAAGTGATACTTGATATCCTTTCTTACAGACCTCTCCATTATTTGGAGAACCCGATTTACCTTGCATTTATGCAGTGAAAATAGATTATTTTAAATTAATTGGAGTTTTTTTATTTTAAAGGAGGATTTTTACCAACACCTTGTTTGAGCAATGCAAGTATTGAAGTGGCTGTTTGCGCAAATAACTCACCATAGCTTTAGCTTTGGAAAACGCTCCAAAAGGAATTTTTTGAACCTTGTTGTGTTCCATTATAAATGTCTAAAAATGAACAAATACACTATGGTTTTAAATAGCTTCATTCAAAATATTGAAATAATAATTTTAAAATGAAGGTTGAACGTACACACACATAGAGATGCTAGAGAAATTTCACAGTCCTGAGGGGCGATGTCTGGGCCTCAACAAAAAGAAATTCCATACCGATGAAGTAAAATCTGTCCAGACTCTGGTCAGGAGCTCTGATTGGTCAACGTAGTAATAACATTGTTTATGAATGATAAACAAAAGACAAATGTCTCAAGGGTCTAAGGTTAATGTAAATGTTGGTGATGATGAATCTACTACGATGCAGTCATTATTTGTGAAATACCAGTATACTCTTCTTCAAAAGGAGCATTTGAGTTTTGCTGCAGCTCGTTCACAGACGAACTCAAAACTTTACTGTAATAGACCAGGAGAAACATTAACTTAAACAAATTTATGTTTGGAACCCCATGACCATCAGATTAATTAAGTAAACACTGTTTTACTTCATCCGTATGGAATTTCTGTCATTGAACAGGGTGCAAAGAGAGTCATTTTTACAGCTTGCCATTCTGGCAAGCTGAAGCTAGCATTTACTAGCCCAAACGTCATTTCAACTAGCCCCCAACATTTTTTGAGGAGCAGAATGATTTCAGAGTTCTTCCATGAGTTGAATTCCTCAAAATACTTCACTTGCCCATTGGGCAAGTTAAGAACAGAATTCACTGGCCCGATAGCAAAATCCACTAGCCCCGGGTTATCGGACACTACTTTCTTTGCACACTGTTGAGGCATCGATGTCTCTCCTGTGAAATGTTCCTTGTGGTGAGGAGCAAGGAGAGCAGGTTTTATAATTTGCAGGCTTGCACTTTGGCAGTCCTTGCAACATCTACCTGTACAGCTGCACCTGATAATGATGTCATGAGAAAAGAAGAATGACTCAATGTTTTGTTGCAGTCATCATAGAAAGTCTTATTGAAACTCCCTAGTAAATAACAACAACAATGTAATCTTGTACCTGGACTGAAGCAAACTGCTTAGGTGGTCCAGTAGGAAAGTGTTCAAAGTTGTTCCTTGATAGTGTGACATTGTTTAACAGTTTCAAACAGTGAAGCAGATTATCCTTCAAGAAAACAAGAAACAATAACAATTACCTTTTTAACCTCAATAGCATTAAAATTCATGTCACTGGAAGTTACTTACAACATTAAGGATAACTGAACTTGGAGAATAATTTTGGATATGACAATGGGACCAAAATAATATTACAGTGAAATACAAGGGAAAAAGGTTTGATGCTGAGAAATTAATAATAAGGCACAACTTTTGCAGATGTGAAAGAAAAGCCTGAAAAAAAAAGTACTTACTGGCAGCTCAGAAACATTGTTTCCCTCAATATTAAACTCATCAATTTTTGTGCAATTTGCTAGAGAAGCTGGAATGGAGGATAGCTGATTGTATCTATGAAGGTAAAAACCGATAAACAACACAATTTATTAAAGCAAATTGCCAACCTGAAAAGCCTGTTACTTAATTTTGTGGGTACTTTATTCTAAGATTTTTGATGGGGGGGTATTTGGTGGAATTTTATTTTTGCAACTTAATAAGAAAAATAAGGGCTTTGAATTTTGTGATTCAAGCATTCTCAACTTCACTTTATTTTTCAAAATGTCTGAACTTTTAAAAATTTCTAGAAAAACTGGAACAAGCAAAATGCACATTTGTTTTTTTGCACAATCTAGTGATTCAGATGAAGATAATACCTAGATTCTCCAATCCACAAGTGAAATCTTTGAAAATTAACGTTATTTCACAACAGAAGGTAAAAAATGGAGTAAAATCTGTTAATAATGTGGGTATTTGTCAATATATATCCTGTAAATGTTGTTGTTATACATGTTAATCATTTTTTCTGTGATTTGAATTTTCTATATATGCAGGGTATTAACTTTTGTGAGGATTTTTATTTTCGAGTCGTTAATTAATTTCACGACTTTTTGACAATTGCAAAAAGACTGAAATCAACGACCCGCAAAATTAAGTACCAGTAAGGTCATATTCAACACCTTGTGGAGTAAAGTTTTTGACAAGAAAAAAAAACAACATAATTTTAAGATTCACCTGAGTCCCAGTCTCGTCATTTCTGTTAGGTTACCTATTGTGTCTGGTATTTCAGGAATGTCGTTGTGTTGAAGATCAAGTGATGTCATTTGCACACAGTTTCCAATATCTGCACACAGGAAAGGTCAACATTAATTTTATGTCCCCCAAATAAATACAGATACATTTAACTTAAAGTCACTTACAAAACAAATACTTAGAGCACAAGGTTATCCATGAGGCAAAAACATAATTTTAAAAAAAATTGAGGTCCTGCATGACATGGGACGTTGTGGTTCAATGTGATCTTTGGTCTAAATGTTATTTTTCTTTGTTTTTTGGGTAAGGCTGTACATTTCTCCTAACGTTTAATCATGATATTGACGTGACAGACTGTTCACACCTGTGAATTCATCATTTGTGGCCTTCACTTTGGATTTGAGTCCATCATTAAACCTGAGGAAAATTATCAAAACTTTTTTTCCTTCCACATAACACCAGACATACCTCTAGGTATACTTGCAATATTGTTGTGTGAAACATCAAGAGTGACAAGATGAACTAGCTGACCTAAAGATGACAAACATGATTTTAAAACACTTGTTTCAATGCACTAAACCCTGGTTACTTGTATCCAAGGTTGGCCTGAACTCACTACAATACAGGTGTAAGGCTAGAATGCAACTGTATTGTGTCCCTTTGTGCCTTCTCACCTCAGACCAAAAATAAATCATTTACAGCTCAGCTGTTGCTGCAAGAGAAGAAAATACTGGGAAAATATTCCACCTTTTTTGGGGGGAGGGGAGGGGTGAAGGTGGGGGTGGGGTGGAAGGGCTCATTATAACTGGAAAAGCTAATAAATTATTTAAAAAGTTGACAATCATCTCAACCTAACAGTCCAATGTATTCTCTCTGAATAGACATGTATGTATTGTACAGAGTAACATGAAATTTTATTAAGTTTGCATTTGCTACAGAATGTCCACCAAAGAGGTCATTCCTACCTATTACAGCTGGTAAATCTTTAATCTTGTTTTCTCTAAGGCTTAATCTTTCAAGTAGCTGGAATTGAAACAAAACAGGTTATCAATAATAAATTATTATATTACTTTGCACAACTAAATGATATAAGGCCACTTGAGCGTTTGTGTTGTCATTATAATTTCACCTTCTAGAGCCCTTACATGTAACTAATATTATGTGTTCACTATTTGAGCCACGGCAGATAGTCAACTTAATAAAACCATGATAAACAAAGATAATATCCTACCATCTTGCCTTGTTTCCTGAGACGAAGTCGAGGGAAACATCAGGACTCGAGGGAAAACAAAACTACCGTAACTGGTTTCACGAGGGACCTGACATTAAGTGTTTTGTTACATTTCTAGACTTTCACTTCAACAGCAACACGAAAAATAACCGGAGCGAACCAAAAAAGTTGAGTTGATACTCATAACAACACAAATTTAATTATCAAAACCACTGAATGAATGATTTACCAAGCACTTTCCTTATATTATCTGTATCTTTTTCTTTCAATAGCAGCTGTTTCTCTTCTGGGATAACTAAAATCATTGCTTTTTAGCGTGAGGCTCTGTGTTTGTGTTATTGTGTTCTTCCACGAAATTCATGAGAAAGAAAACTAGCAGTGTTTTTTTAATTTCCTGCCTTCTGTCATGCCACTTTCCACCATGCTTTCATGTCGTGCAGTAATGTATCCCAAGCAGGGTACATTGCCTAATGTATCACGATCGGGATACATTTGATTTTAGTGGAGGCCACTTAACCAAGACTAAACCAATGCTAGTCCCTGTTTAGTTGAGTGAAAGTCTAGGAATATAACAATACTTATTAAAAATTATTATTGGACAATAACCATTAGAATCTTTTCCTCAAGTTTGCTTTAGTTTAGCAGATTAAACCAAAGATACAGGTAATAACAATTACTCTGGCTTACCCGCAAGTTCCCAATTTCAGGTTCCACAGCATTGATTCTATTAAATCTTAAGTAAAGAGTTGTTAGTGATGTAAGTCGATATACCACTGGAGGAATCTGCAAAGAAAATACATCAAATCAGCTTTAGTTAAAGCATGCACTGTCAAACACATTTCCGAGACACATTTTCTTAGCCCCATTTCCTGAATATTCCGATAACATTTTGGGAATGGAAAGGCATGTTGGGTTTTAATCCTGTTACTCCTAGAGGGGAAATTATACTGTTATTAAAGGGTCTCAATGCGGTTAACTGCCAGCCATCAAACAGCCTAAAATTTAACTGTCAACCGTTAAAAAAGGTTAAACTTTACCCTCAACCATCATAAATGCAGATTAATATTAACCTTCAAAAACTCTTAGGGTATCTCAAATTTCACTATTCCAGCTGATTTTCACAGACTTCGGGCTCCTAAAGAATATTTAAACTGAAAAAAATTAGTTCCTATATTGTCAAAAACACACTCTCTAGACATTACAAGACTTTACAACTTACTTATAATATATGAAAATATTTCAAAATCTTAAAAGTGAAAGGTCAAGACAACCTCCAGTTGAGACCCAAAAGTTAATACTGATTTTACTTTAATTATTGGACTAAATTTCTACTTACTAACGGTTAACTGTCAAAAGCTCTAAAACTTAACTGTCAACCGTCAAAATTGGAAAAAAGTCAATGACAACTGTCAAAAGTACCACCCCACTGAGACCCTCTTGTTACAAAGACACCTCTTTTGAGTTTGCAAAATGTAATCCTTAAGCATTGATTGGACAAATTTAAATTCATCCCCCAACCCCATTTACATCAGGACAAGGGCATACATTTGGGAGGATCCAGGGGGTTGACCTGAAAGCTCCCTTTTTCTCTTAGTATAATGACACAAGGTTGTGCTCTAAGAAAAATTTAAGGGAGCCCAGTGCTCTGAACTTGTGAAATCCAGGGCACCCAACATATGATTTGCATGAAAATAGTAAGATTTTAGGCGCCACAGGCCACCGGGCTCTGCTAGAGTACAGGCCTGTGGCAATAATGACATTTCACAATTGAGTGATGCTCGTTTCTCACTGAATTTCTGTTGACAGATTGAGAGATGAGAACTCCACCAAGAACCAGCAGTCATGAAAATGGTCTCCTACATATGATGAGTGCATATGCCTTCTGAAATTGCTGTAAACTGAACTTTCTTGAGTGACTAATTTCAGTCAAGTTGGTAGCTCCACCCACCTCTGATAGATTCGGATGTAGAAAAAATTACTATTGGCTTTTAATCTTGAACATTACTAACATTTTTAAGATTTGGGCCTCAAGTGCCTTATCCAAATTTGTTTTTTGAACCCAATTTATTTTCATAGGCTTATCATTCCTATAACAGGGGCAGATCTAGGGGGAGGGTGCAGGGGGGGGCACAGACCCCCCCTGAGATGACCTGCGGTTTTCTAATACAACTGGTATTCTGCAAAAAAAAAAAAAACTATGTGGTTTATTGGTGCTGAAGTAGAGCAAGAGACGAGTGCACCCTCTCCTAAAAAAAATCCTGGATCCGCCCCTGTATAACCCTATAAAAATGGCTAATTAATAACCCATGGAACAAGTTTTTAAAATTCTCAAAGCTGATTTAATGATTTCAATATTGTAATAGTATACCTCCTTCATCTTGTTGTGTCTCAAGTCAAGTAATTTTAGGTTCTTTAACTTTACCAGGGTATCTGCCAAAAACATTAACATTATTCATTAATAAAATGAAAAAATGGGAAAAATCCATTAGTCGTACCAGGAGAAATAAACAACATACATTGACAACAATGACCTTATTTGGACAACTTTTATTGTTTCACTCTTATAATGATTGAAGCTGGTCAGAGTCATTTTATATTGTCCCATACAAAAACCTCTGAGCCAGAAATGAGCCAGAAATACATAATTATCTTTGGGCACTGCATCATTAATGGATTGTACCACCAAATCCATGATTACCATACTTTTACATAATCCTGTGGATTACAATAATAGCACAATACTCTACAATTACCTGGTAAGTCAATCAAGTTATTCTCATTTAATGCCAGTTTTTCTAAGTTTTTCAGCATCCCAACTTCTGGAGGAAGAGTTGCAATTTTGTTACCATAGAGATAAAGTTCCTTTAGCTGGGTTAGCTGAAAACATAACAAATAATAAATTTTAAACATGAATGTCTTTATAAGAGATATTTCCTCTGAGACCCTGTCCAAATGGTGGATTGGTGCAGAACATTTTCCATTTCATACAGCGTTGTCAAAAGTAGCTAGCTGCCAGCAAAAATCACCGCCTACTTAGTTAGCATCTTAATACAGTCGACTCCCGATAACTCAAACCTTCAAGGGAAATTGAAAAAAGTTTGAGTAAACGGCAGTTTGAAGCAAATAACCAGAAGTAAGGAAATAAGCAAATGGATAGGGAGGAAATGAGGGAAAGCAATTAAGCAACAAAGGAAACAGAGATGGACGCTGAATTTGAACTGGAGTGGCAAAAAAGTAAAGAGAAAGAATAGACTCGGTTGTTTTAAAATAAATTCAATGTTTCAGACTTCAATACACGGTTTTCCTCCCAATTTGTCATGCGCTTATTATAACATGGTTCAAGTTATCGAGGGAAAAATATTGTATAGAAATGATTTGAACAGAAACAAAAATTACTTTGAATTAGCAGGAGGTTCGAGTTATAGAGGGTTCGAGTTACCGAGGGTAAAATTACAGTAAATGTAAGAGGGGAATCCAGGGGAAATCGACTTCGGTTTGAGTTAGCGCGAGGTTCGAGTTATCGGGAGTCTACTGTATCCCTGGACTGGCTGCTTTCTTTGACAACTCAGCTGTCTACTTCAAAACTTTCTGACAACCCTGTTCATATCCACACTAATGCTATAACTTAATGCCTTAAATACTGTCAGTATAAGACGTAGTGGCAAAACGGATAATTCTCTCAACTAATTCTTTAAAGAAAGGTATGGAGAGTAGTGTGGAAAATTTGAATGTGGATATTTGGGCTTATAAGGTTGAAGCTGAAGACAATACAACTTCCATAGCAAGTTCAGGGAGGCTGATTGTCACTAATACCATCTCACTAAAAACAAAAAAGGCCAAAATTGCAAACATGTTTAATTACAGACAAACCCTGTTAATACGGTCACTGGGGGGGGGGGGGGGGGGGGGGTATTGAGATTGTCCATATCAACTGGGTGTCCCTATTAATTGGGTTGATTTTTGACAAAAAGTAAGGCCTTTCTTTCCCTATGGACACATGCAGCAACCTGTTCGTAATAACAAGTTGTCTGTATTAAGCAGGTGTTCGTAAAACCGTGTGTGACTCTACAGCCTTACAATAACTGATCAAGGTTTGAGTGACAGTGCCCTAATGAACAAAGATTTATTTAGAGAATTCAATAACATTGAAAACTTAAGTATCAACTCTCTAATAATAGCATGTGTTATAGCAGGATATTTTATTCAATCATTACATTTTTAATTAGAAAATACTTGTAGAAGTTAGAGTGTAACTAGAACAACCAATACCTCTTTGAGTTCTTTGGGTAGTGCTGTCACCTAGAGAATGGAAAAATTGGAGTAAATTATAACATTGAGTGTTTGACTAGACCCCATAAAGGACGAGGTAATGGAAGTTAGTTTGTTTGGTAAAACAAGCAATCTCTGATTGGTTCAATGAGAGAGAGTGTGTGAACAAGTGACTAAGGGATAAAGGCTAATTATGGATGCACAAAAGCAAAGTAAAGTGGAAAAAAGGCTCAGGTATCTACTCTGTTTATTTGTGGATTAAAGGGTTTTAATGCTGTGGTAATGAGACAAAGCAAGATTGGGAGCTTTTTAATGTTCGGTTGGGCTTATTAAATAGTCATAACTCTAGTGCTACTAACTTTGCAGCAAGTGTAATGACAGAAAAGCAGTCAACAGTTAAAGAAACTCATCTTTGCTGGCTTTCAAAAATAAGGGCTGAACCAAAGATAAAACAAAACCACAAAATACACATTACTGGCTGAAGAAGAGTAGGATTACTCTGCTTTTTATAACCCAATACCAAAATAAGCTACTATTTTTGCATCAACAACAGATTATCATAATCGATCATCCATCAAAAAAACCTACTCAATTACCACAGAAAATAAATAAAAATTATTATTGGAAAAGGAAAGTATTGAAAATTGTCAGTTGTCTTTTAAATGGAGTCATAATGTAACTGTAATCCATTGATGGCCTTTTGCTATACATTTCATGTAGGTTCTAAAACACAGGGAGACGGCACTGCGTCATTTTCATAGTCATCCACAAAAACAATATTTTTTTTGACTTGCACAAAGGGGAAAAACAAAAAAATGGAATTCAGATAACAAGATTTTCTGATTGTAACTGATGATTGTTCAGTTAATTTAATCTATTGATGATAAAATCAAAGCTGACCCTTAACATGATAAAGAATGGACTTCTTACTCAAGAGACCAATGCAGAGGCCATAAATGTTGGTTCCAGAATCTTGGTAACCAGATTCTCAAGTCCAGAGCTGTCATGACCCAGGGATTTTCCCCTGGCTACAATGACCCCACCCCTCCACCCCCAACCCCAACTTTCACAGAAAACAAAAGCAAAATACAACCAAAAGAGCTTCCTTCATGTAGCTATTCAATGCCCCGCCATCTACTAATCACATATACCCAAGAACTTGAAATCTTAGAGACAGCCCTGCATGTCCCAAGGGTCCCAAGGAAGTTTTATGGGATTATTTTGGAATGGAACTTGGCATATTTTGAAGCAAGGGATTAGAATATAATTATGTAAAAGAGACACTTAGAAAATTATGGAAAGAACATGATATTTGGCATTTTACCATGTATGATTCTGTGGAATTTATTAACATCATTTTCAAGAACCAAGATCCATTAGGAGAAGTCAGCAGCACTTTCTTAAATGCTTAAAATATCCTTTAATTTGACAATACTGTAACCCAAAATGCTCAACCCTGTCATTCTATTACTCTTCCTATCCAATTATCTCCCACTAAATACCCAAACATAAGAGAATCTAAACTCTTCTAGACTTTAATGACACTTCTTACAACTTAAGTTCCAAATCAGGAGTAGCTTATAAAAGCAGATAGGGATGATGGTTTGAGCAAAAACTTCTGGTTGCCGTTTGGGTGACAGGATGGGAGGACTCTACATGGGGAAGCCTCTGTTCCAACTACAGAATCACAGAAATTTAATGGAAATCAAGAACCTGTTCGTGAGAAGCAGCTCACAAGATCAATGCTCCCGACATCACAATGGAGATCTATAATGATCTTAAAGGAGCCATGTCACCAGAATATTACTGTTTGAGGTCAATTCTCTGGTTAAGTCGATACTTAATGCCTTTACACATAGACAAAATGCTTCTGCAGAGTTCGTTATTTACGAAGACAATATCAAGCAAATTTCATCAAGGAGCACAAACCATAATAACTTCTCGGGTGACTTTTGCAGGAATAGCACCAAACTTTTTCAAGTTTCAATCCAGGTCTATCCTTGCCATCCGTAGCAAGAGACAACAGGAAACAGTAATTATTTCAATGCCTATAGTCTTGAGTAACAAAACTGGATCATTATTTTTGGAATTTAATTCATGCGAAGACATGTTTTAGCTTTTTATAAAGGTAGGAGACAGTGTGACAGGTGTAGCCCCTTTAAGAAATTAAACATGTTGATCTGATCTGGCTTCTAGGCTTGACACTGTTTAGAGTCACCCAACCATGTTGAATGATGTACCATTCATTTAGCTGGGCCTAATAGGATCTCCCAATAATATATCTTTTTTTGTTTTGATCCCTTTAAGGTTCAATGCACGTCCTTTGATTTAATTTAATTGCTCACTTCGTCACGTTCAAACTTCACCAAGGTTAATTTTTAAATTACTGCTGGAAATTGGAGTTTCAATCTATAATTATGATAAAGGTATGTGCTGATTCAGCATCAAGAAAGAAAACAGTAAAATACTTTTTTCATGAAAAATATGAGAGTTCTTTTACTAAGTGTAGACTGCCTCAGCCTTAAAATCGAGCTAATTTGCAAATTTCATTAAAATAAATTCACCAAATAACGTTAACTCCCTCCAAAACAAAGAGATCGCAAATCAAAAACTCGATCGACAGCAGGAGGATCTCTACTCGCCAAATTCATAATATTAAAGGCACATTCCAACTAACTAGGAACATAATCAAATATTTATACATTGAAATATCAAAAGAAAGGAAGTCTAAGACAAAGACATGCACATTCGATAATGACATATTGGATTTCTTGTAAGTCAGGGTAAACGATATTTTTGGACAGGTGACCTGATCAACGATCACGTTCAAAAAAATGGAAATTTACGCACGTAAATCCTTCCTTTCTCTTTCCTAGATCTATTACTGCAGATATTTCAAGCTATTTAATTAGCTATAAAAAAAATTCAATTCGAAAAACGTGGATAGCGAGCTCAAAGCAGCTGAAAATAAAAGAAATTCCCCAAGGGCAAAAATATCAACGAGACAAGTGAAAATTTCGATCCCGGAAATCTAAACTACTCGAAATCCTGCATGCTCACTTAGTTGCATTTTCCTTAACGCACGTCTAGTCCATTTAAAGCTGCGTTTAACAACCACACAGTAAAAGGTTATAGGAGCAATTTTCTAACAAACAGGGTTAGGTAATACCATGAAATTTATGCCAGAGTTGCACGCTTAAGTATAAGCTAAAGCCGTAAGTGTAAATATCCCTCCTTATCTTCTACAAGACCTTACCGCTGCTTTGCTTAGATCCAAATGTGTTGACCCTTCATCTCGACATTTTATAATTTCTTTGTGGATATCCTACGGAAAGAAAAATAACAGTAGACGTCAACAGATGAGCCAATACTCAAGACCTGTCTGAATTACATTCAATGCCGTTCCCTGAAGAATGCACATTTAGGGGCGATTCTAAAATCGACAACTACAAACGTCAAAGCAACTAAATCTTATTTATTGCTGTAAATACCAAATCTGGTGTGGACTTTTTCTTTTTAGCCGCAGACTGAACTTTCTTCGCCCCTGGGAGGGCAACCTTGACTGTTTTTGCCTCTCTTCTGGAGTCACCATCGTGTTTACTGTGCCCACTTTTCGAGTGTGAGATGAACGACGCAGTAGGACTTGTTGCTCCATCTTCTAGAATGCTCGTAGTGTCAGAGGCGTCTGTCGTGTGATTCATAAGATCTGGAGAGTCCGAGTCCGATCTCGTTTTCGTACCACGTCGTATCATCATAGCTTTAAAAGACGCTCTTGCCCTACTTCTTGCAGTTTACACGCTTCGAACCCTTGGGCGGCTGCTGCTGCTATAAGCCGCGTTCATGAAAATTACTAGGCAATCGACGCTGTACGGTTAAACGATGAACATACTTCATGAAGACTACATTTCTCAAAGCAAACTTTTCAAGGGAACTGCTAATAAGATATCCATCGTCTCGACCGGAAAGAAAGCAACTCCGTATCCGCTCAGATCCAAATAAACACAAAATTGTTGTGAGAACCAGTGTTGGACGACATGACACTTTCTCGGTGCGTACTCTTCTAACAGAGGGGACTGGAGCTAACTAACGGAACGGGACCCATAAGGGCCTATATAGACAAGTCCTCAGGCATGAGCCGCTATTCCATGAAAGGACATGCGATCGGGGGCCTGTTCTGATCTAGGATAGGAGTGATTATGATTATCGTTATTGTACTGTTATTAGTTTGCCGTTTATATACTTTGCAAACAAACAGGTTGTGTCTCGCTGCTAAAATTTGGACCCCAAAAATTGCATTCAAAAAAGTTCCTGAAATCCCAGGCCATAGGCCAATAATACTCTCGTTTCTGGCTTTCGTGCTGTTCGAACTATAATTATGATTGAATCTGATTGGTTCTTCAGCCCATATTTATAGCTTAATTTTGCTATTTGACTTGTCCGATTACCAGGAGCTTGCAACCTCGTCCCCACGGCGCTTTTACCTGGCTTTGGAGGTTGGGGCCCACCTCCAAAGCCAGGGAAAAGAGCTCTGTGGACGAGGTTGAGGAGCTTATAATCGGACAGTTAGAGAACCAATAAAAATCAAGTAGCGAATGCCACCAGCCAAAGAAATTTAACCACCTAGCAAATGATAACCAATCAAAATCAATGAAAAAAGTGACCAGGTTAGCTGTCCAGCTTCAACTGGAAAAGAGAAATGGATGAAACTAACTGGTCCAGTGACATTTATTTACATTAATAATAACCTGAGACCAGGCCCGATTTTAGCAGTTCTCATACATTCCCTCTTACGTCGTCGCACTAAAATTCTTTTCGTTTCGCCTTGCCGGCCGGAATGTTATTTTCAAAGCAAAACGGAAACAGAGCCTGATCTCAGGTTACATTAACAAATATTCCAAGACTGAGATTCTCGCATTTTGTTACTGACACAATTAATTGATAATAGGACTTCGGGTTCGTAACTTGCCCCATTACTCCGTCCCTGACTTGTACTCCACTCAGTCCTTTAACATTACTTATACCTTATTCTAAGGATTGGAAAACTAGGACCTTTGCGGTCACTCTTCCATGAATTAGTAATACAGGTCACTAAATCGGCGAGATTTTTTCTATCAGCCTTGTTTCTGTAGGCTTGCACGTGGTCGCGGCGGAGTCCGAGATAAACGTAAACTGAAATTCCCTAGCTTCCTCTTTCCTTTCAAACGCCTGCCACGCAAGCTATGTGTATGTGATCCTTAGATAGCCTGCCCTACTTGTATCAACTAAAATTCAAGTAAAAATATACCTAGCTACACGAGAAAAAAAAATCATCTGTAAGTAGTATTATAAAAAAAAGCTAATGAACTGCCTTATATAAGAAAATTCTTTTTTCTAATTTCCAGCCTCCTTGTCAGTTTTTGTATAAATAGTTTCAGTTTCCTCATCATAAGCCTCTGTAACTTGTCGGTGCAATTTTGACGGGCGCGTTGCCTCTTTATAATGGTCACTTGTGATCACTTTATGAAAGTTCACCTGTGATTTTTTTTATTAACCCAGGAGCCCATCACGGCTCCTGATTAACCTCATACCTGTATATGTACTGTCTTGCTTTGTTGCTTTTTTTCACTGTTTGAATTTAAGGAAAAGACAGCAAAGACACAGCCGTATGCCCCGGGGGGGACTCCACTTATGAAAGGGGTGAAAGGATGCTCGTCGGAAATTTTGAAAGTAAACCCCTAAAAGAGACCGATCTGGGCGTGGCCCAAGCTTTTTTTGACCTAGCCTGCGTGGCAGGCGTTTGAAAGCGAAGGGAAATGGAGTTTTAGGTGCGAGAGAAACGCGAGGGGCCTTCCTCGCACGCCCCTCGCTTTTCCCTCGCGCCCAAAACCCCATTTCTCAATTCCCTTCCCTTTCAAACGCCTGTCACGCAGGCTTTTTTGACCCCAAAAAGACCATGTTAAAACACAGACAATGTAATATTTTTATATTTTTCACGTGCAACCCTAAACAAGACCTTCACGGTTAAATATGATGGCGGTTTGCCCAGAACACCCTATGTGAGACCAAAATCCTATATTTACACCCCTAAGCGAGACGACGAGCATCCTCACCCCTTTCATATGCGGAGTCCACCCCCCGGGCTGTATGCCTTGGCTGCGCACCACCCAAACTTCCCGTCCGTACCTCCGCTCGGGCCGGAGTAAGGACGAAAACCTTTTCCCCCACCCCCCTCGAGAACGTGCTCGCAGACCAGGAAATGCGTGAACTTCCCGAACATGCCAAATATGGCAAATCCGAATTGCGTAAGAGGGGTACCCACATGGCGAAAAACGCGCTTTGTGATTGGCTAGAGCCACGTGGGCTGTGCGAGACGAAGGCAGAGTGAAAACTTGGCACTATTTCACCGGAATGCATTGTTCTTATAAAGTTTAGCAGAAAGAAAATGAATTTTTGAAGATATTTTGCTGTTAAACTTCGAGTATAAAGATCGCGTGTGAAAGACAATGTTTCAGGACGTGTGTCTAGGATGCTAGCAGTTCCTGACGACACCGGCGAAATGAGGTGAGCTTCGTTGAAAAATCGCTATGGACGCTGTTATAATGGCATACATCGTAAAGCATAAAGCTTACGTGTTACATAGATTTTCCGTTCCTTGATTTTAACTAGTATCCAGATGTACTCCGTTTAATATTCTTCATCTCTAGAATTATCATGAAAATGATCTGGAGAATGAATGGTAACATTGGGTCATTTATCGACGATGAAACCTTTATTGGTTTTCGTTTGGTCTCATCTTGTTTTTATTTCTGTGAGAGACCTTTCTTTTATACATTAGAAATTTTTCAGTAAGACTTACCTTAACCTGACAAAACAGTTTATCACACGTCACTTAAATATTTTTCACGTTGTCAGAATCTCTCAATGATCGTGATAAATGGAAATGGGGAGTAAATACTTTCATAGCATAATATATAAACTTCATTCTTCCAGTTCAAGGAAGTGTTGAGGCAACTCAAAGGTGATTAAGCCTTTTTTCTTCTCAATTTTGTTTCGTGGAATAATTCAATGCCTTGCACCCTCTAAACATACATGTATATGCCTTCAAACATTAATTTACAAGACCAATACCGGGCCTGCGAATGAGACACAATTAGCCCACTACTGGTTGGGTGAGAATTTATTTTGATAAATAATTTTATTCTCACCTAGTGGAAAATTATGGTACACTCTGTCTGATCCTATTTTTCTGTTTGCAGACTCTGGGGGACACCCCCTCCATTTAGCAGAGATTCCTTCTTTGATGACTTTTCTCCATCTTTTTTTGAGGCTGATGTAGCTGCCGAAGTTGAGTGGTTAGTATTCACAACATATTTTTGGAGATCTCTAGATTCTAAGACAAGGATAACTATGAGGAAAAGATTTTGACAATACTCATCATCATGTGCATGAACCAGCTTCATTTTAGTGGGAAAATGTAAAAGGCATCATCATTCTACTGCAAGAATGTCCTATTAGAAGCTTTATCATTTTTGTAATCGGGAGAGGGCTACACCTCCTTCAATTACAACAACTGTGCTCGCTTTTCTGGTGGAAAAAAGTACAGTGAACCTTTCGTTTACTGTATATTTTTGGAGAAAACATGACCAAACTTTAAAAGTCAAGTCTTGCCTTCATAGTCATCCTTGTTTTCGAATCTTAAAGGCCTCTATTACTTAAAATAGTTTAGTTCGCTGCTGGCAACCACCGATTTGAGTTCCTAAATTAAAAACTAGTCCATATACCAGGAGATTATGATTTTCCTTTTTTTTTATTGAGTCAAGACTGATGAATGAACTGATATGCAGAGAAATGTTAAAAAGACAGGTTCATCACTGTGTGAACAAAGTAGAGTTTGGCAAAAACATTTAAAAGGCACGGCAAATTCATATTTTCAGCAGCAGCTATGATCTTCAGCAAGTGAGTAATGCTGGCTTGGATATAGCATTCCATCAGTATCTTCCAGGACTCAATGAGCATGCTGCAGATACTCTGTATGCACACAGTGTCCCTTGTTGCTTCTTACCATGAGGCAAGACCACTATGTTTTGAATAAAATTGTTAACCTATGAGCAAGCTCTCTGGGGTGCTTTTGGTGGTGGGTGGAAAAAGGAAGGAGAGCTTGCAACCACGTCTGTGGAATTTGAATATCTCATCGAAAAAGTCGATGCGAAATGCTGATTGGTGGAGATGACATCAGTAATGACGTCATGTACCCTTGGCTTGTGTTTTTCAATGTTTGTGTACTTTCGTGCTTGTTTCCACTTCGCACTGATTGGCGAAAATCAGACAGCCAGTCGACTGGGAGCCGCAGGAGAATTGGAGGTGGAAGTTAAATTCCAGAGATGTAGTTGCAAGCTCTACTTCCTTTTTCCACCTTGCCATCAGAGTGACCTGGAGAGCTTGCTCACAGGCTATGAAGTTGCTGGTCCCTGTTCCCTGTGGCACATTCCTAAGCCAATGATTATATGATTTAGTTTTGTTAAGCATGTTTTTTAATTTTATTTTTGGAATTTTCTTTGAACTTTTTGCTGTTGTTGTTCTGTAGTGGCCAAGAAGTAGACTGTAAGGATGACGGAAACTACTGGTACAGAGAATCAACTTCTGCTGCATCGTCTGTTAATGCTTCAGAATATAATTCTGATGATGGATTTATTGACATTGAAGATGAAGGCTTCGAAACTTCACATTTTCCTGTAAGCCAAGCAGTATTTTGACCTTGTATGTGTAAACTGTTGTTTATAAAAAACATCAAATGGATGAAAACATGACTTTTTTTGTCTCACTCAAAGTTCATTGATTTACATGGTTCACTTCATAATTAACAATAATATTATTTACTTTATTTCATAATAATTAATGATTGCCTAACATTTGTTTTCAACTTTGATTGAGTAGTAGTTTAAATAATTATTAAGATTAAAGTAACATGTCACATCCCTTTACCCATTTTTATCATGACAAGTTACAGTGTAGCAGTTCTACAGTACGTTTCTTATAAAGTTCTTTGTTTATCTTGTTTTCCAGGGTTCATATTTAAACATTGCCGAACTGGAGAGAAAATGCAGAGGTATAAAACATATGGTTGAGTATTCTTATATCTTGATCTAATAGCAAATACCTAAAATCAATTTGATTGAACAATTAAGCTTGTCACAGTAAAGACCATTCAAACATCGGTATGTTTTTTACTAAGTTTGAGCTTTTTTGCCTTAAGGCCAGCACTTTTGAAAATCTACAATTCTAGAGAGCTTTGTAGGATTGTAGGGAAAGCCATCCCTCCAATTTAAACACTTTTCATTCCTTTTTTCCAATAAAACTCAAATTATTATTTTGACAGTCTAAAAATCTAACACATAAAAGATTATTGGAACTAAGCAACCAACTTAAGCAGCTGCAGAAAGAACACATGAATGGAACTCAATCCATTTTTGAGGCCCATATAGCAGTCTTTCAAGTGCAGGGGCTCCTGGTTTGAAGTGTGTAAGGAAGAAAATGAGAGGGAGGGGTTGATGCAAGGGGTCTCTATGTCCTTTTTAATGGATCTTCATTGCGGGACAAAAGTGTTGACACACTGCTATAAAGTAGCCCTTTTTTGTATAGTGGTTCTATCTATCCCCTCCCCCTGTGTACCGCCACCTCCTGGCCCCAAAAATGTTGTGTTTTAGACTGTCAAGTCTTACTTCCATTACATACATAATTGATTCGGGGGTAGGGGGATTTAGGGCATTTAAATGGACTGAAATAAAAAGTGAATGAAATTGTTGCATTGTAGAATTGGTGCGTTGTAGACAAGTGTGTCAACTGCTTTTGTCCCTATTTTGTCCCTATCTACTGTTGTTATTTGAACCTGCAACATCCCACTCTACAGTTAAGCACTCTATTGACTGAGCTTGTCCTGCCACAGTCTAGACATCCGGTTTAATATGGTGCAGGATAAAGGACTTTTCATATTTGATTGGTGCCAGTTTTAGCAACCCAAAAATGCATTGCTGCTCTTAGACCAATCAAAGTAGCTCCTAAGAATCTTTGGGGATAAAGTTGTCGCTCACAAGTAAGGGCACTGGGTTGATTAGAAAAGTGTTATATGATTCTCTCGAAGCCAGAGGATATTCTGATTATCTCAGGAAAACAATCCAAGCATATACAGCTGTATCTGTGTTAACTGTCAGGGAGAGATGTTTTTGTGTCTGCTTCAACCTGAGCTGGGAAAACTCTGACTTTTGAGCTGCTCCGTATGCTTTTGATCATTTTAATATTAGGCAAGGATTGCAATGCCATAGCCTGCGAAAACAGTTGTTTCTCCCCCACTCCTCACCACTTAAAATGTTCGCCAGGAGTAACATCCCTGGCGGCGAGGAGCAAGGAGAAATGGGGGAGACCTCCTAGCCCCCCCTCCACATAGTTCCGGCTTTTTCTTCTGGAGTTCAAATAAAAATGAAATTTCCTACTTGCACTTTCATTTACTGAATTATGGTAAACAAAATTAATATACCTGGTGTGAATCATGCATTATTTTTTTAACCTGTTTCAATGTTTTTTTTTATTCATAGAATTAAGTGCTATTGATAGCAGCAACCTCAACTGGAGAAAATGTTCAAGAAAAAGTGCCGAGAAGAAAGAAAATAATTGCAGTAAAAGGTCTTCAAGTTCATTAGTCGATGATTTGTTAAGAAGGAACAAATTCAAAAATAACAAGAACTCAAGTTCAAAATTAAAAAATGAATTTACCTGTCCCTGTCAAAAGTTACAGAACTCAATGGACTTTGGTGTAAGTTGGTAAGTGTGTGTCACATGAAAAAAAACTGGATTCCTATCAACAAAAGGGATTAATAAGTAGACTTTGCCCAGATGTAGTGCCACACTCACTGTTTTTGTATTTACCACTTTTTCATATCCTGTTTTAAAAATTAATAGGTGTTTTTATTGTAGCAACTTACACAGGTCGGCAAAATCGTCTAGAGATGTCCACAAAAACTGCCTGCATGGAAGCCAAAAAAAAAAAACAGCCCTGGCTCTTTATCCCCCCACCCTCAAACAGAGGAAATACTCTAGCAGAGTTAATAAGATTAATAAGTCGTATGTGAGGCAGGCCATGACGCAAGCAAAAGTATAAGAAAAAAAACCAGGTTTTGATTGTTATGTTCATGCTTATGCTTAGGTCAAATCTGTTCTCAATGGCGTATAATCTTATTATGGTTACATTTCTAGTGAGGACTATCAGCTAAGCATACAAACAACGTATACTTATACTGGCATAGCTAGTGAGGACCAGGCTTTAGTGTCTAAGGTCAATTTGTGTTACATAAATAAGGGGATGAGGAAAATCAAATTAAAAAGTTTATTTATAACTGAAATAAAATAATGAACAGCTTTGTGTCCTCTGATTGGCTTGAGAGTGGCTGTGTGATAATATACAGTTCCACAATTTAATTAGAGGTAAATGAATGGATGTTAAATCCCAAGCAAGTTTCTTTTTCCATAAGCTTGCTTGCTATGAGCTTTGTCCAACATTATATAACAGTACAAGGTCAAAGAGGAAAGAAATTACTCCACCCTAAAATATGTTAGGTAGCATTAGGTAGTCACCTTAATTTCATGCACAATAGTCTCATCTACTGCAATTAATTATTTCTTTCTTTATTTTGTTTTATTTTATTTTACCACTGAATTTTTATAGTAGTTTATTTCTCTTTTGGTATAATTTATGTAGTTACTGTTGTGTATATTGTAGTTCAATAAATAATATTTTATCTTTGGTTGAAACTTCATTTATATGTGTTCCAATTAACTTACTATTTACAAGCTTGGCCAAAGATTATGACTAAGAACAAATCCAACAAGTGGCCAGAACGGGACTCAAACCCAGGACTGCTGGATTGCAAGTTGGACGTGCTGACCATTCGGCCACTCTGCCTCCTTGTAAACCAAGGGTATACATGAGTCAGACGCTGAACACAGCCCCTCTGGCATTAATGTTAGTCGTAAATTTCTTGTATGTTGTTGTGACAGTATAAATTATTTTGAAAATGAATTTAAAACCGTTCTTTATAGGAATAAAATGACGTCAGATGACCAAGCTGAGGCAGTTGAATTGCTAACAAGAGTTGCTTCAGTAACAATGGGACTTAGAGAACAAATGGACATCATTAGAATTATAAACCCTGAGGCAACAGTTCTACCAACAGACACAGAATTTGAAATAGGTACATGTATTGTTAATTTTTTAAAGTAATGATGATTTTATTATGTTTATCATACTTGCTTGCTTATCCTAACATGAGAGGCTTATCATGTGGTAGTCCCTACCAATGGGGTTGAATCCTAGGAGTTGTGGGTAGGGGAGGGGGGGCTACTCCATCATATATGCTGTATAGGTATGTGTTGTATCAAAGGGTATGGTTTTTGTGCTTTTTTTTATCTGGAAACTGGTATAGACTTTTCCCATTTTGGTCTGTAATTGGGTGTGGTTTTTGAGGGAACTACTAATTCAGTTCCTAATGAATAAGAAGTGAAAGAGTGATATGCGAATTTGTTGTGGAATTTAAGAAATCTTTTCCTTGTTGTTCCAATCTAAGTAATGATGACATAATTTCTGTCTATGTAAACATGTATTCTGCATTTTTTACTTCTTCCGGGTCTGAAAATGGGTGTTGAAAGTTACAATTTTTGTCTGAACTATGGTTATCATTTGGACAACTGGGTGGCACACCCCCACCAAGGAGGGGTGGTTGAATTTTTGTTGGCTGATTTTAACCAACTCAGGGTGATACTCTTGTGGCAGCTTTAATTTCTATCTCTCGCCCTAGCCAAACCACAGGCAAATGGTAAACAAAACTCATTTGCATCAAATAATCAGTGCCATTTAATGAAAAATCGCTGTGAAAGCCTGAAACTGGTATCAAAGAAAGATTGAAGAAATGGAACATTGGTTTCTATTTGTTTAAATCATTCCAATCAGAAAAACAGGACTATTTCTTTTCAGACAATCTGTTGCTCCGGGAAATTTTCCACTGAAATGACCTTTGAAGTACGTAGTGTTCCTGTTACAAATGTGTAGTTTCCAACCAGAATTTCCAGAAACATCTTGTAATGGTAAACCTAGCTTACCTTTAAATCCTGGTCACCAGGGATTAATTTTTAATGCAGTTTGGATTCCAACTTTTTTTCTTAAAGCACAACTTTATAGTTGTATATACTCAAAGTGTGGTGGGCTAAGGTTCCTTTCTCACACAACTTGCCCTTCACATTCACACTTCAAAACATGCCTCAGTGACCCAAATACGGTAAAAACCCACGTATAAGAACCTGTTGGGCTAAGATTGTCCATTTAGACCTCTTTTACATTAGAACCTATTTTGGCCTACAATTTTGAAACAGGTTTTTATTTTGAGAAATTCAGTCAAACACTGCGTGAATACACAGGTACCATATGTTTGTCCCATCTGCAACACTGAGTACCATGTTTTAATGTCTCTTTTGTTCTGCTTAACTTGCATGGCTTTGTATAAACTTCGTAAATGGCTCTAACATGCTTGGGTTAAAGGGATTTTTACAATATATTATGCATGCACTACCAAAAATAGGGCCAAAATCGCCCTCACATAACAATGGCAAACACCTTATTTATTTTAAAGAATAGGAACCTGTTTAAGAACCTGAGCAGCCTAATTTTCCAGTTAGCACCATTTTTGTACAATACAATACAATATTCTTTATTTAGTGAAGGTGATGTAATAACCCAATGAGTTAAGAACCTTATTAGCAGTTCTTCTTTAATTTTGAATTCCTCAAAAACTTCACTTGCCCGTCGGGCAAGTTAAGTTCAAAATTCATTAGCCCAATAGCAAAATCCACTAGCCCCGGGCTATCGGACACTACTTTCTTTGCACGCTGCTAAACCAGACCAGGCTTGAAGCTTATCCAGAGGAAGGGGGTATTTTGTTCATTTGTGCATCATGGTTTAAGTTTTGTGTGGTTACGAAAACCTACTGCTTGAAGAAATGCTAGCAAATTACCGAAATTTTTTTGAAGGTATCAACATTTTTCCTAATCTTGTCAATACTTGTTTTTATTTTTCAGACTTAGATGCATTTGATGATGCAAAATTCAGTAGATTACGTGACTATATTTCAGAGCATCTTTGCAGAGATTCTTGTCTTCTTTGCTTAGGTAATCTAATTCGCACAGACCACATTATGGCTTCAAATTTGCTTTTTTTTTCTGAATTATTGTAGAACTTGTAAAATGAACATAGTGTCCCTTGAGGTGTCGATGGTTTTGTAAATTAATTAAAAATTATATGATTGCAGTTTTTTTATTCATTTCTTTCAGATTCACAATCAGAAACGTGTAGACAGAATTCCAGTTTTTCTCATAGAAAACATTCCAAGGTAAGAGAGAGATAGGTACTCCTTCTGTAGTCATAAATGATGTTAACTGTACACAAACTTGTTTATTTTGATTGTGATAAAACAATGTCATTGCAAACCTCTCAGGGAGGGTTTGCAAGAAAATTGAATACAGCAAGATAACAACCTCAAAATAACCAAGGGGCAATTAGGGAATGGCAAAATTTGTTTGCTATAACAAGGTTTTGTTATGAGGTTTCAGTGTATTAATATTGATAATAGTAGTAATAATCTTATCAACAATATTTAATTATTGAATTACTGGAGGGCAGGATTGTAACTTTGGAAAAGCTTAGCACGCTTTTTTATTAGTCAAGCTGGCTTTTTTGCTTACAGTGTAACTCCACCTTAAAAATTACCCCATGTCTTCTTTTTAGAATAGTGTGATTTGGTAAACTCTCTTTCAGTTAGTGAAATTTGGAGGCAGCCACCTCTTAGGGAAATCTATTGGTGCAAGTTGTTGATGACACTCCTTTCACCCACTCCCTTACCTCCTGCAGCTTGCCATTATCATAGCTTCCCATTTCCCTTGTCCACTGAACCTGTTGTCAGCAGTGAGTGACGCTAATGTACACTCATGTGCTGCTACAGGTACCTTAAAATTCAGAAAATAAGCCCCTCCATTTATAAGCCCCTCCAAATATGAGCCCCCCAAACTCGTAATGCAAAAAAACCTCCGTTAAATTGCCCCTCCAAATATACCCCCCCCCCCCCCCCCCAGGAGCTTGTACTTGGAAATTGCCCTCAAATACAAAGTAAAACAAAGCAAAAACGGTACATTTCCTTCCAACTATAAGGCTAGCCCAATCGATTTTGAAATGCAAATTTCCCTCCATAGATAAGCCCCTCCAAATGTAAGCCCCTCAAATAGGGCCTTTGAAAAATATAGGCCCTGGGACTTTTTTTCGGAATTTTACGGTATGTTACCAACTGTGAGTTTGTTTTACTGACAGAGGAAACCAAGGGGAACTCTAAGCATGAAAAGAATTCCAAGAAAATCATCAAAACATAAAAGCTTACTTAAGCGGGTCCATCGGCAAATGATGAAAGAACAAAGAAGTGGCCTATTTGAGAATGAAGAGGTAAGACAGTGACATCATCCATTGAAAAATAATCATCTGGTCAGCAGAAAAGCTATTTCTCTCAAGATACCCCATCATGAGTGTTGTATTTCTGGAACCATTAAAAATAACTTCACTTCACTCTCAAAACTGATTCAATTTTTTAAATTCTTTTTTCAGGTAATTTCACTGAGCTCAAGAAATGAGGAGGAATCCAATGACTTGGAAGTTGACATTCTCTGTTAATGTCTCCTTTTTAATCTGAAAAATCAAATAAACTCGAGTTTTAGATTAAATGTATTTGTTCTATGAGCAGTACCCTTTTTTCCATTTTTGGGCCTTGCAGCTGATGTGTCACGTGACACATTTACACCCCACACTTTTTCCGAGTGTGCGAAGAAATACCCTCCCATACTAGACTGTTCACAGTCCTCTATTTTTCCGTAAGATCATCGAGATTGAGCGTTTTGCGTTACGGGCTGCCATCTTGCGTGAGTGTCAAAACTACTTAGGGGGCGGGGGTGGTTTGGGAGGAAGCGAGAAAAATATTTATTATATTTAATATAATATATAATATATTTAAGATATTTTTCTCGCCCCCGCCGCCCCAGAGCTATAATTCCGGACGCCCGCCCCCTCGGTACATTTGAAAAACAAGATAGCTGTGACGGTAAGACGCGGTATATCTAAACGATCTCGCGAAAAAATAGGGGACTGTGACGGGACGTTTTATGGAGGTGTACACAAGACGTCCAATTCTTCTTTCTCTTTCTGAACTTAATTTGGTCGTGGTAGTTTAATTCCAGGAGAAATCGGCTTCATTTCAAATAGCCCATTCCGAGTTTCACAAATTCTCACTTTCAAACCGAGGCGAAGTGCAAAACCTTTGTCGTGAAAATGAGTTTATTTGCATGAGAATTAAAAAATTATTTTCATATCAATAGCTTCGCATTTAGCCTCGCTTTGAAACAGAGGCTTGAGGAAACTTGGAAATACCCATGAACATGATGAAGTTAAAATGATCGCCAAACCACTTCACGTTTTTTCTGCCGACGTCGCCCTGTACAGAAAATTCCCGATTCAAGCCGTCATCCGTTGTAAGACAAGGGACTTGAGATTGAAAAATTGACAATTGTAACATCGAGGTCTTAGCAGGTCGTAAGAAAGTAAGTAGACAGAAAAACTGAGATTCCTTCTCAGCCTTGAACACTAGTGATTACGTAGGACACAAACATTCCCCTAGCTTAACCAATGGACAACACAGAAAAACAAATGGAGAGACAGAACAGGTTTACTTCATTTCATGTATTATTCTGTTTCCGTTATATAAATTTTTGAGTGTTTACTGTCATACGGACATGTGATCTCAGACGCTTGATGAACAAAACCAGCGTCCACAATGCAATGTCAAATCTATTTTAACAGACCAGAAGCTGCAATATGCTTATTGCCTTTTGAAAAGGCGTTTAAGTAGCCGGCTCACACAGGTTTACATTCCACTACAAAACAGAAAAGAATCAAAGCAAATTTCACCATTCTTTGAATTATCATTTCGCCATTTTTATCACCTTCCTTCACCGATTTGCGTAAAAAAGGTAAAAAATATTCAGGCACATTTTATCAAATCTTATCTCCTACAAAAAGAAGTGTAATTCAAAAATAATTCTATGAAAAGAAACAAACACGGACAATTGTATTGCTGTACAGAAACGAGAACATTCCTTTTAGAAGCCAGGCCACTCATATCGGCAATACTTTGACTGGATTCCATTCTCAGCTGGGATCCCACGCCTGTAAGAAAAAACACTTGGTTAGAAAAAGGGGTCTCACATTAGTCCATCCCCGTCTCATCTTCCTTGCCGGTCTCCGATAGTTACCACCTTCTATCATTATTATTATTATTATTATTATTATTATTATTATTATTATTTCCACGGTTTTGATTGGTCTATAAATCATTACGTCACTGTAGGTAACTGTTTATGGTCAATGATCTATTCACGCGCAACAGAGGAATTTTGCTTTAATATCTTGCTGATGACCCTTTTCATGGCACAGATCGAAATTACAGGTTTTTAGGAGCTGAATACTATCCCGGGGACGTGGGGGAAGGGGGCACAGATCAGCTGCATTCCTCTGCCGATCTGCTCCCCACTAAAGGTGGATTTCCAACGTCGCGTAATTTTTACGTGCGCACGCACGTGAATAAAATAAACGCCATCATGGTAGGTTAAAAGTTGAACCCAACACAACTTATACGTTTACTCATTGACACTTCATACAAATTTGCATGCACACGCATGTGAAAATAACGCGACAGTGGAAACCCACCCTAACAAATCAAAATAGTTTGCTGTTCCTCGAGCAGTGACTGATATACGAAGTTTTCGATACTCGCACTTCAGTCCTGGGAATATTTTTCCAGCTGTCCGTACTACAGCGGGAGACTTTAATAATGACAACGGATGATGGAGCAATACTAATGGAGTAATTTTAATTTTCCAAAAGAAAAATAGGAGCTTTCCTTTACCTGAGGTAGCGGCAGCGATGTTCCCACAACCTGTTGTCTGCATCTGTAAGATCCGTAACGGACTGAGCGCTCCATAATCTCTCTCCTACTGCCAGGGCGCGAGGCCTAAAATGAAAGAATACAGAACAAAGTGTTATTAAACAGGCTCCGTCCACACCAATTCGCATATTTTTGACGTCACGTAGCTTTTACCCGGAGTCGTGTGAACGGTGCCTTAAACCAATCCAGCCTGTTCAAGGCTCTAAGGTAGTGGGGAAAGCGGATCGAAAAAAAAATGCGAAAAACCGCGTGAGGACTGGGGAGAGAGAATTTTTTTCCCCCGCCGTTTTTCGCTCGCTCGCTTTTTCGCTGCTTGCGCGCTTTTTTCGCTCCTCTACACTGACCGAGAGCCTGGCACAGTCTAAAACTAATCTGGAGAGCGGTTTCAAAAGGATGCGGTTTCGATGAGCGGGCTCACTGGTTTCGTGTTGTCGTTAGATGGATCAGTGTGTTAAAACTTTATATACCGTAAAATTCCGAAAATAAGCCCCGGCGCTTATATTTTTCAAAGCCCCTTTTTGAGGGGCTTATTTTTGGAGGGGCTTATATTTGGAGGGGCTACGGAGGGAAATTTGCGTTTGAAAATCGATTGGGCTAGCCTTATAGTTGGAAGTAAATTTACCGTTTTTGCTTTGTTTTACTTTGTATTTGAGGGCAATTTCCAAGTACAAGCCCCCGGGGGGCTTATATTTGGAGGGGCGATTTAACGGAGGGTTTTTTGCGTGACGAGTTTGAGGGGCTTATATTTGGAGGGGCCTATACATGGAGGGCCTTATTTTCGGAATTTTACGGTATATAAATTATGCGGTTTTAAAAATATCCAGATTCGTTTGAACGTGCCAGTTAAAGTACATAAAATATATATATAATTATATACAGACATAACAAAGGGTGGCAGAAACGTCGGTGAGTCAACATAAAAGGCGCCACATGAGCGGGTACACAATGTGAAAAGCAAGAAAGCAATGTCTGCATAAGAGCTAGTCTTGGTGTTCAAGAAAGTATATTAAATGCTCAAACTTGAAAGCTACAAGATGCCGTAAAAAGCGAGGGAAGGGGATAAGCCTACCATGTCCTTGTCAGTAGGTTAGTTCCGTCAACAAATTCTCCCCACATACAGCCGGTTCCACCCATGACTAATTTCTTTTGTTCATTTGTGCCTATTGAGATAAAAAAGGAAAGAAAAATTAATAATAATAACCTCTAACATCAACATTTTAAGTGGTGGACAGACCCCTTTTTGGACAGAAGGGGAGGAATAATTAACGTCGATGTCGTCAAAGCCGTTTCCGTAAGGCTATTACGGCATATAACGTCATGGGCTTCAATGCATTCCAATTCACATTAATGAGATTCTACTTCAAGAAGGGGTTCATTCGGTGCACCTTATACCACTTACTGGGATGTACAGCGCGACACCCGTTCAGACCCTCTCCTATGATATTTTGCAAGCAAGGAGAAAGTGATTGGCTTGTGGACGTCCGTCTTTTCTGCGCATTGCAACATAAGCGTACACATCAAATAACAACATACCGTCAAAAGCTTGTGGATCGCACTGATAGTACTGTAGAAAGAATAAAGAGAAATTGTGAAAAGAGTATAGTTAGAAAATTGACATCAACGTGCAGCTGTAAGAGACCAAAACTAAAAATTGTGCTATACTACAAGGAAGACAGAACATTTTCTAACTTGGGCTAAAATAAAGACTGATTTCACCCAAGTGGAGGACGCTGCTACCTTTAACCCTTTAAGCCCCAGTATCCACATACAAATTCTCCAAACTGATCTCCATACATTTCCTTAAAGAATTAGTTGAGAGAATTTGAAAATAGATCAAGGAATTTTCTCTTGGGTGATCATATTATTAATTCTCATAACGTATCTCTTGACAGTGTATGGATATTGTTAGGAGAAAATTGATCTTGGTCACTATTGGGACTTTAAGGGTTAAGGCGTGGTTATAACCCAACTGTATCACATTTATACATATTTTACATACAGTGGACCCCCGTTAATACGGTCAACAATGGGCCAAAAAAATCTGGCAGTATTAACGGGGTGGCCGTATCAATGACGGCTTTTTTTTTTTACAAGAAAATGTATGGCGGTTTTTACCACGCGGCCAAAAAAAGTTTGGAAGCATGTGAAACATAATACGAAACTTCAGGGTTAAACAAGTTGACCGGATATTTCTGGTTAAACAAATCCTGCAGTTAGTAGACAGCAGTCTCGGGATAGTAAGTGCTTACAGACATCGTACCTTATGCCAGTCTTGACCATATGAAATGTAGTTTAAGTACCAACAGGATGATAGAATGGCCTTCAAACCCTTCCCAGTGACTTTAGCCATCTCATTTTGCCATCCACCTTTCCATACATTGACGACTGTGTCGGGTAGGACCTGTACATTATTGTCCACAACCTCCTGCCAGATGATATACTCTCTACCTAGACCGCCAACTATCTTCAGCAACCTTAAATCAAGTAGAGAGAATAATTTATAATTAAATGAGTGACACACAGTTCAATACAGGAATTATTTGCTGATCACCAAATGTTGTAACTGTTCTTCAACAAACGTTGAAAACTGTATAATTCCATTTTGAATGTTGAAATGGGTTGTTCGCCAAGTTGAAGGGTGTTGAATGAGAACAGAGGTGGGTCCTATTCTCCTTAACTAGTTGCAAAAGCTGAACAATATTTAACCGTTCATCACTAGTTTTCAAAAACTAGACTACAAATGTAAAACAAGAGCATAATTGGAGACCCACGCGTATGAACAACTGGTAAACTATTGAAGAACGAAAACCACGTACTGCTAACGTACAGCGAGATCGTGCTCATTTAGGGTCCAACTCTGACCAGCCTACAAGTGACTACTACAAAGTTTAAGTGTTCTTTCCGTTTGTTGACCATGTGGTCTAAGAATCGAAGTTGACACCAGATTTTCACAACGCAATCAAGGTTTGATACTTGCAAGACAGACTGTCGACGGCAATGATCGAGCATTGACAACCGCGATCAAAGTAAAATCCTCAAATATTACAAGAAGTTCCTCACAATTCCGGAACCCCTTATTTCTCAGTAGAGATTGAAAAGTGGAAAAAGTACTACAAGAATATTCCCTTTAAAGAACGGCCACCAACTGCAAATTCAGCCCTTTTAATAGCTGTTTAAAATCCTCAGACATTTCCAGCCATTCACACAAGATCCTTACTATTCTTTTACTACACCCATGGGAAGTGATTCTTGTGAACGCTCTTTTTTGTTCTGAGGCCTGTCAAATTGCACAATGAATGAGGAACCCTTAAGTGGCCTAGGGATGTTCCTCATTCATCGTGGAATGGATCACATACCGGAATCTGAGGTCATTTACCAAGTGAAACGAACCTGGCACGAGTGACCGAACCTGGTCTCATTTTTAACTGAGTTCCATGTGTATAACTACACTGCAATTGACTGATAACGATATTTTAGAAGGAAATTAATCCATTTGGAGATAAACCTAGACTTATCTGATCAGATAGTGATGTATCAATAGTTTACCAAACCTTAAGCACTAAAAATATCTATCCTATTAAACTATGACTGATTAACTTTACTTATGACGGAATATCTATGAAAATTAGTATTTCCAAGTCTCTGCATTCATTAATAAGCTGAGATAAGGGTCAATTTTCATTTCGCGTTGTAATAACATTTCAGCAGGCAAGGCAAAACGAAAACAGAAGCTGTTGGGGAGAATGTATGAGAACCGCCATTCACTACAAAATTTTCTGAAAGAGCATAGCTCCAGACTTTGCTTTATTGTCCCCCAGCTGTCAAAAATTTCTAGCTGCGGCCTTGAAAACCCTGAAAATGACTTTAACTAGTCACGACCTTACTTGGTTGCTGATAAAGGGCATCAAAAGGGCATTTTATTGGAAATTTTAGTTCGTAATTTTTTACATAACATAACAACATAAAACTTTATTTGTACTCGAATTTTAGAGTAGCTAACAAGCTAATATCTTCGAGCTGACACTACATAAAAACTATATAGAAAATATATATATACATTAAATGCAAGAAAAGAAAATATCATTTACAATTTACTGGAACTGGTAAGAACTGCTGAAAGCAACAACAACAGCAACAAAAACCAAATTAAAAAACAAAAATATTTTGACTTACTTCTGTTCATAGTATTGTTCCAATAAAGAGTAATTTTTTTTGAAGCCCATCTTGTCCATCCACTCTGTAATATCAGGATTACTCTGCCTAATAACAAAGCCAAAATCGTCAAAATGAACCCTGTGTACTGAAGGCAATAGTTTGCTCTGGTTTTCTACCACTATGCTTTGCTGAGAAATCTTGCACCATTTCAGTTCTCAACCGATCAGAATAAAATCAAAACCACTTGAATTGCCGACATGTGTTTTTTCCTAAGCTTTCCAATGTACATTAGCTAGGTCTGCAAGCAAGCTCTCCATTTATCTCACAGAATGACTACATATAATTATGTGCTTTGAGGACTGATAAGTTCATTTAACACTTTGTCATTGGGTGACGAAACTGGCACCAATTTCTCAACCAATCAAAAGTAAAACCAACATTCCCAAATTTTTAAATTCATAAACATTTCCTTGTTTCAGTCCTCTGCCACTGCAGACCAATCTGTAACTGCGAACTAACAACATGTTACAAACAAATACAAACTTCAACTTTAAGCAACCATGAAAAACGTCGTGACTCAGAAGGAAAAATGTCTTTTTTACTTCATACTAAAGATATTCACACATGCGTGAGATAAAAACAACCATACTCTTTCTCTCCTCCATTCACCATTGTTTCTCATAGTTTCTTGTGAGTAACTTTGACAAGGCAAGAAGCGGGGACCACAAAACCAACATCTTGAACAGGTCATTTAAGCTCAAGTAAGGTTCAGTGTCTCAAGCATCTTTGTAACTGGTTGTAACTTTGGGCTTCTGTTTGCTTTCCAAATCAGATTAATTTCTTACATAAGCCAAGAGGAGGGCAAGCAACCTAATAGAGCCAAATTCAGCTGACATTTCAATTTTCAAAAAATAATTTTTTTAGAAGAAACTCAAAATACGTAAAGAATGCTGCACTGAGGACGGTTTATTAATCAATCATCTTTTGAGAAAAATAAAGTCTATTAGACAAGTACAGTTAAACACTGTGTTAAGAACACAATAATTATTGTGTTGTTAACACAGTGTTTATGACAGCTTACCAGCAGCTAAAGGGAACTTCATCACCTCCCAGGTGTAGATATTTGTCTGGAAATCTGCTGACCACTTCCTGAAAGAACTCTGCCAGGAATTCATAGTTGCTATCAATAATTGGGTTGATAGGTCCATAACCCCTGTTAAAAAGCACAGGTTGTAAACAACATGATGATGGTAATAAAGTAACTGTCAACCTGACGATAGTTTCGTGGGTGGAATTAGGAGTGTTCCAAGGGACCTCCCACCTTCTCCCGCACCTTTTCTGGAAATTTTGTATTATTTCTAAAGATACAGTAAATAAATAGCAGGGTTTGCAAATTTTATTGATGAGTGGAGTCAGTGTGACTTCTGCTTCACAAATTTTGGAGTCATTTTGAAATATTTGGAGTCAAGTATCACAACGAAAAAAGTCATTTTCAGACTTTCCAGCACTTGGTCCTGGCATGTATACACTATCATGAGGGATACACGAAGTAGCTGTGGTGGTCCGCTGACCTGGAAGGCTCAAATCCATGATGGTGGTCATTGAGTAAACTTTGATCCTAATTTACCCTCTTCCTGTTTTGTCGTGCAGTATAGTTCTTTAATTTCAATGATTTAATTAAGGTTTACAACGTTTGCAATTAACGTAAATTGTATTTGTTGCGAAAAAGGTAAGGACAAAACTGTGTTTGTTACCGAAAATTTCTGGAGTCGAAGTGACTCCCTCCGTAACCTCAGCCGAGTCATCTGAACAATTTTGGCGTAAAATACGCCAAATTTGGCATATTTGCGAACTCTGAAATAGTATGTATATATAGCTGGCAAGTGTCCCAAACCCTCTCCAACCATTTTTGAATTTTCTGGATCCAGCCCTGAATTTCATTGTCTTTCCTTTAGTAGTAGCAAGATCTCATCTTACGTTAGATGCTCTGTTAATAGTGATTTGTCTGTTGGAACCCTGGCCCTTGAGTTGTTCAAAAGGTAAATAACATTATCCACTGGATAAATCTCTATCCAGAGGGTAACGCGCAACTGGTTTCCCTATTACATATCTGGGCCGAGTTGTTCAAAGCTGGGTTAAGATAACCCAGGGTTAGTGCGACTGAGATTGAATTCAGATTTAAAAGCTTAGAAGGCATTTCAGTTTTAATTCTTTTTGTCTACAAGTTGATGATTGGAAGCTCTAAAAGTAGGACAGAAATTATCCGAGAAAATGCTTTTGAACACAAGAAAAAGAAACCCGGGTTAAATTTAACCCCGGGTTACTCGCTAATCAGCCTTCAAACAACAGGGCCCTGCTGGATAGTGATTTATCCAATGGACCTATCCAATGTTTGAACAACCGGGTCCTGGCTAGTAACTGGCCAATAAATAGAGCTTAGACACTTTACAGTGTATAGGGATATATGGAATAAACCTTGGACAGCCGCAAAATATGAATCATGTCTTTTTTATCATTATTATCCTTTCAAATTACACACAAATATACACAACATGAACTATTACAGACAGAAAAACGTCCTGAGAAGACATTCTACTTGGAACTTACTGACAATATTCTTATTGAAAAGCCACAAAAAGAGAAGATGATTTCTTACCCCGAAGGTTTTCCTTGTGAATAACATGGTGTCAACAGATCAGGAATGCTCCTCCATGAAAATGTGTGCCCCTTGAAGACATAAATAATCTAAGCTAAACAGTTTTGGTAGCTAAAAGGTCAATTGTAAAATAATATTGTCTTTCCAAAACTGAACACTGCACTTGATGAAGTCCAAAGACAAAATCTTTGCAAAGAAAAGAACATTAATTTAAAATTTTAAGGACAAAAAACGTAAGTATGTCGATGTGTCCACAATTCATACTACAACTCAGATACCAAATATACACTTACAGGTGTATCAAACTCTGGAACCACTCGAATTCCTCTTAACCTTGCATACTCTAAGATCATAGCAATGTCATCTTTGGTATAAATGTGTGTTTTGTTATTCCAAGCTCCCTGAAAGTAACAAGTTGTCAGTCCCTTATTTTAATATCGTAGACTGTCATACTGCCTATCATAGATATGTTTTTTTAGTCATTAACACAGGTGGTGACAACCTAAGACCTCCTGGTTACTAGTCCAGATGCTCTACCACCAACCCAGAGGAGACTCGTGGGAGCTTAAGGCTGATTTAGGCGGTATGGTTTTTGCTTACGAATATCGTGTGCGACTAGCATGCGTCCTGACTTCACAGCAGATCATGTCATGTAAATTAGACCCACAACATTTGTACGAGACTGTGGATGACATGAGTGACAATTGTGCGCATGAGATGGTCGAAAGTCATGAAATATACTAGTTGTGCATGATAGTCATAAGCAAAAATCATAATCGGCCTTAAGGCAACTACAAATTAAAACCTAAGGTTTATTTGACAAACATCCTGCATACTGTTAGAAATGGAAAATTGATAAGTGCTTATCCACAATGGTAGAAAATAATGTGATGGTGAATTTTTTTTCCAGTCAGTTCCTGTACATGTGTCACTAAAAATGCTCTATGCAGACAAAAACAACCCATCAAACAAAAATATACTGGATGGCACCAAACCAGAACAATGATTAAATAGCAAAAAACAAAACACAAGAAACAGAAGAAATGGACAAGGTTCCTAGGATTACTCAGGAAATGGCGTATCAGACCTGACTTAGATATACTGGACCAACCAATACATAAAGAAAACGGATGGTCATGAACCAAACGACAACAAGTAGAACTTGCAGAAAGAATGGGAACATAATTCCAACAACAACAAAAACAACAAAAAAACACAGATGGCATAAATCAACCCAGAAGTCGGGAGATATGTACAAAAACCACAAATGCTCCAAAGAAAAAAAGAAATCAGTATAAAGCCACCCAAAAATAATTAAAGAAAAAGATGACCAATTTTGTCACATACATGTACAGCTGTAATCACAATAATGATATACCCAACAAAAACAAAATTGGCTGGCCATTGGAAACTGGACTCGATACAGTAGTTTCCTTTGCTCTAGAGGAGCAGGGGACAAGGGGACATAACGTAAACTTATCATGTTACTTACTACGTTACTGAGCTCTGGAAATTTTTCACTGACATAAGGAAATGACTGATCATCAACAATATGCCAATGAAGAACATTGAACTTGCTGTATGACAAAGCATCCTGATACGTAAAATCAAGGCAGTTAGAAATCAATAACAGACGCTTTCGATAAACATTTAAGAATAAAAATCAACGATAAAAATTCACTATACTGAAGAAATGTCGTGGGAAATTTGAATGCTTGATCTACGAAATGCTTTTTATCCAGGAAAAGAAACCCAAACTGAACACTCAATCACACTCAATAAAAGCTAAACTGTTTAGTACCTAATTAACACTCACTACATTCCACATTGTAGTTTTTAATCACGTGCAACGAGACTTCACACGCATTCTTAATATATAGAGAACTTTTAACAATGTAACTTTTTAGAATTTGAAAATGATGAGCGAGCCATCGAAACGTCATTCAAAATTTTTATCGTTGATTTTTATTCTTAAAAGTTAGAAATCAAACATTCATAAAAAATTAAAAGCTAATTGTTACGTCAAATAAATTTCCCCATAGGTCACAATCCAGCAATCTGATTAGAGAGAAGCATTATTCTTTCCTGTAACTTTTAAAGAACTCTTGGAGCAGAGATGTGATCATGGTGATGGCAATTTATTGTCTACCAACAATGCAGATAAATTGTTTGTTCCCTTCCCTGGTTAGTGACAATTTTTTTGCAAAGGTACAAAATCTCAACTGCTTTTTAATGTTCCCTCTCCATCTCTCTCTCTTGAAAAACATAATTCCAGATTTTAATTCAAACTGAAAGTTTCCAATTAAGTGGGAACCTGAGGAGGGGCAAAAATTTATCAGCTCTTGGAACTCTCATTTACTTTCAACCACCGTAAATAACATTAACTTTCTTGGCTTTGTGTGACATATAACGTCTTGAGTTTACTTACCAAGAACTTGAGAATTACTGGGACATTTATATAGTGTCTTGAGGTGTCAATCAGAAATCCCCTGTGATGAAACCGTGGATAGTCAACAATCTCGGTCCCATTGGCAACATACTTTTAAGTAAAGCAGATTTAAAAAAATCAAAATGTGGTGACAGCATCAGCTTTCAGGTAGTCATGCACCTCAACATTTAAACAAAAATTGAAATTTCTGTCTACCGATACTTTACATGCACATAATTTTACATGTAGTGTCATAGATATATATCTGATTAAAACAACGTGGTCGCCTGAAAGGTATAAACAATGAATGATGCCACCTGATGGGTTTGTGGAACTGCAATTCAAAGTTCTCTCTAGGACGCCTGATATGTTCACTCTACGCGTAATCTGCCCGTAGCCCAAAATCTGGACTTTTGTCTGACGGGTCGAAAAACAAAAGAGTTTTTGGAGCCCTGCACCGATTGGTTACAGACAACTAATCTGACTTCTGGTGCAATACGACAGGTTTGCCCTTCATCTCTTCATGACAGAAACCACGAGGTGATTGAGGAAATAAATTAATTTATCAGCCAGCTTAGGGTTAAGGTAGGAAAAAAAACTTGTTTTCAGTGAATCAAGGCAACAATGCAGAGAGAAAAGCCTTGTCGGCTGATGCATGAGGACGAGTTGTTATTTATCACTGGTAAGTATATCTGCCATTTCTTCTTTGACACCTTCTTGCTTGGATGAGGCAGAATTTAAGTCAAGAGCCTTGTCTTTGATTTTCTTGTCCGTTCCCAATCGAATTCAACTTTGTGGAACTGTGTAAAACAAATGACGATTTTACACCTACACTTATGCAAAATGATGAAAGACCATGACAGATTTTTTGCCATAAAATCAATTCCTATGTACTTTGAACACTCACAGTAAAATACAGAATTCTGTTGTTCCACGACGGTTTTCAATGAATTCAGTATAATCTGTGATGTTTTTGATAACGCTACTGTATCAACTTACCATTCACCGCTTACCTCAATTAGCTGCCTTGGCTTTGTTGCAAAACACTTAAATTTCCGGTAAAATCCGACATGATGACACAAATGTTGAAAGATACCTTAAATAGGGAGCACCAGACGACTCGCAAAGTAAATGTATCAGGCGTCCTTTTTTTCTTTCTCCGTCTGCCAACTTTCTTGCTTCCCCCGCAAAAAAAAAGCCTAATTGCAAATTAGGTTTACAAGGTTGCCAGTGTTCATGGCATGGCACCTTAAGGCATTTTACGTTCCTTCAGAGATCTCTCTGGTTATAGAGAGTAATAAATTAGAAGTTTTCACCATGTCTACGAAAAAGTAATTCTGGGATTTGCATCAGTGTGAGCAGCTCTTGATAAACATGATTCATGATGCAAGCTAACTTTGAATTTCCCTTGCATATGACATATTTCTATTAATCCTTGATGTCTCATTGTTCCTGGTCTACACATTTTAAGCGACATATTAATTTTCTTTAACCACGGTTAAGTACAGTGTATAATACCAATGCAACAAAAATCTAACAAGAGAAATGCTCAGTCTAAGCTACATTTGTATTAACACTTCAAAGCTAACTAGCTAATAGTGGTTTTCTACTTTCCATTTTTAGTAATAGTTTCATTTATTTACCAAGATGAATTTGCTGTTAACTTATGCACCAATCGATGTAAATCCCTCCCCCCACCTCCACAACCTGGGAAATGCAGGGACTTAAGTGGGGACAAAGCCTATGTTTGACAATCAGCAGTGCCCCGGTACAGGAGGTCTTGGATGAGAGTTGCTTCTTCAGTTAATCCAGACTGGGGAATTTCTTTGCGGGAGGATTAGAGTCTCTGCCTCATAAAAAAATGCCAAAATATGAAACGTTAACAGACTGTTTCTTGCCTGTTACACCTAACAGTTCCTCTGACATGGACACTGTCTTACTGTGCAGGAGGAACCACTCAAAAAGAGCATGATAAAATACCAAAAAGCAGCCTTAAATAACTAACAAGAGGTTCATGTGAATAACATAATCTTGCTATACTTACAGAACCACTTAGATCCTGATAAACAACCTGACTAAATGTTTCTAACCCTGGAAAAAATAATAATGATTTTTTTGGGCTATTTTAAATATTCATAAAATTTATATAAAAAAGGTAAATTAACTCATTAATAGTAAAAATATAATTAAAGCAATGTTTTATTGCTTTTAAAATAACCTATATTAGCCAGGGTAAAGATCAGAAAGTAGACAGCCTGTTTGGAACAACTCAAAGAAATGTTTGTTCATTAAAACTACTTGTTCAATAAAGAAGAAAACATAACAGGAAGCAGACAAAAAGGTGTAGACTTGAATCTGTGGCAAATTATGCACATTCTCACCACATACTGTATAATCAAATAATCATATTGATGTGGTAGTGTTCATGATCACTGGAAAGGCTGCACAACATTAACATTTGCTGAAATGAACTCAGCAGTGTTTTCCTGAAAAGTTTAAAGATGTAGAAGGAGAAAAATCCAACAGGGCAAACAAGTTTCAGTCAGAAGAGCCAGGATTAAGGGTAGTCGATGGGATTCCCCTAAGAAAAGTTTAATTCAGGGGGAGGGGGCCTGAATACTGTGCATTTAGTAACATGCAATTTTTGTCAGTACTAATATTCAAATTCATACCATATAATAATTGTTTTCATCAAAAAGCTGAGAAATACAAATACAGTGGAAGAGTAGTGGGTACTTCCTGGTTGACTTAAAGGGGTAGGTTCACGATACTGCGCATGTGTGGGTTCTGACAGTAGCTGATTGTTTTTAAACCAAACAGAAGCGAGTTAGATGCACGCAAGCAAATTTACATACTTTGAATTCATTTTTTTATATATCCACATTCATTGTTTTTATATATCCACATAGTTTATATTTTATTCTTTGCTATTCCTCAGAAATATGTTGCTGCCGATAAGAATAAGATTTACAGCCCTGTCCTGCTTTGAAACAAACACTTACCTTCATGTATTTTTACCAGGTGTTTTACGTTCCCAAGCTAACAAAGCAGTGACCGATCGGTAAACAAAATTTGTAAACAACCCTTTTATAACTGATCTCTCTGTTCACCCTATATAAACCTAGAAATAGCTGCAAATAGCACCTGGCCAGTGACAAAAACACACAGCGTATGAGTATAAAGATTATCCTAAATTGAGCATAAATTTCAATTGCTTATCAGCAAACAAACAAATTCATACATGTTGCCTTGGGTCAGTGTTCCACAAAACAAATGTTATCGAGTGGAACACATAAAGAAACCAGATTGTGTAGTTCCAGAAAATATCCATACCCCCCCCACGGAGGGTTGTTTACAGTTTGAGCCCCCACCCCCCCGGATTTTCCGTTCCAGAGGGCTTCAGGTTGCTCCCCCCTACCCCCTGGAATTTCCATGATTTTTTCACTTGGTCGCCCCTACCCCTAGGAAATTCCAAATCCACAAATAAAAAGACTTCATTGATTTATTTTGGTCTACTTAGTGCCGAAATAAAATTTAGCCGCAGCCGATTATAGTTACAATTCAGATGAAGACGTAAAGCGGCATAATTTTCACGTAAGCGATTTGGCCATACCACACTTGCTATTTCATGGAACATTATTTATGGAGATATTCGCTAGGTAAGGTACAAAATTGCTGGAGGAGGCTATGAGATTTAATTTTCTTAAAAATGACCGTGGAAAATTCTAGACGTATGAATAGACGCGCCTCTCGCTTCCTCTATTTTGAAATGTTCAAACTCTAACAACTGAGCTTATTAACACTATAGTTCTGGCGGCTGACCTTTCGTCTGCTTAATTGACAGAAGATTTCATTCAAAAAATATCTAAGAAAGTACTGAAAGTTGACGGTATCATCAACGTTTTGTAACCTAGTCGAAGTTTGTAATTTATGCATAGACGAAACAACGTATCGAATTACTTTAAACACGAAATGACTATAATATTACATCATTCTCGTTTTTGCTGTCAAAGCAAAACTCAGGAATTGACTCGATGCTAATCTCCATGATATTTTTTGTACTTTGCAGGTGTAATTTTATCTACATGTAGTATAATGTGCGAACAGTACTGCTAACAAATGTTGTTTTCCTGTGTGGAGCCGTGAAGTGACTTCGCTTATCAGCGGGAATCATAATCCGTCACGCAACATGTTTTTTAAAAACTTAAGTTCGTCTTTCAACAGGAATACTTCAATAAAGTTGTACGCTTTATCTCTGTAGTTTGTAAATGATAGTTAATTTCACGCCTTACAGTTTTTTTTAACTTTTTTTAATTTCATGTGTAAAACGTACTTTTCAAGTTCATTCCGGTAACTAAACAACGAAATGAAATCTTCGCCGTCTCTCATCGCTGTTCACGGTTACAAAAAAATTATGCTTAAAACAAATGGCATCGTATCGACTTTGCTAACGTTTCCAAACTCGTAACTACACAGAAAACGATAAAACTATGCGATAATCTAGTTATTGAAGCTTTGAAATTCGCGGGAAATTGTTTGACTCGACGTCGAACGTGCTCAGAGGTGTGCCTCGGAGCTGTACGTGTCATCTGGCGCCGGGATAATAATAGAAAATATATGACAAGGAATCCTACGTCTATTTCCACGGATAGAACTTTTGGTTTTTCTTGGCTACCCCGAATCAATTGGAAAAATACGTAAGTGTTCATTCGATCGCATTTCAAACCCTCTGGAAAGAAAAACTCTTTATGTACCCCCCTCCCCTTCAGAAATTTGTCTCTTTTAGACCCCCCTACCCCTAGGAAATTCCGTGACCCTCCGTGGGGGGGGTATGGATATTTTCTGGAACCACACATTATAAACAGAATATTCAGCCAATAATTTATTTTAAAAACATCAATTCTTAAACATATACCATCATACAGCAAAGATACAAGGAACATTTCAAGTGTACCAGATCGGTGAAGATGGCCCAGCCTATTGCATACTTTACCGTATAACTGCAGGTTGGAGTCATAAATCAAATCAGAGTTCAACAACCTCATGCCTTTTACCACTTTCCAAGTGTGGTGTATTCTTTTTGTAAGCCACACACAACTCCTAGAACCATTATACCAAATCCATTGGCTAAGCTTCTCTTTCTCCAAGACTCTTGAGAACGTTCTGTTGTCACGCCGGTCACCTGCGAGGTGGCTTCCGAGACACCATTGACGAAATTGATTTTTTGTTTCCTAAAAGCCTTTCTCCGAAAACAAAACAACACTCACAAGTACTTTAGAAATAGCAGACTTCACTTTGCTTACAACTAGCAACAGATGAGCGAATTTAAAGACAGATTCTTTGGATTCACAGTTGATGTTTTCTTCAAATTTAGTGTTGGCCCATATGATTTATGCTGGAAGCTGTCATGGCGCGCATGCACATGATCGTGAACCCCCCGCTTTAAGGTGGCAATTATTCACCTGAGCTTCCAGGGAACATAACAAATCAGTGACTTATCAGAAAAATTAGTTTGAACCAGTAACAATTACAGCTATTACCTCGCAGTGCTCCCCACACGTTGAATGCAGTCAGATAAGAAGTTGGAGACATAACATCTAACTGGTCTGAAATGGAACAAAATAAATTATCAGAGAGTTGTGACAATAAGTGGAAAACAAGATCCTGATCAATCGGATCAGCTACGGTATATCTCAGACTGGCTATTCATTATTAGCCGGTCAGTGTAACTTGTTTCATGTATGTTTGGATCTTTGAGATAGTCAAGCTGAGATTAATACTTCTCCTTTATTGATAAGTGTCCAGTTTTGTCTAAAAAATATCTATAGCACAGCAGGGAATTCTCTTTGGCAGATCTTATATTAGTGAGAAGTATTAACAAAATTTAAAAGAAACTGTGCAATGCAATAATTTGAGTCAAAGTTTCGCTAAAATACAGTGTATGCACTTGAAATGTTGGGGAAAAAAAACAGACATTTCAAGGGTGCTCTGGCCTTCTTCTTCAGGCAAAGGAGGTCCATATAAAATTATAAAGAGTTGACTGTATACCAAATCTATTCAGAATGGGTCACTGGAGAAATCAGTATAGTATAACAATTAAGCAGGCAAAATTAAATCCCCCCAAAACGTATACAAAATATCTAATTAAACCGATTTTGGCTCCATGACCGCGCAAAATATCAGAAGCCCTGTACAAAATATCTAATTAAACCGATTTCATTAGTTTTGTATCAGGTTATTCCAGAAAAAATCCACACTCCCCCTGACTAGTATAACATAAACAGGCAAAATTAAATCCAGAACAAGAAGTCCAAAGACTACTGCAAAGCTGATTTAAAACAACGTATATTGTTTTTATAACAATATTTCGGCTGGCCATACCAGCCTTCTTCAGGTTTACAGATGTTACTGAACTTATGTAGCAATCACAATATTTTATACAATGGAGAAAGTCGCAATAAAAGGGAGAGGAGGAAATGACATACAACATAAAAACTGGAAAGGAAATTAAATTAAAATTAAATCCCCCAAAAATGTATACAAAATATCCAATTAAACCGATTTCATTAGTTTTGTATAATGGGTTATTCCAGAAAAAAATCCACACTCCCACTGAGTAGTATTTAGACATAAATAGGCAAAATTTAATCCCCCCAAAATGTATACGAAATAACCAATTACACTGATTTCATTAGTTTTGTATTGGGTTATTCCAGAAAAAATCCACACTCCCCCTGACTAGTATAACATAAACAGGCAAAATTAAATCCCCCAAAAACATATGCGAAATATCCAATTAAACCGATTTCATTAGTTTTGTATTGGGTTCTTCCAGAAAAAATCCACACTCCCCCTGACTAGTATAACATAAAAAGGCAAAATTGAATCCCCCAAAAACATATACAAAATATCCAATTAAACCGATTTCATTAGTTTTGTATTGGGTTATTCCACAAAAAATCCATACTCCCCCTGACTAGCATAACATAAACAGGCAAAATTGTATCCCCCCAAAATGTATTCAAAATATCTAATTAAACCGATTTCATTAGTTTTGTATTGGGTTATTCCACAAAAAATCCACACTCCCCCAATGGAAGGCATGCTGGAAAATCTCATGGGAGAGGGGATTAACAGCTCTAGAAATTAAGATGGGAGGGGGGATTCTGAATCTAAAACTACATCCTCAGGACTTACATTCATCCCTGTTTCCATTGCTTCAATCAATTGACAAGTTTTAAAAAACTGCTTATTCTTTCAAACTACACACCTCTAACCACATTTATTTAAAGTTTCCATCCATAAGCTCGCCTTTGTTACTTTTGTAGAAGCGACGTGCGATAACTTGAAAATACTGACAAAAATCACATAATTCATAAAAAAATAACGATTTCTACTTTGAATCAAACATTTTCCCAAGGTCCATGCTATTTCAGGGCGATTTACCACTAAACACATCTAACAAGAAAGCTGGGTGGCATTTTGAAAGGCAAGAGGTGTGTCCAACTGTATTGCCCATCATGTAATATCCCACTAAGTGTCCTCTTTCTTTCTTTCATAGTCATTTTTTCTCAACAAAGAAGAGGAGATTTTATTCACGTACATAGTTAGTTTTGAGCTGTATTGTTGTCTACATTACTGTATAATATTATTTCACCTGTTCTAGAAAAAAAGAGAAGTTCACTCAAACGTGAGCTAACTTGCAAAATGTGTAAGCCTGTTATGGTATCTTGAAGTTTTATGGAAATCCAGATGGGATTTGGTGAGGGGGAGGGTCCTTGAACTTGAAAATCCTGAGGGGAGGGGGGCCTCAAGCAGGCTTGGAAATCTGGATGGAAAGGAGGGGGGAAAAGTGCCTTCCATCGGGTGTGAGGGGGGTTGGAGTTTTTTCTGGAATAACCCATTGCCACAGTATGTTTGGGTTTGTAGGCAACTTTTCTCTCACATGACCAGACAAATTTAATTATTCTTTTGACTAATTAATTATTAATTATTCTTTTGACACAAGTTTATATTACTTTACCAGTTATTTTTAATTAGAAAACCTGTCAACTTTAAGCAGGTATTTTCAGACTTATCGATCAAACAAAAATTAAATAATTTTATTAACTATCCTTCAGTACATGTCAAGCATTTACCAAAAAACCTCTCTTTGTGGCCCCTGATGCACACCAACTTAAACAAACCCATTTAAAAAGAGAGTGGTTATATCTACAGACTCTGGTCAATTGAGCATAAATTATGTAACTAGCACCTTGATGTTTGTCAATTGTGTATGTAAACATGGTTAGGATATCGGTGGAATTATTGAAGTAGAATGTTTGCCAAAAGGGTATAAAGCGGCAATAGTCAGTGAGCTAGAACAAACAAACGAACGAACAATCTATCAAAACAGCGGTAAAAAATATTTAAGCTACTGGAGTAACATGAATAATCCAAACAAGTTTGTTAGAAGTTTATAGTTTTGAATAAGCCCAATTAATTACAGCTGTGTGATATCACCTGAAAAAACGATGTAAAAGAAAAGACCTCATATCAACCTCCTCTATCAAGCTAACAAAAAAGGAGAAGTGACTGACGATACTTACATGATTCGTCGCTTTCTAAAGTGAGATTCTCGTACTTGTTGAAGACTTTGACAGTTAGCTGCGTTATCTCTGACAAGCCTAGCGCTTTAGCATTTTTTCTTTCACAAGAGCTTTCACAAGAGCTGTCACCACCGTCACTATCGGGAAAAGTCAACTTTTTGTAGCGAGAAATGGCATCTTGCAGAACATCACTACTTTGTCCGGTTATTGTGAATTTGAAATTCTGAGGCGAGAGAGAATAAACCTCGCCATTAGGCGTTTCTCCTTGAGGTTTCGGCCAAACCGAACCTTTCACGTAATCTTCAACTTGAAGCTCCTCAAGCTTCCAGGATAAATAATCCTGATAATCGAGAGCTAAAGGATCTGAAAGTGTCGGAACTCTCTTGATTGTTGAAGATGCAAAGGCACTGAGCAAAAGAAGATAAACAGAACGAATCATTTTGGAAGACAACAACAACGTTCACTTTCCAAAGGGCCTACGCTCGCTAATCGCTAATCCTGGTCCTGAAGTTTGTCATGTGATGATCACGGTTCCCCATGCATGCTAGACACAAGACGTAACAGGTGTGGTGACCGCCGACCTGCGTGACTAAGTGACAACAGCTTGAACTGTTTTCAGCCCAAAGTTTTGGCAAGATGGTTTCAATCGAGTCATCTTTTGTTTTTCCTCGAGTCCTGATGTTTGCCGAGACTAAAGGCACCAAGCAATATACAAATTTGGGAAAGAGAATAACTTCCGGTTTATAAGCGGGTGTCAGGAGCCCATCATCATGATGGGCTCCTGCGGGTGTCCAACATGACAAGAGACACAAGCACAATTTTCGGTTTAGGTCATGTCCTCTTTTCGCAATTCGGCGAAAGATCTGCGCCAAACACCGATGGCACATGGACCCAGGGGCAGTCAGTCGGGTCGGGAGAAAATTAGACTACGAGCAGGCTCTCTTTTTTCTTGGTCCATCGAGCAAAACGCGCGAGACACGCAAATGACCCCCGGGGGGGGGGGGGTACTCGCAGAAAAATTGGGTAGGGGTGTGCGGCCCGCTTCCCAAAACCCTTACCCTATTTATGACCAAAATCTGCGATTTTCCCTACCCTATTTATGACCTAACCAAAAATTTGATACCCTATTTATGACCTGACTCTTAAATCAATACCCTGTTTCAGACCTGCCTTATAATTATTTCCCTAGTTCAGACCAATGTTAAAGGCAATGTTTATCTGCTTTTATAAGGTTAGGGGGACATGATAAGGAAGTAGCTTCTTCTAAAAAAGTGCATTCAAGACTACAGTGTAAAAATCGTTACCCTATTTATGACCAAAATGGCGGCAAAATAGCCAAAATCGATACCCAATTTATGACCAAAACGGCTGAAAAACCCTACCCTTTGGGGCCGCACATACCTATATAGCCCATATTAGGGAGTACCCCCCCAACGCGCGTGACTGAAGGCGCAAGACGCCCTCCTCGTTGTCTTGCGGCTTCGCCACTCAACGCTCCCGTGCGTGCGTGCTCTCCCCTCACTGAATCTGAAGAAAAAGAGAAACTGCTCGCAGGCTAGGAAAAAAGGCGCCGTGTGAAGAACAAGTTCTGAGTTCCGAGTTCCAACACCCGACTTCAGGGGATAAGGTTTAGGGGAATTGTTTGGGTGTTAGTAAAACGCGGGGTCGAGGCCGGGGACGGGGCCGTGATGGGCGTCTATCTCTTTTTAGGAATGCTGTGTTTTAGGGTTAGGATTAGAGTCAGGTTAGGTTTATTTAGGGTTATTGAGGATTAGGGTTAGGGTTAGGTTTAGTTTTAGGTTTAGAGATAGGTTAGGGTTATTTAGGGTAAGCGTTAGGAAAAACTGTTTCAACGCAGAGGTTCACGCAACGCGTAACTATAACTGACTGGTTCGTCTTGCCGGATCAAATTTTAGGAGCCGTTAAAAGATATTTTCTCTCGGTATAGTTCTGGCCCTGAGGAAGGCTAATTTTGCTAGCCAAAATATATTCCTATAATAATATCACCCCTTAATTAGCTTGGCCGTAGTGACAGCCCTGCATTCAGTTTTGTTTTAGCGTTAGGGTAAGCGTTAGGTTCCGGTTTTAAAATGTCATCCCTCACCCTAAAACAGCATTCTTAAAAAGAAACATAAACCCTGAGCCCCACCCCTACTCCGCGT
>OZ037776.1:42362876-42365376 GCA_964035525.1 Porites cylindrica | reverse complement strand
TCGGGAAAAAGGACGACAATTTACCCTAGGTAAGGTAATACATGTATATTTAGCATCGGCCCTGAGCTTGTGGTTATGTGATTTATTCCCCTAGGGCGTTGCCCTCGGGCAACGCACTAAGGGAATAAACGACATAACCCCTCGCTTCAGGCCGATAACCCTTTCATAAAGCTCAACAGCAATGCAGTGTTGATTATCCTAACATAACTTAATTAAACTTTATTCTGTAAAATCATTGTTGCGATGAGTTCCACCAAGAGAAAATGAGGTATTCTCTCTTACATTATAGACCATAACTGCTTCCGTTTATTTGATACGACATCGTTTTCTAAATGTCGCTAACATTTTAGACATAACTAAACCCATTGAACCAAACTTATTTGTATACACATATAAGCGAACAAGAGTCAAATACAATGCGCTATACAATGTTGTGCAGCTTAAAATAGCCTGTTCCAGGCTCCGAGATAGTCGGGTCCGCTGAATTGAGAAAGAGCAAACACGAAAATAAGACGGGATCGCGTGCCTTTTTCTTTCGCGTCTTCCCCACTATCTGAGAGCCTGGAACAGGCTAAGCTTAAAAAGATGTAAGCTGAGATCAATTTTAGCAGTTCTAATGCATTCTCTCTTACGTGCTTATTTACAAAGGGAAACGGAAATAGAGCCGAGATCAAATGAGCAGGGCCCGCGGAGCGGATTTTCAAGTAGGGGGGCTAATGCGAACGCGTTAGCGTGAGCCAGTTAGGGGGGTCCGGGGGTATGCTCCCCCGGGAAAATTTGAAATTGAAGTCTTCTGAAATGGCTAGAAATGGATCTAAAACTGCCAAAAGTGAAGTCAATTTTTAATTCTTATAAAACAACGAGTAACAAACTGGCCTTCACGTTTGACCAAATTTAAATAAATTGACTAATAGACTATAACTTCTAAGCTAAACTCAACAGACGCAACGGATGAGTGTCACCCAGACATTTTTAAGTCGGATTCTTTGAAGGTGCCAAAGTTGATTTTTCGATTTTCATTGAGAGCTGCAAACTCGTTGGCAACATCTATAAGACAAAGTTTGTCTGTTCTCTGCTTGTGGGTATTAAATATTGTCAGATTGCTAAATCTTGTTTGTGTCATCGTCGAGCGTAGCCACGTTTTCAGTCTCCGAGAAGAAGAAAAGGATCTTTCGCTTGCTGCACTGTTTGCTGGATTTACAAGAAGAAGTTTACATAGGGTTATGATTTCAGTTATCATACGCTTTTCGGCTTCAGAAAGCTGCTTGATCTTGGCTAAAATGTCATCAAAACAGGTAAATTCTCCGTCCTTCATCAACACCTTAAATATTTCCAGTTGAACATTCAATGTTCTAACATCAATAGCCAAAAAAGTGGGGGGGGGGGGGGGGAGGGCTAAAGCCCCCCCAGCCCCACCCCCTGCGCGGTCCCTGATGAGAGTTATAGTAGTTGATGATGGCGTACAAAGTCTTAAAGCATAACAAAGTCGTACAAAGTCTTAAAGAGTTAAAATAAGAGCACACAAGGTGGCGGGGATCTTCATGATCACGACGCATCGGGTGTCAGTAAAAGGCGGGGTCTGGGCCGAGGCCAGGGTCTATCTTTTTGATGGTCTTCTTTTAAAAAAAATGCTGTTTTAGGGTTGAGGTTAAATTCCCATGCAGCACGCGAGAATTTACCGCGCTTGGTTGTCCTCAGAATCCTGTAGAAAGGGAGAAAATAATAGCAAGAACAGATTACGGAGAGCAACCAAGCGCGGTTGTTACCTTTCGTAAAAAATCCCCGTCACCTTTAATACTGTCGTAATGTTATCAGTCCGGAATATCCCTAAATTTAAGGACAGGGCCAACTGGTCACGCAACACTTTTCAACCAATGAGAAGGCGCGCTTGTGTTTATCAACAAACAAATCAAAACATTGCCCCAGTGATCAAAAATTTTCAAAACAACGGACGGAGTCGGACAGAATCAGTCATCGTTTCGAGGTTCTCAGGCATATTTTTAATACTTTTCATGAGGCATACAAAATTTTTTTAAGTGGACAGCGTATCGGAAGCCATATTGGAAGTGTCTCGTGAAATATTCAGCACATTTTGTGGCTTATTCTTCTTTTATCTTTAAAACAACTCGATGTACAGGAGAGATTTTGGTCGGCTTTCAAGGTAGGTGAACAAGTATCTATTATTTTTTCGATTCACAGATTTTTTACGAAGTTCTAGATATTTTTCCTCGATTGTCATATCGATTAACTTTTATCATGTTGAATGTGGGGATGGTAGACAACCTAGAATTTTGGAAGACAATTTTTGAATTCCGAGGTCCAAAACACATACTTTTTCCACTCCCGGGTTTCTCACAAAAGCCGTGTTATTACTTTTTTTCGCATTAGTACGAGCCTTTGCCTTTTTTCTTTTCAAGGCCAAAACAACTTTATTAGTCTTATGGATATTCACGTCCAACATCTCGCCTCACTTTGCCGAATTTGCGGGCATGAAATTGAA
>OZ037776.1:42350376-42355376 GCA_964035525.1 Porites cylindrica | reverse complement strand
ACATCATCGAAGGCGTGCCAAAGTAGGACAAACGCATTATTGTCTACGCCTCTCATGCTAGAGTGGAGAATGGAGGGAGTCATAGGGAGAAATGGGGTTAGGACATGTAACAGTAATGGACTGTTACTTTTGGAGACCTGTGCATCTCACATGCAGTTTATCATTTACCCACCTACACACAGACGTAGTGGATGCACCCACGCAGCAAGCACTGGCATCTGATCGATTATGTACTCGTCTGGAGAAGAGACAGGCTGGACGTTAGAGTGACAAGGGCGATGTGCAGAGCAGACTGCTGGGAATTACCTGAAAACTCAACATGTACAACTAACCTCAAGGCGCTGTGACTCCTGTTTCAATAAAAAGGCAGATGCTGACAATAACAAAACTAAAAGCTTCTATAATGCCGTGAGGAACATTTATGGGCCTCAGTCCTCTGGAACATGACCACTAGAGGGAACAACGCTACATAGTGAGAAGAACGCCATCCTGGAGAGTTAAGTGGAATATTTCATCAGCGTCCTAAATACGCCCTAGTCCATCAACGTTGAAGCCATTGCCCACCTATATAAGTGAATGTGAAACAGGCAATCGTGCGGCAATCACGGAGGGATTCCTCTGATAGTCATCGCTGGCAAGATCCTTGCAAGAATCCTCTTCAACCAATGGCCACTTACCAGAGAATGCGTATGGCTTCTGGAAGGGCTGTGAAACTGCCAACATGGTGCCGTTTGCTGCACGGCAACTTCAGGAAAAGTGTCAAGAACAGTATAGAAATTTCGACATAACGTTTATAGACCTGACAAAGGCCTTGACACTGTCAACTGCTAGGGAGTGTGGAAAATCGTGGCAACTTTGGCTGTCCAGATAAGTTCAACAGTATGGTGCGTCATTTCCACGATGACATGCTTGCTCGAGTACTGGACAATGGAAACTCCTCTGAAGCATTTCCAGTCACTAACGGACTCAAGCAAGGCTGTGTCGCTACCTCCACACTGTTAAGCAGGATGCTAACAGTCAATTTGTTGGCGGACTTCTTCTGCAACGTCGAAGAAAGTGATGGTGGTATCCTGATTACTAGGTACAGGACCGATGAAAGACTATTTACTTGGGTAGGCTACAGGCAATGACCAAGCTCAAAGAGGCTATAGTGTGTGATGTCTTTTTCGCAGATGACTGGATGCTCAACGTTGTCACCGAGTCCCCGTTGAAATGAGTATCGACTGTCGACTGCTTTCCTAATGCTTCCCACAACTTTGGTCTAACAGTTAGTACCAAAACTACTCAAGTTCTTCACCAGCCTACCCCTTAGAAAGCGTAAGTGGTACCAGCTATCACTGTCAAAAAGGAGACACTCAAGTCCGTTGACAAGTTCACGTATATTTGCAGCAATCTTTCCAGATCTGCGAACATCTACCCCAACTTCGTGAAAGTAATTAGAAAAGGAGAGGCAGTGAGACAATTGAGGCAAGAAAGTTGTAGTGAAGAAATTTACAGTATTATTTCGCAGTAAATCCCACACCTCGTGATGTCCGTAGTCATCGTTTACGATGATGAACAAACAACAGGCGTGACCTGGTGTTGGGTATCCGTCCTGACTATGTCTGTAAAGAGACTGTTTTAAGAGGGAAAGATAAGTGAGACATTTCTAATTGTTAGGAAGGACAACATGCCCCTAGCGAACTGTGCTCGTGTACCCGATGGTGACTATTCAATTCCTGTCACATATTTGTCGGTTGCCAGGAAAGTTCTACCTGTGAGAACATTATATGGACTTCTAGGTAATGCTTAAAATGTTTGCTGTTACACTGGCTGCACCAATCGCTATATCTTGAACTTTTCCTTCTCAGAATGCAGATGTCTTCGTGCTTGGAAGCCTGGTGTCATTCCTGACATTTCGGTGACTGTGTTTGACAAGGATTTGAGACCAATCACGGTAACATCCACATTATCCAATATCGTTGAAGCCGTTGTCACCAACAAATCCTTGAAGCCCACAGTTTTATCACCTACAGATCCTAAACAGTATGATTTAATCCCTGGAGCCTGGATCACCCACGACCTTAGCACTTACTGCTAGCTAGACGCTAGTGGCCAAACTCCATAGCTTGGGTGCAACGCCTAAAGCTACCAGCATGAATTGGATTACAGACTTTTAAAAGACAGACAACAAAGGGTTAGGCTTGGTGGGGAGTGTCACTCAGACCGGATGAGTGTTTTTGTGGCGGTCCCCGTGGGGAACTTGGCCCGGGCCATGGCTATTTCTCAGCTATTTCTCGCCATGATGAATCATCTTAAGGTCCAGGATATAAGACACTTACGGGGAAATTTGGTGAGGACAACGCCATTTGAGCTGATTCCACCATACAGTGAGTCACAGTGATATTCAACAAGCTATCAACCACATCAGCATTTAGTCCCGGCAAAATCTTTATCAAATGAATTCATCAAGTAAAAAGAAATGCTGACCCGTTTAACGAGGACTCCTGCTCATTATGCTCCTGACTATACTCTATTCCCAAGAAACCACAACTACTCAGCTGCGAAGCGATTCTTGTTTTGCTGACCGCTTGGTAATTCTAAATGATGATATAATACTTTCAGAGGATCAGAAAAAGGGACTGTGCAGAAATTCTTGAAACATTTTGGACTGTTGGGCATTTTGTTTCTTTAAGACCCTTCCCGGCTGCTGGACACAGCGTATAGTTTTATACTGTATTTCAGTTTTACAAATTTTTACTTCATGAACGATTTATCTGATTTATCTTATAAAAAGTGAGTAAAACAAAAAATATTCCAAGTAGTCCAAAAATCACGGTGCAAGATATTTTTAACACAATCCTTTGCGTTTCCTTATTCCAGAATACGATCAATAGAACGCTGCCGAAGTTGTCACCGTATTCTCTCTACTCTCCACGTATCATCTGGTGGTGAGTTTCACGTGCGCTCGCGTATTATCCTTGAGGAAACTAAGGGACAACTCATAGTCTAACATCCTTCCCGTTGTGATAATTTTGTCCGGAAATGGAGTAGTGATTTGGGAAGTTTCGGTTGTGATTCAAACGAATACATGCAGTCAAACCTGCATTAAACAGTAACCCCCTGACCGCGGACAGGTTTGATAAACCTACGAGTGAATCAAGATAATAAAGATGGTGACAAAACCGAGAAAGGGAGTTTACGCAAGCACGACGACAACGGCAGTGAAACGTCATCGCGATTTTTTTTCAACCCATTTAACTTCGCTTTCTGAAAGGTGTAGGTGACTTTCTCTAGATATAAATTATTTGACACCGCATTCAAGATGGATAAAGAGAAGAAAACGGTTGGCTCTCTATCTAGTGGGGATTTCGAATCAAATGATTTCTTGATAAAACAGGGGCGTGGCAAAACACGTGATGTAGTTATAAACAGTTTTTCAAAAGAAATTCGAAGATGTCTTAGTTATGATTGGCATGTTAAAAGATGTGGTGAAGAATTCTAGTTGGCACTTAATGAACAGGATTTGGGCACTATAGTGTGGAAATGTTAGGCTGAGGGGGATATTGGAGGGGGGGCAGTGGGAGAGAACTGGTGCTATGGGAGTAGGCTATATTCAAATCCTAACCTGCCCTTTGAAAAACACATTTCTGCTTTCCCCCTAAAAAAATCCATTCTGGTATGCTAGCATGAATCGAATTCATGCATGTGCCCCAATTTCCCTTCATGAAAGTTATTAACTGGCCCTCCCCCTCTTTATAATGACAAGTCTCTAACCTTGAATAAAGGGCTGTTACTTTTTGGTGTTTTCAGTCAGTGGTAAAGAAGTCATGTCAAATTTTGGACATCATCTTTCTAGGACTTCTAGGAAGAATGGCTATGTTTTCTGTACAATTAATAATTTTCGGAGATTCCAGATAATATCTAGGAGAACACACTATACAGAAAATAATCTGTACAATGAACAGCTGCATGTGCACATATATATGGCCTGAGATGACATCATTAGGGAAATAAACAAAAATAATAGGACATGCAAGAGACTTTCAATTCCCTGCTTGCAGCCATTCCCTCCTGTCCCAGTGAGCACTCAAAGTCAATGAGAATATGGTCGCTGGATATTGTTTCTTTGAAGTAGTTTTCGCTTGTTTTTTTTTCTTTTACAATGCATAACCTTCAGCAGAATCTAATATTCTTCAGCATGGGCTATCTACTTTGAAATGAAAAATTAATGTTGTTTTTCAATGTCTTAATTTAATTATTAAAGCCTATAGTGCTAGTATCTATACTCCTCTCTTACACAAAGTTTTGTTTTTCTGGGGAGTTCCATTCTCTGAATTAACAATGGGGAACATTCTAATGTCAAGGTACACAGAACAAGGCATTTAAAAAAACTTAGCAAGCAAGCAAGCTCCCTATGGCTGCTCACTGTAAAGGAAAAGGGCAAGGGAAAAAATGGAAGCTCATGTATGACTTTTGAATTCCCCAAATGGAGAGCAAATTTATAGCATGTTCCTAATGAATGACAAAAAGGTAATAGTCGCTTGCATACTAAAATGCATGTTTGAGTATGAGTAAACTTAATTGTTTCTCTGTGTAATCTTTGCTAGAAAAAGTGCTGTGTATTACTCAAGTACAGTTGTAGTGACCCACAATTAGTTGGGTAAGATACAGACAGCCAAGATTTGAAATCGAAGTTGCATGAGTAAGGGTTGGAGAGGAGTTCTGCCTCAAATTATGTCAAAGAAGTCAAAACAGTCCCTGTGTCATTCAATGTAAGCTTATATGAACAATGAAACACCCTTTAAGTATAATTAATCAAGAAATAAGACAAATTTTGCAGCATTGTGTTCATTGGTGTGGGGTAGAATGCAAATCAAATAAACAATAAACCAAACAGCTTATAATATTGGTATAATTACACATGAATCTCAGAACACCTTATAGGTTTTCTTTCTCTAGTTTTGATATTTTAGACTATAACATGTATGCATTGTTTGACATTGCATCAAATGGATAAA